>CM066222.1:813654-2013654 GCA_033675125.1 Athetis lepigone | reverse complement strand
AAGTGACGCTAATTGCCTGTTTCAAAACGTAGATCTCTATGGAGAAAAACAGGCAAGAAACTCCACGGATACTCTTTAAAAAAAAAAGATGTTTTACAAAAATCTTGGTTACATTAATTTTCGTGCTTCTATACGTGAGAACAATGCAAGTAAATAACAAAATTAATAATTAAAACTTAAGTTTAACATCAACATTTCTTTAACCTGTAAATGTAAAAAAATGCATTATCATAACTATTCAACCAACATTTTAAATAATAAATACAGAAATTTCGCTCAAAGGCTTATTTAAATAAGGAAGCGCAGTAAATTAAAATTAAACTCAACGATTGAAAGTTAAAAGATCACTCTAAAGTTTTCCAGTTCTCATCAAATACATAATTTTGAAACGGACTCAGAAGACTGACCTAATTACATCGTTTCAACCAGAAACAGTTACACTTTACTGGGAGGTTAAACGAAACAGGCGAACAACTGGGAATTTTAACACACAGAATTTTGAAACTCAGTTTTATAGTAAGGTTATATATGTGTACGATTACTCATAAAATACATCAGGTAGGTATTATGATCTAGCATGCACTTACCGTTCTATTGTTCTTGTTATTTTTTAATTTTTGTTTAATCGTACATTTCACTTGACCCGAAACTCAAGGGGTACTTCCACGTATAAAAATATTTAGTAGACAGTAATTTTGAAGTGAAGCGGTCCGTCGACCGTCTGCGGCGTTTTGTGATTGCAATTGAGGGCATCGTGCACGAGATAATGCATCGGCATTACCCGATACTGTGCGGGTAGATCTTATAATGTTTTTATTGCAAAAATCTAACTTTTGTTATGGTACTTTTAAACACAAAATACACATTTACTTATACAATGTTTCAACACACACATACTTATTATTTTAACTAGTCTACCACGCTTTATATGTACTTAAATATATTTTTTGTTTATTTATTTAGAGCGTGGACAACCAATATATTTAATTTATATTTATTGTAAAGCTGGTTTACATCGGTGACATGTCACACAGGGTCCAGTTAAAAACCAGCGTCAGGCATTTGCAGCCTGACATTTTGCTGAACTGGACCCTTTTTGACACAGCTGCCGGGGGCACTAATATTAAGTAACTAGTTTAAGTAAGCTTAGTGTAAGCTGATATGTTACTAAAAAGTCCATGTTATATAACATTATTTAAACCTTCATACGGGTTAGTAGCGTTATGACTACATCTCGATAAGACTAAATAGCAGATATGACTAGTTCGCTATAGGACTTAATCTCGATATGACTAGATCTTGTTAGGACTATATCGTGTTTGGACTAGATCGCAATAAGGCCAAATAGCGTAACGACTATATTTTCGTTTGTTTTTCGGAGTACAGTTATCGAGTTAAAGCATTAAGTTTTTGAAGTGAAAACTTCTTTAGCGGCGTTGAGCACTTTTTCTGTAATGGGTATAAAATCTTAAACTCGCGTCAGGACACGTGACCCTGATCGAAAAAGCGTAGGACGGATAACAATTGAACGCGCGATAAAAATCTCACACACACTGATACAAGGTACAATTTTCGGGAAAATTGTACCTTGTATCAGTGTGTGTGAGATTTTTATCGTGTCTACGTAGTCGTAGTCGTAGTCGTAGTCGTAGTCGTAGTCGTAGTCGTAGTCGTAGTCGTAGTCGTAGTCGTGGTCGTGGTCGTAGTCGTAGTCGTAGTCGCAGTCGTAGTCGTAGTCATAGTCATAGTCATAGTAGTTTTTTTTTTATAAAGTACTTTACGACTATTACAATACAATGGACAGGTGTTAATTTCAGAAACATTATAAAAAGTAACTCAATTTCGTTTCAATCTCTGGTGTCAGATATTTTGATTTAATTTGAAGTTAGTAGTAGACTAAGGTATCGTAGCTCATGCAGCCAAGTATTAAAATAAGTATGTATACCGAAATTGAAAAACTCAATATTCTCAGCCAAGCGCTGAGAATATTGAGTTTTTCAATTTCTCTATCTATGAATAATATATCTATGAATAAGGTTTTAATACGAATATATAATGCCCATTTCACACGAGGGCAGAACAGTGAGGCAGAACAGTTATAATAATAATAAGTATTTATTTCATAAAAACATGGAACAGTGCACCTATACATAAAGGCTTACACTAAACAGTTTAGAATTATATTGTATAATTATGTAGAACTACATTATTGGACTCTATCCCTTAAACTAGGTCTAGCCTGTATCTTAAGAGACAGGGTTCAGCCATTGGTTTAAACTAAATTGATTATATAAAATTTAACAAGTGAGAACAGTGTCGATTTGAATTATTATATTCATATAAACTCTCGAGTCATGAGTGCGTGCATGTGTGTGTATGTGTGTTGTGTGCATGTTTGTGATTGTCAGTGTGTGTATATTAGGTGTTATATATGTAAAAATTGGTAAGTAACAGTAATCCATTGCATGTGTACAGCTTAATAGCCATATATGAGAAGGTTTTCTGTAGAAAGGTAGGAGGATAAAGAGTTGCCTCACGGTTAAAACTTTACATTCGTCATATAGTTTGGTTGTGGGAAACATATAATATTTACGAGTCATCGTTTTAAGAAGCTGGCACAGAACAGTACTGTTTTGTGCGTTCACACAGTAGCAGTACTGTTCTGCCCACTGTTCTGCCCTCGTGTGAAATGGGCATTAAAGCGATTGAAAGCGCTGTGTCAAAAGAACAAGCCATTTGTTTAGAAAAAAAGATCAACATATTAGTCTATTGTTTTTCGTCAATTGAATTGACAGATGCCAACATTTGACCAGGTTCTGTGTAATCTGGTTGTTTGCATTTTATTATTATTCCTTTCCGATTTTATCTACCCACTTCGCTTAAACTACGGACTGTGATTTCCTCTTGAAATAGCGACCTCCGGCTGTGATTGACTGATGTACGGACCTACTAAGAACGACGACCTGGCATGGCGGTGGGTGTCAAGAGATTAAACGGACATTGCAGATTTAACATGGATTCCCAAAATTATCCTATATTTTGTGTAAATTGCGGATCAGCTTCTGGCTCCATGTAAAAGAGAAAGGGAACATCAATAAGTGTCTTGGAAAGACTTCTGCCGCTGCAAATATATTGGTCGAAAATATAGATGATACTTTTGATGTGACATGATGTTGTTATTTAAGTATTTTGATGGCTTTTAGAAGTCTCAAGTGTCCGTAGTTTTAATTTAGTTTTAATCGAAAACATATATTATTTAGAACCAAAAATGAAAAAACACATCCCTATCGGTTCTTAGGCAAACAATGTATGGACGCATGGCAATGTCCTGATTTATACGCCCTATGCCAGATACGTAAAATGTAGATGAGCGAATGTGTTTTTGAAGTGAAAACTTCATTAGCGGCGTTGAGCACTTTTTCTGTAATGGGTATAAAATCTTAAACTCGCGTCAGGACACGTGACCTGATCGAAAAAGCGTAGGACGGATGGATAGTAGACAGCTATAATCAAGTTTTCACTTCTGCCGGCACTCCCGGAGTGCAACCCGTCTTTTTTTTCCATGGTATAGGCATCATCAACTAAAATGAAAGCATTTCATTGTACCATACTTATTTATTTATTTTAACTTACGCTTTAAATCACTAACGTTTTTTTTTAAAGACAGGAGCGTAATCTTTGTCGTCTCAAGTTTATTAAATTCTCTTTGATACTTGCGATTCAATAATATGGTGTTTCTTCTTTTGTTATTTTTTTTTTCACTTTATTAAAGCTAAGTAGGTACTCCATGAAGTTCCTATACTTATGCCACTTTTAGATACGATTGTACGTCATATCGATAATGAGTCATTTTGATATCTGGCCTTATTGCGATCTAGTCCAAACACGATATAGTCCTAACAAGATCTAGTCATATCGAGATTAAGTCCTATAGCGAACTAGTCATATCTGCTATTTAGTCTTATCGAGATGTAGTCATAACGCTACTAACCCATTTTTATTTATTATTAGTTCATCCGTACTAATATTATAAATGCGAAAGTAACTCTGTCTGTCTGTCTCTTCTTCACGCCTAAACCGCGAGAGACCTGAGAAAGGACATATTATGATAAGTAGTTTTCATCCCGGAAATCCCGCGGGAACGGGAACTATTAATCCACGCGGATGAAGTCGCGGGCAAAAGCTAGTTAATTATATAGAGGTTAAAATTATATGACATGCTATCTATAGTAATATTATAAAGTTTGTTTTATTAAACGCGCTAATCTTACGAAAATCTGTTTTGAATTATAAAATCATTTTTGTGTTGGACAGTCCATTTATCGAGGAATGCTATATGCTATATAACATCACGCTAAGACATACAAGAGTGGAGTAGAAACCAAAGATAGGAGTATAAAACCGTTGGGCAAATTCAAACAGCCTACATATGTATTTTTCACACCCAATTACATTTCTCCATCCAATATAACGTACTCAGCAAGCGACGTCTATTAAATTTCTCAGTAAAGCCTGATTTTCTTGCGAAAAAAAGAAGTCTAGGACTCAAATCGACTTCAGATGTGTAAGGCCGCTTTTATATGTAGTATAACGCATTGCGACGTACGACCTTTCGTAGTAGACGGAATAACCATGCGCAGAGCACATTCGGTTGTACGCTGTCGCGGCGAACGGCTGTGTCCGGCTTCCATTCGATCAAGAAATACGGACGCGGACCGACTTTCGAACGGTAACGTGTGACGATAAATATTGCAGTGTTTACGACGATTTTATTTGCAGTGATAGTGGATTAAATTGTGATTAATAATTGGGTATTGATTTTTTTTTCTGTTTGAAATAGTGCAGTGATTTTTTTAAGTGTTGTGAAATTACTGTTGTTTTTTTTGGAACACGATCCTGTTTACTGTGAGTATCTAGATTATTTTTTATATTTCTAGTAACATATTTTCAACATATTTTTGTAAAAAAAAATCTTATATTTTTTAAAATTATATCTATAAAAATACTGAATAAAACACCAAATTAAATAAGTTCCTACGGGCTTAGGTAAAAATTCAGATGCATTACTTAGCCTACATTAAGCCTCTTTAAGTCAGGTATTTTGGCAATAAAGCGCTGTTTACGTAGACTTGAGTATTTAAGGGTTAAAATATATTTGAAGTCGTTTGCGAATGCTTACGTTGCCGTCGGTGGAAAGCAATTATTTTCTCTTTATTTAGTAGATTGGCGTCAAATAAAATTAGAGTGGTGGTAATTTGGGTAATTAATGAAAATGGGGTTTAATAGGTTATTGTTTTAAATTAGTTAAGACTTAGTTAATGTTGTGCACTGTTTTTTGAACTTAATAAATGTGTTTGAGCTAAATAAATTTTGTACTTTGCAAGATAATTGTATGGTGTAGAAAGATTTATATGAAGCGGGCAATGCTTAGTCGTGAATTAGGTAGGCAGGTTCTAATCAAATGGAATAGATTTTGTAAAAATGATAGATTTAAATTTTTCTATGTATATACTTTTTTTTATTAATACATTTTGGGTAAACACATACCTACTTAGTTAGCGCCACTGCGTATCACGAAAGGGATAGCGATAAATTCTTGTAGGATTTATAATAAATAGAAATGGAAAATTAAGTATTAACTATAAATAAAGTATAATGAAATAAAGAACCGACTTAATCTTTTTAAGAACCGATTTAAAAATCTGGAGATGACATAAGAATGGGTCAAAAGCTTTAAAACACAAGGCTTTCAAATTTAATTTAACTCGTCACATCACATCCAATCATAAATTAAAAAGTTCCCGAACAAAACTTAAAAGTTCCAAAATTCTAAAACAACCATTCCATTTATAAATAAACAATTCAAAGCGTAATTCGGAATCCTCAAGTTTTCGAACAATCACTTGAGACATGTCGCGTGTCATTCATTCAGTCAATTAGCAATCATTCAATCAATCAGACCGAATGAACGAAGAATATCCTTTGTAAATGAATAACCAACTGGTCTGTGATACAACTGTGAATTATTGAATGAGTTGACGATCGTTTCACTTACATTCTTACTGACTTAGTTAACTCATGCTTTCTTTTAGGGTCCCGTACCGTTAAAATAAATATTGCTTTAAAACAACTTTTGATTTGAAAAGCCGTGGATGTCTAAAGATGGTGGCTAAGTAAAAATTACAGGATAAATAGGACAGTTACTATATCCATACTAATATCATTGTTATGTTTAAAAATAAAATATATTATTTCACTGATGCAGCAGCAGTTCTCTAAATACTAAGTTTATTAGACTACTCACATGACAATCCATACTAATATTATAAATGGGAAAGTGTGTTTGTCTGTCTGTATGTTTGTCTTTCTTTCACGGCAAAACGGAGCGACGAATTGACGTGATTTTTTAAGTGGAGACAGTTGAAGGGATGGAGAGTGACATAGGCTACCTTTTGTCTCTTTCTAACGCGAGCGAAGCCGCGGGCGAAAGCTAGTTTATTATAAATGTGACAATAACTGTATGTCTGTCTGTTACGCTTTCACGCCTAAACTACTGAAGTTAAAAACATGAATTTTGCACAGTACTTGATTTGACAGAATTTGATTGTGACATAGAGACACAAGTCCAAATTTTTTGTAAATTTAACCCCTAATAACATAAATTAGAAGATCAAAATTTGTATGAAAATCGCTGCGCGAATTAACTAGCATTAGCCAACCCTTTAAAATTAATTATCAAAAGTATTGACAGTTTAATTGAAATAAATCATTTGACTTTGACTTTTGTTCACGAATGTGCGGAAGAATTTATTAGGGACTATGCACACTTATTCTTCTCCATTCGCGTTTAGTTGAACGATTTTGTTCGTACTTACACAGTTTGGCTTCTAAAATGAACTACTGACATAATGCTTTACTTAGACAACAATTAGCACAATTATGTAATGTTAAATAGTTTGAAACGACATTTGTAGAATTTTGACAGTCGTTACGGGTAAGCCAAAAAGTCTGCCCAGTCTAACCAAGAGGCATCGTGTCGCCCAGTCACTGGGTTGTGGAGGTCTGATAGGCAGTCGCTTTATGTAAAACACTGGTATCCAGCTGAATCCGGTTAGGCTGGACGCTGACCCCAACGTAGTTGGAAAAAGGCTAGGGAGATGATGATGAAATTGAAATGGCATAAAACATATTTTACATAGTCACTGTCAGTACAGCGTCGTAAGAATAAGATACGCCGTCGCCGTCGTGGGGACTATCTACGCGTCTGTTGAGCTTTCCGCCTCTGCTCAGCTTTGGTACAAATTCGTTGTTTTCTATGAGCATAAATAAATACAGCTGAATAAATGTGAATCACTACATAGTATAAAACAAAGTCGCTATCCGCCGTCTGTCCCTATGTATGCTTAGATCTTTAAAACTACGCAACGGATTTTGATGCGGTTTTTTTAATAGATAGAGTGATTCTTAAGGAAGGTTTATATGTATAATTCATGCATAATATAGTGGAGAAAAGCCGGGATTTTAAAAGATTTGTAACACCCGTGCGAAGCTGGGGCGGGTCGCTAGTAAGTAGTATAAGTAGAAATTAGGGACCCAAATGACAGCTTTTCTGATTCTTACGACGCTGAACGCGGCTGATAGAAGCCTAACTGTATAAGTGTGACGAAAATCCTTTAGCGAAACGCGAATAGGACTGAATAAGTGTGCATACTCCCTTAGCCAGACAACGTTGGTGCGATCATACTTAGAACTCATAATAATGAGACAGTTTACTTTGACTTTAACGAAATTTTGTCACAGTATTCATAATATTTGAAGCTAGTAGCAAAATTGTTCTGTATCTTGGGAGAGTTTAATGGTATAATTATACTAAGTATTGGGTTTTTGTGTTGGGTTGGCGAAAACATGTTTCCTAAATATGTTAGTGTTTAAAGTTCATTTGTCGCGTTATAAGGATTGTGATACTTACTACCCTTTGACTGCCGGAAGCGCAGATCTACGCGAGACACAATAGATTTTAATTACGGCATACAAGAGGTTAAGAGGTAATTGTTTCGCCCACTTTTTTAGGGTGGATTTTGCGAATAAGATTTTTTACTACTATGTATAAAACTCTAATTAATATTATTAAAATTATGATTAGATTAAATGAATTACACAATCACACTCTTATTGAAAGGTCCTTTTCAATGTGTATTGTCCATATTTCTACAATAAAGCTACAAAAGATTTTTGTTTGTTGAAACGAGCAAATCTCTAGAACTTTCAGCCGGATTGGAATAATAATTTATGTTTAAAACGAGCGGCATTTCTAAGCGACAATATTACGGCGAGCCTAATCTATTAAAAAAAACAAGAAACAACAAACATTGACTCTTAGACGTTCCTGTGTAGCGTTAATATTTTAATATAATATTTTTTTATCCGTCTGTCTGTCTGTCTCTCTCTTCTTCACGCCAAAACCACTGAACCGATTTTAATGAAATTTGGTACAGATATAGTCTAGGACCCGAGAAAGGACAAAGGATAGTTTTAATCCCAGAAATCCCCCGGGAACGAAAACTATTAACCACGCGGACAAAGTCGCGGGCAAAAGCTAGTTTCTCATATTTGTTTAGAAAATTACGTTCAGTTTCCTTAATATAACGAGCCAGGCTTTTTAGCTTGTTTAAGAGACATGTTACTTAATAATAGTTTAATTTATGAGAAATATAATATGCTATACACTTAGCGTCTTACTAATAAACGCTGCATAAAGTTATGACAGGTTTATACTTCAAAAAATGTATGGTTACACAGGCTTTATTCATTGCATAACTTTACACAGTGATTATTAGTAAGGGCATTAACATCTTACGGTAGGGTCAGTAACCAAAAGACGCGGTAAAACAGCAAGTTTCACATCTTATTACTCAATGGCTACAACAATGTAGACTCTACTAATAATTAAACTACAATCTTGGTAACTATATAACATTGTTGAATAAAACAATGTTTTAGTAGCACCCTACTACAATTGCAGACATTTCGACTTGCTCTAGACAATGATAATAATAATAATATTAGCCTATTACTGTCCCACTGCAGGGCAAAGGCCTCTTCTCATGCAGAGAAGGTACGAGCATTAATCACCACTGTACAAATTCCGGAAAAAGATCTGAAGATCCTGCAAGGTACTTATGGCGTAGCCAATGAAAATACCGAGCTCAGAACGAAAGAGAACAAAATATTTATTCACGTATATTACAGGGGGTCATGAAATGGCGGAGAATCTTAACAGCGACTTTCAGAAAAAACACAAAAAAGCACAACGCCATCTATCGCGCTTGGCATAAACAAAAAAATACAAAATGTGTCATTTTTGACTTGTTGGCATTTAACATTCCGCCCACCATGGACAAAGTGTCCATAATCATAAGAATCTACAAAATAACAATTACAAGTGTATTTACCCGCCCACCATGACTGTACTATAGATGTTACCAACAACAATAAAAAATAAAAATATTACAATGATAACATAACTTCATTCACATTGCATTCAGATAGCTCTTGAAATTAAACATAACTTTAGTATCTACTTAAGTCTAAACGGCAACAGGAAAAATGATAAGCTTGGACACTGGTCTCTTAATAATAGAATCCTTACATTTTAATGAAACAACACGCGTAAGATTGTCTACACCGACATGCTTTTCAGTTATGATGCCATACAACCATCTTGCCGGCGGCAAATCATCCTCCTTCACCAATACTATATCTCCCACTTTAGGTTCAGGAGTTATTTGTGACCATTTATAACGGTGTTGGAGTTGAGTAAGATATTCGTGTGACCATCTACGCCAGAAATCTTGAGCAAGCCTTTGAGTAAAATGCCATCTTTTGAGAGTGCTCATTTTTGCATTTTCGTAGTTTAAATCAGGGACAAGCACTAAAGGTTCACCTACAATAAAATGCCCCGGGGTAAGTGGGTATGGATCTTCTGGACTGCAGCTAACTTGAGTTAACGGCCGTGAATTAAGACATGCCTCTATTTGACACAGGAGTGTCGTTAACTCCTCAAAAGTTAGGGTACTGTTACCGATCACTCTTTTTAGGTGATGCTTTGTGTGCCAATTGGTGCCGTTTGTCGCAAGCCAAGTAGCTATGTCGCTTGCTACTATCGACCCTTCCCGCGGTAACATATTCTTAAGCTCCCTATTTGCTCCGACAAAGTTAGTGCCATTATCACTCCACAAATCTGCACAATGTCCTCTGCGTGCAACAAAACGCTTAAAAGCTGCCAAAAAAGCTTCTGAGGTCAAATCACTGACTACCTCGAGATGTATTGCACGAGTAGCCATACAGACAAATAAGCAGATGTAACCCTTAGTAGCGTGATAACCACGTCCTTTTGTGGTTCTGACAGCGATAGGCCCTGCGTAATCAACACCACTTTGATGAAAAGGGCGGCGCTCAGTTACACGAGCTGACGGTAATTGGCCCATCAGCTGTTGATTTTTTTGATGAGAATAGCGAATACAAACAAAGCATTTACGGACATACTGTCTGACGAGATTCTTAGCGTTCACAATCCAATACTGTGTTCTTATGTAGTTTAGCATTATTTGAGGACCTCCATGGATGGTACGTTCATGTGCATCTGCAACTATCAGATTTGCTAGATGCGATTTATTAGGAATCAGTATTGGATGTTTCATTTTTTCTACTACATTAGCCATCTGCAAACGTCCACCGACTCTAAGGATGCTTTCTCTATCGAGAAATGGATTAAGCGAGATAAGTTTGCTGTTTTTATTGATTTTACCTAAACTTCGTAAGCACTCTATCTCCTTCAGAAACCCTTCCCTTTGATACAGTCGAATACATGTAAGTAATGATTCATTAATTTCCTTAAATGATAGCCAATGTGTAGTTATATTTTTAGTATTTGATTTCTTTATGACATTAAGAAATCTTCTACAGTATGAAATCACCCGTATTAATCTTTTCAAGCTTGAAAATCTTGAAAAAATATCTGTGTTTTCTGTGAGAACGTGACATAAAACCTGACTCTTTTTCTCTTCAATCTCAGTTTTCATAAAGTTTCCTTTACTATAATGGACTGTATTAGCTAATAGCCACTTAGGGCCATTTTTCCAAATTTCAATTTTAGAAATATCACCTGGCTTAATTTTCCGAGATGCGCAATCTGCTGGGTTCTCATCGGACTTGATATGCGACCACTGACTGTTGTCCATGATAGTCAAAATTTCAGAGACTCTATTAGCTACAAACGTCTTCCACTTGCTAGGATGACTACTTAGCCAAGCAAGGACAACACTAGAGTCAGTCCAAGCGTGAATATTTTCCTTTGAGATACCCATTACTTCCGAGACTTCTTTAAGCAACTTTGCTAATAGTACGGCTCCACAAAGCTCCAAACGAGGTATTGATATTTGTTTCACCGGAGCAACTCTTGATTTGGAAGCGACGAGATTCACATTAATTTCTCTGACATTATTTACAGTTCGAACATAAACAACGGCTGCGTATGCGGCATTTGATGCATCACAAAATCCTTGTAGTTCCATGTGAATATCGTCCTTTCTTGTCCCAATCCATCTCGGAAGATGAAAACTTGTGAGATGAATGAGATCCGTACGATATGACATCCAATCTTTGAGTATATCCGCCGGTATCTCATCATCCCAACCTACACCAGTAAGCCAAATTCTTTGAATAAAAACTTTAGCTGTCGTTATAACGGGGGCAATCCAACCGAGTGGATCGAATAATCTTGCAATATCCGATATCACCTTACGTTTAGTCACAGGTGTTTCAAGTGAAGGAAGTCGGACAGTATACTGAAATTCATCACTAGATCTGTTCCATGTTAACCCTAAAATTTTCATTACAGAATCTAGCTTCATCTCTAAGTTTTCTTTTTTATCTTGTTTGTCTTCCTTAATTGCTTGCAATAAATCATAATTATTGCAAGACCATTTTTGAAGTTGAAACCCTCCGTGACTAAGAAGTTCGTTTATTTGTTTGTATATTTTTATACCTTCTTTAATGCTTTCACAGCCTGTCATGAGATCGTCAACGTAGAAATCGTTTAAAACTCTACTCTTTGCTAAAGGATACTTATCACCTTCGTCATGCGCAAGCTGCTGCAAGGCCCGTACAGCTAAGTAAGGTGCCGAAGATGTTCCGAATGTTACACGTAACAACCTTATGTGTTGAAGTTCTGAGTTTAAATCCTTACGCCACAAAAGGCGTTGAAAATCAACATCTTCTTCAGCCACCTTTACTTGTCTGTACATTTTGACAATGTCAGAAATAATACAAATAGGATGACACCGCCAACGCATGATGATGTGCCTCAATTCAGGCTGAAGTCTTGGACCAACCATCATATCCCTATTTAATGAGGTTCCATTATTTAGAGTACATGATGCGTCAAACACAACTCTAACTTTTGTTCTCTTTCGTTCTGAGCTCGGTATTTTCATTGGCTACGCCATAAGTACCTTGCAGGATCTTCAGATCTTTTTCCGGAATTTGTACATGGTACAAATTCCGGATTTAGGGGCGGAAGTGTATTGCCAGATTTTAGTAGTGTAGTGTTTTGAGCTACTGGAGACCCTGGCTGACTCTTGATAACACCATCTACTAAAATCTGGCAATACACTTCCGCCCCTAACAAAATATCAATTTTGTTTGGAGTACCAAACAAAGGATCGGCTAATTTTAAGTCCGACATTTGTGGTGATAGTGCTGTTAGAACAATCTTCCGGTCTGGAAGAAGTGATGTGATGCTGTTAAGAACATGAGCTTTTACAACAACTATAAAGTTGGGATCATAGCGTGACTGAACCTTTATGGTGACGAACCATTTAGAATGCAATGTTGCACTCTGATCACCGCCAAGTCCTGATATAAAGCTCTTGTTCGGAATCTTCTTAAGACCAAGCAACTGTACCGATGACTCGGTAATAAACGATGCTTGAGATCCTTGGTCTAAAAGAGATCTCAACATGAAAGTACCTGTTCTCGCTTCTACCTTTACCAATGCAGTGGCCAATAATACTTGGCTGTTAAAATTGGAGAAACAAGATACAATGTGGTTAGGTTCTTCGCTCTGTGAAATTGATGGTGGAGATTGATCCGAACCATCATCCTTTCGATCATTTTTAGGGACTGAATTTGGATGGAGAAGAGAATGATGTCTCTTCCTGCAAATACGACAATTGGTTGAATTGCGACATGAAAATACTGAATGATTTGGACCAAGACAGTTAAAGCACAACTTATTGGTTTGGACAAAATTACGACGTGCTTCAACATCTTCCTTTGCAAACATCTTGCAATGGATGAGCTTATGATTTTCAGAACAGAATTCACATTTTGAAATAGAAGTATTAACATGCATAACTTTAGATATGTGAGTATTATTGTTTGACTTAGGAATGATTTTGCTATTTAAAAACTCAAGAGACCTGAATCGCTGCTCTAAGAAATTTGTAAAATCGTTTAATGTAGGTAGCTCGTCATTGACTTTAGAAACTTGAACTTCCCACAATTTCCTAGACTCAGTGTCAAGTTTTGAACTAATAATATAAATTACAATAATGTCCCATGAAGAAATATTGATGTTTAAATTTTTGAGGGCGTTTAAACATTCATTTGTTGTATCAAGCAATCCTTTTATAGCACTAGAAGATTCGAACTGTATGGTCTTTTGACTCATGAAACGATTTAAAATACAAGTAACAAGATATCTTTTGTTATTGAAGCGATGTTCCAGCTGATCCCAACAGGTTTGATAATTACTAGCCGTGATAGGAATATGCCGCAAAAGTTGTTCGGCTTCGCCCGTTAAATAACCCTTGAGATAGTGCAGCCGCTGAACATCGTCCAATTGTTTGTTGCTGTGTATTAACGATACAAATAAATCGCGAAAACATGTCCATTCGGAATATTTTCCACTAAAATTAGGAATTGTGATCTTTGGTAACTTAACACTTAAAGAATGACTGACGTTAGACTCAAAAACTTTAGAACTAGACGATGCAACAGTATTAGAATCGACTTTAAATTGAAGCATGCAATCCTTTAACTCCGTTTTATAGTCCGTGTATAGTTCTTCAGTGCTGTCGTATGCATCAGTTTTGTAATAGTTAGATTTCGCCAATTCCTTGCTTTCAAATTCCGAAATGATGACTCTATGCGTATCCCGATATAATGTCCAGTAGTTTTCCAGTGTATCAAGCCGAGTTCCCAAATAAGATTGTGTGATCCTTTCCTTAGGAGATTTTTTGAAATTAATTCTGGCTTTTTGGATTTTGCTTTTTGTGTCTTCTTGCATAATAACGTATGTTTCCATTTTGATAAAGTTTATTTAATGAGTAGTGTAAAATATCTTAAATTTTTCAATGAACTTGTTTGCCCAATCTCAAAAAAAAATTACAAGTCGATGAAATTTTTCTTCAAAATTTTCTAAGTGTTTGACAATTCTGGGTGAAAACCGGCGTGGATTCCCCGTCTCTCCACTTTTCTTAAAACTATTCTAAGTCCAAACAACTTCTAAATTTTTCTAAGTCTATTTCTTCATGTATTTAAGGTTCTAATTTGCTTGAATTTTCTCTAAGTCAATATGTAAAGAGTACTCACAGTTTTTCACTTCATACTTCACTGATTTCTAGTCCAACAACATTCGTATTCGAACCGCAGTCCGATCCACTCCTTCCGATACAGGTTGTGACGTAGTGCTTGCTGTTTATCGGATATGACGCTGTGGAGCTCAACCAATATATCATCCGGCTCGAAGGACCATGTACAAATTCCGGAAAAAGATCTGAAGATCCTGCAAGGTACTTATGGCGTAGCCAATGAAAATACCGAGCTCAAAACGAAAGAGAACAAAACATTTATTCACGTATATTACAGGGGGTCATGAAATGGCGGAGAATCTTAACAGCGACTTTCAGAAAAAACACAAAAAAGCACAACGCCATCTATCGCGCTTGGCATAAACAAAAAAATACAAAATGTGTCATTTTTGACTTGTTGGCATTTAACAACCACGCTTGCTCAAGGCGGTTCGGCGATTTCGGACTTATAATATTCACTACAAGTCCAGGTTTACTCACGATGTTATCCTTCACCGATGTCTGTGATGCCTAAGATAATCTTTAGAAAGTACGTATGAGTGAAAAAGTCACATTGGTACTTGCCCGGATTTGAACCCACAACCTCTTGCATGAGGGGCGGGCGCCTTAACCACTAGGCCCTCACGACATGCTTTAGACAAGCTGGTCTTAAATATTAGGCAAGACAACGCTTGACATAGCATGATTGTTTTATGAAATCCCGTTTTATTATTATAAATGAGACACTATAATCTTTACAATGTGTTATTGGCTGTCCCCTGCAGTTTCTCACCCAGTTCTTGTTTACTATTTTGTTCCCGTGTGTCATAGCGTGATGTTATGTAGTCTATCTGTTTTTTCTTATTTACAAGCTGTAATCTGTAAAAATTCAACAAAATCTGCACAGCATTCTTTTCAAAAAGATTGTTTACATTCATATTCCTCGCAAATCATATGTATAGTATTAGTAAATAAAATAGTAGGACCAATTTTTTTTTTACCCACACTGCAATGTATTTCTAAGATACCAACCCAGCCTAGGGCTAATATAAATAGATATTACTTAGCACGTACTTCAGCTTAACTATTCTTCGTCTTTATCACACCATCGTCGTTTGAAAGTTGTGTGATAGTGATAGAAATATAGCTCAAATTAAGCACTCTACTCTTACACCAGTTACAAAGAACCAAAATCTATATTCCTAAAACAACTTTTAAAGTAAACTCCTTTCTTTTAATAGTACTGTAGAAGCTAACTGCCTTCATTAAAATGGATGTTGGAAGTTTAACATTGAAATATCATATTGTCATTACTCAAGAGTTTGGCAAGTCTACGAAGTTTTTCATCAAAATTACAATTGAAATTGAGGCAAGACGGGACGATTCTATCCGAGATAGGTTTAGAAATTAATAAGTTAATTGTCTTGAAGAGGATTTGTATTTAGTAACTGTTGATAACTTACTTTTGCTCGTTATTTGGTAAGTTCGAATTTTGGTTATGTATAGGGTATTAATTTCTAAGTCCCATCCGTACTAATATTATAAATGCGAAAGTAACTCTGTCTGTCTGCCTCTTCTTGACGCCTAAACCGCCAAACCGATTTAAATAAAATTTGGACAGATACAGATATAGTCTGGGACCCGAGAAAGGACATAGGATAGTTTTCATCCCGGAAATCCCCCAGGAACGGGAAGTATTATTCCACGCGGGCGAAGTCGCGGGCAAAAGCTTGTTTAATATTATTTGTTCTGACCTGCAACCTTATTTATTTTTAATACATAGATTGTTCTGTTGGTCCAAGGGGTACTGTGTCGCTAAGTTACTGGGTTGTGGAGGTCTGATAGGCAGTCGCTTCATTTAAAATACCACCGATATCCAGGTAAATCCGGTTAGGCTGGAAGCCGACTTAAGGAAAAAGCTAGGGAGCTGATGACAAAGTTTGTTATGTTCTCACAGATAAACTATGGATAAAATTGTTTTGTAGGGCATAGTTTTTAAGCTCAGATGGTTTATAAAATTTGTACCAATAAACAGGAACATTATGAGGATTAATTTTACAAAAAAAAAAAAGCACTTGCATCAACAATTTTAGACCTGATTTTGATATAATGACGCTGAATAATTGTTAATCAAAA
Source organism: Athetis lepigone (assembly GCA_033675125.1). NCBI lineage: Eukaryota > Metazoa > Arthropoda > Insecta > Lepidoptera > Noctuidae > Athetis > Athetis lepigone. The sequence continues at coordinate 1,996,885 of CM066222.1, read as the reverse complement.
GCTAAATTTTTAACAGCCACACTGAACATTTATTCCCGCATAGTATTGTAACACTTTGGCATTATGAAATTACTTACTTCAGCTAAAAAGGGGCCACGTCAAGCCTTTAAATCACTGAAATATACTGCATTGGCTAATAACAAAACACGAAAGTTTTCTTTAAATTTTACAACCCATATGGCTGAAATCGACGTAATTTTAAGTCCCTTTTAAGTTTGAACCCGTTGAAACGTTTCACACCTCCGAAAGAGGGTATAAATCGTATAAGCGTGTTGAAATATAAATAGATTGCAACCAACCAATAGGAACTGGGTCAGCCAGCACCCTTAAATCACTAAGATTTACACCTTAAAGCTTTCAGAGCATAAATAAGTTGATGAATTCGTAAAACAATGCTGTTTTAATTGGTTGTTGCAATTTTTTTGTGATTGGTTTTGAAGTGACTTAATTTTTTTGAATGCTAACTATATGATTTTAATAAAAAAATAAATTATAGTATTTTTTATGGTTTTTTAGACATAATTACATAATTATAACGACATTTATAGGCTTATAAATTCAAAACACACATGATTCTTGCTTGATGATTCTTCTCAGCGTCTCCTGGACCAATTTACATCTATAAAAGCGAAATACCACTGACTCACGAAATCTCAGAAATTATAACACCTACATACTTGAAATTTGGCAAGTAGATCCCTTATAGGGTGTCGCGTTATGGAATAGGATTAACACAACATAAGGGGGGAAAATCTAGTGATAGACTTTCAACGATATGAAGGCTTAGTTAAAACGATTAGCAATATATGAAACGACTCACCAAAATTCGATGTTCCCCGGTCTGGAGGCTGTCTTCACTCGTCCGCTAGGTACTTTATGATTGCAGGGTTATAATTATAAGTATGATTTTGAAGGGTTTTGGGCGGCCGCCCGAATTATTATCACTTAAAGAATTGATTAACGTGGAGCGCGCACTTCCATGTTTTTAGCGAACTGTCGACTCAATAGTGATGTGTGTAATCACTAACTACTTTAGTGATGTGCAGCAATGCACGCTGTAGGTTGTTAGTCGATTTCCACTGGGCAAATCGTTTTGCGCTTTTCATTACGCTTGCTACCGTTTCATACTAAGAAGCACATATCGTTGAGAAAAGGTAGGGAATTAGCTACTGGTATAGAAATCGACTGCGATTACGATACATTCCGCCCATCAAAATACACGCTAGTCGTATTTTCAAAGAAAATTAGTTACTCATGAAAAGGAAAGGGGAAATGTGAATGCTCATTGGCGCCGGTAGAATGTAAACTAAATAGAAGCCAATGGCTGTTATCCTAGTATATGAACAATTTGCTTAATTCTAACTTAACGATTAAAAACTAACCTAACGTGAAGAGATTAACGTATGAAAAGCTAATCTGTGCAAGTTGGCAAAGGACATACCTTTGTCAACGGACGTATGAGAGAAGAACCGTTTGGTAGACGAAGAGTAACGATACGTATTATTCCATCCGGACCACGATGCAAGTGTTCTACACGGGCTATAGGCCAGTGAAGCGGAGGAGAGTCAGATTTGATAACTACCATGGACCCCATTTCCAGCGGTTGGGAATGTTTCGTCCACTTTGCACGTTGAGTCAACGAATGAAGATATTCATTTTTCCAACGCTTCCAAAAATCTTGTTGAAAACGTTGAATTAGCTGCCATCGCCCTAAACGAGTTATATTACATGAGGACAGGTCCTCATCCGGAACAGACGTCAGAGGCTCTAATGTTAAGAAATGACCTGGTGTAAGAACCGCGAAGTCATTAGGGTCTGAACTCAACGGGTAAAGTGGTCTTGAATTTAATACCGATTCTATTTGAACGAATAATGTAAACAGTTCTTCTAACGTTAACGATTGATTGCCAACGGTACGATACAGTAGCGACTTGACTGCCTTCACCTGAATTTCCCACACTCCGCCGAAATGTGGGCTAGCAGGAGGATTAAATTTGAATTCAATCTTCTCGATGTGGGTCGCGTTTCGCATCAAAGACGACAGCTCTCGGTGAGCACCTACGAAATTAGTACCACAATCAGAGTGGATAACTGAAACTCGACCGCGACGTCCTACGAAACGTCGGAGAGCGGCGATAAAAGCGTCGGATGTAAGATCAGTAGCCACTTCTAAATGAACTGCTTTTGTTGTGAAGCAAACGAAAAGACAGAGATAAGCTTTACTAATCCTAGCACCGCGGTGTTTACCGGATTTGATGCGGAACGGACCTGCGTAGTCGACACCTACAATACTAAAAGGCTTGACTTGATTAATGCGTGCTGAAGGCAAGTCACTCATAAACGGTTCAAGTGAAGTTGGATTTGTTTTAAAGCATTGTAAACACTTCGAAACCTGATGTCGTATGGCACGCTTAGCCGACAATATCCAAAATTGTTGACTAATTAAGTAATGTAATGTATTAATGCCAGGATGGCAATTCTCTCTATGGAAGGCATCGATTAACATGAAAGTTAACTTAGCTTGACGAGGAAGCAAAGCCGGATGTTTGTGCGCGTAGGCTAAGCCTGAACGCGTAAGCCTACCGCCCACCCTGAGAATACCTAGGGTGTCGATGAAAGGATTAAGCTTTCGCATTTGTTTTGAAAGAAGTTTACCTTCCTTCAACCCTTTGATTTCTTCGCAAAAGTGAAGAGACTGAACATGTCTTACGACTATTAACAAGGCGTTATGAAGTTCTGTACGATTTAAATGAAGATCAGAACGGCGATTATGTTTATAACGCGAATTATTAATGAAACGTAAACACAATCCTAAGATACGTTGAACTTTACGAATTGAAGAGTATTTAATCAAAAGGTCATTAATTAAATCTGAAGAATTATTGTTTGTGATAAGAACCTGTACCTTTTCTTCAGCACGACAGTCCTCACCACAAAGATCTGAACTGGTACAAGGCCAGAACTGAGAATCTTGCGTGAGCCACGGAGGCCCCGCCCACCATAGAGAATTGTTGACAAGTTCCGCTGGGGTTTGCCCACGGGAAGCTATGTCAGCTGGATTGTCAGCCGTGGGTACATGACGCCAAGTTGCACCAGGGATCGCATCCTGAATATGGCTGACACGATTGGCCACAAATGTCTTCCAACGCGAGGAAGGTGAACGAATCCAGGCGAGGGTGACAGTTGAATCTGACCACGCATATGTTGCTGAAACAGGAAGAAGAGGCTTATAAACCTCAACAACGAATTTGAGAAGATCGGCAAGTAATACTGCAGCGCAAAGTTCGAGCCGAGGAAGTGAAACAACTTTGAGAGGGGCAACTTTTGCTTTCGAAATAACGAAGAAGGTTTTGACGTTTTCCTGAATGTTTACAACACGAAGGTACACGACACAGCCATACCCACGCTGACTGCTATCGGCGAATCCATGAATTTCGCACGATTTGATTTGAGGAACTAAAAGGAAACGCGAAATTTTTAAATTTTGAATTATAGAAACTTCAGAAATATAGAGATTCCACTGACGTTGAATGTCCTCAGGAGGATTGTCATCCCACGATACTCCTAAGACCCACAGCCGTTGTACAAGATACTTGGCAAAGAATACCAAGGGCGATAAGAAACCGAGTGGGTCGTAGATGCGTGCGAGTTCGCTAAGAATGGTACGTTTACTACAGGCACGGTTCTGAGGTTTAACTTCGAACACGAAATGGTCAGACTTTGGGTCCCACTTCAAACCCAATATCTTGAGCGTGTTAGATTTCTCTACATCCATCGAAACATTGTCCGTAAGACAGTGTTCTAGTGGAAGATCAGCTAACAGCTTTGGGTTATTACTGGCCCATTTGCGTAGCTCCATTTGACCTCGACTGAGAAGTTCAATAACTTCTGCTTTTGTTTGTAAAGCCTGAGTTAAACTCGAACAACCTGTTACTACGTCGTCAATGTACACGTCATTCAATAAAGCGGATTTGCCTAGCGGAAGGCCAGTGCCTTCATCTTCGGCGAGTTGCCTGACGGTGCGACAAGCTAGAAAAGGTGAAGAAGAAATGCCGTAAGTAACGGTGTTAAGTCGGTACTCTAAAATAGGTTGAGATGGATGAAATCTCCAGAAGATTCTTTGATAATCACGATGTTCTTCATGAACTTGAATCATCCTGTACATCTGACGAACGTCCGCCGAGAATACTACAGGATGAGTACGAAACCTTAACAAAATTTCAATAATGTTAGCTTGTAACTTCGGACCTACGAGTAAGGTTTCGTTTAACGAAACGCCTTTGACTGAGTCTTTATTCGACGCGTCGAAAACGACGCGCAGTTTTGTACTCGCGCTATCAGGTCGAAGAACACAATGATGTGGTATGTAGAATTTACCTTTAAGTAGATCGCCACTGGGTACAACACTCATGTGGCCACTCTGAAGATATTCAGACATAAAGTCGGAATACTGTTGCTTTAGAATCGAATCAGTGGAAAGTTTACGTTCTAAAGAATGAAAACGTCTCAATGCAGAAGCTCGTGATCCAGGAAATGATGGTTCCTTGTCTTCCTTGAACGGCAAGGCTACGCTGTAACGACCGGTAGAATCACGAGTAGTTGTTTCACTATAGATTTGCTCGCAACGTTGATCGTCCAAAGTCATCTTGTTCACGGTAGGGATAATGTCTAAATCCCAGAATTTCTTGACTTCCTGAAAGATCTGGTCGTCAGAGACGAAGAATGAATCGATGTTGTCTGTGTGCTTATCAGACACACTTCCTATGAGAAGCCAGCCGAACACAGAATTCAACGCTGAAGGCTGCCTCGGTCCACCACTCACACAACCAGGTAAGATGAGTGAGGAGAAGAGCTCAGCGCCAAGAAGAACGTCGATCGGACCAGGTCTGTCACAATCTGGATCCGCCAAATTGAGACCGCGAAGATGAAGCCACGACGATTTATCAAGATGAACTTTAGGCATATCATTGCATATGTTAGGCATAGTCAATGCTTCAATATTGAAAGCCACTTGACCTTTAATACCTATCTGAAGAGTAACAGCTCCAGAGATGGAGGCTGGCGATTGACCTACACCACGAAGTTGGCGCGAAGTCACGCGTTTGTCAAGTCCTAGTCGATTTACTGCACGCTCTGAAATTAGATGGGTTTGACTACCAGTGTCGATAACAGCACGGAAAGACTGGTAGTTGCCCGTCGAATCACGAATATCAATAGCGGCAGTCGATAGAAGAACAACCGAACTATCTCCTAAATTAGTCATAACACTAACGGGTTCACTGGCTGAAGGCTTTTGTTCAGAACTATTCGAATCTATATCATGGTGAAGCAAAGTATGATGCCGTTGACGGCATCTCTGACAAGTAAAAACAGATTTACAGTCACGAATTAAATGTGAAGGTTTTAAACAGTTAAAACACCAACGATTTTGTTTTGCTAAATCACGCCTATCCTGAGGGGACTTCGCGGCAAATGATTTGCACTGCATAATTGAATGAGGTTCTGAACAACACGGACACTTAGAAGACTCGCTTCGTCCAGTGGAAACGGAGACAGACGCTTTGGTGGCTGTCTTCTCTGAATTCGCTAACAGTGACGAAGAAACTTTTCTTATCACTGTTAGAGAGGTTCGACTTGACACCTTTACTAGAAGAAGGAGAAGAATGTTCGCGAGAACCCACGAAGTGAGTGTCGCGCTCGAGGGCTACACATTGCGATTCAAGAAAGTCTTTAAGTGTGTTGAAACAAGGTAACTCAGGAGACGGGTGCGCCTTTTCGAACGCACAACGCGTCTTCGAATCTAATTTCGACAATAGTAGATAACAAAGGATAAAATTCCATTGGTCCGTAGGTAAATTAAGGCCTTTTAAAATAATTAAGTTTTCATTAAAAAGATCTAAAGTGCGTCTAAATTCGGTAGGTGGACTAAGTTTCAAATTAATGTTTATCATTTCTCGCCAACAAGTAAAAGCGAGTTCACGATTATCGCGGTAACGATTTACTAATGTTTGATAGGCTTGAGAATAATACTCGCCTTCCACAGGAAAAGTACGAATGAGTCCTAATGCGTCCCCGAATAAACTCGACCGCAAATACTGCATACGATCAGAGTCCGAAAGTGACTTATTTAAATGAATAAGATTATTGAACGCATCATAGAACATTGAAAATTCTTTAATGTTACCTCCGAATTTAGGCAGTTCTAACTTTGGTAAACGTACAGCTGACGAGGGCTGCGGCTGACTGATAGACGGTGAATTAACAACTGACTGGACAGACGGAAAGAGTAAACTATAAATCGCGACAATTTTATAATAAAGATTGTCGAATTCAGAACGAATGACATCCTCACGCTCAGCATGTTCATCATCAATCACGCTTAAAATATCTAAATGAGCTTCTTCAAAACTTTTAGAATGCTTTGCAATGGTAGAATAATAAGCGAGAAACTCATCCGAACGAGAAGAATCTGATTGAGCCAGTTCAGCCACTTCTAACGTCCTTTTTAATCGATTTAGGGCCAAAGTACGCTTTCTACGTAGTACCGGTAGGTCGTCATACGACAGACCACCTCCATCTATAGATTTAGATTTCTTTGAAACACTACAACGTTTTTTAGTAAGATAAGACATGATGAATCACTATCTGAAATTGATTTAAAATATTTAAAACACGGAACGGAAAATATATAGTGAAACACTGAACTAATTCACCCACGGAACCACACGGATACGCTTACGGAACCCTACAGTTCGCGTCAACACAATAAAACTTTCACTTGTCAATGATAAATGCATGCAAACTTCAATGTTATAATATTACGATACTATAACAAAGAACCGAAACGATTGATCTGTACCTACACGTATACTAAGTTAGGAAACACGTTGTTTACCTGCTATTAATTGTTGCGACGATAAGTTGTACGCACAAATTTCTATGCACTGAAATAACACGATAATTTGCATAAAATTTATTACGTACGAAGCAACAATTCTGAACATTGATTAGGTACAAATCACTGGTCTATATCCGTGATAAACACTACGAATTAATTGCGAGCCGTCCAAATTGAAGAAATACACATCCATTCCAAACTAACTTTTGAAATTAGAATTACGTATTAATTAGGTCACTCACGATGACTGGGCAGCCATTACTGCCTTGTTAACTACAAATTCAAATAATCGAATGAATGAATGTTTGTTAATTTCTTCACTAATTCACGATTTGGCATTAAAATATACCCTGCAATAATTAAATAATATTGAATAAAGACGAATTGTTCATATACTAAGGAGAAATATTCAATACTATTCGAGATTTAAATAGATAATTTTCGCCGGCCGGCAATACGCCGCGGTCACTTAACAATGATGGCGGACGAGACGTAAAATTGAATTGGGAATTTTAAATTTACTATTTTCTATGGGATATCTTATCTAAAGAGTCCCTGGTTTCGGCACCAAGAATTATGTCGCGTTATGGAATAGGATTAACACAACATAAGGGGGGAAAATCTAGTGATAGACTTTCAACGATATGAAGGCTTAGTTAAAACGATTAGCAATATATGAAACGACTCACCAAAATTCGATGTTCCCCGGTCTGGAGGCTGTCTTCACTCGTCCGCTAGGTACTTTATGATTGCAGGGTTATAAGTATGATTTTGAAGGGTTTTGGGCGGCCGCCCGAATTATTATCACTTAAAGAATTGATTAACGTGGAGCGCGCACTTCCATGTTTTTAGCGAACTGTCGACTCAATAGTGATGTGTGTAATCACTAACTACTTTAGTGATGTGCAGCAATGCACGCTGTAGGTTGTTAGTCGATTTCCACTGGGCAAATCGTTTTGCGCTTTTCATTACGCTTGCTACCGTTTCATACTAAGAAGCACATATCGTTGAGAAAAGGTAGGGAATTAGCTACTGGTATAGAAATCGACTGCGATTACGATACATTCCGCCCATCAAAATACACGCTAGTCGTATTTTCAAAGAAAATTAGTTACTCATGAAAAGGAAAGGGGAAATGTGAATGCTCATTGGCGCCGGTAGAATGTAAACTAAATAGAAGCCAATGGCTGTTATCCTAGTATATGAACAATTTGCTTAATTCTAACTTAACGATTAAAAACTAACCTAACGTGAAGAGATTAACGTATGAAAAGCTAATCTGTGCAAGTTGGCAAAGGACATACCTTTGTCAACGGACGTATGAGAGAAGAACCGTTTGGTAGACGAAGAGTAACGATACGTATTATTCCATCCGGACCACGATGCAAGTGTTCTACACGGGCTATAGGCCAGTGAAGCGGAGGAGAGTCAGATTTGATAACTACCATGGACCCCATTTCCAGCGGTTGGGAATGTTTCGTCCACTTTGCACGTTGAGTCAACGAATGAAGATATTCATTTTTCCAACGCTTCCAAAAATCTTGTTGAAAACGTTGAATTAGCTGCCATCGCCCTAAACGAGTTATATTACATGAGGACAGGTCCTCATCCGGAACAGACGTCAGAGGCTCTAATGTTAAGAAATGACCTGGTGTAAGAACCGCGAAGTCATTAGGGTCTGAACTCAACGGGTAAAGTGGTCTTGAATTTAATACCGATTCTATTTGAACGAATAATGTAAACAGTTCTTCTAACGTTAACGATTGATTGCCAACGGTACGATACAGTAGCGACTTGACTGCCTTCACCTGAATTTCCCACACTCCGCCGAAATGTGGGCTAGCAGGAGGATTAAATTTGAATTCAATCTTCTCGATGTGGGTCGCGTTTCGCATCAAAGACGACAGCTCTCGGTGAGCACCTACGAAATTAGTACCACAATCAGAGTGGATAACTGAAACTCGACCGCGACGTCCTACGAAACGTCGGAGAGCGGCGATAAAAGCGTCGGATGTAAGATCAGTAGCCACTTCTAAATGAACTGCTTTTGTTGTGAAGCAAACGAAAAGACAGAGATAAGCTTTACTAATCCTAGCACCGCGGTGTTTACCGGATTTGATGCGGAACGGACCTGCGTAGTCGACACCTACAATACTAAAAGGCTTGACTTGATTAATGCGTGCTGAAGGCAAGTCACTCATAAACGGTTCAAGTGAAGTTGGATTTGTTTTAAAGCATTGTAAACACTTCGAAACCTGATGTCGTATGGCACGCTTAGCCGACAATATCCAAAATTGTTGACTAATTAAGTAATGTAATGTATTAATGCCAGGATGGCAATTCTCTCTATGGAAGGCATCGATTAACATGAAAGTTAACTTAGCTTGACGAGGAAGCAAAGCCGGATGTTTGTGCGCGTAGGCTAAGCCTGAACGCGTAAGCCTACCGCCCACCCTGAGAATACCTAGGGTGTCGATGAAAGGATTAAGCTTTCGCATTTGTTTTGAAAGAAGTTTACCTTCCTTCAACCCTTTGATTTCTTCGCAAAAGTGAAGAGACTGAACATGTCTTACGACTATTAACAAGGCGTTATGAAGTTCTGTACGATTTAAATGAAGATCAGAACGGCGATTATGTTTATAACGCGAATTATTAATGAAACGTAAACACAATCCTAAGATACGTTGAACTTTACGAATTGAAGAGTATTTAATCAAAAGGTCATTAATTAAATCTGAAGAATTATTGTTTGTGATAAGAACCTGTACCTTTTCTTCAGCACGACAGTCCTCACCACAAAGATCTGAACTGGTACAAGGCCAGAACTGAGAATCTTGCGTGAGCCACGGAGGCCCCGCCCACCATAGAGAATTGTTGACAAGTTCCGCTGGGGTTTGCCCACGGGAAGCTATGTCAGCTGGATTGTCAGCCGTGGGTACATGACGCCAAGTTGCACCAGGGATCGCATCCTGAATATGGCTGACACGATTGGCCACAAATGTCTTCCAACGCGAGGAAGGTGAACGAATCCAGGCGAGGGTGACAGTTGAATCTGACCACGCATATGTTGCTGAAACAGGAAGAAGAGGCTTATAAACCTCAACAACGAATTTGAGAAGATCGGCAAGTAATACTGCAGCGCAAAGTTCGAGCCGAGGAAGTGAAACAACTTTGAGAGGGGCAACTTTTGCTTTCGAAATAACGAAGAAGGTTTTGACGTTTTCCTGAATGTTTACAACACGAAGGTACACGACACAGCCATACCCACGCTGACTGCTATCGGCGAATCCATGAATTTCGCACGATTTGATTTGAGGAACTAAAAGGAAACGCGAAATTTTTAAATTTTGAATTATAGAAACTTCAGAAATATAGAGATTCCACTGACGTTGAATGTCCTCAGGAGGATTGTCATCCCACGATACTCCTAAGACCCACAGCCGTTGTACAAGATACTTGGCAAAGAATACCAAGGGCGATAAGAAACCGAGTGGGTCGTAGATGCGTGCGAGTTCGCTAAGAATGGTACGTTTACTACAGGCACGGTTCTGAGGTTTAACTTCGAACACGAAATGGTCAGACTTTGGGTCCCACTTCAAACCCAATATCTTGAGCGTGTTAGATTTCTCTACATCCATCGAAACATTGTCCGTAAGACAGTGTTCTAGTGGAAGATCAGCTAACAGCTTTGGGTTATTACTGGCCCATTTGCGTAGCTCCATTTGACCTCGACTGAGAAGTTCAATAACTTCTGCTTTTGTTTGTAAAGCCTGAGTTAAACTCGAACAACCTGTTACTACGTCGTCAATGTACACGTCATTCAATAAAGCGGATTTGCCTAGCGGAAGGCCAGTGCCTTCATCTTCGGCGAGTTGCCTGACGGTGCGACAAGCTAGAAAAGGTGAAGAAGAAATGCCGTAAGTAACGGTGTTAAGTCGGTACTCTAAAATAGGTTGAGATGGATGAAATCTCCAGAAGATTCTTTGATAATCACGATGTTCTTCATGAACTTGAATCATCCTGTACATCTGACGAACGTCCGCCGAGAATACTACAGGATGAGTACGAAACCTTAACAAAATTTCAATAATGTTAGCTTGTAACTTCGGACCTACGAGTAAGGTTTCGTTTAACGAAACGCCTTTGACTGAGTCTTTATTCGACGCGTCGAAAACGACGCGCAGTTTTGTACTCGCGCTATCAGGTCGAAGAACACAATGATGTGGTATGTAGAATTTACCTTTAAGTAGATCGCCACTGGGTACAACACTCATGTGGCCACTCTGAAGATATTCAGACATAAAGTCGGAATACTGTTGCTTTAGAATCGAATCAGTGGAAAGTTTACGTTCTAAAGAATGAAAACGTCTCAATGCAGAAGCTCGTGATCCAGGAAATGATGGTTCCTTGTCTTCCTTGAACGGCAAGGCTACGCTGTAACGACCGGTAGAATCACGAGTAGTTGTTTCACTATAGATTTGCTCGCAACGTTGATCGTCCAAAGTCATCTTGTTCACGGTAGGGATAATGTCTAAATCCCAGAATTTCTTGACTTCCTGAAAGATCTGGTCGTCAGAGACGAAGAATGAATCGATGTTGTCTGTGTGCTTATCAGACACACTTCCTATGAGAAGCCAGCCGAACACAGAATTCAACGCTGAAGGCTGCCTCGGTCCACCACTCACACAACCAGGTAAGATGAGTGAGGAGAAGAGCTCAGCGCCAAGAAGAACGTCGATCGGACCAGGTCTGTCACAATCTGGATCCGCCAAATTGAGACCGCGAAGATGAAGCCACGACGATTTATCAAGATGAACTTTAGGCATATCATTGCATATGTTAGGCATAGTCAATGCTTCAATATTGAAAGCCACTTGACCTTTAATACCTATCTGAAGAGTAACAGCTCCAGAGATGGAGGCTGGCGATTGACCTACACCACGAAGTTGGCGCGAAGTCACGCGTTTGTCAAGTCCTAGTCGATTTACTGCACGCTCTGAAATTAGATGGGTTTGACTACCAGTGTCGATAACAGCACGGAAAGACTGGTAGTTGCCCGTCGAATCACGAATATCAATAGCGGCAGTCGATAGAAGAACAACCGAACTATCTCCTAAATTAGTCATAACACTAACGGGTTCACTGGCTGAAGGCTTTTGTTCAGAACTATTCGAATCTATATCATGGTGAAGCAAAGTATGATGCCGTTGACGGCATCTCTGACAAGTAAAAACAGATTTACAGTCACGAATTAAATGTGAAGGTTTTAAACAGTTAAAACACCAACGATTTTGTTTTGCTAAATCACGCCTATCCTGAGGGGACTTCGCGGCAAATGATTTGCACTGCATAATTGAATGAGGTTCTGAACAACACGGACACTTAGAAGACTCGCTTCGTCCAGTGGAAACGGAGACAGACGCTTTGGTGGCTGTCTTCTCTGAATTCGCTAACAGTGACGAAGAAACTTTTCTTATCACTGTTAGAGAGGTTCGACTTGACACCTTTACTAGAAGAAGGAGAAGAATGTTCGCGAGAACCCACGAAGTGAGTGTCGCGCTCGAGGGCTACACATTGCGATTCAAGAAAGTCTTTAAGTGTGTTGAAACAAGGTAACTCAGGAGACGGGTGCGCCTTTTCGAACGCACAACGCGTCTTCGAATCTAATTTCGACAATAGTAGATAACAAAGGATAAAATTCCATTGGTCCGTAGGTAAATTAAGGCCTTTTAAAATAATTAAGTTTTCATTAAAAAGATCTAAAGTGCGTCTAAATTCGGTAGGTGGACTAAGTTTCAAATTAATGTTTATCATTTCTCGCCAACAAGTAAAAGCGAGTTCACGATTATCGCGGTAACGATTTACTAATGTTTGATAGGCTTGAGAATAATACTCGCCTTCCACAGGAAAAGTACGAATGAGTCCTAATGCGTCCCCGAATAAACTCGACCGCAAATACTGCATACGATCAGAGTCCGAAAGTGACTTATTTAAATGAATAAGATTATTGAACGCATCATAGAACATTGAAAATTCTTTAATGTTACCTCCGAATTTAGGCAGTTCTAACTTTGGTAAACGTACAGCTGACGAGGGCTGCGGCTGACTGATAGACGGTGAATTAACAACTGACTGGACAGACGGAAAGAGTAAACTATAAATCGCGACAATTTTATAATAAAGATTGTCGAATTCAGAACGAATGACATCCTCACGCTCAGCATGTTCATCATCAATCACGCTTAAAATATCTAAATGAGCTTCTTCAAAACTTTTAGAATGCTTTGCAATGGTAGAATAATAAGCGAGAAACTCATCCGAACGAGAAGAATCTGATTGAGCCAGTTCAGCCACTTCTAACGTCCTTTTTAATCGATTTAGGGCCAAAGTACGCTTTCTACGTAGTACCGGTAGGTCGTCATACGACAGACCACCTCCATCTATAGATTTAGATTTCTTTGAAACACTACAACGTTTTTTAGTAAGATAAGACATGATGAATCACTATCTGAAATTGATTTAAAATATTTAAAACACGGAACGGAAAATATATAGTGAAACACTGAACTAATTCACCCACGGAACCACACGGATACGCTTACGGAACCCTACAGTTCGCGTCAACACAATAAAACTTTCACTTGTCAATGATAAATGCATGCAAACTTCAATGTTATAATATTACGATACTATAACAAAGAACCGAAACGATTGATCTGTACCTACACGTATACTAAGTTAGGAAACACGTTGTTTACCTGCTATTAATTGTTGCGACGATAAGTTGTACGCACAAATTTCTATGCACTGAAATAACACGATAATTTGCATAAAATTTATTACGTACGAAGCAACAATTCTGAACATTGATTAGGTACAAATCACTGGTCTATATCCGTGATAAACACTACGAATTAATTGCGAGCCGTCCAAATTGAAGAAATACACATCCATTCCAAACTAACTTTTGAAATTAGAATTACGTATTAATTAGGTCACTCACGATGACTGGGCAGCCATTACTGCCTTGTTAACTACAAATTCAAATAATCGAATGAATGAATGTTTGTTAATTTCTTCACTAATTCACGATTTGGCATTAAAATATACCCTGCAATAATTAAATAATATTGAATAAAGACGAATTGTTCATATACTAAGGAGAAATATTCAATACTATTCGAGATTTAAATAGATAATTTTCGCCGGCCGGCAATACGCCGCGGTCACTTAACAATGATGGCGGACGAGACGTAAAATTGAATTGGGAATTTTAAATTTACTATTTTCTATGGGATATCTTATCTAAAGAGTCCCTGGTTTCGGCACCAAGAATTATGTCGCGTTATGGAATAGGATTAACACAACATAAGGGGGGAAAATCTAGTGATAGACTTTCAACGATATGAAGGCTTAGTTAAAACGATTAGCAATATATGAAACGACTCACCAAAATTCGATGTTCCCCGGTCTGGAGGCTGTCTTCACTCGTCCGCTAGGTACTTTATGATTGCAGGGTTATAAGTATGATTTTGAAGGGTTTTGGGCGGCCGCCCGAATTATTATCACTTAAAGAATTGATTAACGTGGAGCGCGCACTTCCATGTTTTTAGCGAACTGTCGACTCAATAGTGATGTGTGTAATCACTAACTACTTTAGTGATGTGCAGCAATGCACGCTGTAGGTTGTTAGTCGATTTCCACTGGGCAAATCGTTTTGCGCTTTTCATTACGCTTGCTACCGTTTCATACTAAGAAGCACATATCGTTGAGAAAAGGTAGGGAATTAGCTACTGGTATAGAAATCGACTGCGATTACGATACATAGGGTGTACTAAAAAAAAACTCAATCCATAAAGAGGTACAACGGCATTCTCAAGGGTGAAGCCGTGGGTGAAAACTAGTAAAAATATACCTAGGTAATTTTACTTTTCTTTATTTAGGAGTATCTTAGCACAGAAATAAAAGTCAAAATTTGATAAAATACAACAAGTGATAATTAAGTCATCCGGTGCTTGAGACGTGAATAACCGACTTCAAACATGCGAGGTGCTGTGTTTACATGCTCATTATCAGCTCGTAAGGGTGTAATTTAAGAGGGTTGATATTATCTCTGGTTTATGGCCGTATTTCCTGTTGGTATTCTGTTGATGATCTCCTTGGTGAGAACTCTGTTATTTATGGTAGAGAAGAATTTGATTTGTCACACTTTTAAAAATAAATAAGCTTTCTCCCGCGGTACTGAAGTATATCATAATACACTGCCTATGGCACACTCTAATAGGGATGACGACAACATCAAAAAAATGACATTCTGTTTAGTCCGTCTTGTAGATCGGCGAAAAATAGGGGACACGTATGTTTTGCTTGATCAAAATAATAAAAACATATAAAGATAAAGAGCATAAAAATTTCGGAGTGGGGGCTTTTGACGTCACCGTGCTGCAAAAATTGTATAATATCGTGACTATTCGTGAAGTCACGAGCAACTTCAACGCACTGTATCGTCGTCATTTTTCGATTCCGAGAAAAAAGAAAAAAAAACGTGTCCAAAATTTTTAAATAATCTCTCTGACGCTAATTACTTTTTTTCGTCGTCTCGCCTATTCTTATATGTATTACTAGCTTTTGCCCGCGACTTCGTCCGCGTGGAATAATGCTTCCCGTTCCCGGGGGATTTTCGGGATGAAAACTATTCAATGTCCTTTCTCGGGTCCCAGACTATATCTGCACTAAATTTCATTCGAATCGGTTCAGCGGTTTAGGCGTGAAGAAGAGACAGACAGACAGACAGAGTTGCTTTCGCATTTATAATATTAAGTACGGATTTAGTGAAAACTTTCTGCTTTTCTCTGTGTATGTATGCTAAGATCTTTTGAATTGCCTTAAGGATTTAATGACTTTCAATAGATATAATGCTTTAGGAGTAAGCTATTTACATACAATGTTAATAAGAGTAAAAAAAGCCAACGTTTTCAAAGATTCCTAACACCCATGCGAAACTAGGGCGCTAGTTTAAGCTTTCCCCGCGGCTTGGTATTCAAGTATGCCACAAAACCCGACTAAAACATTTCTTTTCTTTTTTTTTGGGAGTGGGAAATCATCAAATGACTGCTCCCGTCCTGGGTGCGGCGGGAGGGCGTGTCAGACTTTTACTGACTAAAACCCACTCATGTTCCTTCGGTTGCCCTTTATGTTCCAGGGTCACAGTAACTATTATAAACATTCCGCAACACCCGACTAAAACATGACATTCTACGACATAGTATCTTTGATAATTGTGATAAGAAATAAGCCTTAAAGCTTCGAACACACGTGATTCGAGACACAATAGAAAGACAATATCAGCGCGACAGCCGGCTGTCGCTTGGCCGTCGAAAAGTGAAATACCATAAATTCTGCGAATGTACCAATCGGGGTCAGTTTATTAATACTAAAATTGGAAAACTAAATCCCGTCATTCAATCTCAAATCCTGCCATACGTAATAAAATTAGCGATGCATTTAATGCTTCTAGTTAGCACCGGCGCCGGACGGCACATAATTAATTGATGCAAATCAACTTGCGCGAACTTATTAATGCTTTACTGGGCGTTACTGTGAATGGGACACGTTTGGGGAACGTGATTGTTTTTGTTAGTATACCTTATTTGTTTAAGTATTTAATGAAATGTAAACAATCGTGTCATGTTTTTAATAATAATAAATAATACCAGCCTATTACGGTCCACTAATGTTAAGTTCAAATTCTTGCAAGAATAAAAGTTTATCTTAGGCAACATAAACATTGAACATAAACTTTATCTTGACAGACGTCGGTGAAAGAAAACATCGTATGGAATAATTCGGTATTTGACACCATCATCAATTGACGTACTTTTTATGAGCTGTCAAAACGCAATTCTCCAATAGACTTTGTATGCCAATACCAGCTTGTGACGTCACAAGCTAGCAACCCTATTGACCAACTATTTATTGATTTTAAAGCAATTAAAAATCCAATTTTACAGTAAATTAAAAACAAATCCGATGCTTAGGACTAATAAAAAGATAGGTTTTATAAAAAATATGTCTTAGATTTATCGGTTAATAGTGTCAAATACCGTATTGTAATGTAAGTCTGAAATCGCCAACTTTCTGCATGAGAAGAAGCTTTTGCAGCAGCTGCAGTGGGTTAATAGGCTGTATTATTAATTAATGAAACTTTTCATTAATATGTAAATTGTGAATAATTTTCATTATTACATGTCCAATTGAGCAAATAAGCTTCAGTATTCATAAGCTGATGATGTTTTCAATGTAACCGAAATTATTGATACTGCCGTTTCATTTTATTCGCATTTATGTTAATGAAGGAGTGTCGTGATGGCCCAGTGGAAATGGTGCCCGCCTCACGTGTAAGAGGTTGTGGGTTCGAATCCGGGCAAGTACCAATGTGACTTCTTCAATTCATATGTACTTTCTGAAGTTTATCTTAGACATCACTGACATTCCGTGCCTCGGAAAGCACGTAAAGCCGTTGGTCCCGATTGTCATTCGTAGAACTTTGACAGTCGTTACTGGTTAGTCATAAACTCAGACCAGTCTAACCAAGAGGTATCGTGTCGCCCAGTTACTAAGTTGTAGAGGTCAGATAGGCAGTCGCTCCACGTAAAACACCGGTATCGAGCTGAATCCGGTTAGGCTGGCAGCCGACCCCAACACGATTGGGAAAAAGGCTAGGGAGATGATGATTTATGTTAATGTTTCGTGATGTTATGATTATCTCTGAAAGGGCGATCCGTATAATTTTTGGTTGTTTGGTCAGTAAGTAATTAAATCCTATATAATTTTGTAAATTGGGTAAGAGAACAAATATTGAGGTTTGTGTTAATTGTAAAAGGTTATTATAATGTTTCTTTTACAAGCTGTAGAATTAATCGACACATAATTTAAATGAAATTATATTTTTTTGATGAGATATTGGTGCTGATTCTTTTATTCACAAACTGAACTAAATTTAAGTTAAAAATGCATCTTTCTCTTTCCACTTCTTAAAGAAAAGGACAGTAGATACATTTTAGTTTCATCCTGTCAAACTAGACAGCACCTGAAGAAAATTGTCATATATATAGCGCCTTACTAATAAACGCTGCATAAAGTTATGACAGGTTTATACGTCAAAAAATGGATGGTTACACAGGCTTTATTCATTGCATAACTTTACACAGTGATTATTAGTAATGGCATTAGTCAGCATGTTTTTAATCGCGTCTAAATTATCTATGGAGTGTCTAAATTTTACAGGACTTAACTAATATTTTATCTTCTGTCCTTTTCTTAATGAAATGGAAAAAGGAAGATGCACTTAAATTTACGTTAGTTTGTGAATAAGAGAATCGGCACAATTGTCTAGCCAAATATTTAATGCAACCTAAGGTCGGTTTAGTCTAACAGAGTACTACTACTAATACGTATCTTCTGTCCTTTTCTTAACGAAATGAAAAGATAAAGATGCTGTTAACTTAAACTTTGTTTAGTTTGTAAAAGCTTATCGGTACCACTATCTTCTTTAGTACCATATGAACTGAAAAAGTCACAATGGTAAGGACTATTGTATCTTTTTCTTCACTGGGTTAATAACCCTTGCGTCACTTAAGGCCCTGCCAGAATACCAGCGCTGCGACTCTCTGTCGCAGCACCATGCTGAGGTAGGAGCCTTTTCTGGCCTCGCACAGGCTTTATATTGTACGCTTCGTTCCTTTATTGTTATGGTTTTTAATTGTGTGTCTGTATGTGTCCAGAATAAATGTGTTTTCTTTCTTTCTTTTCTTTCCATGCTAGAGAAAGAAGGAACATACCAAAACATGTTCCTCACTCTCTCCAATTTAAATAATAACGCCACATTACACGAGGAACTTTTGTCTTGTTTACCTGAGGAAAGTGTCGCGTGTTTGCGAACAATTAAAACACACTAACTGACATTAGTACTGTTTGTATGTATTACCCTTAAACGTTACTGTAGTAGTTTTAATACGAATAACTGTGGTGGAATTGTTGAATCAAGTTTTCGGGTTTTTTTTTGGTGGTAAGCTATGGACAGTACAAGAGATAGAAATAAAAAAAAATGCTCAGT
Source organism: Athetis lepigone (assembly GCA_033675125.1). Lineage (NCBI taxonomy): Eukaryota > Metazoa > Arthropoda > Insecta > Lepidoptera > Noctuidae > Athetis > Athetis lepigone. The sequence goes on along the minus strand of CM066222.1, from coordinate 1,977,872 downwards.
TTTTTTTATAATCCCCGACGCAAAAAGAGGGGTGTTATAGTGTGTGTATTATGTGTCAGTCTGTCTGTGGTAACTTTTAAACGGATAAACCAAATTGGATGTGGTTCTTTTATTTGAAAAACACCTACCGATGGTTCTTAGACATGTTTTATTTCATTTCGAGGGGCGGTGATATTTTAATTTTTTAAATTTACACTTGTTACAAAAAGAAACCCGTTCAAAAATATTTGAAAAAAAAATTTTAATGCGTAAATCACTAGCCATGAAAAGCAAAAAAAAAAACAATGCCGCCGTCTTCTAATATTTTTTTGGTCATTTCCAAACGTTGTGTTGACTAATACGGTTGTCACACAAAAACAGTCACACGTTTTACAATGCGATATGGTAATATTATAGTACATTATAAATGTCTACATTTTATAAGATTGTACAGCTATCATATAACCGACATATACCTGCAATATATTAATTAATTTCTGTCAAATAAATCTTGAATGAGATATATCCAAACTGGTCCATAGAAATGGTCCAAGCGACATTTTAAAACGTTATAAATGTGTGATTTTAGTTGTAATGTGTTAAAGATCAAAGATACGCCTTTGAAAGAAATAACTTAAGCGTGGCACATGAATAAAGTCATGTTAGTGTGACAGAATCGGTTAATAAAGGCCCTTTTCATAAGAGTGATATTTATCGGCGAAAAGATTTAAGATTAGAGCAACAAGTTTCTTCAAGACCGTTGAGCTGTCACTTTTTAGGGTTCTGCGCTTGAAAGGTACAAAGTTTTTTACAGAGGTGCCTTTTTTATTAAAAACTTTCGTTTGTGTCTCTATAATAGCAATGGTTTTGCTAGGTGTTAGTATTGCAGATTCTCTAGGCAATGGCGACCATTTAACATCAGGTGGTAGTCTACCACATCATCATCATCTCCCTAGCTTTTTCTCCCAACTATGTTGGGGTCGGCTTCCAGCCTAACCAGATTCAGCTGGATACCAGTGTTTTACGTGAAGCAACTGCTTCACAACCCAATTACTGGGCGTCACGATACCCCTCGGTTAGACTGGTCAGACTTTCTGGCTTCTGACTACCTGTAATGACTATAAACAAATGAGCAACTAACGTTCTCCATTGTTCTGAGTCAGAAACACGCCCTCGGCTAGCGCTGAAAACCAGCGCCGTGGACTCGCACCTGTGTACGGGCCCGGCATTATGCTGAGCGCTAGCCCTTTCGTGCAATAAATAAGTTTATTAGAATATTAAGTTTTTTTGCTGTAAAACTTTTGCACGAATAAACTGTTTTTCTTTCTTCTTCTTTCTTTCTTAAAGTTCTAAAAATGACTGGGATCAACGGCTGTTTTAGCACTTTATCTTAATGTTTAATATATTCGTGATCACCGTTATTCACGGACAAAGTCACAAACAGCAGCCAGTGTCAAAACAATTAATTGGCTAACCGATACTCTCAGTTCATCCAGTACTCTGATATCAGAACAGAACATGTCCATTGAACCGGGCGGCGATGGGTGACAGAGTTAGTTTCACAAGTTCCTCGTACAAAGCATTTAGTCTCGGTTAGTTACACTTCAAACTGACGCGGTTATCCTAAACTTTATCATTATATCTCTAGCTTTCCCCCAGCTATGGAAGGGTTGGCTCAGTCTAACTGGATGCCTTATCTTTAAGCTATTTGCTAAATGTCTTATCTACTTACTAAATTTTTTTAAGCACCTACATTTGAAACCTGTTTCCAAAAGATTTATAGCACACTACTGGGGCCCTAGTCTGCTTTTACAATCGTGTCTCAATGAGCAGTCATCGGCCAGATATTTGACAACTTTGACAGTTTTTGTATGGGAAATGTGTCAAAAGTTTGACGTTACACGTCAAAAATCGATCATTGAGACACGATTGTAATAGCAGACTAGGGCCCCTGGTTAGGTGGCAAATTGTGTCAAATTGTGGATAGATCTTGTTACAAAAACATCAAAGTCCATCTGCCCATCTGTCACAGGACTGCATTTCTGTCAGTTCCTCGGACTGTCTATCTGTAACGCTTTTACGGTTACAGTACAAATAGCTCTAATATAAAGTTACTAGGTTTTGCCCACGGCTTCGCCCGCGTGGATTTTCATCAAAAAACTAATTCCATCCCCTATTTTACTCCTTTAGAATTGGAATTTCCTACAATCCCTTCTTAATGGCTACCTACTCTTCACAAAGGATACACCCTGCAAGGTTCATGTCTTAAAGACCAGCGGTTTAGGATGTGCGTTGATATATCAACAGTCAGTCAACCAGTCTGCTAGTTTACCATTATATTTATGTACTCTGCCTCCCGCGGTTTCACCTCCGTTAAAAATCTTAAGGGTGAAGAACCCTCATCACTTAGAGGTATTAAAAACAGATAGTAGCCGATTCTCAGACCTTTTGTATATATTTTTTTTTTTGGTGAGTGGAAAATCATCCAATGACTGCTCCCGTCCTGGGTGCGGCGGGAGGGCGTGTCAGACTCTTACCGACTAAAACCCACTCATGTTCCTTCGATTGCCTTTTGTGTTCCAGGGTCACGGTAACTATTATAAACATTCCGCGACCCCGGCAGGCGTGGCCCTGTTGGGCCCCTTCTTGTGCTGACTCCTTCTCTTTGAGGCGCGCGTGGAACAAAACGCGCCGTCTACGCGGTCCTGGTCCTAGCCGGGCGGCGAGCTACCCATCGCTCGCCATCCGCAGAACCGCGCCTACGGTGGCCGGTAGTCGTCTTGCGACTCTCGACGTCTTCGCCTGGGTCTTAGTCCGGGGTGAGAGGCTCGTCGTTGCCTCTCGCGCGCCGCTGCTTCCTTCACCAGCATAACTGCTTCGCAGAAGGAGGCGACGGCATCCCATTCCGTCTCGCCCCGCAGCATGGCCTGACCCAGAGCCGGGCGCGAGAGGTCACCGCCGCCTATCGCCTCTACGAGGACACGTTTATGGTGCGCCCATGCGCGGCACACCTTCACCGTGTGCTCGACCGTGTTCTCCAGGCGACCGTTGCTGCAGTGGTGACACCCAGGCGTCGCTTCCGCCCGAATCCGACACAGGAACCTCCCGAACTGACCATGTCCGGTGAGGACCTGTGTCAAGCGAAACGTGAGAGTGCCATGACGCCTCTCCAGCCACTCCTCAAAGAGGGGTCTTACCGCCGCTATCACGGCGTGCCCAACCTTTTGAATATTGAATATGCATATAAAATGTGTTACAATTCGGTAAAGCCGTTTCGGAGGAGTAAGGTAACTAACATTGTGACACGAGAATTTTATACATAAGATATAATTATAGATTAGTAGAATGTCTGCATCTGTTCATAGCTACGAATAGCAGTAAAATAACCACAACCAAGAACATCTAAGCAAATAAAATGCAATACAAACAGATGACATTATAGCAAAAGGCGTGTCCAAACTCTGCTTACCTCCCAAGTGTTAAACCAGTTTGAAGTTACGAGTAGATTAAGTTAATACGACTTCATAAGCACGCCGGTTGCGTTGTAGTTATCAGACTAATAAAATATTTGATACGAAGCGTTGAATACATTCTGTATTTGAGGTGAGGTCACATTGCGAGCGGTAGCGGAAATGCCATGTTTGTATCATAACATAATCCTGCCGGGGTTGCGGAATAGTTCTATTAGTTACCGCGGCACCGGAACGTAAAGGGCACCCGAAGGAACCAGGGCGGATTTTAGTCAGTAAAAGTCTGACACCCCCCCTCCCGCTCCGCCAAGGGCCGGAGAAGTCATTTGATGATTTCCCATCCTTGAAAAAAAGAACATAATTACTGTATTATAAATGGGAAAGTGTGTGTGTTTGTTCTTCATTCACATTTCAAATCATGTAAAAAGCCCTAGATGTCGTGATGGCCCAGTGGATAAGGCGCCTGCCACTCGTGTTATGTTGTGGGCTAAAATCCGGGTAAGTACCAGTGTGACTTTTTCAACTCATATGTACTTATTAAAGCTTATCTTTGACATCACTCATTCCGGTTATCATAGAACTTTGACAGTCGTTACTAGTAGTCAGAAGTCAGAAAGTCTGAACAGCCTAATCAAGGGGTATTGTGTCATCCAATAATAGGGTTGTGGAGGTCTGATAGGCAGTCGCTTCACGTAAAACACTGGTATCCAGCTGAATCCGGTTAGGCTGGAAGCCGACCCCAACATAGTTGGGAAAAGGCTAGAGAGATGATGAATGAATAGTATAAAAAGCCCTATATTAGAATTGTGCCTTACAAAATTATGTTGTGCAGATTTTGAAAATACTAAAAGACAGGGTATAATCAGCGTCTGGCAGGGTATTACACTTATTAACAGCGATCCGACTAATCAAAGAAGACGAGATATTTTTTCTAAGAACAGCCTACAGAATCAGTTTTCTTAGAATTTAGACTAGAGGGTAAAAAATATTAATTAACAAATAAATATCTGTTTTATGTCGTGAAAGTAAATGTTTGGAGGTGGGTTGTTTTACCAGAATTCAGAGAAACAAAAGTTATTTATTCATAATGATAGGAACAATGAACTTAAAAAAGTATGCTATTATTAGTTAGAGTATTTTATGAATCTAGCGCGAAGCAAAAGTTTTTTTAGAACTCACAGCGAAGCGAGGGATTCCAAGCACGTCAGTCGAGTTTAAAATAATATTGTTTCAGAGGTGAACAAAGTAGCCCTTTCCAAAAAAGTTTATTAAAAAAATGTTCACAAACCCCACTTCATTTCAGATCATTCATTTCTAGCTCAGCTCATTCCGTTCATTCTCGCTCAGGTCATCTCATTCGTTCTCGCTCAGCTTTCAGCGAAACCTAGCCTCAAACCAGTTACAGATTTACGACTTCAATATAATTAACTGCGATATTTATTTAACTAAAAATGCTCAGTTAAAATGGTAATAATCAGTTTATTGGTGCCTAACAAAAACATATTTGTCCCATAACCTACTTTTTATTTCACAAGGGAGTATAGACTTTATCTCTATGTATGTAACGTTTACATTTAAATTTGTGAATCAAAAACTGTAAAATATATGTGAAGTATTCAAGGAACCAGAGCGCAGAGAAGCGCAGTAGGCTTATTATACTCGTTTAAGGGTGGGGTATCTCTTTCGAAAAACACCACGATCTACCTAGCCTTTCTCTAACTACGTCAGAGTTGGCTTCCAGTCTAACCAGGTTCAGCTGAATACCAGTGTTTATTTGAAACGACTGCTCATAAGGCTGAGGCTACACTAGTCTGCGACGCGAGCTGCGACACATTAGCGATTGAAACAAATACATGGATGCTCACGTTTATGGCTAAACCGTTCATCAAATACTACTAGCGATCTTTGATTTCTTTCTGCGACAGGAACTACATCACTGTAATCGCGGCACCGGCTACATCGACGTATCAGCGAAATTAAATCGAATATACGACAAACTTTCGCTTATAATGTAGTCATTCCAAGTTTATCTAGTTTCGCTCTTCCATTCGCATCGCAAATCGCTGCCCACTGTAGCCTCAGCCTGAGACCTCCACAACCCAGTCAAAAGGTAACACGGTACACCTTGGTTGGACCACAGTATTTACTTTGTCGTTAGACTGATGGCAAGATAGACGTTACCAAGCACTGAATTTGGCTTAGCACTATACCTGTCACTGTTACACAACTGCCAAATGTCAAGTGCTCGATAGAGACGGAACGCATCTAAGCCAAAGCACGTGCTAGTAACGTCTTTTTTTTATTGGACAATCCCGCCACACTATTCCCAACCACTGCGACACCTGAAAGCCAGAATCAACAGTGGAGTCCGCCAGAAAAGTGCCGAGCAATGAAACTCGACGAGTCCCGGAGAAACGATTCAACTGTTTTGGATCTCGCAACGAAATTAATCAGAAAGAACTGCGGAGGAGTTAGTATCGTCTATTTATCTCGCCATATTAAGTGTTAGATCTTTTAGCTTCCGACTACACGTAACGACTTTCAAAGAGCTACGAATGACAACTGGAACTGCCGACGGCTGTAAGTACTTTCCGAGGCACAAGATCTCTGTTATTTCCTAAATAAATTAAGAAAGTACATATGAATTGAAAAAGACACTGGTACTTGACCAGTTTCGAACACACAACCAACATGAAAGGAAACTTCAACCATTCTCTATATCTCTTTGCAAATACTCCCAGATTTTCAAGATTGGACCTTTTTCTCATCCGTAAGTTAAGTTTATATCATAGCCAAAGGATTGCGTACCTTTTTAAAGAAGGGTTTAACCGGGGCTCCCTTTGTAAAAGTCTGTGCCGGATGCTTGCCGGAAACCCTTTAACAGGAGGGCAGATCCGGGCAAACCTTAATGGATGACAGCTACCGAATTTTAGCAGGTTTTTCGGTTGATATTAACGAGAGTATTTTAAAATGGAGTATTGTTTTGTCTGTTGTGATAGCCCAGGGGTTATGATGCTTTTCATAATTATATGAGACTAGCTTTTGCCCGTGACTTCGTCCGCGTGGGATAATAGTTCCCGTTCCCGGGGGATTTCCGAGATGAAAAAATCTGTCCTATGTCCTTACTCGGGTCCCAGACTATATCATGTGATCTACTTTTTGGAACGAGCTTCAATTTTCTGACAGACTGACACCTTGACGATTCGAAAGTACCTGTAAATGGTTTATTTGAATAAAGTAGTTTTGTGTTTGAGTTTGAGTTATTTGTACCAAATTTCATTTAATTTCAAATCTGTTCGGTGGCGTGAAAAAGATACAGACAGACAGACAGACAGGCAGTTACTTTTGCATTTATAATATTAGTACGAATATTACTACGGATACGAAAGTAACTCTGTCTGTTTGTCTCGCTTTCACGACAAAACTACTAAACGGATTTAAATGAAATTTGGTGCAGAGACAGCCCATAGCCGGAAAAAGGACATAGAAATGGTTTTATCCATAAAATTCCGCGGGAGTTGGGACCACGCGGGTCAAACCGCGGGGGATAGCTATTATCTAATATTTTTACACTTAATTGCCCTCACTATTGTAGACGCCAAATATGTAAGGGATATCTAGGACATTACTGACATTCCGTAAAATCAGTAAAAAATCAGTAAAATCATATTTATTTTGTAAATAGGTTATAAAAATACAACTTTTACACGTCAATATTGTTTTTTTTTAAATTAAGCGAACGATGGGGCCGGTGTTTCGTAGCTGGACTGCTCTGAGAAGAAACATCCGATACAAACTCAGAGGTCAAAGTCTCTTTTAAAGTCCATACAATCGTATTGGTCAAAAATGTGCGAGAACCATGGAGGTTTGTCTGAGGTACTCTCTAGATGAGAGAAGCACACAGATTTGAGTGGACCTGTCCGTATCTTAGAAAGCACGCTTTGGCAGTAGTTTTGGGTAGTTAGAACCCAGGAAATTTGACAGTCAGAATAACCAAGAAGTGTTAGTATTATGTTACCGAGTAAAACACTGGTTTCCAATTGGATCCAGTTAGACGGAAAGCCGACCCTATCAAAGTTAGAAAAAGGCTAGGAGATGATAAAATTAAATAAGACTACTGTTTCAATCAGTACACAGTGGCACAACGGCCCAACTTCGAAATTGAAAGTTCCGTGTTATCTACCAATATTAATGGTTCATTATCGATTCAATTATTCGAATCATTCGTATCGGTTAAAATATCGATATAAAATATCGGTATCGCGATGGTTTTATAGTTATGTGAACAAATAAACTGGGATATTTTTATGGATATGTTATCATTGGATCTAAAATGCGGAATAGTCAAATAACTTGCAGCCGGTGTTGATTCTGAGGCATTTTCGACGTTTTATCTTTGGTGGTCCGGGTGTTAAGTAAAAATATTGGGTGTAAATATTTATTTAACGGTTGTGATCCTTATCTATTAAAGGGCTACCTTTTTCTTTGGGATGGTAGTTTATTATTAACCGTGTAAGTCTGGGTTCATTTAAGTTATTATTAAACTATATACGCTATATCGATGCAGAGTAAATAGCCTATAACCGGTCTTCGTGTTCAACCCTCTAAAAAATCAAAATAAAAATTGTATGTGGCTTTACCCTGCTGCAGAAGGTCAGTATTGTTTTTCTTAGTATATTCTTAATTATTATTGACCCAATGCAAGAATTAGCATTGCCTTACAACGTGACAATGCTGCCAGCCTTTTGGGCACCTGCCCTGTTGACAGCGATGCGGATAAGTTTTTTGATGCCCTGTGACTTCTTTATATAAATTGTATATATTTATTTTAGTAATATTTATAAGTTTTGTATATATTATGTATAATTTATATATTTACTTTAAAATCGAGTTAAGATACATTTGTGATAAAATGTAAATAAATAATTACTAACCCCTAGGCAAACGCCATTTCTCCTACAAAGAAAGTAAGAGTATCGATCACCACTTTAAGGCGGATTGGCGATTACAGATTTTATTACAGTATAGCTATATACAGTATAGCTTACACAGTATAGCTTACAATGTTCTCGGTCAATGATTTTTTAATGAAACTTATAAAGTACAGACCTACTTAATTTTATAAGTATAATAATTACATTAGAATTGCCCTGACTGGTTGTGTATAGGGCTTGCTATTAGCAGGAATTTCGATACATTTGATCTTTAAATTATTTCCAATTTATTTTGTTTCCATTTTATTTAGCTTAAAAAAAAGAGCTATTTAAGATATTGCTGTAATCCGTACTATCCGTACTAATATTATAAATGCGAAAGTAACTCTGTCTGTCTGTATGTCTGTCTGTCTGTTTCTTCTTCATGCCTAAGCCACTAAACCGATTTGAATAAAATTTGGTACAAATATAGTCTGGGACCCGAGAAAGGACATAGGATATTTTTTATCCCGGAAATCCCTCGGGAACGGGAATTATTACTCCACGCGGACGAAGTCGCGATATATCAACTACATCAGTTATTCTCACAGTGGAACCATATAAGAGCGAACCTTAGATATGCACGTATTTCAATCTGCTTCACCGGCGCCATGTTAAGGCCACATTACCGTCGTTCTAAATTCATCCCTGGTTGGGAATTAACTTTGAACGGTTTGCGCTGAAAACTTTGATGAGGTTTAATACTTGAACCACTAGGGGGTTGAATTTATTTTTATTGAATCTTAATTTAGTATCATTTATGCATGTTTGTATGTAGTTGAATTTATGGGTTAAGCTCGCCTTTAAACATATATTATGATGTATATTTATTATTTTGCTATCTTTTTTGTATGCAACAAAGAATATAAATATGAATATTTACTGTAATGGCGTTGTTTAGTAAAACTAAATGATGTAAGAAATGGTCGGTGTGCTTTTTTTAATTAGTCAACTATAATGTTATACTGATTTTAAACTAGTTTAGTACGGATTTTGTCAAAACAATATTTTTATTGAAAATGGATTAATGCTAACAAAACACGGGTATGACCGCGGGGGACAGTTAGTCTCATCTAAATATCAACCTTATTAGTAACTTGCAAAAAAACTAACCTGGATTCTATAATACCATTACGTAAAAAATAAATACTATTTTATTCTATAATTGAACGTACTGGAACCTTGCTTAGTGCGGCCGTGACTCCAGTGCGTCCAGAATGGCTATGTTTATGACAATTGAGCTTAGTACCTATCAGTTACCTAAGACCCTACTGACTATAAACCTAGCCCTATAACAATTACCTCGCACCCTAATTACCCTAATGCCCTACCCTACCATACAAACCGAACCATACAAACCACACCAGTCGTACACTACGTTGGTGTTACGTGAGGGATGTCTGTTACAAGGAGACCTACGGTAACAGACGGAAGTTGGGTAGGAATAGGGTGTTGTATACGTCGTGCGATGTACACAGGAAATGGTTTTCTCACTGCCAATCCCACAGACTCATAGGATCGATGATGGCTAAAGGTGTCTTGGCCACAGTGAGAGGATGTTGTTGGAGATGAATCAAACTCGACTCCCGCTTGATGACTAATTTATTTACAATAATTAATGTTATTATATACAATTTTTGTGGTCAATACACATTGACGGCTATTTACATGTGTGTTGTCGGTGTATTGAGCCGATGAAGCACAGATCTCAGTGGGTCAGATCTTAGCGCTGACGGTGTGCCGATGATGCGGCGTGTGCGACAAGTGCATGTTCAAAGGTTGAACATTCTGCCGCCTCTCAGGAGCTGGACTCCAATTGGTATAATTCAATGGTTTCGTGTTGGTGTGGTACGCTGTGCACAGTTTCCGTTGTGCCAGTGGGTTGTCGTGTAGCTTGGTGGTTGGATGTCACGTTGGCAGCTGCCCGGTTTTGTTCACCTCCTGGATGGTAAGCTGGTTCGGGACTTGTCCTTCTGCTCGTGCGCTGCATTGTGACTCTCGTCCATCTCAGTATTGATGGACCGTAGTACACTAATAACACAAATAATACAAACATTATTAGACAAGCTATTGTATTTGTTACGTATGTGTGAGTACTAATTTGACTCCAAACAGTACTATCTAATTCGGTGTGTAGGGCGTTTTCTTCATTAACTAAATGCTGAAGAATCTCCTTTGAACTACTTATGATTTCTTCTTTGCTAATGTTAAGAATAGGTTGAGTCACTATGTGTGTATTTATGGGAAAGTCTATTTGTTTTGAGTATGATGTTACTATTGGTACTGAAACAGTTCTTTTGGCAGTTAATATGTTATTAGTCGTCTTAATAATGCAGTTATCTGCGAGTCGTATTACACCAACATCTTGGAGCTCAAGTTCTTGTCTTTGTCCATCACAAAGTATCGAAGTTGTAATCCGATCTCTTACAATGAACAACCAGGTATTTGGCATGTACAGTTGTTTCCATATTATTTTATTCGATAATTGAAACGTTTTGGTAGGGCATTTCGTTTGTGTCTGGTTTTTAAACAGCTGGTTAACAATGCAATTTTCATTTAATTGCATGTTCTTCACGGCCCCAGGAAAACAAATAAAATGGTTAGTCCATTCTAAACAACTTTTGAACTCCTCATAGCTTAGGTCAAAATATAGTTCGTTGTTGTAATCCAATCCTATGTAAGCTTTAGTTACTTCTAGACTTTGGACAGACTTATCAGAGTTTCTCCTTGGAACTGCTGTTATATACATTAAGGTGTATTTGGTTATATCTTGTATAGGAAAATATGAGTATACTTTTATATGTGTGTTGTTTTCAGAAATTTTGGTGTCTAGCAATTGCTGCTGAACGATTTTCAGATTAGCAGGCAATTTCTCGTTTGCTAATGATATCAAGTCACTGACGTTCTTGGGTGTTAGTACACTATATACTGTTGCCTTGGTTAAGTATATTTCTAACAGTCCGTTATAATAATCCATGATTTCTTCCATGTAATTATATGCTAACTGGTAAGTCTGCATGATCCGTATGTTAACACTGTTGTGGTCGACTTTACTGTACCAATTGTTATAATTATCCATGTACGCTATTACTTGGTTTAGTTTAGTTTGAAATCCTACAAGTTTCTGATTTATTTTTTCTTCAGTTTTGTTGACTTGTGAGATTGTTGATATCATAAATTTGGTTTGATGGTTGGCAGCTTCAATTAGTTTCTTTTGGTTTAAATTTAGTGACTCTATGTCTCGGTATGCCTCATCATTTACTCCGAATATAGATGTTAGTAATTGTCCTAAGACCCCTCTCTTCTTCCTGGTTTGGTTTACTTCTGTCAAGTATTCTTTAGTTCGCCCGAATTTTCCTTCTTCTTCTAACAAATGGTGGTGTAGTTGTTTGCAAAATCCAGAACTCGTTATTTTTTCTGCATTTATACATAATTGATGGAACTGTGACGTAACTGTTTTTATTTTCACGGACTCTTGTTATAGGTGTTGTTTCGCATAATTAATTTCTATCCTAAATATTCCTCTGTCGATGTTTGCTGTTCCTATTTGTTCAACATAGAATCCTGGTGGTACTGTTTTCAATGAGTATGTCGTTGTGGACGCTTTTGCTGATCCCAATATTTGTAAAATAATAAAAAGCACTGCGAACCATTTGGATATTTTATTACCTTGTTTAAGTTGATTAGTTTTCTTATTTTTTGTGATTGTAGCGATGTGTGTTTGTGTTGTATGCACGGCTTTATTACTACTACTACTGCACGTATTTGTTTCGATTGGCAATGGTATTAATTTGTGAATTGATCGCTTTTGGGTGGATCCTGACGCTTTTTGCAGTGTCACAACTCGGGTTAAGTCGTCGTTACCCGGATGTATTTCCTTTATTTTTGCAAGTGGCCATTTGCTGGGAGAAGTATTTTCATCTTTTATCAGTACCAGAGTTCCAACTGACAAATTTCCTTGATTAGTTTTCCATTTGTACCTCTGTTGTAATTGGTGTAAATAATCTTTTGACCAACTTTTCCAGAAATCCTTTTTCATTTTTTGCACTTGTTTCCATCTGTTTGTGTGATCTGTGTTAGTTTCCGCTAGTGGGTCCGGTACCCCTACTGCTTCTCTTCCTATTAAGAAATGGCTAGGCGTTAACACGATGTTATCGTTTATTTCTTCACTTAGTGCACATAACGGTCTTGTGTTTAAGCATGCTTCCGTTTGATGTAAAAACGTGCTCATTTCTTCATAAGTTAGTGTCTGTTCTCCTATCACTCTACGCAAATGGTGTTTCATTGATTTTACTCCTGCTTCCCAAATCCCTCCGAAATGGGGAGACGATGGAGGAATAAAGTGCCATTGTGTTCCCATGTTGGTCAATGTATTTTGAAAGTCGTCAGACTGGGTTATGTCTAACATTTCTTTATACAAGTAATTGGCAGCGCCTACGAAATTTGTCGCGTTGTCGCTATACATATGCGATACTGGTCCTCTGCGTGCCATAAATCTGCGTAGTGCGGCGATGAACGTTTCTGTTGATAAATCACCTGCTAGTTCCAGGTGTACTGCCTTTGTGGATAAGCAAACAAATATCGCGATGTAGCCTTTGTAAGATTTATGACCCCTGCCTTTCATTGCTCTTACTGATATTGGTCCAGCGTAATCCACGCCGGTGTGACTGAATGGGTAAGATTCTGTCACTCTTGGTTTTGGTAATGAGCCCATTTTTTGTGCGGCAGTCATTGACTTGTATCTAGTACACCTTACACACTTTCTGATGCAACTTTTCACTGTTCGCTTTCCTCCAAGTATCCAATATTTCTGCCGAATATACGCTAAGGTCAAGCTGTTACCTCCGTGTAATGTAGTTAAATGAGCATCATGAACTATAATTAATGTTACATGATGGTCGTGAGGTAACAGTATTGGGTGTTTTTGATCGTATGGTAGACTGGAGTTGTGAAGCCTTCCTCCTACTCGCAGTATGCCCTCACTATCATTAAACGGATCAAGGCATGATAACTTGTTTCCTTTCCTCAATGATTGTCCGGTTTTAATGGATTTGTATTCCTCAGCAAATACTTCTTGTTGAACGAGGCGGAGGACTTTTTTAGTAGTTGCATGAATTTCCATGCAACTCAATGGTTTGTTGTTCCCTTGTTTATTTATGAATCTATAACAATATGATAATACTCGTATCATCCTTTGGAAGCTTGAAAACCTTATCCAGATTTCGTTTTTAGGTTGATTTTGAATGGTTATATGATAACATCGTTTTATCTCCTCACATAACTCTGGTACTGTTTTTGTTATAGGAATGTTATCACTTTGTAACCATTCTGGTCCATTCCACCACAGAGATGAGTGCTGTAGTTTACTTGGCGAAGCACCTCTTGTAATTAGGTCAGCTGGATTTTGTGACGTATTTACATAATTCCATCTCGCTTGTGGTAACGTTTTTTGTATTTGAGATACCCTATTCGCGACGAATGTCTTCCATCGCTCCGCTTCACCTTTGATCCAGCCGAGAGTAATCATTGAGTCGGTCCAACAATAGATGTTTGCGATTTCCATCTCCATTCCATTAATTACTTTCTCCGTCAGTTGAGTTAATAATACAGCAGCACATAGTTCCAACTTCGGTATTGTAGTTTTGTGCTTTTTTGGCGCGACCTTTGATTTAGCTTGTAATAGGGTTATATTATAGGTATTATCATTTTTTATTCGACAGTATATAACTGCTCCGTAGGCCTTGTCAGAAGCATCACTAAATCCGTACAGTTCCACTATGGATTTTTTTGAAAAATAACACCATCTTGGTATGGAAATTTTCTCAATAGTCTTCAGTTGTGTTTGTAGTTCAATCCATCTTGTTTTAATAGTTTCCTCTACGGGCTGATCCCACTCTGTGCCATTTGTCCATAGTTCCTGGATCATGAGTTTCATGGTTATGACAATAGGTGCTAGCCATCCCAGAGGATCGAATATTTTAGCGATTTCTGATAAAATAAATCGTTTGGTTGGTTTTTCATTTTGAATACTAGTAATTTGAAAACAAAAACTATCCTGTAATGGTGACCATAGTACACCTAAGGATTTTCTAGTTTCATCGAACGGTATTTTCATTACTTGGTCATCTTTGCTTCCATTAGGTATATTTTCCAATAACTCTGCGCTGTTAGACGACCATTTTCGTAATTTAAATCCGCCTTTTCGCAGCATATTTATTAGATTTTCTTGTAGGATTTTTGCCGACTCGATACTGGTATCTCCCGATAATACGTCATCAACGTAAAAATCCTTGAGAGTCCTTTGGCTGGCTAATGGATAATTCGCTTTTTCATCAACAGCAAGTTGCTGCAGCGTTTTAATCGCCGAGTACGGGGCAGATGCGGTTCCGTATGTCACAGTAGTTAACTCGTATTCATCGATAATATGTTTTGGAGACTTTCTCCATACTATTCGTTGATATTTAAAGTCTTGTTTGTTGATTTTAATGTACCTATACATTTTTTCGATGTCAGCTATAAATGCTATTTTGTGTTTACGCCAACGTAACAGAATAACTGCTAAATCTTGTTGTAATCTTGGTCCCGTAAACAAATTATCGTTTAAACTTATGTTGGTACTCGACTTACTCGACGCATCAAATACTACTCGTAGCTTAGTGGTTAACGATTCTTCCTTGATCACAGGTTGGTGTGGTATATAGTATTTCCCTTGGTAATAGTCAGATCTAATTACTTTCCTCATATGGCCCATTTCTAGATATTCATCAAGGAACTCTTGATATTTCTTCCGCAAGTTTTCATCTTTGTCAAACTTTCGTTCTAATTGTAACAGCCTGGCAACCGCTTTTTTACGCGAATCCCCGTAATCTACGTCGTGATTCTTGAATGGCAGTTTAACTGTGTACGTGCCATCTGGATTTCTAATAGTAGTGTTTTTGTAATAGTCTTCGCAAGCCTGATCCTCGTTGGATAATTGGTATTTTTCGGGAATTTCTTCTAATTCCCAAAACTTGTTTAGTTGTTGTACTTCTGTAGTACGTGTCATCATACTGATAACTGTTTTAGTATTGACAACAGTGCCGCAAATGCCGGATAGAATCCACCCAAACTCGGTATTTTGAGCGATTATTCCGTCTTGCATCTTGTATAACCCGTTTAGTAGTAAGTTACTGTATTCTTGAGCGCCCAATATAATATCTATTGGACCTCTTTTGTAGTATGTAGGATCGGCAAATAGTTTGTTTTGTAAACCGTCTGGCTTTAGTTCTGGTACATTTTTCTCTGGCAGACAGCCAGTTAATTTTGGTAATATTATAAGAGTGACCGGCAACCTATATTCACTTGGAAATCTAGGCTGTAACGTGACATTGATGCAGCTTTTCGATGTCTTAGGTTGTTCGTCAGCAATCCCGATTACTTCGGTATGTATTTTAATACGTGGGTACGCCAATAGTTGGGCAACCTCTTCCGAACAAAATGATGCCTCTGAACCTTGGTCACATAAAACCCTGAGTAATTGCGATGTCCCATCCGACGAGTAAATCCTTATAAGGGCTGTCGCTAGTAATGTAGTTTTTGGTATAGTATTTTTGTGAACAGTAGACATGTTAGACACAGTTTTCTTCATGGGTTCACTTGAAGACGGGGTTGACATGTTCTCTGACTTGCCTTTAGTTTGTTTTATAGTACTATTGTTGTAGTTTTGGTGTAAATAGGAATGATGACCCCGTTTCCCACAGTATCCACATGTTTTCATGCTGTGACATTTTGTCGACGTTTCATGTGTCAGGCAATTTTTGCACATTTGTTTTTCGTTTACAATCTTATTTCGATCTTGAACTGATAGCGATTTAAAAGTGGCACACTGGTAAATGATGTGTTCGTGACTTTGACAAAACCAGCATACACTTTTATTTATTTGTTTGATTGATGTATTTGTTGACTCATAGCGCGATCTTTGAACCACCGATTCTTCCCTCCACGAGTGTGAAGTTTCGAGACACTTAAATCTTTTTTCTAGAAATTGCATCATTGCCGACAATTCTTGTAATTTATTCGGCTCTTTTAATTGGTGTTCGTACTTTTCATCGGTTTCCGAGTCCCATATTCTACTAAGTATCCTTGTTAAAATAGGGTCCCAAGTTGAAATGTCGATGTTTTGACTTTTTAGTGCTTCTAGATTCTCGTTGAACGTATCATGAAGATTTCTCAAGTTCGTGGCATTACTTTTATTTATTTTTGGCAAACTCAGAATATTATCAATATGTTTAGTAATAATCATTCTTTCATTTTTGTATCGTCTTGTCAGCAGATTCCATGCAGTTATGTAATTCGCGTCACAAACTGTTAAATGCTTAATCAGTTTAGCGGCGTCGCCTCGAACATGTGTTTTTAAATACTGCATTTTTTCCGTGTCACTTAATGACTTGTCTTCGTGTACTATTTTCAAGAATAAATCATAAAAGGAATTCCATGACTCGTAACTTCCACTAAATGTTGGAATTATTATTTTTGGTAACTTAGCCGAGGTTTTATGGTTGCTGTTTGTCGATTTTTGCCCAATTTTTGTAGACAAATTTTCTATTACAACGTCGAATTCCGTTTGTGTTTTCTCAAACATATTTTCTTGAAAATAGCTATGTTCCAATGTACTATCTTCCATTAGAATGATAACATGAGTTTCTTCAATTTCTTGCCATTGTTTTTGTAATGTAGTCACTAACGATTCCAAATACCAGCTTGCTTTCTCTTCAGTCATCGACTGAGTTGCCAATTGTAACTTTTTCTGAAGCTGATTAATTCGAAATAATTGTATAAACAATTTTGGTGATCTCATGCCTTCTTCCTCTTCGGGTTTTATATCTTCTGGTTCATATAGTTGGTTTACTACTTGTATTCTATTCTCGCATTTCAGCAGGTATTCCATAACCTGCGTATACAGTGTGTTGATAGAACTAAAGTAGTCGGTGGTGATGTATTTGTGATCACACAACACATCTTGGTCTTTTAATACTCCATGGTTTTTGGATGTTCTGGTAAATAGTTCTGTGAGTCGATTTCTTCTCTCCGTTATGTATTTTAACGTTTTTCTTGATGGTGAGTCTTTCTTGATGTTGGTGAATATTTGTCTTAGTTCATTGTAATCTGCTTCTTGACTTCTTATTAGTTCATTTATTTGTTGTATGTCCATTTTTCCTAACTGTCCCTACTAATCCTAATCATTAACAACGTTACGCACAAGTACGTAGGTATGTCAGTCTCAGTAAGGCGTGAGAATATGACAATCACTATACATACATCAACCAAGCGCTTTTGATTGCGCTAGTTTGAAGTAAATAAGTACGTCGTCAATCATTAAATACAACGTACCTAACAAAATTTTTCGCTCGAAGGACCAAAATGAACGTACTGGAACCTTGCTTAGTGCGGCCGTGACTCCAGTGCGTCCAGAATGGCTATGTTTATGACAATTGAGCTTAGTACCTATCAGTTACCTAAGACCCTACTGACTATAAACCTAGCCCTATAACAATTACCTCGCACCCTAATTACCCTAATGCCCTACCCTACCATACAAACCGAACCATACAAACCACACCAGTCGTACACTACGTTGGTGTTACGTGAGGGATGTCTGTTACAAGGAGACCTACGGTAACAGACGGAAGTTGGGTAGGAATAGGGTGTTGTATACGTCGTGCGATGTACACAGGAAATGGTTTTCTCACTGCCAATCCCACAGACTCATAGGATCGATGATGGCTAAAGGTGTCTTGGCCACAGTGAGAGGATGTTGTTGGAGATGAATCAAACTCGACTCCCGCTTGATGACTAATTTATTTACAATAATTAATGTTATTATATACAATTTTTGTGGTCAATACACATTGACGGCTATTTACATGTGTGTTGTCGGTGTATTGAGCCGATGAAGCACAGATCTCAGTGGGTCAGATCTTAGCGCTGACGGTGTGCCGATGATGCGGCGTGTGCGACAAGTGCATGTTCAAAGGTTGAACAATAATCATTAGTCCGAGTTTCTCATTAATTGCTAATTATCTGTTCAGACTAGACCTAAGACGTTGTTAAGTAATACAGTAATCAATACTGACTGCCTAGCGATAATTAGGAGAATATAAAATCGGCTGTTTCTTTCAAATTACATCAGTTTATCTTCTAAGTAAGATGGGTCCGTATTAAGGTGGGTTTCACACTCCGAGCTTCGCGATGAACGCGATGTCGCGTTTTTTTCTTTGGAAACTCAAACTCAGTATTATTAGTATTCAAATCAATTGTTTAATTGCATCGCCGGCTAAATTTTTTAACCACTGCTTTCTTGAAACCTCGAAATACACAACAAATAAATTAACTTTAACTTTAATAATAACTCTATTTCCAGATAGATTGTTCAGTTCTACTTACAGTCTAATAATATAATCTACTAGCTGCTCCTCGCGGTTTCACCCGCGTTACGTTAGGTTTTCGGTTACTGCCTCGCTCCCGTTGGACATAGCGTGATATTATATGATTGCCTATGTTAATCAAGGATAATGTAGCTTTCAAATGGTGGAACCTAGATACAAAGTTTTAAGTGAAACCATAAAGAAATAAAAAAATCAATTAACCCCCCTTTCTCCCCCGTGGGGGGAATTTCTAATAACCCTCTCTCAGTGCTCAGTTGCATCACTGGTGGAACCTACATGCAAAGTTCTAAGGGAATCCATAAAGAAATAAAAAAAAACAGTTTACCCCGCTTTTCTCCCCCATCGAGAAGAATTTCCAAAAATCCTCTCGCAGTGCTCAGTTGCTTCACTGGTGGAACCTACATGCAAAGTTCTAAGTGAATCCATTGAGAAATAAAAAAAATCTGTTTATCCCCTTTTTCTCCCCTTTGGGGGGGAAATTCCAAAAATCCTCTCTTAGTACGCGCCTACACCTCCCAACAAACACACATGCCAAATTTCAGCTCTCTACGACCAGTAGTTTCGGCTGTGCGTTGTCTGTCAGTCACTCAGTAACGGAAGCGTTTTATATATATAGATTAAATTTTATATAACTCAAGTTTGTAAGTAAAATAAAATAAAAAAATAAAAGCTCAAATTGTGCTCCCGAGCAACTCAACTTCAACTAAGCCTGCTTTGGGCAAAGCAATACCTGGGGCGGTTTCTGCTGGCGTGAAATCCATATTTTTTCAGTAAATTCGTAAATTTCCAAGTGAGGCCTTTTGACCTTCGGTAAGCAACTGATGAAAACCTTTATAAAATCGGCCTTTTTACCTGCGGACAAGAAAGCAAACTGGTGAATTCGTAATTTTATAAAGCTAGGTTAGTGTGCCTTTAATTTGGTGTAACGATTTGCACTCAATATCTTTAGATTTATGAAATAACATGAATTCGGTGTATACCGAATTGCAAGGGGTATTGCTCTCAATTGTAAAATATTAGCAACAGTTCAAATTGTAGAGCGGAGACGCGAAACAGTGTGAACTTCACGTTATGTTGCGTTTTTAACCGACTTCAAAAAAAAAGTAGGTTCTCAGTTCGACCTGTATGTATGTATGTATGTTTGTCCGCGATTATCTCGCGTTTGGCTGAACCGATTTTGATGCGGTTTTCAGCTAAGTGTTTGTTACATTCTGGGGAAGGTTTTAGAATATAACACTAATGGATAACCCGTGACGTTGCGCGCATGGAGCCGTTTTCATTTTATAAGCATATAAGTAGTTTAATTTTAAAACTTACTCTAAAACGTAGTCAGATATGGGGACTGTAACTAAAAAGTAAAAATAAAAAAATAAAAAGCTTTTTTCAAAAAAAGATATCCGACTTCAAAAACTAAAAGCACAAAAATAACTATTTCGGAAGTCGGTGGCTTCTCTTCTGCCGGTCGATTTGTGTTGCCACCGACTTCCGAAATAGTTATTTTTGTGCTTTTAGTTTTTGAAGTCGGTTATCTTTTTTTGAAAAAAGCTTTTTTCACCAGAAGTGTGTGACACGAGATTTGTGAAAATGACCAATCACATCGTTTTATTTTCATGAGCTAAGCGGGTGGTCTGATTGGGTAGATCATAAACATCATCATAAATATCTATCGCATTCGCATTTTATAGCGTTCATAGTGGAAGCTTAGCCTAAAACTTGAATGAAATGAATCCTAGGGAGTCTTTGGTTGTAGCTTCGTAATGGCGTCTAAATATATCAATGAAGTGGTATTTTCTGTCCATTTTATGAATTTAAGTTAAGTGAAATTAGGTTAGAAATAAGTTATTGTAAATATAAAATAGTTTCATAGATATTTAAAATCATAATCGATAATATTTCCTCTTATTGAAAAAACTAAACATTTTAAAACTAAAACAAAAATTGGTGACTGCCCTTTCTACAGGGAAACTTATAAAAAATCTTATAAAGAATCTTAAAACAACATAAATCTTTATACATAACAGGAAAGGTTTTTGGGTGGTAAATCGTAATAGTAATCGTAAATCGGTGACAATCAACGCACAACTGAAACAAAAATAATCACAGCTAACAAAGAAAAAAGATCTTGAAAGTTTGTCTGAAAATAAACGGCTGAAGCCGCAGATAACAGCTAGTCTTACAATATTGTGCCTATTACCATTCGCAGTTAAAATGTCTGATAGAACATAATTTTCAACTAAAATGTCAGAATAATCATACGGAATTATCTTCACACGAGATTAACTTTATATTGTCTAAGGATACAAAGTCAGAGTCAGTGGTGAGGGGCGCGATAAAATGTATAGATTTATATCAGGGATGTTACGGAGCTCCGTAACCGTAACCGAAACTATCGGATATCCGATATTAAAAAATATCCGTAACCGTAACCGAATTCGAAATAAAAGTTTCGGATAATATCGGATAGGGGCGGAGCCTAATTAAGACACGTTATGTTCTATTATAATTTTGAAATTTCTTAAAATTTTAATATCCGTAACCGAAATTATCCGAAACTAACGGATAATCCGAAATAATTTCATATCCGTATCCGTAACCGTAACCAGTATAATAATCATTCCTATATCCGTATCCAATCCGTGTCCGAAATTTCATATCCATAACATCCCTGATTTATATATAACTAGGCACAAAGGCAGCGGCATGGATAAAAACTTACTATAGTCTATTTATTTAGGTAATTAGCTAAAAATATTAATCAAAATTGACACTTCTTTTTATCAAAAAAATTGCGTAAAAACATTTCAACATACTTTCCATTTAGTTTCTTGTCTAACGTCGGGTTAGAATAAAGGCAAATACGAAATTACTACACGACATTTTTTATTTTTTTTATTAGCCTATTCTGTCCCACTCCTGGGCAAAGGCTTCCCTCCACTTCTTCCATGTTTCGCGATCTCTCGCTTCCTCTTTCCAATTTCGTAAGAAACTGTCCAGTTCGTCCCGCCATCTCCTTCGTGGCCGGCCGCGATCCCGATCCCACCCTGACACGACATTATTTATACAATATTTTTGAATAAAAGGACACGTCAAGAATGTTTACTATTATTTAATTATTACCTAAAAAGTTAGAGTATAGTTTCCCCGCGAAGCGCCCAATGACTTTATATCCTCACTCCAAAATAAACTTAAGTTTTACTACCAAACAATTTCCAGTACCTTCTAAAACTTATAACATTATCATCAACCGAATACTTCGATGAAAATAATAATAGTAACACTTTCAGAATTTCATTAGATATTACTAGAATATTCTGACCACATCTGAAACGGAGGGAGCTAACTTCTTCAGAATTTAACTGTTACACTAAGAATAAAGTTTTCGGTCTAAGTAGTTGGTGTGATTAACATTCCAAGAGGGGAGCTCGTTAAGTCTAGATTTTAGGGTTCCTTATACGAAATACGTCAATGGGACCAATCCATATTATCCATATTAATATTATAAATGCGAAAGTAACTCTGTCTGTCTGTCTTTCTGTCTGTCTGTCTGTCTGTCTGTCTCTTCTTCACGCCTAGACTACTGAACTGATTTGAATGAAATTTGGTACAGATATAGTCTGGGAGCCGAGAAAGGACATAGGATAGTTTTCATCCCGGAAATCCCCCAGGAACGGGAATTCCACGCGGACGAAGTCGCGGGCAAAAGCTAGTGATATTATAAGTAAAAAGGTGTAGATAGGTTACTTGTACGACATTCTATCTTCAAATACGGCACACTAACGCACATATAAGTAGGATGGCATGATTCAAGAAAAAGAAACGAATATAATTTTTAAACAATTATATTTTTTTTCAAATAGCTTCATTTTAAAGTGCCTGTAACCTATCTACACTTATTTACTTTTACTATCATTGAATGGGACTGTATTACTAAGATGTTCGTTCGTTTATTTGTTAGTGGGCTGTATGTTTCTTATGTTCTGCTATAGGTAGAGAGTTGAGATTTTTAATGAGCGTGTATTTTTTGCCGCTATAACAATAAATAATTTCAAAGTTATAAAGTTAAGATTGAACAATCTTTTTTGTGTTTTTAGTTCAATTTTAATATTAAGTTTTCGCTACGGAACCCGTGTGCTATTCCGACACACACTCGGTCGGTTTTAGTTATACTTACAGCAAATAGTATTTAAAATCTTTGAACTTCACTACGAAAAACTATCTTTTGTTTTGGACATAGTGCTCATTGTGGCGATGGTCCTCACATTGGATCACTAACTGCTAAAAGGAAAAATCATAAAATATAATAAAAGTAAACTTGTTGTAAGCGGTCGGTTAGCTTACCGTCTATCCGTCTTTTGACAACGACAGGAAAGGAATGGAAAGAAATGTCAGCAAAATTGCAGGTGACTGCAAGAGCCAACACCTGCCGGGGCTGCGGGTTGTTCGAAAGAAATACCGTGACCCCGGACACAAAGGGCTAAGAAGGAACATGGATGGGTTTTTGTCAGTAGAAGTCTGACACTCCCTTCCGCTCGGCCCAGAGCGGGAGGAGTCATTTGACGATTTCCCATCATAGAAAAAAGGGGTTACAATCTGAATGTCTGTGGTTTACGTAACAAAGTGGAAAACCATCTTCAGCTTGGCTGAGGGCTCTATCTCTAAACATATTCTTTCAAATAGAGTAAATTATTAAAAAATAAAATACCTTGGGATTACACATGACCTTCTGATCCCAAACTAAGCAGAGCTTGTACTATGGTAACCAGACAACTGATAAACATCCTTACTAATATTATAAATGGGAAAGTGTGTCTGTCTGTCTGTCTGTTTGTCTTTCTTTCACGGCAAAACGGAGCGACGAATTGACGTGATTTTTTAAGTGCAGATAGTTGAAGGGATCGAGAGTAACATAGGCTACTTTTTGTCTCTTTCTAACGCGAGCGAATCCGCGGGCAAAAGCTAGTACTTATATAATTTTTAAATATATAAATCACACCTAGACACAGAACAAACATTCGTGCTCATCAGACAAATTTTGTCCTGGATGGGAATCGAACCCAGAACCTCCAGCTTAGCAGTCAGGGCCACTAACTATTAGATCAACAGGCCCGTCAATTAAAGTAGTTATATAAATAGATTTACAACTTGTAACAAGATTCAGCTTTCTGAAGGTTACCTAATTTATTTTGTCTGTTCTCCCGCTTATGTTAGTTAGTGGGTAGAACTGTGTTGTAGGATAATCATTATTATTTACAGCTTTCAGTGAGTGGTTCTATGATTAAAATGTCGTTAGCTTTTAAAGTGATTGAATGAAATCTTGTTTTTATCTTGTCATTAGTAACTAAAGTGTACTAACGAATTGTTGTCTGTTATTTTATTTAGGTTTACGTTGCGAACGAAATCGGGCATGTATTAATGTGATTCTTTTAATGTATAAGTAGTATTCAAATCGGTTTTCCCGTTTAAAAACCACAGTGTCACAGACAGAGACACTTTTTTTTGATAATGGCATTTCTCAGTTCAGTTGGCTAAGGCTGTTTACTGCCTAACTGGGTAATCCTGTGGGTGCCAAGAGTGACTCTAGACCTCCAGCCAGGGACACACACACAGAAACACAGCGTTGAAACCTATAACACCCCTTTTGCGTCAGGTTATGGAACATCTGGCCCAAGAAAAAACTGGCCCCCGGGCGAGATGTCTACTTTTTAAAATGTGGGTTGGTATATTCTGCCCGGAAAATAATGTGCTGTGTAAAATATATGATACTGGGATGTCTCCGAATAAAAAGTATAGAGATATTTTGGCTAAATCGTATATATTTTTTTCTTAAATATCAGATAAATCTGCAAAATAAAGTCAAATGACCGAATGATATTTAAACAGAACTTTATTTTTCGGGCGAATCTACTGACATCTGAGAGATGTCCCGTAACCCTTCGCGTGTAGAGTTAAAAATAGCCCTGAGCATTGTGACTACCATTTCGTGACCCTTATAGTTGATTTTCCAATAACTTTACCTTAAGTTACTCCTACACAGTGACTTTAAAATGATTTCGCACAAGTTCCGTCATGCGAGCTCGAATATTATATTACGTAGATTGTTGAGCCTTAAGGCCGTTGTCCACCGCCGCCGTCACCGTCACGACAAAGAAAATGAAATGACTGCGCCGATGTAAATAAATATCCTTGGACTACTCACACACGGTCATCTGCTCCCAAACCAAGCAGAGCTTGTTCTATGGTAACCAGACAACTGATAAACATGGGTACTTAACTACTTATAGAATTTATTTATAAATATTATACGTTACGTTTATTTATATCATAGATAAATTACACCAAGACACGGAACAAACAATCATGCTCATCACACTAAGTCTGTCCTGGGTGGAAATCGAACTGACGACCTCCGGCTTTGCTATCAGGGTTACCACCACCACACCAATACGCCGCAAAAAACGTCAAATGTGGCGATACATACATCCATTTTAATATTATAAAAGGGAAACTTGTTTGTTAGTCTGTGTTTCACGGCAAAACGGAGCGACGAATACGGTAGCTTATACCATTATCAATTGACGTATTTTTTATGAGCTGTCAAAACGCAATTCTCCAATAGATTTTGTATGGCAATGGCAACTTATGACGTCACTAAAATAACAACTCAGATGACTATCTATTTATTGATTTCAAAGCAACTAAAAATCAAATTTTATAGAGGTTTTATAGAAATTGTGTCTAACATTTATTGGTTAATGGTGTAAACTACCCAATTGACGTGATTTTACAAGTGGAGATAGTTAAAAGGGTTTAGAGTGACATACGCTACTTTTTGTCTCGTAACGCGAGCGAAACCGCGTGTCCACCTCGAGTCACGTCAACTCATACTAAATTCGGCTCACCGAAATCTCGCTCTCGTTGACGTAATTGTGACGGCGGCGGTGGACAATCACCTTAAATGTCAAGGAATAATTCCAAGTTTGTATACTTCTAGGTTTTAAGTTCTGTTTATTTAGGAAGGTTGTTGATTAAGGTACATAAAGTTTGGAGTACCTAGCCAAGTTTAAAGTATAAATATGTATCTTTGAAGTCTTACGGTATACACTTGGGGTTTGAAGGTTATTCTTTGGGCTCGTTTGTTATGCGTAGGAAGGGGTAACTGTTGTAATCAGAACTAGTTTGTGCCCGCGACTCCGCTCGCGTGGAAGTCGGAAATTTCGTTACCTATTTTACTACTGTTTAGAGTATATAGCCATATATATGCCGGTCGTTTTGTTATTTCCACAAACTGCTCTATCATTGTCGAAACTAACGTTATTTTTATTCAAATGTGTACTTACATTCATTCAAAATAAATATAATGCAACCAGACTCTTCGTCAGATAAATGTAAATAAAAAACCGATTTTTTCTAAATGGACATTTAGAAATAATTGGCTACCTGGCATTGCATACCTAGTAGCAATGACAAAAATATTGTCAGACTGTCTGTATGTCTCTTGTGTTTCGCATAATCTCTAAAAAGGCTTTACTGCTTTTAACAGCCATTGTTTAATTTACAAAAAGAACTCTCTGAAAAGAAGTATCACAAAATCAAAAACCCATAAAACAACTCCCATACTAGCAGAAGCTTATTCAACCATTTCCTACCGCGAGCCTAATTTAGCACAACACAACATAACATCGTTGTATAATCCTTGCTTTTCCCCACTGTTTACCTTGCATGTAATAAAATCCCCTTCGAGATTGCTTTTCATATCCCAAGAGCCGCCACTTATTACTACTAAAGTAATATGAAAATTTCTGAAGAAAGCCCTTTTGTGTGAGGCAACTTCAAAACTCGCTATGGATTTATGGTTCGGTGCCAGTGTGAGCGATTTGATCGTTTTATGGAGAATTAAAGTGGGGTTGGATTGAGGTTTAGTTTTTTTGTAAAAGGAGTATTGTTTACTTGTAGAACTAAATTATTTCTTTGTAAAAATAAATTTAAACAGTATTAGGGATCCAAAATTTGGTTTTTTTAAGTCTTAACCTGCCATTAATTTTGTATTTTTGACAGTGATTGGGTAAAAATCTGTTAGATTACTGCGTCTATTAAGAAGAGGACTAATAAAATAACTAATGAAAAATATTTCTTTTCTTTTGATTATTTTTTTACATTATTGTCACAAATACATTTACATATTTGTGCCAATAATGTTTAACCCATTGAATGCTCTAATTACAGATACAATTAGAAAAGCATTGTGTCTCGCGTAGATCCACGTTCTAGACAATAAATTCCAATAATCGCTACGTCACCATCATGTCAAATGTTTGTAACCATTTATTAATAATCATATTTTTACTAACCAACGATCCCTTTATCACGACGTCCTCTCACCACACTAGCAACTACCGCTGACAGTGAGCCCCCACCCTACCAAGTTTACCGCATCACAGCTAAAGCAAGCGGTTGTGTAGGCTTTATATCACACGCTTATATTATAAGGAAAGAAAGAAATACTAAGTAGTTTAATGCATGTCTAATGTTATTTATGTCTAAATCTAAATTTATAAGTAAATCAGTTTTTTACTAAACTGGGGCAACGCAACTATAATAAATGCAATTTAACCTTTCAACGGTCAACCGACAGCCGGCTGTCGGGCTGCTATTGTCTTTCGATTGTGTCTCAAATGACGTGTTTTCGAAGGATTAATATTCCTACTATCAACTACCACTGACAGTCAGCCCCCCGATTCCTAAGGCAAGCGGCAGAGAGCATACATGATACAAAGTATATAGGTACATACTTTGTATAATGTATGCTCTCTTAAAGTTACAATGATGATATTTCTTTTGTAGAATGTACGGGAATAGTCTTCATATTAAAATAAGTTTATTCATTACTAGCTTTTGCCCGCGGCTTCGCTCGCGTTAAAAAGAGACAAAAAGTAGCCTATGTTACTCTCCACCCCTTCAACTATCTCCACTTAAAAAACACGTCAATTCGTCGCTCCGTTTTGCCGTGAAAGAAAGACAAACAGACAGACAGACACACTTTCCCATTTATAATATTAGTATGGATTCTAATGATACGCAGTCATACTCTTTCAATCATTCAAACCCTTTCAATCACAGAAAACGTAGTTTCTTTTTTTATTTACCCCATTCAAATTTTAACGAACGCTAATAGATATACATATAGGTGCCGATTCTCTTGTGCACAAACTAACGTAAATTTAAGTTTAGTGCATCTTTCTCTTTCCGTTTAATTAAGATAAGGACAGAAGATAAAATATTAGCTAAGTCCTGTCAAATTTAGACACTCCATAGGTAATTTAGACGTAATTTAAAAACATGGCGTCTAAATATACGTCAATTTTCATCAGGCGCTGTCTAATTTGACAGGATTAAACTAAAATGTATCTTCTGTCCTTTTCTTTAAGAAATGTAAAGAGAAAGATGCACTAAACTTAAATTTACGTTAGTTTGTGCACAAGAGAATCGGCACCATAGTCTGTCTTTCACGGCAAAACGTGATTTTTTAAGGCTACCTTTTGTCTTTTTATAACGGGAGTGAAGCCGCGCACAAAAGCTAGTCTTGTTATAATTATATCAACACGATCAATGAACAATTTCCTCAAGTAATTACAACAGCATTACGAGTTCGACGTAACTAACAAGTTTCAACTGAAATTAAGAGATACAGGCGGTGATAGATGGCGGACAAATTTCACAATAACGACGCTAGTTCACAACAATGCCTTTGTTTGATTTATAGAGAGAGCTAATTGTTATGAATCGAATGTTTCGGGCGCTTCGGGCTTTAGTTGGCTTTTTGAAGATGAGTTGCAGGAATGGAGGGTTAGTGGCAAGAATCTTCTATGGATTTACGTGTGGATTTAGGATTAAAAAGAATCTTCTATGGTTTTACGTGTGGATTTAGGATTAAAAGGAGACTTATTTAAGACATAATTTTCGGAAAATTATTTATAAGATATTTCGTATTTATTTTAAAATATAATTTATGTTTTTAACCAATTTAAAAAAGGAAATCCTCAGGAAATATCGCGCTAAATAGAACAATAAGGTTTTTTTAAAGCTTTCACAGAGTCTATTGATTATTTCAATGGTCATGTACGACAGACATTTTTTTATACCTATAAGACAATATAATGAAGGTATATTATATAATTTTTTTTAAATGTATGGATATCTAGATTATCAGTCGGATTTGAAAAAATATTTCTGTACATATACAATCTAGATTTGTGACGTAAACACACTGTAATGCCAGTATAAAACATTGCTCAACAAATAGACTTTTAAGCCCTTATTCTCACAAATATCTTCAACAGCCCACAAAACGTGCAAATCTATACCGCAATATGAAACCAAAAGAGAGCCACGGTAACCACACACTAAGTAAAGATTATTAATCTGTTCCCCACGTCAGGAACTTTGTCAATTTGTCATGACGTGGTGTTACCAACAGTTTGCATGGGAGTTCGCGTCAAGTTCGTAAGTTCGTGAGTTCGTACTTCGAACGTTATTAAAGTTCGTACACATGATTGACAGTGTAACTTTAGTACAATTGAATAGTGCTTTAGGTCACGGTGGAGTAATTTGATGATGTTATTGTTTGGTGTGTGCGGGGCTAATTTTAATTAATTTGGAGTACTTAGTAAAATGGTAGCAGCCTATTATTGTCGCACTGTTGAGTGAAGCTTTTTTAGAGGACGCATGAGCTGATGATTGACCACCAGGCTAACACAAGATACATTTAAGATTTTGGACTTTAATTTCACAGTATTAAACAAAATCGCTGTCCGTCATCTATGGCTGAGGCTACAGTAGGCAGCGATTTTCGATGCGACTGGAAGAGCGAAATGAGATAAACGTGGAATGGCTACATTATAAGCGAAAATCTGGCGTATATTCGATTCAATTTCGCAGATACGTCGATGTAGCCGGTGCCGCGATTACAGTAATGTAGTTCCTGTCGCAGAAATAATCAAAGATCGCTAGTAATATTTGATGAACGGTGTTTCAATCGCTCGTGCGTCGCAGTTCGCGTCGCAGCCTAGTGTAGCCTCAGCCTATCTGTCTCTATGTAATATTTTTTCCATGTTCCTTCTTAGGTATATGCTTAGACTTTTAAAACTACGCAAAGTGTTTCGATGAGGTTTTTAATAGGTAGAGTGATTCAAAGTCAAATCGTTTATTTCCATTCAGGAGAGATTCAGGAGAGTTATATTGGTATAATACATGCATAATATAGTAGAGAAAAGTCGGGACTTTCAAAGATTTGTAACACCTGTGCGCAGCTGGGGTGGATCGCTAGTTAATATAAGCATAGGGTTTCGTTTTCTTTCGCCGCTGTCAGTGATGTCTTGGTAAACCTAATTAGTGAAGTAAACGTAGATACACTCTCTCTTCCCGCCCCCTCCTAGTTCGATGGCTATTCCACACCACCGGGGGCGTACCATAAGCCCTTATAAGGAGTATTACTTTGATATTACTTTCAGTGGGAAAGATTTTCAATTCATATGTACTTTCTAAAGTTTATCTTTGACACCACTGTGTGTTGTGGAGGTCAGATAGGCAGTCGCTCCACGTAAAACACCGGTATCCAGCTGAATCCGGTTAGGCTGGCAGCCGACCCCAACACGGTTGGGAAAAGGCTAGGGAGATGATGACTTTCAGTGGGAAAGAGACGGCGCTAGACAACGTGTCTAACGCTGTCACTTGCACACTCCTGAACAGGGATAAAATAATCTTATTTTAAACGTCATGGTAAGGGGGCTGGTATACATGATTAGGCACACTTATTCAACTCCATTCACGTTTTTCTGAATGATTTTAGTAAAATTTTTGCAGTTTGGATTTTGCCTGCCGCGTCCACTGTCGTAAGAATGAGAAAAGCCTTCTTATGCACATTCAGATTCGGCTCTTATCACCCTTTTTCCATTGGAAATAACGATTTTGTATGAAGACGCGTACGCATCCGTTTAGCTTTCTGCGACGGTTCAGCTTTCAACGAAATCGAAATTTTCTTTAGACCAAAGTTGATAGAAGCGGATTAAATGTTTGTAGTCCCTTAAGGGCAGGACCGACAGATCTATATATGCGGAATGGGGTACACAACCTTCCAAACACGATGTATTAATTTATTTTGACACAACAGACCCGATTGGAAAACAATATTCAATTATTTAAAGTTGAGTATAGACTACAACATTTTCTGGAGCATTTCTGTGTAATGTAACGTTCTTACGAATGGTACAATACAGGCAATAGCTCAGTTTCCAAAGCATTTTCATGTAATGTATCGTTCCTGCGAATGCCATAACAACAAAAAATCAAAATTATGAATGACATAATTTTGAATCTAAAATTTTGTACACCATTACTGGTAGAATATAGAGAACATTTATCAATGTATTTATAACATCTGTTAAAAATCATAAAATCATTTAGATAGACAGATTGAATTGAATTCTCGGCGTTATGTTACGGGTACGGGTACGGTACGTACGGTACAGCGCGAGTGTGCATTTACCAACATTTCGTTGTACCTTGCGTTCATTCTTTTCCGCGCATCGCCCGCACTCGTGGCTCCACGAAATGTTACACCAATACGCTCGACGAAATGTTACACCAATATGCTCGTTGGTTTATAACAAAGAGGCGAGCGTACTCGACGTTTAGTTCGTAAAAGGATGATACACTAGAACATATCATAGAGCGGCTCGTTGTTCTGTTACAGTAAATTAATGTTGTAGACTATACTCACCTTTCTCAACTAAAACAATTCAATGTACTAACTCGTACCAACTAAATCGCTCAGAAATCTTACCAAATTACAGACAAAGAAACAAAAACCGATGATCAAATAATAATCAAAGATCTTAGACCAAATGATTCAGTACTCGAAATTATAATTACAAAACTGTAATTTAAAGAAGAAGTTTGTTACAGAGAAAATGGAAAATTGATACTTACATTACTTTTAGAAACTCCGAAATGAAATGAACACAAACGTAAGACAGTGGCAATTAAAACAAAACAGTGCAATGGGTTTAAAATACAGTACTGGGCTGTTTAATAGGATCCTGAAAATTTTATTATTGTTGTTAAAAGACATTGGTTTATTTACTCAACACTATACATAACTGTATGGTACTATATCTTCATGTCTCCATGTCGTAGTAATTTGATCAAAGCATTATTAACTCGTATAACTGAAGTTCTTAGGCACTGCTAAGATGCTGGATAATTTGTAGTTAAGATTGAAATTCTTATTTTCCTCACTATCTTTTGACGTGACAACGTCTTAAATTAGGTTGCGGCTGGGAGTCACTTATGAAAAAGTGTAACGCTCGGTAACGTTACGATGAGTCACCGAACGAGAGAGAGGCCCGCCGAATGCCTTGCGTCTCTCTCCCACTCAACTATGATCGGTAAAAGACGTTGTCACGTAAAATCTTCGCCCGTAAAACCGACTTTACAGGCAAAATATTTTTTCTTTATTGGTAAAGTGACAATCCATACTAGTAGTATTATAAATGGGA
Source organism: Athetis lepigone (assembly GCA_033675125.1). NCBI lineage: Eukaryota > Metazoa > Arthropoda > Insecta > Lepidoptera > Noctuidae > Athetis > Athetis lepigone. Next base: position 1,945,473 of record CM066222.1, on the reverse strand, counting down.
AAGTGTGTTTGTCTGTATGTTTGTCTTTCTTTCACGGCAAAACGGAGCGACGAATTAACGTGATTTTTTAAGTGGAGATAGTTGAAGGGATAGAGAGTAACATAGGCAACTTTTTGTCTCTTTTTAACGCGAGCGAAGCCGCGGGCAAAAGCTAGTGATAATATAGATGAACTTACAAAGGACAATATCTGACTAGATTCTTAAATCTGAAATGTCCCTCAAGTATTAATATGCGAGACGACGAAAAAAAAGTAATTAGTCCGTCAATTAGATTATCAAAAAATTTTGGAAACGTACTTTTCTTTTTCGCGCACGCAACTTCAACGCACTGTATCATCGTCATTTTTAATTTACGAGAGTAAATGAAAAATGACGATGATACAGTGCGTTGAAGTTTCGCGTGACGTCAGATCTGATACAATTTATGCATAACGGTGATACAAAACAATACCGAACAAACACGGCTACTACATTCAAATTATAACTAAAATACAAGGGTTTATTTTCGTCAAAGACGGCAAAGGTCGCGTCCCTACATCTCAAAAGTTTCGCTATTCTGCTCAACCATGACCTTTTTCGCTCGAAATAATTTGAGCAACACCTGACTGCGGAGCCATATTCGTGATTTCCATTAAAACTTCCCGCTTGTTGATTTAGGGTAGACAGGGATGTAATGTATCAGACGTGAGCCAAACTCCGCTGACAGGAAAGGGTAACGACAACGGTCCGGCAGTCTGTCACGATTTTATTTTTGACTCTATAATTTTCGAGTCTTCGAGGAAGTCGGCTTTGACCGTAATTAGGCGTTTTATTGAATAGGTTAAGCGTTTTTGACATATTATCTATTTATATACAATGGTAAACTCACTGAATTATTGTTGATATATCAACGCAAAGCCCGAACCGTTGGAGTGATATAAAACTTCGAGGATGTATTCTTTGTGAAGAGCCACAAATAATGGATTTTTATAAATTAGAGTCCTAAAGGTTTAATTTGAGGGTGACGCTGTGGGTGAAAGCCAATTTGTATATATGTATGATACGGTTGTATAAGGAATAGGTGGAATATTCTTTATCCCCAGTTCAAAATAAAGGATCCGATTTGTGTGGATTTTGCCACGTTATGCGTTTCGACCCACCATCATCCCCTGGATCTACCGTGATGTCGTTGGATTGTTTGGATATTTTCTGGGTGATTTAGCCCATAATTCTTTTGACATAAACATAGACATAACGTAGCAGACGCAGATAGCTTAGTCCTTAAGGCGAGATTCCACCAAAGTGGAGAGGAGAGAAGATATCTCGTTCAACCAATCGGAGTGCGTTATTTTTTCATCACACCGCAGAGGTTACGAGCTCTATTCCTCTACACTTAATTGAATTCCGGGCCTTAACCTGATTTGGATTGTCTTAAGTTGGCCATCGACGGTAATTTAGTCGCGTCAGTTGAACTGACGTACGTCCAAAATTTGATCGTGAGTGTCGAATCGCCATGCCAGAGTTGGTTGGCCGCCTAAACCGAGTGACGCCACAGTTTTACGACTAGACTGATGCGAAAAATGACCATCAATGGCCACCTTTAGAAAAATCTTTATATATATAATTATAGCCTATAGCACTCAGGAATAATGTAGCTTTCTGCCAGTGAAAAAATTTTTGGAATTGGTTCATTAGTTCCAGAGATTACCCCAAACATACATACTTACAAACTTACAAACATACAAACTTACAAATTTTACCTCTTTATAATATTAGTATAGATTATTCTTCTGTGAGTGTGTATGTCATTGAACTCCTCCTAAACGACTGGACCGATTTTGATGAAATTTTTTGTGTGTGTTCAAGGGGATCTAGGAATGGTTTAGATTCAAAAATCAACCCGGCAGATGGCGCTGATTGCTTGAAAAAGCATGTGATCTCGAAAACGGCCCTAACGATTTCGCTGAAATTTGATATGTGGGGGTTTTCGGGGACGAGAAATCGATCTAGCTCAGTCTTATGTCTGGGGAAGCGCATGTTTTCGAGTTTTAAGTTAAAATGTTTGGCGCCCAACGAAGTGGGCACGGGCCAGCTAGTAAAATAATAAAATTACAATTGTCACTGTCAGCAGATGTCTCAAATGTCTTTTACCAGAAACTTCTAACTTATCCAAGGGTCTGTTAATATTAAAAATTTGCAAGAGCCATTAATTGTTAACTTTTGCCATATTTCAAAGGGAAATTTGGTAAAAATAACATCTTGTGAAGTTTTTGAGTGGTTGTGTTGTAATTGTGGAGTTTTGTGTAGGTGTTGCGAATTATTTTTAGAAGGTTTTTATAAGCACATTTTTTTGTAGGCCAAACTTTTGAGTTGTTAATTCAGTGCTAAGAAATGAGTTTTTTTTTGTCATAAAATAAAATAATTAGGGCGAATTTTCATTTTAATAATCAATAGTTGAAACAAAAGATTAGCGCATCAAAAATCTTTAATCGATCTATTTTATTAGTTACCTAAACTCCATCCATCTCAACACAATATTCTAAAATCTAAACAAATCTAAACTTATCTATCTCGTCTTGAACAGGACTTGTAAACAAACTAAGTACTTCGGTACTTCATAGTCTCAAACTAGACGGTACTTCATCCCGGTTATATCACAAATATCTTTTGTATTTTTCTAAGAAACTTTGCAGACCGCGTGATAATGTTGGGTAAAAGATACGCGAATGTATCTTTTACCCGTAGTGTTGTTATTTACATGTGTTAACTTGCTACAGAGAAATTGTTGTCTTTAAATTATGATGTTTTTTTTTCTGTCAATAAATCTGTACTGTAATAATAAAAAGCTGAGAGTTTTAATGATTGAAAGGGGTAATCAGAGAAAGTGGTGAGAATTGAAAAAATATTTAAGTGTTGGATAACCGATTTATTAGGAAATCATTTACGACATTACGCTACGACCAAACGAAACCAAAGATGCGGGTAAAACTGCAGGTAAAAGATACGCGAGTGTATCTTTTACCCGTAGTGCTGTTATTTACATGTGCTCACTTACTACAGAGGAAATGTTGGCTTTAATAAATTATGATGGTTTCTTTTTTTTTCTGATTTTGTTTACTTACATTAATTTATGTTTAGCCTTTAAACTTTCGCGTTGCATATTAATACTTTATCTACTGTATAAAAAAATAATAATAATCAAAATAAAAAATAAAACAAAATATTTAAAATAAATAATAGTAAAATAATGTCTGTGTATAAATAAAAAAGGTACGTGCGCGTTAAATCCCGTAAAACAGTAGATAAAGTATTTATGTTTAGGCTGAAGTGTGTATTTGAATGAACGCGCTAATCTCAGAAAGTATTTCGAATTCCAAAATTCTTTTAGTGTTGGGTAGCCCATTTATTTGAGCAGATAATGTTGGGCAAAAGATACGCGAGTATATCTTTTACTCGTAGCGTAGTTATGTTTCCTTTTTAGGGTTCCGTACCTCAAAAGGTAAAAACGGAACCCTTATAGGATCACTTTGTTGTCCGTCTGTCCGTCCGTCCGGCTGTCAAGACCCTTTTTCTCAGAAACGTGTCGAGATATCAAGCTGAAATTAATATCACATACTCGGGTCTGCTACCTCTTAAAGCAGTGAAAAAATCAAGTTTTTAAATCAACGCAATAAAAAGATACGGCGGTTTATATTGCAAAGGAGGCGAGCGAATCTGGGCTTTTTATATTACACTAATGAAAACTTTATCAATATTTTTTTCAAGATTTATTATTTTTTACCATGAAATATTAAGATATTTAGTCATGGGATAGTAAATTAATTATTTATTCAAAACATTACTGACTGTCTGCACTTCCGGTTTTTAACAATGTTGCCAAATGAAATATGTTAATCGATCAGTAGAAATAAGATTAAAATGGAAATGTAAAACCAAGTAAATAAAACAGTATCTGCAGAAGAAACTCTGAATCGTGATTTCATCTGTTGACATGTTTAATAATATATTTTAAATAATGGTTTTTGGTTTTAAATATTGCACAAAATAATGTTTAATCAATGAAGTTGCAATAAGTTATATATTTTTTTATTATACAGGCCACACAGTAAAAACTCATGTCAATGTCACATCTAAAGTCAAACAAATCATTCACTTCGTTGGTTTTAAACTTGCAATTGTGGATAATTATGTTTTGTAGTGTTTCCGTGCGGTTTAATTATTTGATTGGTATTATTTTACGACTTTGGCTACGTATAAAGGATTCTGACGGTTATTATTTTGACGAACGACCTCTTACATCGGACTGATAAGTTATCTTGGATTACGAAGTAAAATACAATCAGTGATCAACATCTGAATTATATTAACCTGATAGCGTAAATTCTTCTGTACGTTTGCGCTAAATAGAAGAGGAATGAATTCTTTCAGTTAGACAGCAATGTGCCACGCAGTCGTAAGTAATTTATTTCAAAATAAGTTCACATGGTCATAAACTGTTACTATTACTAAAATACTTCTGATTTATATTTACTCAAACCAAGCCTGATCATAATGCAAAACTTCCAGTCAATAATTCATAATTATCAATTCAAGGCGTTTATTGCAAAACAAACAAAGCTAATTTTGTATGGACTAATAACATCCTATATTTTTATTTTTCTCCCATGTAGAAATTGTAAATATTGGTATTTTTTTTTAATAATAGTAATATTAAAAATGAATAATGCAAGAATCGTTGCTGTATAGTCAAACCCAATAATGTATGGACCTTCGCCCGCCTTCTTTGGACATTTGCAAGAGAATCAAAACTCAAAACCTATAGGGTACTTCCCATTGACCTAGAATCATGAAATTTGGCAAAAAGCAAGGTCATGTAGCACAAGTAAAGGGAAAACTCCGAAAACCGTAAATTTGTAGTTAGTTCACACCAGGCGTCCGTCTGTCCGTCTGTCTGTCAATAACCTTTTTCTCATAAACGCGTCGAGATATCAAGCTGAAATTAATATCACATACTTAGGTCTGCTATCTCTCACAGCAGTGAAAAAATCAAGTTTCTAAATCAATGCAATAAAAAAATACGGCGGTTTATATTGCATATTTAGATATTTTCAAGAGAATCAAAACTCAAAACCTATAGGGTACTTCCCATTGACCTAGAATCATGAAATTTGGCAAAAGGCAAGGTCATGTAGCACAAGTAAAGGAAAAACTCCGAAAACCGTAAATTTGTAGTTAGTTCACACCAGGCGTCCGTCTGTCCGTCTGTCTGTCAATAACCTTTTTCTCAGAAACGCGTCGAGATATCAAGCTGAAATTAATATCACATACTCAGGTCTGCTATCTCTATAAGCAGTGAAAAAATCAAGTTTCTAAATCAACGCAATAAAAAGATACGGTGGTTTATATTGCATATTTAGACATTTTCAAGGGAATCAAAACTCAAAACCTATAGGGTACTTCCCATTGACCAAGAATTGTGAAATTTGGCAAGAAGCAAGGTCATGTAGCACAAGTAAAGGGAAAACTCTGAAAACCGTAAATTTGTAGTTAGTTCACATCAGGCGTCCGTCTGTCCGTCTGTCTGTCAAGAACCTTTTTCTCAGGAACACGTCGAGATATCAAACTGAAATTAACATCACATACTCAAGTCTGCTATCTCCCAAAGCAGTGAATAAATCAAGTTTCTAAATCAACGCAATAAAAAGATACGGCGGTTTATATTGCATATTTAGACATTTTCAAGGGAATCAAAACTCAAAACCTATAGGGTACTTCCCATTGACCAAGAATCATGAAATTTGGCAAGAAGCAACGTCATGTAGCAAAAGTAAAGGAAAAACTCTGAAAACCGTAAATTTGTAGTTAGTTCACATCCGTCCGTCCTCCCGTTCGTCCGTCTGTCAAGACCTTTTTTTTCAGAAACGCGTCGAGATATCAAGCTCAAATTAAAATCACATACTCAGGTCTGCTATCTCTTAAAGCAGTGAAAAAATCAAGTTTCTAAATCAACGCAATAAAAAGATACGGCGGTTTATATTGCATATTTAGACATTTTCAAGGGAATCAAAACTCAAAACCTATAGGGTACTTCCCATTGACCTAGAATCGTGAAATTTGGCAAGAAGCAAGGTCATGTAGCACAAGAAAAGAGAAAACTCTGAAAACCGTAAATTTCTAGTTATTTCACTAAAAAACAAATTAACGGAACCCTCGTTGCGCGAGTAGAACTCGCACTTGACCGGTTTTTTTTTTGACTTAGTAAATCTAAATCTCTACTAATATTATAAAACTTAAGAGTTTGTTTGGGTACACGACCTAATTTCATGAAGTACTGGTTCGTATTAGAAAATTGTTTAGTGTTGGATAATCCATTTATCGAGAAAGGCTTTATAAAATCACGATACGGCACAATAAAAAAACTTTTTCCAAAAAAAAAGAACCGCCTTCAAAAACTAAAAACCCAAAAATAACTAAAATTTCGGAAGTCGGTGGCAACACAAATTAACTGTTAGAAGAGAAGCCACCGACTTCCGAAATTTTAGTTATTTTTGGGTTTTTAGTTTTTGAAGGCGGTTCTTTTTTTTTGGAAAAAGTTTTTTATTTTTTACTTTTTAGTGTCGACTCCCAATGTTTGACTGTGTATAGTATCTTTCAAAGTAATTTATTTTCAAAATAAAACTACTAACAATCTTATAAAACGAAAATAGAAACTTGAAGACAAAGCACACATCGTCTATGAAAATTTCGTCTTTTTTTTTTTGTTCTTGGTGAATTTTTCAAGAAGCACTGAACCGATCGCCACAAAATTTATATGGGACCACTCCTGAATCATGACCTATCAAACAAAAAAAGAACCATCAAAATCCGTTAACAATTGACGGAGATATCGCGTAACAAACATACAAAAACAAAAAAAAAAAAAAAAACATACAGACGAATTGAGAACCTCCTCCTTTTTTGAAGTCGGTTAATTATAATGACTATAATTATAATGAAGCTCACGAAATGTTGTATAATTTATTATGCGTTCAATATTGACAGCTGACACTCATTATACAGGTTGTTATTTTCTTGATATTTATTTACAAAAACACAAAAATCTTTCACACAATAATTATCGATTTCTGTAACAAAAATAATGTTTGATTTGTAAATAATAAATTGTTTTGTCTCGTCGTAATTTCGGGTTCAAAACCTTGTGAACATCAATGTGACTTTACTAATTTAGTACTTTGTGAAGTTTATCTTGGACATCACTGACATCCCGTGCCTCGGAAAGCACGTAAAGCCGTTGGTCCCGGTTGTCATCCGTAGAACTTTGACAGTCGTTACGGGTAGTCAGAAGCTAGAACGTTTGACAATCAGTCTGATTAAATTGTATCGTCGCCCAGTTATTGGGTTGTGGAGGTCTGATAGGCAGTCGCTCCACGTAAAACACTGGTATTCGCCTTAATCCGGTGAGACTGAAAGTCGACCCTAACATGGTTAGAGATAGCTAGGGAGATGAAATAAGCCAATGTTTTGTTATGTTTATTGTAAAGATATTTTATTTTATTTCTTTTTGTGTTCACTTCGCGTTTTTTGCTTCGTCGGTTCTGTGAGTTATTGAAGGCTGTTGAAGTTATTGTATTGTTTTTTCGTTTAGTAAAAATATGTTTTTTATATGGTCGAAGATGCCAGAGTTATAAGATCACCTAAGTATGGCTAAATTTTTGTGGATAGTGTGACGTCCAAAAAGTTTTTTTAACAAAAATGAATGCGTGTATCTACGAAAAAAGCCAGCAAGTGCGGCTATGTTCTTAATAACAAATTTTTAAATTCATCAAAATTTGTTTATCGGGTCAGGAGTAAAAATGCAACAAATGGATTGCCGTTAACCCATTTAAGACCCACTTCGATAAATTTTCATAGTGTTAGCCATTCCCATTTACAGTGGGTCCCTTGTAAGTACTTGTCGCATTCGAAACAATGAGCCAATAAAATGCCCGAGCACAAACAAGGGCGTACATAAAAATGTAATCCATTAGCAACATTTTAGGGCTCTCGCGAGAAAACCTCTATTCTTGGCAGTATACATTTCCCAACTTTACAAGCACTAACTTTTTAAGTCAACAAACTTTATAATGTTCAAATCAGCCATATACAGTGCCGTTTGGCTAAAACCAGGGAATTTTGTTAAAATTTAAAACTGAAATATAAAATATTCTTTATTGCTTGTTGCAAACGTAAAATGTATGTGTTACAGCGAAATCCCGGATGGATTCAAGTTTTTATCCTTTGTTAGGAAATTTCCTTTCTTAAGATTTGTCTAGTTATTTTTTGCGGGATTGTGAGTACAAAGCTAACGCTTGTTATGTAAGACTAGGTTTGAATACCTATCAAGTGCTTTTGGGACTTTGTCAAGTATAAAATACTGTTCCGTTAGCAGACATAATACTTGGACAGTCCAGGAGATAAAAAGTTGTTTATTTTTTTTAACTGTCCTTCCAAGAATCTTCCTGAGATATTAAACTAAGTATATATACAAACAAAGTTCCCCGCTACGTCTGCCTGTCTGAGTATCTATTCGCATTTTTTTAAATAGATTTCCATACAAATTTCGTTTCATTTCTATAAAACATCCCTCACCCTAACTTTCTAATATATTGATATGATTTTGACGGTGAGGCGATAGCAACTTGATTTAAAAAAAATATATGATTACTAGAATAAATCTTTTGTAATTCTAAGTCTAATTACGAGAATAAGTTTCTGAATTAAGTTACTCCTTATAACTTAATTCAAAAACATTATATAGTTAAAAAATGACAAAATGACAAATGACAAATGACTCAGAGGCAGGCGTATTTATGAAAATATAATTTGAAATTATTTATTATGACATTTAATGTATATATTATTTTTGTTTTAATATGTAATGATAATAATTATACTATTATCAATTATTATTATTTATAAAATTATACTATTATTTGTTTCTAACATATTTTATAAGTAAATTGTTACTAACATTATGAGTCTTGTTACTTGCAATAAATGATTTATTATTATTCCATTTATTCATTTATTATTATTATTATAAAGAGCCATTCTTAAATAAATAACCGTTCGATATACTATTCGACCCATCAAACCCCTTGCCCAGTTTGATTGAGTTCACCATGTAACTTATTCAGACAGTAATCACGTACAAAGTTTAAACTAAATAGACGAAGAGGCAAACTTGATAACTGACTATATCGATACTACGTTCCCCGGGCTACCGGATAAGCTACAAATTGTGTTACAGAAGCTAATGGACCAATGGACGAGCTTAGACAGGTTGTGACATCCTACCTACAGCACTACCTCCACCTACGGCGGGTTTTGTTTATTTTTATCTCGCTGCATAATTTTATGTGTCAGTCTTTATTTGGATATTTGCTAATTGGATTGTTTTTTTTTTTCGTTGGATATTGGAATTATTTATATTTTGTATGGGTATGAAATTGTGAAGATTATGTAGGGATTTAATTATGGTTTATAGTGAGTCATAATAGAAAGGCATATGCATTAATCTGAATCACCACGCTTAGTCAAGTTGAGGCAAATTGGCGAATTTGTCCTACCAGTCCTTAGAAGATCAATTTTTTCATGGTCTAAAAAAATAACCGATTAAATCCACTTTTAAACCGGTTTAAGTTCTTAAAACCGAAACAAAGCCATGCTGTTTTGTAGTGATGTGCCGACTATGACTTTGTTTGACCAGCCGACAGACCGATTAGTCGGCTGTGAAGAGGTCAAGCCGATTACATTCGGAAGCGTTCAAAAAACGTGACTCTTCGTTTAAAACTGGTTCGCGCGCAAGTTAAAATGTTCGTTTAGATTCAGGCTGGTTGACTTTTCCCGTGATGCAAAAGCTGACTTTACCTACTTTTTTCAGTTTGTTTCTTTTAAATTGTTTCATTTTTTTTCCTAGTCACAGTAAAGTTTTTGTAATAAAAAAATAAATTTCTGCCCTGCATTATTAAACCATTAAGACATTCATGTTTATTGATGCCAATAAGATTTTATGTTGTTTTGTCATCGAGACGATCTTTGACGACTAGTCACCGAACAGAAAAGTAGCCGATTAGTCGGCTTTAGCTACTAGTTGCGACTAGACGACACATCTCTACTGTTTTGTGTTTGGAATAATTTACTAGAGCAACATTTCCCCAGTATTTGTTAATCATTACCTGTTCACTTTCAGGAAATGCCTATATTTGCATCAGAACTGATCAGAAAAGCCTGGTTTCACCTGATTATGCACTCACAGTCACATTAAGCCGTATTTACTGAAGTAAATACTCGTAAATATGGATGATACAATACTAGGTGTGATAAACTACATCTGTATTTAGTGTGACACATAAACATAATTCGTGTTGGTATATTCTAGTCTCATTACCATGTGAATGGCTGGCAAAATACAGTGTTAATTTTGAATGTATGACATAATTCTTCAAATTATTGCAGGTACGGTCACGCGTATATTGAGCTGGGCTTTGCGGTGTTGTTGGGTTATTTCATAAAGATTTTTTTAGTAGCACCCCAACTTTATATAGAGTGAAATGGATCAAGTGTCCCACGTACGAGCCAACGACAAGCCTCTCGCACCGGACAGGGACCCAGGCGTAGACGTCGAGAGTCGCAAGACGGCTACCGGAACATAAAGGGCAATCGAAGGAACATGAGTGGGTTTTAGTCAGTAAAAGTCACGCCATCCCGCCGCACCCAAAACGGGAGCAGTCATTTGATAATTTCCCACTCCACAAAAAAAAATGTCTTACGTACAATGTAAGTGTCTCACGTACAATGGTCCAGTTACAAGGACTATGTGTGGAAACCAAGCCTCCCAGAGGGAGGTTCATAAAGAAGAAGAAGTGGAAATTACGTATTTTCTTAACCCTCCGTTGTTCTTTTCTGATTAATTTTGTTGTGGGATCCAAAGCAGTTGAATCGTTTTCTGTTAGACTCCACTATCGATTCTGACTTTCAGGAGTTGCAGTTGTTCAGCAAGTGCGGCGAGATTGAAGCATTTTGGTGGAGTCACCACCTAAACCTGTTTGGCTTTCGTCAACTTTTGACAGATTCCATCAGAACCTAGAGAGTCTGACAGTAGTCTAACGAAAAAGAAAAACGTGGAGGTCCGATAGCCAGTCACTTTTTATAAAACACTTGTTTTCAGGATCAGCCCCCTTACCATGACGTTTAAAAAGATTGTTTTATTCCTGTTCCAGAGAGTGCAAGTGACAGCGTTAGACACGTTGTCTAGCGCCGTCTCTTTCCCACAGAAAGTAATATCGAAGTAGTACTGCTATAAGGGCTTGTGGTAGGCCCCCAGGTTAGACTGGAAGCCGACCCCAACATATTTGGGAAAAGTCAAGGAAGGACAATTTCACAGAACAATTCCGAGACGTGTCTCAGTATAAGACAAATATGAACAGACTCCGTATTGATTTCATCGATAGTCACGTACTTGTTTAACCGCCACGGAGGACAAGAAAGCTCTTTGTTGGACACAATATGGCTGACTTTATTGCTTTGTTGACGCTTTGGTACCTACTTCTAGTGTTTTTATTCTGACTTAATCTTACGACGACCAAGCGTCAGTCGGCTGTCAGGCTGCTATTGGCTTTCTATTGTATCTCGAATCTCGTGTGTTTGAAGGATTAAACTTAGTGTTGCATTTATGGGTATAGAATTTACAAAACAAATAATACATCACTATACAGTAGCATAGTTATGTAAAATCTAACGTAAAATAATATCTGAAATTCATCTGCGTTACTGTCAACGTGAAAAGTGACCGAAAGGCTTACGGTAATGCTGCGTCAGATGACAGTTCCGAGTCTCAAACCAGTAAATAGTAAAAGCTAGTCCTGACATCACGGTCAGGAGTCAACTGGCCTTTTGAAAACTTCTTAAAAAAAGAAGATGGGACTCGGACCAGGCGGCCTGAATGTTTCAACCATAAATGACATGTTCTACATCTAGATTTAAGTTCTACATGGAAATATAAAGCATTAAAAGGACAGCCTCATTTACCAAAAAACACACCCAAATATCTTCAAACGTTTTAAGTACCTCTTTAATCCCTAAAAACGGCAGGAAAAACTATAAGGAAGTCCCCAATATTCCCTCGTACTTATCTTCACCTACCTAGGGAGTCCACACGACGATTTAACTCGTATCGTACCGATCAATCTGCTGTCCCCACAATTTCATAAGAAACGGTGGCTACTCCGCCGGGAGGGGAATTCTCATAAATTTTCCGCGAGACATAGTTTGACTTGCCAGATACATTGGACGAGCTAACGACTCCGTGGGGAGAATAACCCTGCAAATCATGTTACGGGCTAACCTGTTTATTTTGGAGCTTGCTATTGAGTGGCTAGTTTTACTCGATCTGTCAGGATGGGGGTTATGGCTTAGGGACACAGGGAAGTTAAAACTCCGTATTGTATGTAAAAAAAAACGAGTAATTAATAATGCTGTGTTAACGCCTCTGCTAGTAGTGTACCTAAGACTCAAAATTTGTATAAACCGAACAAATCATTACGATTTATAAAGCCCTAATCAGTCGTTGAGACATTTTTTAATGGCTATAATTTTTTTAATATTTGGAGATCGTTGGTTCGATTCGCACTAGAATCTTTGGGTGACAAGCGTGTTTGTTTGTTCTGTGTCTGGGTGTAATTTAATTTATAAATATATAAGTATGTATAACAGTTATTTGGTAACCATAGTTCAGGCTTAGTTTGGTACGAGATAGCCGTGTGTTCGTTGGGCAAATATATATCTCTTCTTTTAACCGCTGTTTTATTATCTTTGTGTGACAGAACCTTTACGGCAAACGTCAAAAATGTGTAAAATTCAAAACATTACACTTATTATTTATTTATTTATTTATATATATACAGTAAGTTCATAATTACTATAAAACTTTGCCCCGCAAAACCGTGTTATCGGTTTAACTGTTGGATCGAGTCTCCGTTCTATATTAGAACTACTTATAAATTATAATAACAACTAAATCTTATACAGGGTGTCCCACGGCTATGCCACATGGAGGGAAAGTACCTGAAATATTGTAGGTAGAACATTTTACTGAAAGTAGACATTATTTGAATTTTGAAAACATTTTTAACTGCATTCATAGATATTTAAATAATTACATAGTTGAACCGGGAATCGAACCTGTTACTCGAGAAAACTAGTGAACCTGTAGTTTTATCCTACCGATCGAAAGGCTTCATCACCAGGATTATTTATTGCTAAATAACATAGTGTCAAAAATAAAAGAAAGACCATGAATTTCAACACTTTTAATACAATATTAGTCAATTTTTCAACTGCTCAAAACTAGTCCCTTCTTCTATCACAAAGTGATAACTTTTGATTATTTCGTTCCCTGACGATTTTTGGTCTTGTTGTGGTGGATATTTATTTATTTAAATGATGAGTTTTACTCAAGTGGGTAGATTAATTAGTAATAAGTAGTTATGATTGTCAATTGTATGTCCTTACGGCAATGTAAGCTTCTAACTCTTCAAAACAAAATTTTACATCAAATGTTAAAATTCACGGTCTTCCTTTTATTTGTGACACTGTGTTATTTAGCAAAAAATAATCCTTATGATGAAACCTTTCGATCGGTATGATAAAACTACAGGGTGATTATTTTTTCTCGTGGAACAAGTTCGATTCCCGGGCCAAACTTTTAATTTTTAAAAAATCTATGAATGCAATTTAAATTGTTTTAAAAATTCAAATAATGTCTTTTTTCAGTAAAACGTTCTATCTACAAGATTTAAGGTACTTTCCCTCCATGTGGCATAGCCGTGGGACACCCTGTATATTAAGCCTTTGTTAACAATATATTTATGTTTAATCGTAACTCAAGCAAAACACTTCCTATATTATACTATGCCTATGTACTGTGTTCGTACATGAAGTTTAATAAATAAATAAATAAATAAATTATATTAAGGTAATGTTTCCACAGCTTACGCTTAAATATTCGCTTATCGCCCTCACTTCGAATATCCTCCGGCAGAGTATTTAGCAGATTGGCAACCGTTTTTTTAGTGTTCGGTCGCCATAGTAGTTATAGACTCTCGGCTCTATATAATACTAAGTTATGCTCCTGAATGTCATGGTTACTAATACACATTTTGGTTCTGTTTTTCGCCACGAGTCAAATTATACTAGCACCTTCATTACTCTGCTTAGTCTCTCAGGGATTAATCGTAATAATATTTGTTATGTAGCACTAAAGCTAATTAGTACAATTATTTGAGTATCAGTGTGGTTTGCAAATAAGAGCTTCGTTATGAAATGAAAGAAAAATATGGTTACAAAATTAATGTGTGTTTATCATTAGTGAGTACGACGTAGATAATTAAAATTTTAATGAGAATTTTCATCTTAAAATAAGGTTCGTGGAAAAAGTACTTACGTACCAGTAAATATAGTTTTAATGATATTATGTATTACTAGCTTCTGCCCGCGGCTTCGCTCGCGTTAGAAAGAGACAAAAAGTAGCCTATGTTACTCTCCATCCCTTCAACTATCTCCACTTAAAAAATCACGTCAATCCGTCGCTCCGTTTTGCCGTGAAAGAAAGACAAACAGACAGACAGACAGACACACTTTCCCATTTATAATATTAGTATGGAAGTATGGATAATGCTAACGTTATTTAAATGGTATCATGAAATAAACTCTGTTATTTCACAATAAACTTTAGCATTTTTTTTTATTCTGTCACTAAAACGTAGTTATTAAATAAACTGACATTATTTTGCAGTTGGTTAATAAAGAGCTTTTATTTTTGGACCAAAAAATACTGTTTATGTAACATCGCATCATAATAACGAACGAATATTTTTTTGTTTTCCGGTAAACAAGTGCAATTGGTTTAAATATTCACTTTAATGCCCTCACTCTTCAAGCTTATTTAAAACTACTTTTTATATACAAAATAAAAAACTAACAAAACTGTTGCAAACTTTGACGTTAAATTCCGTAACTAGAAGGTTCTCAGGTCTAGAATAAAAAAATAACGCAATGATAGAAGAAATTTATAACTTCCACTTTCATCAAGAGTAATTTTTACACCCAATTTTTTACGTTCACCGGTAGAAATAAAGAAGAAGAGTGGTTCCTATTTCAAGAAAAAACTCCAAATCGACCTCAATATCTGCCTACTCCGGAATAACAAGATAAGAATATTGATAGTGGAAGGGTACCCCTACCAATATAGCCGAACATGTTCCTACAACTTACCCATTGAGACGATCAGCTCCAGCAAGGAACGTATTTTATTAAAGGACCAGGCTGTATGGTATCTGCGATAATAACTATAATATTATATTCCGCGAAGAAAAGCTAAGGTACGGGATCAATAAATTTTTGTTAGAGTATGATGTGGAGCCTAGGACCAAAAGTGTCGCTAAAATGTATTGCTGCAATTTTTCCTACCTATATAGGAATGATTCTTAGGTAAATTGTAACAAAACTATGCATATTTTTTATCAATCCAGTTCTGTAAAAGTATGATGCGGAAGGTCCTACCTTCCAAACAAAATTGGCTCCAAAAGTTTCGCTAATATGATATTTATTTTATTTTGATTTACTTAATCAAAGCATTATTTCAAAATATTGACGTGTAAAAGTGTTATTTAAAAGTGTATTCTTTAAGAGCGATAGAGCCAGTGCTTTTTAGCTGACTACTCTGAGAAGAAACATCCTAAACTAACTCTGAGGGCAAAGTTTCTTAAAATCGATACAAATTATTGGCCATATCATGCGAGAGGTTTTGTTATGTGAGCTAGAACTTCGAGGAAGAATATAGGTTATGTTTAGCTTGCAATAGGGATAACGACAGCATTAAAAAAATTACATTCTATTTAGTCCGTCTCATAGATAGGCCGAAAATACGGGACACGTATTTTTTGCTTGATCAAATTAATAAAAAAATACAAAGATAAAGAGCAACAACGTTCCGGAGTGGGGGCTTTTGACGTCACCGTTCTGCAAAAATGTATCAGATCGTGACGTCATGCGCAACTTCAACGCACATTCATCACATGTATCGCCGACATTCTTCGTTAACGAGAAAAAAGAAAAAATACGTATCCAACATTTTTTTATAATCTATCTGACGGACTAATTACTTTTTGTTGTCTTCTCGCCTATTTTAAATGGAGACAGTAAAACCGACATTTGTACATACCGACATTTCAGTTTTCGGATCCCAATATCTCTCAGTATGTAGGAGTTATTTTAACGTATTAAAACAGATTAATTTCAAATCTATTTTGAGCGTATGTTTGGATAGTAATTGATCTGTTATTTGTGGATATTGTAATAACATTTGTATTGAATTACGTTGACGTAAGTAATTAATTAACTAATTGAGAGATTACGGGTTCGCTTGTTTTGACAGGGCCAAGAAATCAACGAGAAGTTATTTGGCAAATTATATTGGTGTTTGTCAGTTGGCGAAGTGGTTGACTTGACTAGTGCACAACTAATTTCGATTCTTATAACTATACTTGCAAATGCCTAATAAGTATTTGTTCTGTAATCTGGCTGTTTGTATGTATGTGAGTCTAATATTATGTACCTACTAGCTTTTGCCCGCGACTTCGTCCGTTACATTTTAAAACGAAAATTGCATTTTCAAATTTTAAAATTGGGTCGAAAAGCTAAAGCTTTGCCAAAATTCACGAAACAAAACTAAAACGGACGCAATCGGACATCGTATAAATAAAATATTTGTGGGCGATTCAACAAAATCCCAAATTTGTATCCAAAAGTGACCACGAATAAATTTATTACTCTTTTGGCGTCCAAACTATTTTGGTACAGACTATCCAGATTAGGAAATAAATGAACTCTGAAAATTTTGTTAATTATTCACAGGGTGGCAGCTCTCTGTGAAACGCTTAGGGCGAGGCTACACTTGCGCGGGTCGTTATCTGGTCATCTACATTAATCATTTATAGGGATGTCTAAAATGTAGAGTCGTATAAAACTAAATATTTTGTTAGATCTTTGGTAAAAGGTGTGTCTTCTACGTCTTCATACATAATAATTTTAAACACATGTCGTTTTGATGCTATCTTTAAAATATTTTAATGCACTATGTTATCATTTATACTGATAAAGCTAAAGAGATTTTTTGTGCAAACGCAAATTTCTTGAAACGGAATACTTACTAGCTTTTGCCCGCGACTTCGTCCGCGTGAATTAATAGTTCCCGTTCCCGAGGGATTTCCGGGATGAAAACTATACCTATGTGCTTACTCGGGTCCCAGACTATATCTGTACCAAATTTCATACAAATCTGTTCAGTGATTCAGGCGTGACGAAGAGACAGTCAGACACACAGAGTTACTTTCGCATTTATAATATTAGTACGGATAGTATAGGTTTTATAACATCATGCTACGGCCTAGGGGAGAGGAGCAGTAAAAAAAGTAGGCAAGGAAACTACAGCAATGGGAATGTGCTTTGAAATTGTACATTGTTTTTGCCAGATCAAAGAAAAGTAAGAAAAATATAGTTAGTTCAACAATACATTCAAAAACTGACGTGATTTGGCAGTTTTATGTGTAATGTTAATAAATGGAAGATATGCCTATTCATTTGACCACGTACTGCTAAAAAGGGATACCCCAACCCGCATATTTGTAAGACAATATAAATCACAAGCTTAACACAACAATGGCAATAAATATACGCCCTTGTAGGATAATTTTATGCAAAGGGTTGTGCGTGGTCCGGCAATTTAACGTCCGATAAAAATTATAACATGATATTTATTTTGTAAATTGGTTAAATAATAATGTAACCCTTTTACACGTCAACGGTGCGAGGTCTCATCTTTCTCTTTTCATTGCATTAAGAAAAGGATAGATGATGAAATATATAGTCCTGTCAAACTAAGATACTCTATAGATTACATGGCCACCAAGTTTGCGTCGATTTATATCAGGAGCTGTCTAATTATACAGGATTAAACTAATATGTATCTTTTGTCCTTTTCTTAATGAAATGGAAAGGGAAAGAAGAACTGAACTTAAATAAAGTTTAGTTTGTGAATAACAGAGGGCCTAGACAAGTGGCATTGAAGAATAGATAGCGAAAACGAATACATTGTCAAATGTATGGAATTGACATAAGCTTTCGCTAAGCAATTCGACATCTCCATACATTTGACAATCTATTCGTTTTCGCTATCTATTCTACAATGCCACTTGTCTAGGGGGCAGAAACGGCACCAATATTTCGTTTTACTTATTTTAAGCATTTTTTTCAAGCGGGCTATTTTGAGAAGATATATTTGTGACAAATCAGAGATGTCTTGAAATTTCCAACTTCGCGTTGCTTTAAATGCTGGCAAACGCGCCGCGTCAGTATGACCGCACCTTTAGCCATGCAAAATATTCATTCGCCCAACAAGACGGTTTGCAATTCCAACGCAAATTCAAATTGTTTCTCTAACGAAAGGGCGGGTCATATGAAAATTCTGGGAAATTTTCCCGCCAATTTTTGTTAGTATTAACATAACATTGTTTGTTTTGTTTTGAAGCTTTTTGATATATTTTTTTTAAAAATACCATAAAGTCGCATTGGTTGCGGTTCTAACCATGCATTTAAAGCGGGCGCCGCTCGAGCATTTAAAATACCCGCGAAAAAAACTGTATTAAAACGAAAAGCACGAAAAAACGGCGATCTTTTTGTTTGGACTTAGAAGTTATGGTTTATTTAAGACTGCAAGATATTGCAGACACTAGAATTTTACCTTTCGACGACCAAGCGACAGCCGGCTGTCGCGCTGCTATTGTCTTTTTAATGTGCATCAAATCACGTGTGTTCAAAGTTTTTATATAAACAGCTGACTGCTGAATCCAACTTTGAGAAAAGATTATAAGGATAAAGACAGACGGACAACAAAGTGATTCTCCGTTCCGTACCCCAGGGGTAAATCGTGACCTATTACTAAGAATTTGCTGATCGTCTGTCTGTCTATCCGCTCGTCTATTACCAGGCTACATTTGTAAACCGTGATAGCTAGGCAGTTGAAATTTTCACAGATGATATATTTCTGTTGTCGCTATTATAACAAATACTAACAAAATAACTAAACGGAATAATAATTATATATTTAAGTGGTGCTCCCAGAAAACAAATGTAATTTTTTGCCCACAATACTGCAATGGTAAGAAACCCTCCGTGCGCGATTTCCACCCACCCAAAAACCTAAAAAATATATGGACGTATTAATAACCTCCATTTTGAAGTCAGTCGCAAAGAGTCTATAATTAGTGATTAAACGAACTTACCTGTACGTGAAGTTCAATCATAATTATACGAGGGATTCGTCCGAAGATATTAGTATTTTTCACACTTGTAGTATCGCTTGTAAGTGTTACCACATAGCACGTAAGTTTAGAGAAATACTAAAATAAAAAGGATCACACTTCCGTTTCCGTAAGGCAGAAATTAATTCGTGACGTATTTCCTGTTCTCCCACTTGCCGCCATATTCGATTCTCACCATCATTTAGTTCAAAGAAACGAACGATATTTCCTTTAATTAAGGGTAGTTATTGTTATAAACAATAACCATAGGGTGGGTGGGATATTATACTAATATCTTCGGACGAATCCCTCGTATAATTATGATTGAACTTCACGTACAGGTAAGTTCGTTTAATCACTAATTATACTTCGGGATTCGTCCTCGATATTAGTATTTTTCACACTTGTAGATGTTTAGAGCCATAAAAAGGAAATATCGTGTCGATTTGATATTTTATTTATTGATACATTTTTCAATAAATAATCAGTCAAACACCAGAACGCAATACAGTTAAGATTTACAAAGTGATTTAGCAAAATCCGTACAATCATTGATTATCGCCCTGTTATAAAACCTAGCAAAGACAGTGGAGTTGCCTGTCCATCCTGCAGTGTTACGAATAACATCGATATTGACACCTTGTTTGTATGCAAAGGATGTTGATGCGTGTCGAGTGCTGTGTCCAGAAAAAAAGGACACGTCAACTTCACTATCTCGAAGTGTACATTTGATTAAGATGGATCAGTATTAAGATGTATTATTGATTTAGATGTGCATTGTATGGTTTCCGATATGAAATAAACAAATTATCTGAACTTCTAAGCGATTTTGTTTTATCTATGTATGAAATCAAAGCATTAGCTGGACAAATTTGTGGCTTTTCTTTAAAATAGGGCAAATGTAACACAGGCTGTGCTGTGCCTGGACGAGATGTTTTAAAAAGATCAGAAATCTTTATCAAAATTTGTTGTTCAGAAACAAGCATATTTTATTAAAACTATTTTTGTTATTGTTTGTACTCTATGGGCAGTAACTAAAGTTATCAAAGTAACACACTTTTTGTTAGTTGTTCTAATGATATCTTATCATGAGGAAAAAGAGACCCTAGATAATTTAATGCCATATTAACATCCCAAGTTACTTTGTATTTTGGTAATGACGGCCTAAATCTAAAAACTCCTTTACAAAATCTAGATATCGGTTTGTTTTCCATAACATTACCTAGTATTAAGGATAATTAATATCCGTAACTATTGATAGTACCATACTGATTTCCACTATTAAACACCTCGGTAAGAAAATCTAAAATTGCAGGCATTGAGGGATGGTAAATATCAATTTTATTGCTGTGACAATGGTGAAACCATCTTATAATGCACCCATCATATTGCTTGAGGGTATTTTCAGAAAGGAAAACTGCTGTGCGGTACGTCTCTACTTAACATAGCTGTCCACCGACGGGATTACGTATCTTGCAGAAGCCGAGCGATCGCGATATATTCGCTATAATCGCGTAATAATTGCTTCTAAAACGTCAATTCGTATTACGTACTGGCAATAGCAATGCGATAGCAATCTATTGATAGTGCTGCCTCTGTAGAGCAATCAGTTAACTAAAACATGTATTTTTTGTTTGGTGGTTTCGTATTACGTAAGTATGGTTTTTAAGAGCAAAGTTATATATATATTTACGGTATATTTAATTAGTTCCGGCGATTGCTTCTTTATCGTCCTCGTAGCAATAAGTGCATAAGAACAATCAGCGAGTGATTAGCAATCGATTCATACATAATACCTACGTTTTTTTTTTTTTTTTTTTTACGTTAAGCGCTTAATCGCGCGGTGTTCCGCGATCACTGCGCAATTATTGCTTATTGTTGTTTCATAGGTAATAAACCAGCGGATAATATTCCTACAACCAGGGTAGTTGTGCTCTGGATATTCCGCTAGCTGGAATAAGGAATAGCAAAATGAAATGAATTCAATTCTACTGTTTACGATATTAACAAACTCATAAACATGGTACCCTTCCATGATTGTGATGACCATGCTGGCACCACCACATTACTACACAACACAATACACATATAATTTTTCTCAAAGTTTTAAGTATACACGATACTGGCGAAAAGTCATAAAAATAATAATTTGACCAACTACATGTAAAGGCGTCTATAACAACTGCATCTGGATCCATCTGCCAAGATGCGTATTGAGAACAAATTTTATTTAATCTGTCTGCCAATAAATTAATCTCAGGTAAACCGAAATGCGAAACTATCAATTGAAATCCCGTGTTTAACAGAAACCACTCAGTGTCAGGGTGACAGCGTCTCGATTCTCTGTCTGCCACATAATTATTACTAGATTTTATATAGGCAGCAGTGACGTATATTTGTCGTTGTTTGCATCACTGCCATATTTCTTTAGTGACTTTATTCAGATGTGGGTATTGTATACCTCCCATGCGATTAATGTAACTCAATGCAGTAGTGTTGTCTACCCTTAAAAGCATTTGACAAGAATGACAGTCTTTTGCGAATATTTTTAAGGAGAAATATGCAGCTAATAACTTAAAATAGTTAATGTTCTTGTTTTTCCATTTCTGTCCAATAACCACCAGCTGACTGAGTGCCACAAGCTGCTCCCCACCCCGTTGTTGAGGCGTCAGAATAGATCTCACGGCAATAGATATCATCCCTAATTCTGTGTAGAGAATTGTCAATTTTATCTATCCACCACTGAATATCTGGCAATATGGTATCTGGTATGGTCATACAGCGATCATAATCATTGTGATGTTTTAGGTAAACAAATTTATGACGCTTTAATTCTTTAATAAACATCCACCTATACTCTACAGCAGGACAGGCAGAGACCAGTAAACCGACTAATTGGGTAAAATTCCTGATTTTACAACGCTTTACATGTAAAAAATACAACAACTTTTCTTTAATACGACTCTTCTTATCATTCGGGAGACTAATAAGTCCGCCTATGTACCGTTGTGCATAAAGTATTAATAAATAAATAAATAATTTGCCACTCCTTAGAGTTTATATTAAAACCCAAAAATTTACAGCTTTGAGAAGGCGTTAAGCAACTTTTTTCTAGGTTTAGAATAAACCCCAAAGCTTCTAACCTTTTTGTTACATTAAGGTTGTGCTTGCAATCAGTAAACTACCGACCTAAGTAAATTAAACACTGGTTTTAGCAGCTTAGTAAAGATGTATGGAGCAGTGCATAAACCGAAGGGTAAAACATTAAATTCATACATCTTTTAAGACAACTGATTTGCTGTCAAGATAAATCTTAAATATTTGCAAGAGCTAGGGTGTATTTTAATAAGCATGTAAGCATCCTTTAAATCGATGGTAGTCATAAAACATCCTTAGATATTAATTTTAAAACTGTGCGAACATCTTCCATCTTAAAATGTCGAGTTTTTATGAATTTATTTAATCCTTTTAAGTTTAAAATAAACTTCATTGTACCATCCGGTTTTGGGATAAGAAATACACGTGATACGTATTGTCCATGACAAGGGGCATATTCGGATACAGCTCCGATAGAAAGCAAATGCTTAATGGCGACATCAAATTGTGCCTGTTCTGTCTTAGAACGCAAACAGTAACATTTTTTTTTTTTTTTTTTTTTTTTTAACCGTTTATCCAGGACAAAACTGTTCTGTCGGTTGTGAATAGCGACCATTCTTGAGCGAAATGACTCAGCCTGCCCGCGTAGCGTACCTTGTTTTCCGGATCTAGCGCCTGCGGGTTCGCCGCGGCAGATGCAATGATGTTCTCGACTTTTGCGGCGGTTGCGACGAACGGTGGCGAGGTCCGGCTCTCGAAGTAGCCGGCGTTGCTAGTGGCGGCGGGCGACCCGACGCTGACGAGCCGGCTGCCTGCTGCCTGTTCATACCGCCCGTCGCCTTCCAGTTTAAATTTTTATCGCCGTCTGTGACGGTTGGGTCTTCTATCACCGCTGCAGACGCAGCACGAGATGTTGACGCTTGTGGAGACCCACGCTCAGGCTGCAGTTCCTCAGCTCGTGGTGTGGAAGGATGCAGTTCCAACAACTGCTCTTCATTCCGACATGTTTGCAAATTCTGCGTGACTTTAGCATGAATAAACAGTCAAAGCGGCGAAGTAGTCCTTCAGACTATTCTGAATGCTTTAGACTTTACGTTTAGCTAAAAGTGGTCCTGAGAATCTATGCGGCGAAGTAGCCCTGCAGGCTATTCTGAGTGCAATAGACTTTGTCAGGTAACTGTTTAGTTTATGCGGCGATAAAGTCCTACAGACTATTCTGAGTGCAATAAACTTTGTCAGGTAACCTAAGTTTATGCGGCGATATAGTCCTACAGACTATTCTGAGTGCAATAAACTTTGTCAGGTAACTTAAGTTTATGCGGCGATATAGTCCTACAGACTATTCTGAGTGCAATAAACTTTGTCAGGCAACCTAAGTTTATGCGGCGATATAGTCCTACAGACTATTCTGAGTGCAATAAACTTTTATAGGAAGTTAGGTACTAACCGTTATAATTATCCTTATCACATTTTTCTGAAGATCCAGAGTCCGAAGATTCTGATTTCGACAATGAATCACTAGATGACGTTGAAGAAACACGACGCGACGGCGCGAACGAATTCACTTCTTCCTCTAAATACTTTAACTTTTTCACAATATACTCTAACGACTTATCACTTTTACGTTTATGTATTATTATTATATTTTTAATAACCGTGTAACAGGTACTGATTTGAAAACCGTGCGACTGTGGCAAAGCACAAAAAGCGAATGATGGTGAGAATCGAATATGGCGGCAAGTGGGAGAACAGGAAATACGTCACGAATTAATTTCTGCCTTACGGAAACGGAAGTGTGATCCTTTTTATTTTAGTATTTCTCTAAACTTACGTGCTATGTGGTAACACTTACAAGCGATACTACAAGTGTGAAAAATACTAATATCGAGGACGAATCCCGAAGTATAATAATTAAATAGAATAAAATTTCCCATTATATGTAGTAAAATTTCCCATTCCCACACCTACGTTTCAGAGTCGTGATAATGATTATGTTACTGCTAAAAGCTCTTTTATTACGAAGTGCGGAAGCTTCCATTTTAAATACAGCGTGAGAATAGTAGTCGTGCAAATTGATAATTATGTTAATTTGACTTCAGGGGCAGATTGGGATATCACGTATCTTCTTATGTAAGGTTTACTTTAAAGAGTGTAGTCTGGGTCAGAATATGCATGAATATGTCTTGTCCTAGATTTACTGAATGCAACTGAATGTTTTAACAGTTTTTAAAATAGACCAACTGTATAATCAGAGACTCACCACTCATTTAGTTGGTAACACACAATGATGTTATAAGTAAAAAAAAAGTAAATAGGTTACCCATGGTAGTATCGCATAAGGAATTACTTCTAGTTCATTTCTGTTTTCCTGATAGCTATAGGTTATGTACTGTTATACATATATCTTATAACTACATTTTAGTTATAAACAATTACTAAATAATAGGATCGTTATAGTGAATAATAACAAAATAATTTTAGACTTTAATCGTTGGTGTACAATTTATTTATATGAGATCATTTAGGTGCCTCCTGACAATTTCTGCCACCCTGGTACTTTTCATCAAAGCTTTTATTTTTACTATTCAGTTATTCTAGCTATTTCTAGTTTTACTATAAACAACTAGTAGCTGTCGAAATGTTTATCGATATAATTTGTTACGAATACTTAATGCTCTTCTCTATGTTTCGTCATAGGAGCGCTTCGAGGAATAGAATAATAATATTTTTAGTTTGATTTTCTTAGCGCTCCCAACAGGAGCGCTTCGCGGAGGAATATTTTAGGAGCGCTTGGTTAGGAGCGCCTCAAAACTGGAGCGCTCCGAGGAATACCCCCCAATATTAATTAACTTGACTTTTATAAAAAAAGAAATTTTGTATTTCCTTTAAATAGAAGTGATGTTTAAAACAAGAAATTATGTATTTTCTTGAGTGTTTGAGTCGAACTTAAACATGTCCCTATATAGTTATCATATTCCTTTGTAAGTGTTATGTTTCACACTAATAAAATCTAGTGTGTCTAAGATTTTACAAATAATGTGTTAACTGTAACTCGGTGCTCTATTTCGAAAACGGTTAATTCTACAGAAAAATGCAAGAGACACTTTTGGTGGACAATTTCACGACAAACAGTTTCTTAATAACCTTCATTGACCTCCAAGCAATAGATCGCGACATATTTGCGGAAAACTGATTTTCATGACCTTTTGACCTTTATAACTTTTTTAGCCGGCACGATATCAATGTCGATTTTTCACATCTTCATTACAATGCCGTAATAAAGGTGTATACAAAAATTCAGCTCACTAGGGATTTTTCCGCAGATTGAGGTTTAAAATATCTTAAATGACTGGACGATAACTATCTGTAAGCTATTTAGATATTTGGTCTACCCAGGAATCAAACTCGAAACCCAAAGTACAGCAGTCAACCTTTCTCTCACTGTACCAACCGCAAACATTCATTCCCGATTAGTTGCGATTTAATGTATTCTTTTGAAGTCACTCCAAACCCAACCTTTAATATGAAATAAAAATTAAATCTAAGAACGAACAAATCCCATTTTCTTTGTGGCAGTTCTCTTATAACTTAGTACAATAAATTGAATTTAGATCTTTTATTTATTTTAACAGCATTATTAAAATCAAGGGCACTTTGGCAACTTTTCCAAAATAAAACGCCTAGCGGCTTTATTATTTTATACTAGCGTCTGCCCGCGGCTTCGCTCGCGTTAGAAAGAGACAAAAAGTAGCCTATGTTACTCTCCATCCCTTCAGCTATCTCCACTTAAAAAATCACGTCAATTCGTCGCTCCGTTTTGCCGTGAAAGAAAGACAAACATACAGACAGACAGACAGACAGACACACTTTCCCATTTATAATATTTGCTACCTCTCTCTCTCTCTGTCTGAATGTCGAAACTTCCATCGCTTGCTTTACTCCTTCAGAGTTAAAATTTCCAGAAAATTCCTTATTAGTGCATACCCCCTCTTCACAAAGAACACTCCCACCCTCTAGGACCTGCGGTTTGGGCTGTACGTTGTGTTGATATATCAACTATCAGACAATCACGCAGTCAGTTTATCATTATATATGTATAACTAGCTTTCGCCCGCGGCTTCGGTCGCGAGAATGTCGATATTTTCATCCCCTATGTTACTTTTAAGAGTTGGAATTTCCAAAAATCTTTTCTCAGTAGGGACATACTCTTTACAAATAACACACCCTACTAGTTTCATGTCTCTAGCACAAGCGGTTTGGGCTGTGCGTTGATATAACAACAGTCAGTCAGTCAGCCATTTTATAAGATAGAAGAATACTACAATTGTCAAAGTAATTGCAAAATTGCAATTCAATAGTTTCGCGATACAATTTACACGCTTACAAACTTTCATTCAAAAAACACGTTGAAACGACGTATGCTAAAGCTTTAAGTAGAAGCAAATACGTCGCCAGGGCGTACGTTAAATGATAAATTCTGTGTGTAATACGCTGAGAAAGCGACAGGTGCCTAGACGAATAAATGGCAAAATGCGCACACATTGCGTGTTCAGTGAATGCTGAGACGAATTTGCTTTTACTGACATGGTAATGGATGAAAAATATAACGTAATTGTCGTGTGATATTTGCCGCATGCAAGTATTGACTTAGGCATACGGGCAGTTGTGTTTGTACACAGCCAAAGTCTAACCTTATTAGGAATACCCTTCTTAAAGGACAGTTTAGGGGTGTGATGTTGCAACTATAAGGTTGTACATTATAAGAATAAAATAAAGTTTCCACTTTATGGCTATAAAAAAACGTGCGTCTGACGTTGTTCTATTTTTGCGTTAAACGCCACGTCATAAGAAAATCGACAGCTTTTTCTCGAAAGAGCAGGCACAAAGAAATGCAATCGACCCCATATAATACAGTGAAATTACCATTCCTCGAGACCCATTTCAAATTACATAATGCTTCTAATTTCACGGGACAATACAATTATTCCAATCCAATTTCCACCGTTTTAAAGAAGCACTTATTTCAATTGTTACAAAATACTTTTGACAATGATTGGACGGTTTTTGTCAAAGCTGAGACATTTTAAGAGGTCACATTTTTCCGTGACCAGAAGAAGGAAATCAATTGCGGCTACAAAAGGAGCTCCCCTCGTCGTGACAAGATTGGACATATAACATGCCTTTGTGGAGGGCTACGTCAAATCGACGTATTTAGCGATTGGGGGCGATTTCTTAAATGTGTGCGTGAGACTTTATTGTGGTAATGTTGCTTCTTATTTTTTATGTTGTCGGTGTTATGTATGTTAAATTTTAAATAAATATTGGTAAACTAATTGTTCATACAACGCACAGTCTTGGTTTTCTGCTAGAAAAATTCTAGGTATGTTACCTATAAATAAATTCATAGAATTTATGTTATTTAGTCTTAAATATTCTTGTCTATATTTCTTGCATAAAATACCTACGTTAAATTGCCTATCGCATTTATGCGTTAGCTGCTGTGAGGTTGACTGAATTATCATCAACCAATCAGCTTACGTGTTGATTTTCATTCGCAATTCAAATCAGTGACTTATTTGCGATGCTCACAAATAATTCAGGTATTGTGTTGAGTAAAATGTGGTAAAACTCAGAAAATAGTATTAAAAATTCTAGATGAGCGTCGTTGATTTAATTAAAGGTAGTAGCAAAACCTCTTTAAAAATGACAAATATTTTTAATTATTACATAACACTGATGAACATCGTCAAAGCTGTAGATAAAAGCCCCAATATATTTTAAAAAGCAATAACAAATTTTATTCCCAACGCATAACAGTATGCATTAATGCAAAGCTTCGCGATTATGAGCTCTGATGGAGTTTCAACTGCATATTTTACAACGCATTTAAAAGCAGTTTTTTTAAATATAATTATGTTCTATATAAGGTAACTGGAAATTAGTGTACGATACTTAAACTCATGATTGTGCTCATGATAACAAACAATTTTTGTTATGGTAGCAAAGCCGTTGCGGAATGTGTATAGGTTGCGGAATGTGTATAGTAGTCACCGTGACCCTGGAACATAAAGGGCAATCGAAGGAACATGAGTGGGTTTTAGTCAGTAAGAGTCTGACACGCCCTCCCGCCTCACCCAGGACGGGAGCAGTTATTGGATGATTTCCCACGCACCAAAAAAAAAACCCTATATTTTTTAAATACAGCTGCTTTTTCCCAAGCAATAGACTCGTATACATACCGTAGACTCAATCTTCTTTTCACATACAGTGTAGCCTTCCTCCACCCGAAAATGATTCGCCAAATTCCCGTACCCTTTCGCCCTTTGAGAAAATTATAAAACAGTTTGGTCCTTTGAGCCCGAGTCCCGGAGCCCGGGATTCCGTAGTCCCGGGGGCGTTGCCTCGATTGTACGCTAATCGCGGGCTTGTTTACTAAAGTGCGTTTGGGCCTGACGATGTGTGTGGTTCTTGTGGTAGCGGGCAAGAAATATCATTGGTTTTTCTAAACTAATATTATAAAGAGGGAAACTTAGTTTGTTTGTTTGATTGTAATGAATAAGCTCAAAAACTACTGGACCGATTTTACGAAAGCTACATTGTCCACGAGTAACATAGGCTATATAATATCACGCTAGGTCAGGAAACAGTAACCAAAAACCTAACCCATTTACAGCTCAATTAGGTAGAGTATTCTCATAACCATCTTTCTTGAAATATATAATATATATATATATTTTTTTATATATTATATATATATTTATTTGCATAATATATATTTGCTTATTTATTTTAGTACGTATATATGTATTTTTATTGATTTGTAATTTTTGTAATAATTAACATCTGTTTTTTACTTTATATTTGCACCTGCCATCATATCTCTGCACTACCGATGGTTGACTGGTAGAGAATGCCTAAGGCATTAAGTCCGCCTCTGTACATGAATTTTGTGCATAAAGTGTAAATAAATAAGTAATGCGGGTGAAACCGCGAGGAACAGCTAGTATTAAATATGTTTATAAAGAAATGGATGGGATCTTATAAGGTTGTCAGCTATGTGTGTGCGTCTGTCTGAACGTGTGTCTCAGTAGTTTTTTTTTCACACACGGTCATCAGCTCTTAAAAAAGTTTTTTTTTTTAATTGCAAATAGTATTTAGCGACGGTTGTTGGCTTAGTTCCATCAAAATCAGGGGCCGAGTATTTTTTTTAAGTTATACTTGTCCAATATTTGGCAATGTTTCTATGTTAAAATATACAAAAAGTTGTAAGTATATACCTATCTTCTATTAAACGAAAATGTTAAATTGTAGTAATAGCAAAAGAAATGAATGATATTTTCCAAGGAATATGGAATATTTCTAAGAAAAACACGCTCAATCAGCAAAGAGCTTAGAGAGTTTAGCGATGAAATGAAAACATCTATTACAATTCTTCCGAATTCTGTTTCGCCTCGAATACTTTCCTGTAGTATTAGGGAGTGTACAGATTTACAAAATGTTATATAAAATGTTACAATTAAACAATTTGTTGTCTACATTAACTGCTCTGTTCATAAGCGTAGTGTGCTCGGGTCGTGCTCGCAAGCCGCCACAAAATGCAAATCCGATATTTGACACCATCTTTAATTGACATACTTTTTATGAGCTGACCAAACGCGATTCTCCCATAGATTTTGTACGACAATGCCGCCTTCGCGAAGTCATAAGCAAGCAACCCGATTGACTCGCTATTTATTTTTATATATTTCAAAACAATTAAAAATCCAATTTTATAGTAAATTGAAAAAGAATCGGATTTTTAGTGCTAAAATTAAGAAAGTTTTTATAATTTACATTTATTGGTCAAATACTCAATTTTTTTGGGTAAAATTAAGAAAGGTTTTGTAGAAATTGTGTCTTACATTTATTGATAAATCTGTTAATGGTATTAAATACCGAACTCTGTTACATTGCATGTTACACTTCGTCCGTCTGTCCAAGCCTTTACAATCCTCAAAGAATCGTGAAAACACTCGAATCCATACCATTTAAGAAGATTTAAATTCGTACTTTCATTCAATTAGGTTGGAATACAATTAACTTACCTGCTCCTTTTGTTGTAATAAAGTAAGCAGTAAATATTGTTATATAACCCACTCGGACCGATTTAAGTGGGCTTTTACCTTTGTTTCCCATCATTTTGATCAATTAAGAGAAATAAACAAAAAGGTTTTATTGTTTCGATAGTTACGAATAGTTTTGTTGCTAAAAAAGTTGTTAGGTAAAGATGGCGAAATTTTCCAAAGAAAATGAGGCTTAGATTGATTTAGATATTTACCTAGATTTTGGTCAGAAATTCATTTGCATTATAGTAAAGTGTATAATAAAATAGTTTTGGTAGTCGGCAAAGATGTAGCTCTCAGACAGCGAAATAACTTTTTACATCTCTTTATAATATGTAATTACTCGGTACTTTCTGAGATTTACTTTGTTATATTTTTAATAAATAGGTCGTTGCTTGATACTAGGGATTTTTTTAAGGGTTGAAAATAACACTTTCAGGGCCCATTAAGGGGCTACGTAAATTTAGTCTGCTCTATTTAGCTTATGTCTAGCTAACATAGAAAGAAAGAAAGAAATTTTTTTTTTGTCAGAATTTAGTTACAATAGTTGTTTTTATAAAGAGTAGTCCCATACATTCTACTGAATCGGTGTACAAATATTATGCTAATCTAGGTACTTATAATTATGCGCTACACAATAACAATGTCCTTGTCATCCAGAAATTCTTTGGTAGAGTAATAAGATTTATTTGTAAGAAACTCAAATAATTTCCTTTTGAATGGCACTATGTTTAAATTTTTTAGGTTGTAAGGAAGTTTATTATAATTTTGATAGTTATGCAATATGAGTTTCTACTATAAAGTGTTGTACGTTGGCTTGGTGCGAATAGTTTGTTAGGGAATCTACTACTTCTGTTAGTTACACTATTTTGCTTAATAAAGAGATCGGGGTTTCTGTAAACAAAGATGGAAATTTCGTATATATAAAGACAGGGCAATGGCAGTATACGATGCTTTTTAAATAAGGGCACGCAGCTATCTATAGGCTTTACAGCACCGTGCTATGACCAGTAGAAAAAAAAAAATAGCCTATGGGTATATCTCCCTATGATCCACCGGAGAGGAATAGTTAACCAAAAACCCCTATAATTACACGGGTGAAACCGCGTGAAACCGCTGGTACTGTATAAGTGTGACAAAAATCGTTTAGCAAAACGTGAATAAGAGTGCGTTATACCTAAGCTTGTAGCTCTCTGCTAAAAATTAAATACATAAATATCGCTCACACTGTGACCCCACAAAATTTAGTTGCTGACTCACGTGCGACGAAGCAAATGTACTTTGAAGCGTACAGTCAGCAAATTTACAGTTTTTGTATAGCGGCTGTACTTGCTTAATGTTGGCTATACACCTGAATGGTAACCCTTATGTTGTGCTTTAATGTACATGGTTTAAAAGTAAATTTTTATGTTTTTTTTTCGACGGTTACTTGTGAGCTAAGCGGGTAAAGACTTCTTATATTACTAGCTATGAGCTTTAAGAATAGCTCAATAGATTTTTCAAGTTAGACAGAAAAGTTTAATGACAAACATTAAATTATAAAGTAGCGCCCGCCCTAGGTTATCACAGGTATTACAAACCTTTGGAAATCTCATGTTTTTCTATTGTAATATTTGCTATTAAAGTTTGCTATTGGATAGTTAAGTATTTTTCTTACCTTGAGTAGAATCAAGCAACGATTCGATTTCTCAACAATTTTTTCTTCGCAAAACATTATAAAACCAGCGACACGCTCCAGAGCCGCCCCAACCCACACAACTTTTTAAGAATCGCGTCTATTCTCTTCTTTATGTATGTATTAATATGGTTTTTTTTTTTTTGGTGAGTGGGAAATCATCCAATGACTGCTCCCGTCCTGGGTGCGGCGGGAGGGCGTGTCAGACTCTTTCTGACTAAAACCCACTCATGTTCCTTCGATTGCCCTTTATGTTCCAGGGTCACGGTAACTATTATAAACATTCCGCGACCAATATGCCTTTTATTCCTTTTGAATTACTCTAAGCCGCAATAAAATACAATGTGCGGTTTTAACGATCTTAGCATACATAAAGACCGACAGAGAGCAGAAAACAGATTTAGCATAGCCACGTTGGTCCTACAAGATCCTGCCCCCTAGACAAGTGGCATTGTAGAATAGATAGCGAAACGAAAACGATTGTCAAATGTATGGAGATGTCAAATTGTTTAGCGAAAGCTTATGTCAATTCCATACATTTGACAACCTATTCGTTTTCGTTTTCTATTCTACAATGCCACTTGGCTAGGCCCTCTGGTCTTGGTCCTTTGAGTACTTAACCTTAAATTTCGGGTCCTAAAATCTCCAATTTGTAAAAAGCACTACCTACCTAAGTACCATTACACTTTTTTTAGTCAGCAAAATGGTTCGCTGGAAAGATTCTAACGCCAGTAATAACCGTAACAGTTACATTTAGGAACTTTATATTTTATCTGAATATCATAGAACTGAGTGGAAGTTTTGTAGTTATTTCGGAGTTAATATTTGATCTAGTTTAATTGGTGTTCAACACGAAACGGTAACGGCTCTAGTAGATTTTAGAAACGTTTCTGTTTAAATTTCAGTTTCTATTAGACAAAACTACATTGGTTTTGAGAATAAGAATAATAAGGGCGGTTATATTATTTACTAAATACCTGGAATACAAAAATAATAAAAAAAAAAATATCAAGGTAATGCCTACTTAGTTTGAAACCTGCTGATATATTTGGCTCAGAAATATCTACTGTCAGTTTATGTCATTGTTTTGTTATTAGTCTACTAAAGAACTTTGTGATAACAAGAATAAATAGTAAACATTATTATTGTGTATCAATAAAAAATAGCATAAAAGACATTGATTACTAAATAACCAATAAATAGGTGTTTTTAATTGCGAGAAGTGGTCTACAAGTACGTATAGCAATTTTACTCAAAATCACCTTACGAACTCAAAAAAAAGAAGATTTTCGTAGGTTAAATATTTCTTATATGTATATTCTAGAATATTAAGTATAATATTTATTAAAGACTGAATAAAATCTGAGAAAGAGTTACCAGTCGTAATTGAAAACCCGGCCGGACATCGAAAACAAGACCACACTCACAGCAGTCTAAGTTCCATCCACGAAACCAAATGGACAATAAAAATAAATAAAATACAGAGTGAATATACAAAGGAGTACATTGATGATAAATTGTAATGAAATTATTGTTAATAACAATTAATTAATTAATAATGGTCCAAAATTATAAATATAATCAAATTAATTTTAATATTATTTTTGACTTTATTAGATATCATGACTACTTATTGAATTTGACTATTTGTAATGGATGACTATAGCAATGTACTCTTTTAATAATTATTATTATTTATTTTATTCTATTGAAGACGACCACTATGTACACTGTAAATAAAATTTGCATGCTAACATAAGCTGAATATGGTGAAACTATAAATTTGTTAAACATCTTCTGAAAACCTATATTACGCAAATCGTCCCCGTATTTGGAAAACTAAATAACTCCGTTTTTGGCGAAATTGACTTTTTCCTATTTTTAAATCATCCAAAACATGACGCATGTTTCTGTCTTACAGGGATGTTTTTATCTTAATCCGTTCCAAAAATATAGCCATTTTTGTGGTTCAGATGGAATAATGCATATCTTCAAACTTGTTTAGATTTTTTGAAGGAAAAATAAATAACTCAATAAATAAATCAATAACTGTGGTCAATGATTAGTTGAATTTTTAATAAATTAAATAAAATAAGTTGTTGATTTTTTCTTCAATTTACAAATTCTATCACAAAACTAACCAAGTTCTAGAAAAACTAAATAACTGAACTTATTTAATTTTGCTACTCAGAATTCTGTCAAAACGTACATTACTTTATAAACACTTGATGTTATCTATTTCTTCTACAACTAGATAATGATTATAATTACAAGATGTTAGGCAAATAAAATCAAATATATTAAGTTATTTATAATTGCCATAAAAACAAAATGTACGTAAGGAAAGTTATTAAATTTTTAGGAGAATTTGGCGCGAAATATTGTAATGTCTATTCAATGAATGGGAACGAGGAAGAGCGCGGGGGGCAGCGCGGGTGTCAGCGCGTGCGACTGAAGCATCGCTCGCGTCGCGCAAATAAATTTAATAACACTAAGTAACAAATTAGGTAGTCAAAGCTTTGATATTAAAGATGGAAATATTTTGTTTAAACAATTCTTTTCAGTCGTCATGTCGTGATGGTCCAGTGGATAAGGTGCCCGCCTCTCGTGTAAGAGGTTGCGGGTTCAATTCATATGTACTTTCTAAAGTTTATCTTGGACATCTCTGACATCCCGTGCCTCGGAAAGCACGTAAAGCCGTTGGTCCCGGTTGTCATTCTTAGAACTTTGACAGTCGTTACTGGTTAGCCAGAAACTCTGACCAGTCTAACCAAGAGGTATCGTGTCGCCCAGTTACTGGGTTGTGGAGGTCTGGCAGGCAGTCGCTCCATGTAAAACACCGGTATCCAGCTGAATCCAGTGAGACTGGAAGCCGACCCCAACACAGTTGGGCTACAAAGGGCAACAAAGCTAGAAAGAAGATGAATTCTTTTCTGTCGTGCAAACAGGGTTTAATAACAATTTTAAGAAAAAAACCAAAACAATTTGCCCTAAATTTCTATTCTCTGACTGGGCAACTAGGGGTATTAGAAAAAGCAGGGACAGATTATTTGAGCTGTATGGCCTTAAGCCTTATAACAACACAGACACATATCTATTCCAAAATATTTAAAAATGTTTGCAAGGCAGCCAAAGCCTTAATTATTAGCAACAAGATTAAATCATCAGATAATAAAATAAAGGCTGTTTGGAAAGTGATCAATAATGAAACAAATAGGAATAAAGATATAACATTGATTACACCTTGGACTCTTCCCATGGTCGCATAAGCAAAAATTACGATTTGACTTAGGAATTTACGTCATTTTTTACTAAAATACCAATTAAAATCACAGAAAGTTTAAATTCATCGCCCACATTAGCTGTTGATTTACTAAAAGCAGATGTTTCTGCCTGCTGTGTAGAATTCAAGTTTAAGTTATTAATCCTTAAAGGCTTTTAAGCAGATCAAATTCAAAGCAAATGAAGATCTTTGGGGCATGTCAACTAATGTTTGTAATTTGATTATTGAGACAATAGCGCTCTATTTAGCATATGTGTTTAATTTGTGTATAGATCAAGGGGTTTTTCCGGATTTAATGAAGTACAACAAAGTTATACCAATTTTCACATTCTCGGTTAGCAAAGACACTAATAATTATAGACCTGTTTCTTTTTTAGCGGTTCTCAGCAAAGTATTTAAAAAAATAATGCTTAATCAAATGCTTAGTCTTTTTAACTGCAATAAAATTTTACATGACCATTAGTATGGTTCCAAAGGACGTTGTACTACTGACGCCGGTGCCGCTTTGATTAAACATATATTTCAAGCATGGGAAGAGTCGCAAGATGGCGTTTTCTGCGACCTCTCTAAATCATTTGATTGCGTGAACCATGTAACACTTCTTTTGAAGCTTGAGCATTACGGGCTCGATAAATTAGCGCTTAGCTAAGTAAAATCCTATTTGAATAATAGACTGCAACAGGTACAAATTAACGGTGTAAATTTAGTGGGCTTAAAGGTGAAAATGGGCGTACTGCAGGGATCTATATTGGGTTCATTCCTATTTTTAGTTTATATAAATGATTTACCAAGTTTACTGGAAAACCAACCGCAAATGGTGTTATTTGCCGATAACACTTCACTGATTTTTAAAGTGAATAGACATGTACAACATCTTGACCAAGTAAATAATGCTATGCTTCATATCCAGAACTGGTTTACTGTAAATAATTTAGTATTAAATGAAAAAAAAACTAAATAAATAACATTCACTTTACCCAATGTTAGAAGTACTAGTTGTAATGTTGTATTAAATAGGGATGTACTAGAGTTCGTCGATAAAACAGTTTTCCTGGGGATTACGCTTGACTCAAAGCTGC
This sequence comes from Athetis lepigone, assembly GCA_033675125.1. NCBI lineage: Eukaryota > Metazoa > Arthropoda > Insecta > Lepidoptera > Noctuidae > Athetis > Athetis lepigone. The sequence goes on along the minus strand of CM066222.1, from coordinate 1,908,862 downwards.
AGTGGGGTCCTCACTTAACATCAGCCGCTTTCGCTGTCAGAAAAATCCGACAATTAACTGACGTTGATACCGCAAGACTAGTCTATTTTAGCTATTTTCATAGTGTAATGTCTTAGGGTATTTTGCTTTGGAGACGCTGCAGATATAGATTCCTTCATTATTCTGCAAAAGAGGGCTATCAGAGCCTTATGTAATCTTCACAGAAGCGAATCTCTAAGGAATCTGTTTAAAAATATTAATATAATGACGATGCCTTGTCAATATATAATAATATATGAAAACATTATGTAAGTTCGCAAAATCTTTTTAAAAAAATAAGTAGTTATCTATTGCTTAGGTAAAATATAACATATTTTATGTTAAAATACAGCTTTTTATTTTAGTTTGCACCAATAACCGTTAAACAATATCAAAGTAATAAACGTTCAACTTTTACATTTAAACATATTTCACGTTTGATAAATTTAATAACTGCATTTATTTCACCGTCTTTTACTCTACCAGATGGATCTAGGTTGTAGGAAAACTAAATAAATAGCCGAAATAAATAACTAATTGCAGTTACGTTACAAAAAGTAGTTGTGGCAAAATTAAACAACTTGATTTTATATTTTTTATTTTTTTATAGTTGAAGATAGAGTCCAGTTTGTTTAAGCATAATGTAAAAGGTAATCAGATCTACAAAATATAAAATTACCGAGAGTAAAATTGTCTCAAATTTTTTAACAAATGAACATTTACTGAAAAAAAATCACTAAATCGCATTTATCTCAAAACTAGAAAATCGGAGTTATTTAGTTTTCCAACTACGGGGACGAAATAAATGATTGATTGATTGATTGATTGATTGAATATATTTCAGTCTCAAACAATTTATCACACCAAACAGCACATCGTATAACAATTACAAAATAATAAAACATGACGCTCAACTCACCTGTAATAAATATTCCTTTTCAACCTGTCTTCAAGTAGATCCCTAATTTTAATAACTTGCAGACGCAAAGGGATCGCTGGCCAACCATTCATGAATACCTTATTACAAATATTAAAGAAACAGTAAAGAATGTTACTGACTTAAGGCTTTTGCATAGGTTTTTGTAAACGCGCCGTTGACGCGCGTTTTAAATACGTGCAACGGAGCGTTTATTCTACAGAGCTGTTTGCTGTCTTTTCTATAGATTTAAAAGCGCGTCTATGTAGCTACACACGCACGTCTGTATTGTTTCAAACACGTGTTTGAATTTATACAGGTGTGCAAAGGTCTAGGCTGCGTTTAATTAAAATATCAATAAAAATATTTACATTTTGAAGAGCTGAAGCTTTAAAAAGAATCCTGTCTATAAATTGTGTTGAAAAATAGGTAAGTCATATCTTATAAGCAGCCTTTGTCCTGCATAATGGGTTACACCCACTCGAACAATCAGCCAATGTTCAGCTCTTTATTAATCCATAAATAGTGCTAATATAATGCAAATAGTAACACTTATACAGCTAATTGCATTTTTGTTTGTGCCCAAATTAAAGTTATATCAGCCTAAACAGCGCTGCTTACTCATTTATTCAACAGGCTTGTTCAGCTTAATATTCTATGGTAGACAGTAATTAATTCAGCTGATATGCAGTTTTCGGTGTTACTTGAGCGGACTACGCGTGTGTATCGCATCTGTATCGTTAAAAACGCGCGACAACGGCGCGGCGCGTTTAAGTAACGTGGTGTGTAAAGACCCTTAGGTCACCCTTGAGGTTTGACCGTCTGTCTGTCACAAGCTTTAAATACTAAAATAAAATTGTAGTCTTGTCTGCGATTGTGAAATTTAATAAAGGAGCTTGTGTTTAAGCATTGTTCGTATTATCTTCACAATGTTTTATGTCACCTAAAAATGTGACTTTCACTATTTAACTTTAGTTTTCTTGACCACCTACGTCTATTTTTGACATTTATTCTGTGATAATTTTTTAACCTTTCGACGACAAGCGACAGCGGGCTGTCGCGCTGCTGTAGCCTTTCTATGGTGGCTCGAATCATGTGTGTTCGAAGGTTTAGAGAAATAAAGTTGTTTAAGTTTCTTTTCATTGTGTGTGATTTTTGGTAGTATTTAAAATACACTATTACCGAGTGTTATTGGTAATAATAATAGTTTAAACCATGATCCCACTGTAGGGAAACGTCCTTATAGAGAGAAGGCCCCAGTTTTAGACTTAGGTACAATCAACCAAATAGAATCATGACCCACCTTATGCTTATTTTCCTACAGACATTCAAATATAATTAGATCGACAATCGCATAAACTTGTATTAAAAATGTCACACGTGTAGTCTTATTATTTTGACAGCTTCAAATGATTTATCGTCGAAATGGGTCATGATTCAATTGTAGATAGTACATTAATTTAATATTCAGGGTTCTTAAACTGTTTCTCTTCACTGAATATTCTTCGAAATATATTCAGTACTAGCTTTTGCCCGCGACTTCGTCCGCGTGGATTAATAGCTCCGTTCATGCATGAAAACTATCTTATGTCCTTTCTCGGGTCCCAGACTATATCTGTACCAAATTTCATTCAAATCAGTTCAGTGGTTAGGCGTGAAGAAGAGACAGACAGACAGAGTTACTTTCGCATTTATAATATTAGTACGGATAATACATTATCTTCGAAGTTATTCATCAAATCTTTACAAAATTAGTATTAGTTTACCCCGAATCTCCACTTAAAATTATAATTGCATGAATCAGTCCATAAACGACGTAAATATACAGCTTTGGAGTTTTAATTTCTCAAAGATTTACAAAATCATTTACAGTGAAAAAGCAATATTTATAACTAGCTTTTGCCCGCGACTTCGTCCGCGTGGATTAATAGTTCCAGTTCCCGGGGGATTTCCGTGATGAAAACTATCCTATGTCCTTTCTCGGGTCCCAGACTATATCTGTACCAAATTTCATTCAAATCGGTGCGGTGGTTTAGGCGTGAAGAAGAGACAGGCAGACAGAAAGACAGTCAGACAGAGTTTCTTTCGCATTTACAATATTAGTATGGATTTGGTACGGAATACATTAATCCGAATGGAGTAGTCGATAAGTGTAAATAAACATACAAAAACGTACAGACAGAAATTAAAAAGTCCTTCCATTTTCTGTTAAAAATCTATCATCGCCAATGCATAGTGATGATGGCAAATGTCATGATGGCCTAGTGGTTAAGGCTCCCGCTTCTGATGGAAGTCGTTGTGGTTCCGAATCCTGGCAAGTACTTATGTGACTTTTTCAATGTATATGTACTTTCTAAAGTTTATCTGGAACATCACAGACATCGGTGAAGAAAAACATCGTGAGGAAACCTGGCCAATCCGCCTTGAGCAAACGTGATGATCAATGCTCGTGCCTTCTCTTTATGAGAAGAGGTCTTTGCCCTGCAATGGGATAGAAATAGGCTGGTAGTCGTACCAATGCATAGTGGCTAAACGCCATTACTTGCAACTCATTATTAAAGAAAAACCTTTAATTCCATAAAGAGAAATAAGTCTAACAATATTACATCGTTACATACAACGTTATTTACACACTTATTACGTTATTGCGTGATAGAGCTTGATATCGTTCGTTTAAATATATTTTCTTCTTATTATTCTCTGGACTCATTGCTTGGGGTCGCGTTTCTAAGAAAAACTGGTCCTTTATTTAATACGGCCGTTTTCTTTAACTATAATAACGTTATTCCCTTATATATGTTAAGCCTCAATACACTTAAGACTTAAATGTAGGTAATGTTATAACTTATTTATGGTTCATCAAAATATTGAAATGTATTGTAATCAGTAAATACCAGTTAAATCAACTTAAAGAAGGTGTACTTACTTAATTGAGTAGCATCTGCTTAGTCCCACGGTACAGCCCATGGTTACTGTTTAAACATAATTAGTGGTTTCTTTGTTAAAGAGGGATAAAAAAGTATTATGAAAAAAAAAAGACAAAACTAAACCACCTAACTTTACCTTTTAGAAATAAGAATATTCTTGATTAACTGTCCCCTGCGGTTTCACCCGCATTTTTCGTTACTGCTCCGCTCCCGTGGGTTGTAGCGTAATGGTATATAGCCTATAGCATTCCTTGATAAAAGGGCTATCTAACACTGAAAGAATTTTTCAAATCGGACCACTAGTTCCAGAGATTACCCCCTACATACAAACTTACAAACCTACAAACATACAAATTTTGCCTCTTTATAATATTAGTATAGAAGTATAGATATGCACAAATTTTTATACATTTTCGTATCTCGGGACCCTGGGGTCCCGGGCCTTTGGAAGGCATAGGAGGCGCCGAAGCCAACTCGCAGAGGCCCCTTAAATAAAGCTTTATTATATGAAGTGGGACACAATTTTATTATTACGTAACTTACAAGGGTAAACTAATGAACCAATTGATATTAAGAAACTCAAAACCAAGGGATAACATAAGCTATTTGTTTAGGATCAGTCTGGGGGACAATCGATCTTAAAACTTGGTACAATAGGTCTTAAACTTCGTAATTTTATCAATTCAAATTTATATAAACATACATATATGACTGATATGAATACCTAAGGCATTAAGCCCGCTCATGTAAGCTTAAGTAAATAAATAAACAAGTTATAAATCATGCATACCCACATTGTCGCAATTCAAACTTTATTACAATCTATCCGAAATTTCATTGAGCGAGAAAATACTCAAACTTTTAAAACATTTCAATGATTGAAAATTTGATGAGAATGACCTCATTTCACGCCTTATACCGCAGAGTATGTAACAACAATAAACCCTAATGTTTTGAAAAAAAAACATCGTTTCCGACACGCCCAACGCGCGATGCTAACAAGGACTCACAGACAAAATGCAAATAGAAAAACATGACAAACTTTTTCCTATACAACAGCGAAAGAACGCATTGAAAACGCTTGTACAAAAGAAGCGATTTAAGAAAAAATCACCTTTATTTTTCTAAAAAAAAACACTGTAATAAGAGTGTTGGCACTTGTTTGCTTGCAAACGAGGTTCGGGGTGAAAAAATATACGTTGCTCTGTTTTTTCCGCGACCCCGTGTGCTAAAGAACACGTTAACAGTCATTTGTTTCGTTCAGAATTCGACGAGTGCCGTGAAGGATGCTCCGCCAAAAAATCTTATTAAATGTATTTTCGTCTAAATAAGTTTCAGTTAGAACTGTGAGCGTCGCGATTTGACTTTGACTTTAACTTTGAATTGGATTTTTTGCCGTATAAAACAACCTTCTGGAATGGGCGACTAGAATCAACCATTTTTAAATGTAATTGACGTTCCAAAGTGCCTCTGGTCTAATATAAATAAACAATTTGACTTTGACTTTGACTTCTGTAGTCACCATTCACTTGTTAAGAGATACTTAATTATTAAATTAAATCATACTAATATTATAAATGGGAAAGTGTGTCTGTCTGTATGTTTGTCTTTCTTTCACGGCAAAACGGAGCGACGAATTGACGTGATTCCAAACGAGGTTCGGGGTGAAAAAATATACGTTGCTCTGTTTTTTCCCCGACCCCGTGTGCTAAAGAACACTGTTACCAGTCATTTGTTTCGTTTAGAATTCGACGAGTGCCGTGAAGGATGCTCCGCCAAAAAATCTTATTAAATGTATTTTCGTCCAAATAAGTTTTAGTTAGAACTGTGAGCGTCGAAGCGAAGTGTAGTAGTTTTTGGTTCGTTGACGAAGTTTCAGGGAGATCAAGTGAGGGTAAAAACTTGTTTTATTTGGACTATAAAGTTTTATCTCTGGGCTTGATTTTTTCGGCCAAATTTATCCCTAGGTATCTATTTATAAATGAAATGGTGAAACTGTCTGTTGATATATCAACGTACATCCACTGGTCCTGAAGATATGAATTTAGAAAGTGTGTTCTTTGTGAAGAATAAGTAGCCACCAAGAAAAGTTTTTAGGAAATTCGGCACCTGGAGGTGTTTTGACATCCACGAGGGCGAAGCCGCGGGAGAAAGCTAGTGAACTATAGATTAGTATCAAAAGATTATTTTCAAAGTTAACAGTGCATAAAAATGGCAACAAAAATCTAAAACAATTACATTGATAAAGCAACAAGCAATAATAAAAAGACATAATTCTCTTTTATTAACTAATTTCTTCTTAGGTAATACTTTTGTTATTTAATTAAGAATACAACATCTGGCTCAACGAATGGTCTCAAACTAATTATCGAGGGTTTTGGACGCGTTTCTTTAGGACCAGACTTTTATAATATTTTTCTTGTAAGTATCTTTGGATACTTTTGATGATTGAAACGGTATCGATGTCTTGGAGCCGCTAATTGGTCCCTAGTGATTGGTAGAATGGATGACGATAAAAACTTTTTAAATTCGACCTGCGTATAAATGGACCATTTTTTTGTCAGTAATTTTAAGGTGACCCTTATTTTTAGTACAACGTAGTGTCTATTACAATAGTTCTGGATTCTATACAAAGTCAAAGTCAAGGTCAAACTCATAAGTCAAAATGAAAGTCAAAATTCTTCCAAGGTGCTTTTGTTGGGTCTAACGGAAATAAATGATTTGACTTTGACTTAAACTTCGAATTGGATTTTTCCATGGGGATTTTTTCAATACAAGAACGAAAAAACGTATCGAAAGATACTTATACATATATGTTATTATATTATAAGTCTTTGGATAATTGTAATGATTGAAACTGTGAACGATATTGATGTTTTGGAGTCGCTAATTGGTCCTTAGTGATTGGTAAAATGGATGACAATTAAAAGTTTTTCATTCGACCTGCGTATAAATGGACTATTTTTGTGTCAGTAATTTTTAGGAAACCCCTCGTTTTTTTCAGTACAACGAAGTATCTATTACAGTATTTCTGGGTTCTGAATTCGATACAAAGTCAAAGACAAAGTCAAAGCCAAAGTCAAAATTCAAACCCAAAGTCTAAAGTCAAAATGAAATTCCAAAGTGCTTTTTTAGCTCTGATGGAAATAATAATTTGACTTTAACTTTGACTTGGAATTTGATTTTTCTGCGTATAAAATATCCTTTTGGGTTGGGTGACTAGAATCAACAATTTTCAAATGTAATTGACGTTCCAAAGTGCCTTCATGGTCTAATAAAATTAAACATTTAGACTTTGACTTTGACTTGTGTAGTCAGCATTCACTTGTCTGCCATGGCCGTATTTCAGTCAAAAGATAATTAATAAAATAAATTAATAATAAACCTTTATTATCAGGCAACTGAGGCCCACAGAAAAAAAAACAAATAATCTTACTTTAAACAAAATAAACTAATGCATATAAAATAAATATAACAATATTAGAAGTCCTTCACAATATTACGATCACAATGACACCTCTACCTACCCTTGCGTCTTTTAGCATCATATCCAAGTGTCATAGTATTTTTGATTCCCCAAAGTGACTCAGATATCAGCCATCTTATAAAAGCATCTATATTTCTCAATTCCCTAGAAACAACGATCTATATCTATGTACATAATAAAATCTAATGGCGTTATATTGATCGTATATAAGGCGTATGAAGCGATTTTCCTTCGGTTTACAGAGACAATGGTAGAAGCTGCTATTTTAAATGGAGCGTGGTTATTGCTCTCGTGGTTTCTTAAAGGCACATTTTCTTGAATATGTTTCCTTAAAACAAGTATGTGTTAATGGTTTTGCTATCACTATACTAGGTGTATTAGCGGTCTTGCACAACCAGCTAGGAGATGATTCTACCCATGAAAACAAACAACTTTTATTATGGAACCAACTCTGAAATCGCGAAAAAAATATCAGCTGTTTCTAACAAAAGTTCAATGCCCTCCCGACCACCTAGTATAATTTTTACTAAGCGATTTCACCATGCGCCTGTCTCCCGTAATTTTTTAAGGTTCTAATTAATTAAAAATGTATATAGCTAATTGGTAAATGGTTGAAACACTTGTATGACGATGATTGTCTAATATTATAAATGTGAAAGTTTGTATGCACGTATCGATTTTTGTTACCTTTGAATGAACAACGGAAATGACTCAACGGATTATGATAAATAATATAGTTTATAACACATACGCAACATAAATTCACGCTACGAACCACGGGAGCGGAGCATTAATTCAAAATTCAAAATTTAAAGTATTTATTTCACTTGATCATTTACAGGTACTTATGAATTGTCAAAGAGTCGGTCGGTTAGTCAGAAAAGAAAAGTGACGCTAATTGCCTGTTCCAAAACGTAGATCTCTATGGAGAAGAACAGGCAAGAAACTCCACGGACACTCTTTTAAAAAAAAAACATGTTTTACAAAATCTTGGTTACATTTTCTTTTTTGAACTGAAAATGAACAACAACAAATCACAGCGCGGATGAAACCGCACAGGACAGCATTTATATAAAAAAAAATCCTGCACACAAACACTTAAATAAACTACTGTTAAAGTTACTTACTGTAGTAGGTATAATTATTTTACCTAATATAATTATACCTACCAATATAAGTTTTCTTGCGCAATAATCAAACATTTCACCGATAAATATACGTTTACATTTCATGACTCAAAAGACCAGATTTATTAAGCCAAGCCAATAGCTGCTGACCTCACCAAAGTGCCTATTAACTTTGCGTATAACAAAACTGTGACAAACCGTGTTTTCTTCACGAAAATAAAATACTAAACCCTGTTTATTCTAGAACGTGAACAAACCCGCAAGCATAAGAGACTGTTCAGACGAGGTACAATGGCGGACAAAAGTCCATGATGCGCATTTATTAGTACTACAATAAGGATGCACTTGATCCGTGCAATATCGCACCTCGATTAGTCAACCGAGCAGTCGCAAGCGGACAAAAGCAACCTTACGTCAATAATAACAGCGAACATTTTCTCCGCTATAGTCCATCGTGTGTGAAAGCCCTAACAGCCCCAAAATTCCTTCAGAAACTGCCTTCAAGGCCATGCCCTTCATATCTTCAACTCTTCCGCGTCTAAAGGGCCATTACCGTCTCGCTACAGCCCTTTGCAAGCGCAAATATTATTTTTATTTTCATTTAATTGTGGGTTTTGCTCGTTTCGCCGAAAGTTTTGGTAACGAGTGAACTTACAAATGGTCTCCCGACACTTAAGTTGATTTAAGTAATTTCGCAGGCGCCTTGTGAATTTAGAATGCGACGGACTTCACTGCGGTGGTAAAGGCGGCGGCCATCTTATTATTTTGAGTGTTATTTGCGCTGTTGTGGCGATAGTTTAGTTACTGAACTGCGGATTATCGCTTGAGTGTGTGAGACTCATTTTTTTGATTAGGGTTAGTTTTTCCATAACGCATTTTTAGCTCACATCCAAATTGTAATTTTTCTGACTAAAATTAATGCAAACGCTGATTAATTTCAGCATATTTATTTGTATAGAAAAAACAGGCAACCCAATGATTTGTTTTTCCTAGTAATGTAACATAGCACACTAATTTCGTTTTCATAGGTAGGTATTTAATTCAGCTTATAAGGAATGGTTGATTGATTTCTTTTTTAACCGACTTCTAAAAAAAGGAGGAGGTTCTCAATTCGAATGTTTGTATTTTTTTATATTTGTTCGCGCATATCTCCGTCGTTTACCAACCGATTTGAACAATTCTTTTTTTGTTTGAAAGGGTAGACTTCCCAATGGTCCCGATCCAATGGTCAGGATCTGATGATGGTATCATGCCGAAATCGAGGGAACTCCTCAATTTTTATAGAAAAACGTACATTTTTATTTTGAAAGTTACTCTAAAACGTAGTCAGACATTGAGACTAACTAAAAAGTAAAAAATAAAAAGCTTATTCCAAAAAAAAAGATACCCGACTTCAAAAACTTAAAGCCCAAGAATAACTATTTCGGAAGTCGGTGGCTTCTCTTCTGCCGGTCTATTTGATGTGTTGCCACCGACTTTCAAAATACTTCTTGGGCTTTTTGAAGTCGCTTATCTTTTTTTGGAAAAAGCTTTTTATACAGAATCTAACCCTATTAATACTTACATTAATCGAAAGACATATTCTTAGTACCTACTAACTAAACCATTTTAGTTTTAGGTCCTTTTAAACCTAAAGACTATCATAAAGGTATCGATATCACTATTTCCCACCTCTGAATAGTCAGGTATACATATTTAATTGCCAAGGGTTCAACAACCACTTATAGAGTCTATGAAGTTTCAAACTGACAGTCCCGAAGCACCGATTTCCCCCGATTCGGATCCAAACATCAAATTAATGAAACAAGAATTGAACTCCAAATGCTTATAACTTGTATTCAACCGTGAGGACCACCAGCTTTTTAATTGAGGTCAAACCTCCATGGTCCCTTTTAAACTAAGTTTAGACATGTTACTAAATAATCCAGGGAAATATATAATTTAACGCTTCAAATAATTGTGTAATTAAAGTTTATTTGCAATGGCGAAATAAGTCGTGAAGTGAACTTTATTCCCTTGTCTCAAGAGTGGGTACGACTTGATGTTGAATTGTTTATGAGTTTGGATTTAGATTCTGTCTTGGGGTGTGGTGGCCAGTGTTGTAAAAAAGTTACTTTTTTTTTGGTGAGTGGGAAATCTTCCAATGATTGCTCCCATCCTGGGTGCGGCGGGAGGGCGTGTCAGACTCTTACTGACTAAAACCCACTCATGTTCCTTCGATTGCCCTTTATGTTCCAGGGTCACGGTAGGTAACTATTATAAACATTCCGCAACCCCGGCAGGCGTTGGCCCTGTTGGGCCCCTTCCTGCCCAAACAACCCTGTAAAGGATCCCCTCCTTTACAGGGTTGTTTCATTTTATTTATACATAATAATGAAAACGTAACGAAAGAAGCCACTATTGTACATAAAATAAAATAAAATCTTAATAGGTACCGGTTCTAGAAATGATAACGAAGACAAAAATATAATTTTTACAATTTTATCTGTCTGTTTGTGTGTAAGTTCTGGATAAACTCAAAAAGTATTGCGTAGAATTTATTCAAATTCGGTCGGTTCAACACAACCACTTTTATGGGATGAACAAACAGTGCAGACGTAGTATTTTTGCTGCTTTATTTCGCACACGCGGACGACGTCGCGGGTAGCAGCTAGTTCTTGATAATATTTTACAATTATCGCAGACAAAACAATTCATTCACTAACATCAACAAAAAGGTCATAGCTTTATTTTAACTTTATAAATTGTTTTCTTGGAAAAAGTACAAAAATTGTACGAACAAGAAATTTGATCTTAAGTGTCTCATTCAGATTTTCAGAAAGCGGTTCAGGACAAAAAAATATCGTAAAATAACAAAAAAAGCTAAAGATATGTCACAAAGGCGCTATTGATTAAGGCTCTAACATGAATGAAGTTTTTGTGTACCAAGGTATCGTTTTCAATTTATTTATGTACTTTGATGTTTGTCTTAGACATCAGACATCGGTGAAGGAAAAGATCGTGAGAAAAATTGGACGTGGTGTTCATGTAAAATCGAAATTACCAATCCGTTTTGAGCAAGCGTCTTCATCATCAATCGGACATTCTCTGCTTGACACAATATATAGTTTACTGATATTTTTTATAAACAATTGTGACGGGTCTAGTGGTCAGTGACTCTGACTGCTAATCCGGAGCTAGCCAGGACGAACTTGGTGATTGTTTGTTCTGTGTCTTGGTGTAATTTATGTATAATACGTATATATTTATTAATTAAATAAGTATGTTTACCAGTTGTCTGGTTACCATAGTACAAGCTCTGTTTAGCTTGGGATCAGATGACCGTGCGTGAGTTGTCCAAAGATATTCATTTGCTATTAATTTTAGACCTCTTTAACATGTACGTGTAGTTATATTGTTCTCACAATTCATTGTACGCAAGATTCAACATGAATAATGTAACCAAATATTTTGTATTATTCCGTTTATTTAATAAGAGCGTTCTTAGAGTATTTTGTTCGTCTATTTCCAAAGGGACCTTCAGTTTTTTAACGAGCTTCAACTTTTTGACAGACTTCCTACAATTCAAAAGTAAGTAAATGGTTCATTTGAATGAATGACTTTGAGTTCATTCTAACCATAACAGAGCATACCTAAACATTCTCTTGTCCAGTTATGTCCATTCCTCTCAACTTTATTGCTGTCGAGAGCCACATTAATTTAAATAACACAGAATTGATTAATCAAAATCTTGTCGCAATAAAGGGGACCGTCATTCCATTAATTCGGAATCGAAATAAAATACCTCCCTATCGCACAAAAGTCGAATTAACATGGACATTAAAATTCAAATAATTGCCTGCCGTACTTTATCAAAACGAATGGATATGTGGCTAATTTATATTTCATCCCGGTGGATGAAAAACACGTCAAATTTCCCGTTAAAAATATACATGTTAGCTACATGTTTAAGATTCATTTGTGAAGAGCTTCGTACATATTTGACCGGTTTTCCCTGAGGTAATCAGTTTTTACCGACTCCGCTGCAAAAAGGGAGGGTACTGGGTTTTGAATTAGATATTTTGTTTATTGTTTTGTTTACACTTGGAATTGAGGAGTTTGTTTTGGTGTGTGGATGATACGCATGTCTGAAAGAGTTATGAATATAAATGGATAGATAGATGGAAGGGTGAAGAATAGTATGAAAGACCAGTCAAGGAGAAGAATTGGTGTTAGCATAACAGTTGATTGGACAGAATCAAAATAGGAGACGCTTTATGCCAGCTCCAAGAATCATGACACAAAGGCAAAGATATCATATTCTCCCTATTTTTTTCAAACTATGTTAAAGTCAGCTTCCAGTCTAACCTCATTCAGCTAAACATCAATGATTTTCAAGAAACGACTGTCAATCTATTCCCTGTAGCTCAGTTTCTGAGTAACACGACACCTCTTTAACAGCACAATACCTTTCTGGCTTCTGACAGCACGTAACTGTCAAAGCCCAGTCACTGTCACTAATGACAGAACGGACCAAAGGCTGTTTCCGAACGCAAAGGTTTCAGTATGAAATGGACGGTCAGCCACCGACCACAATAGCTTTTAACCTTCAAACGACCCCTGCGGCCATTATTACTTAACCACAAGCGCCCAAAATTCTAATGTACCTATCCAAGCAAAATGATCCTATCATTGTTTCCTCGCCAAATATTTTACCAATCAGAGCCGTATCAATATTAAAGCTCGATCAGCAGCCCCAACCCTAAAGGTATTGAGCCCACGATTGAAACAACAGCTTAAAGATATTCAAATAATCTTTGCCAATAACCAATCTATCACGGGTATCCACAAGAGAATCTTTTCTTAATAAATCTGAATCCCCTTTGTGTGCAAAACTTATTCTTCGCTTGGTTTTAATAAAATTCCCAAGACAAACTGGCTGATATAATATTCCTGTAATATCTGAACGATAAACAGATGCTTATTGGACGGGAAGGCTCGTAACTTTCAACTATGCTGCGGTTCTGTCTGGCTCTTTTGAAAACAAGTTTTTTGTTCGTGTTCTGTACTAGTTGTTGTCCGTCCGTGACGTCATCTGCATAGATTTCGTTCTTCTGTACAAATTATTTTGATAAATAGGCTTATAGAGTTAGATAAGTAGATATAAGAGTTCATTGTTCATGCCACAAATGTGTAAGTGTGATAATGATAATATCCTGTATTGAAAAATTGACTAATTTAGTATTAAAAATGTTAAAATTCACGGTCTTTCTTTTATTTGTGACACTATGTTATTTAGCAAAAAATAATCCTTATGATGAAACCTTTCGATTGGTATGATAAAACTACGGGGTGTTTATTTTTTCTCGGGGAACAAGTTCGATTCCCGGCCCAACCATTAAATTATTTAAAAATCTATGAATGCAATTTAAATTGTTTTTAAAATTCAAATAATGTCTTCTTTCAGTAAAATGTTCTATCTACAAGATTTAAGGTACTTTCCCTCCATGTGGCATAGCCGTGGGACACCCTGTATAGGCCTATGTGTTGACCCGACAGCTTAGTATGTGTTTCGGCTTTAATAATAAAATACCTGTTTAGACCGGACCGGGCAAATCTTGGCGACCGAATCCCTAAATACTAAGCCGATCCGATCTTTAGTAATATTCATTCAGAATTAAATCTATGCAACACTTTTGAAGTGTATCACGGACAAACATACAGATAAACAGACAGACAAATTTTGAAAAAGCTGTATTTTTGCCTTTAGCATCGGTTGTGAAAACTGTCTCAAATATTCTTTTTTTTTATATTCAACTAGCTTTTGCCCGCGGCTTCGCTCGCGTTAGAAAGAGACAAAAAGTAGCCTATGTTACTCTTCATCCCTTCAACTATCTCCACTAAAAAAATCACGTCAATTCATCGCTCCGTTTTGCCGTGAAAGAAAGACAAACATACAGACAGACAGACAGACACACTTTTCCATTTATCATATTAGTATGGATGTATAGTTTAGACTTTGTTACGATTTTATTATACATAATAATATAGATTTTATTTTTTCGTCACGATTACAAAATACAGAACTTTTATTTACCGTGCGCTTTGGTAACCGGTATTTATGATTTGTTACTTTTGTATCTTTCCTGCTTAGCGAAATAAGCTCTATTTTATTTTTAACGTTGCTCCCCGTACTTTTCCTGTATTGTGTGTTTACAAACATCTGTTCTTATGTTACACAAACAACTACGACGGAATAACTATCTACAGGGTACAAATATTTATTTTGTTTCGCGTGGGATTCAATTATGTATCAGTGATCTGAATCTTTTAGCCACTGAATGAATTGAGTCGTCATAAGTTGGTAAAAAAGCTACACTGTCTAGAATAAATAAAATAAATAAATAAATATCCTGGGACAACTCACACACGGTCATCTGATCTCAAACTAAGCAGAGCTTGTACTATGATGTATGTAACCAGATAACTGGTATACATACTTAAATAATTTATAAATACATGTAGGATTTTAAAATGTGTACTTAGTACCTAGTTAGAATAATAAGCATGAGTGAGTGTAAGCGAGACGACATATGTGTGTGAGAGAGAGGAAGGATGGAAGGGGAAAAGTTAAGATGGCGATAACCGTAGAATCGATAAAACGTGTACTCTGTTAAATTTTAAATTAATAAAAGTCTACATAGTGAATCTGCTATTATTTCACCGCCTCAGACCTACAAATTTGGGGGCTCGTCCGGGATATCAAAAAGAAAGGCGGAATAGTACGGCCGGTGAAATAAAAACGACGTGTGCAGATCGGCTACCACGTGCACAGGAACACGCGAACGACGGCGGTTTCTGCGGTAGAAGACTGTCGAACGACTACGACGAAATGTCCAAACCCACTAAAGATCGCAGGAAAAGTCGGCAAGAAGACTACACCGACTGCCAGGACGACTGCGATGCGAGAAAGCGTAACGGCAACATGCTTCAGATGACGGCCGAGCTGATACCCAGCTTTAGCGGCCGCGACGACACCTATCCAGTGACGCGGTGGATAGACGAAGTAGAATCCAACGCCGAGATATTCGAGTGGACACCGCTTCAGCAGCTCCTAATTGCGAAACGAGCGCTGACAGGTACAGCACAGCTATGGTTACGGGCGGAGCGTCCACACAAGACTTGGGAAGAGCTCAAGGCAGCGCTGGTAAAAGAATTTCCAGACACTGTCGACATCAAATCCATCCATGAATTAATGAGCAACAGAAAGAAACTGCCGAATGAATCCTGCTTAGACTACATGCTTGTTATGAAGGAACTCGGAAAGCGCGGTAAGATGCCTGACTACGTCGCAATCAAGTACATAGTGGATGGAATAGTGGATGTCGAAACAAATAAAATCATGTTGTACGGTGTCACAGCGTATAACGACCTTAAAGAAAAACTCAAGATTTATGAAGCTATAAGCAAAAAGATGCAAAGTGCGGCGCAGGTGCAGAGGCGTTCAGCAGTGAGTACAAGTGGCAATAAACCACATTCAAGCGGCAAACCATGGATTCGGTGCTATGGATGTGGTGAAATTGGACATGCATCAGCCGATTGCCCGCATAAAAGCAAAGGATTGAAGTGTTTCAAATGCAACCAATTCGGACATGTTGGATCGGCGTGCACTTCATCGGCGGCGGCGCCAGCGTCGGCGTCGGCGACGCCGAAACCCAGCCATCGTGCATCATCGGACGAGATCGGTAAAACACGACGGAGCTACCAACAGCAGAATACGAAGAGCGCGATGTTCGCGGCGGACGTCACACAAGACGACGGTGGCGCCTCTAGCGACCTCCCGTGTAACGAACTGCAGAATTACCAACACACAAAGCAAGCGATGTTCACGACGGTAAATGACGAAGAAGACAGCGCCCCAGGCGGATACTTTTCGAACGACGAATCGAAAATGGCGGCGTTTGTTTACAACGACGAAGAAGTTTCAATGTCAATGTTGACAAAAGAGAAAAAGCCGGTTATTTTGTTGGAAATAAACAACGTGCAGTTAAAAGCGTTAGTAGACACGGGCAGCGACGTGAACATTATTTCGGCGGATGTTTATGATGCGATTGGAAAACCAGAATACGAAAAGGACGAATTATTACTCTCCGGCATTGGACAATCAACAGTGCGTTCGATGGGAAAGTGTCGTTTAAATTTGTGCGTGGACAAACAGTGCTACCCAGAGGTTATATTTCACGTTCTATGTAAAGACTATATACCGTACGATGTAATAATAGGTCAGGAATTTCTTAACGACGTTACAGTTGTGTTAAAAAGGGGTTGCGTGAAATTTTATAGCAAAGAGTGGGAGCGACTGGGATGTTATGTGAGTGAAGTATGCCCATCTGATTCTGTTGTAGGTCACATGAAGGATCCGGCGTTAAGAGAAGAAGTGCTTGATTGTGTACGAAACTACAAGCCTCATCAAACGAAAGAAGCACCGCTGCAACCGCAAATCGTGCTCAAGGATGACGTTCCGGTGGCGCAACGACCACGACGTTTGGCGCTGAAGGAGCAGGAAATAGTGGATAAACAGGTTGCAGAATGGTTAGAAAAGGACATCATACGCGTGAGTCATTCAGAATATAGTAGCCCGCTGGCATTGGTTAAGAAAAAGGATAATTCTGTTAGAGTCTGTGTTGACTATAGATTGTTAAATAGAAAAATGGTTAAAGATGAATTCCCATTACCAGTAATAGAAGATCTAATTGATAAATTAAAGGACGCTAGGGTATACAGTGTACTCGATTTAAAAAATGGGTTTTTTCACCTGAAAGTGCGCGAAGAGTCCATCAAGTATACTGCCTTTGTCACACACAATGGACAATATATTATGAATTCTTGAGGGCTCCTTTTGGTTTAAGTATCTGTCCAAAATATTTTATGAGATTCATAACAATTATTTTCAGAGAACTACTAGCAAAAGATGAAGTCATAATATTTATTGACGATTTATTGATACCGGCAAAAGATGAGGCCCAAGCCGTGCAACGGCTTAAGAAAGTACTTATGATTTCAGAGCAATACGGTTTAGAGATAAATTGGAAGAAAGCAAAATTGATCTCCCGAGAAATAGAGTACTTGGGACACTTAGTGAAGAACGGAGAAGTGAGACCCTCTACCGAGAAGATAGATGCGGTCATGAGGTATCCAAGACCATCAACAACAAGGCAAGTTCATAGTTTTCTTGGCCTCACTTCGTATTTTAGAAAGTACATTAAAGATTATGCATTTATAGCCAAACCCTTATCAGACTTACTCAAGAAGGATGCTCTGTTTGAGTTCGGTGAGAAAGAAACAATGGCATTTGAGAACTTAAAACAAAAGTTAGGAGATTCGCCAGTATTGAAGATTTATGATTCTTGTTTACCCACCGAATTGCACACAGACGCTTCTGCTGTTGCCTATTCTGCCATACTGCTGCAGCTACACAAAGACGGCTGGCACCCTGTTTACTACATGAGCAAGAGGACTACTGACGCCGAATCGAGGTATTCAAGCTATGAACTGGAAGCATTAGCCATCATTGAAGGAGTGAAAAAGTTTCGAATTTATTTATATGGTATCCATTTTAAAATAGTGACTGACTGTCAAGCCTTTGAGTTGACACTGAAGAAGAAAGAACTGTCACCGAAAGTAGCTCGCTGGGTTTTGTACTTAGATCAGTTCGACTATGACATTGAGCACAGAGCTGGCACAAAGATGCAGCATGCCGACGCGTTAAGCCGACATCCATGTATGATTATAACAGCAAACAGTCTACAAAACCAAATAAGGCTGGCTCAACAAAATGATGACGGATTAAAGGCAGTGTGCGAAGTACTAAAACATGGTTCTTTTTCAGATTACTGGCTAGACAATGGGCTTCTATACAAAGGAGAGCATAAGCAGCTTGTTATACCTAAGTCACTGGAGAAAGAAATCATAAAGCAAGTTCACAGTAAGGGGCATTTCTCTATGAAAAAAAATGAAAGAAATTATAAAACAAGATTATTTTATCCAAGATTTGGATAAGAAGCTACAAGAGTTTGTGGTGTCTTGCATACCATGTCTACTGGCTACGAAGAAGGCAGGCAAGCAAGAGGGATATCTGAATCCAATTGATAAAGAAGGTACCCCATTACACACTCTACATATAGATCATTTGGGACCATTGACGGATACGAAGAAAATGTACAATCACATATTGACAATAGTGGATGGTTTCACTAAATTCACGTGGATCTTCCCTACTAGGAGTACAACGAGTAAAGAAACGGTTGAAAAACTAAAGATACATCAACAGCACTATGGAAACCCTGTGAGGATAATAAGCGACCGGGGGACTGCATTTACTGGAGGTGAATTCCAAGAGTACTGCCAAGAGGAGAACATACAACATGTTACCATCACCACAGGAGTCCCGAGGGGAAATGGCCAAGTGGAAAGACTGCACAGGACTATACTAGCTGTATTGACCAAGCTATGTCTGGAAAATCCATCATTGTGGTATAGACATATCAGTCGAGTGCAAAGGGCTATAAATAGTACATACCAACGAAGTATAGACACAACACCGTTTCACCTTATGGTTGGCATAAGTATGAGATGTAAGGAAGACCTACACATATTGGAATTGTTAAAACAGGAAGAGATTGATCAATATGAAGAAAATAGAGAAGAGATTAGAATCAAAGCCAAGAAGCAAATACTACAAGTACAGGATGAGAATAAGAAGACATTCAATGAAAAGCGGAAGCCAAGTACCCAATATAAAGAAGGAGATTTAGTGGCTATAAAAAGGACACAGTTTGGTACGGGGATGAAGCTGAAGCCCAAGTTTCTAGGGCCGTATCAAGTATCAAAGGTTAAGCGAAATGATCGCTACGATGTGGAGAAGGTTGAGCGTGCTACCGAAGGGCCTATTAAAACGTCTAGCTCCGCGGACCAAATGAAGCCATGGCCGCAGTAGGTATTTTCTTTAATTACTTTTGTTGTTAGTAGATGGATGAAAGGTTAAGTAAATAAAACAGAACCCTTTTTATATCAACTGTAATGTTTATTGGCATAAACAGTGTGTATTCTGTATTGATATAATATTATTATGTGATCTATCATTGTCCACACTTTATAAAATTGTGTATTTGTACACCAATTAACCATATTTTGGTTTGTAATGAGTTCCGTATAAATCTGTAATGTTGTAAAGCAAAGTAACTTCTATTTTAAACTGGTATTATTGTAACCTAGTATAGAACAATTCTTGATGTATGATACGTTCATTGTTTCTTAGCTCTAAGATAAGAGATTGGTTTACTTTGTTATTTAAGCTGAAGATTGAAATTGTAATTAAGGTTGTCTGAGGGCAGACAAATTATCAGGACAGCCGAGTTGTAGGATTTTAAAATGTGTACTTAGTACCTAGTTAGAATAATAAGCATGAGTGAGTGTAAGCGAGACGACATATGTGTGTGAGAGAGAGGAAGGATGGAAGGGGAAAAGTTAAGATGGCGATAACCGTAGAATCGATAAAACGTGTACTCTGTTAAATTTTAAATTAATAAAAGTCTAAATAGTGAATCTGCTATTATTTCACCGCCTCAGACCTACATACATACATACATATTATAGATAAATTAACACCCAGACACAGAACAAACAATCATGCTCATCACATAAAGTTTGTCCTGAAATAATCTACAAAACCTGCTGCATTAATCTGAAGAATAATCTAGTAGCAAGTTTAAATATCTTATGCTAATTTCTTTTGCTAAGCAGCCTTGACGCCGAATTCCGTGCATGTATGACATTTTGAGCACTTGTCAAATAGACAAAACAATAACATACACTGTTTAAATAATCACATGCACTTTTTAGCTAGTCACCACAGTGACAAACTTATGTTTTTTGACATCAACACTATTGTTGAGAAATTAAAGTCGACTAGAGATACAGTGTATCTGCCTATTAGTTTTAGACGTCATATAGCATGGCTATTAGCATTTAATATTAACTCAGACATAATTAGTATGTCGAAGTCTTCCATAATTAGCCCCAAAATGGTTAGTACTAATACTAATTCTAAGGTGGTTAACTCAAATATTTTAAACTAGTTAGTAAGACAACAGAAGATACTGGTCTCAAGGTATCTCCTAGCACTTATTTACCGAAATGTAAAAAAGGGTCTAACCAAAATTCCTTGAATTTATTTCATCAAAATATTCAAGGGTTCTCTTCCAAGCAATTAGAAATTGAATTATTTTTAGAAAAAACAAAGTTCGATATAGTTTGTATAACTGAACACTGGCTGAAAGCCTATGAAATGTTAATTAGCTATGAGAATTATTCAGTGGGAAGTTGTTTTAACCGAACATCATTAATGCGTGGGGGTTCACTAATTCTAATGAAAAATTGTGTTAAATTTAAGTCTCGTAAAGACATAGTTGAACTTTCGGTTGAACATATTATTGAGCTGTCCTGTGTTGAGCTGGATAAGCATGTCATAGTGTGCGTTTACAGACCCCCAAACTATCAAAACTACTCGACATTTGAGTCGATAATGGACGATATTTTGACCAAACTTTCAACGAATGATAAGGCAGTAATCGTTTGTGGTGACTTTAATATTAATATTTTAGAAAACAACTCTAATAGCAGTAGATTAATAAGTCTCTTCAAATCATTTAATTTGTCAAATGTTTTCCTAAAACCAACACGTATTACTACAACTACTTCTACATGTATTGATAATGTTTTTTGTTGCTGCAACTATTCAGATAAAGCTATAGTAAGTCTTCTTCCTTCCGATCACACTGGGCAAATCGTTACCTTTGAGGCCATTATACCACTACAAAAAGTGCATATACAATCTAGGCCAATAACATCTGGTAATTTAAATAAATTTAATAGCACTTTGATTACTAAATTGAACGGTCAGGACTTTAATATGTACGATGGTAATATTTTGTATAAAGAAATATTTTCAGTAGTGCAGACAGAGTTTAATAACATTTTTAAGAAAAAATCTAAAACTATTTCCCATAAGTTTTTGTTCACTGATTGGGCAACTACTGGTATTAGGAAAAGTAGGGAGAGACTGTTTGAATTGTATGGCCTTAAGCCTTATATTAACACAGATACCTTTAATAAGTATGTGTCTAGATACTCAAGAACATTTAAAAGTACTTGCAAGGCAGCCAAAGCTTTATTTATTAGTAATAAAGTCAAATCGTCAGAAAACAAAATAAAGACCGTTTGGAAAATTATCAATCATGAAACAAATAGAACTAAAAAACATAATAAGGATTATATATTAGAGACTTCTCGTGGTCTTATAAGGTCTAATAGTGATGTGGCTCAGGAATTTACAAATTTCTTTACTAATATTCCCATTAAAACCACTGAAAGTTTAGATTCATCGCCATCACTTGCTGCTGATTTACTTAGGGCGAATGTTTCAGCCTGCCCAATGGAATTTAATTTTAAACGTATTACTCCTATTGTCGTTGTAAAGGCTTTTAAGCAACTAAAAATCAAGGCTACCGAAGATCTATGGGGCATGTCTACTAATGTTTGTAAATCGATTATTGAGACAATTGCACCCTATTTAGCTTTCATATTCAATTTGTGTATAGACCAAGGGGTCTTCCCTGACTTAATGAAGCACAGCAAGGTTATACCCCTTTTTAAATCCGGAGATAGCAAAGACACAAATAATTATAGACCTGTTTCTGTTTTGCCGGTTCTTAGTAAAGTGTTTGAAAAAGTGATGCTAAATCAAATGCTTAGTCATTTTAACTGTAATAAGATTTTACATAATCAACAGTATGGATTCACCAAAGGTCGTTGTACAACTGACGCCGGAATTACTTTAATTAAACATATATTTAAGGCATGGGAAGAGTCGCAGGATGCCATTGGCATTTTCTGCGACCTCTCCAAAGCGTTTGATTGCGTTGATCACGAAACATTACTTTTAAAACTCGAGCATTACGGACTCAGTAAGATAGCCATTAATTTTGTTAAATCATATTTAAATGATAGGCTGCAGCAAGTGCAAATAAACGGGGAAACTTCTTTGGGTCTAGAGGTAAAAATGGGAGTACCACAGGGATCTATTCTGGGTCCGTTCCTATTTTTAGTATATATTAATGATTTACCAAGTATACTGGAAAACCAACCGCAAATGGTGTTATTTGCGGATGATACTTCACTGATTTTTAAAGTGAACCGACGTGCACAACACTTTGACGATGTAAATAACGCCATGCTTAAGGTTCATAATTGGTTTACAGTAAACAACTTAGTATTAAATGAAAAGAAAACCAAATGTATAAGATTCACATTGCCAAATGTTAGAAGTAGTGAATGTAGTGTTGTATTGAATAGGGATGTGCTAGAATTCGTCGATAAAACGGTTTTCTTGGGGATCACGCTTGACTCTAAGCTGCAGTGGGGTCCTCACATAACATCTCTGGCAGGGCGGTTAAGTTCAGCTGCATTTGCTGTAAGGAAGATCCGTCAATTAACCGACGTAAATACCGCGAGACTGGTCTATTTTAGTTACTTTCATAGCATCATGTCTTACGGTATTTTGCTTTGGGGACGCGCTGCGGATATAGATTCTATCTTCATTCTGCAAAAGAGGGCTGTCAGAGCTATCTATAACCTCAGCAGACGCGAATCACTGAGAGAATTGTTTAAACAAATAAACATCATGACGGTTCCCTGCCAATACATTTATGAAAATATTATGTATGTCCGTAAAAATCTTCCGCTCTTTAGTAAAATAAGTGACAGGCATAATATCAATACAAGAAACAGGAACAAATTAGACCAGCCAAGTTTCAGATTGTCCAAGGTTCATACTTCTTTTATGGGGTATTGCGTTAAATGTTACAATAAAATACCTCTCAATATTCTTCAATTAAATGAAAAACAATTTAAAACATGCATTAAGCGCACACTATGTAGTCAAGCATACTATAAATTAGAGGATTATATTATAGATAAAAATGCTTGGTTGGGTGCTGGTCCTGCTCCACAGCCACTTAGTCTCACAAATTAGGGATGTTTGGAAGAGAAATATGTAAAATAGCCCCTAAATTGACATAAATAACTTATACTGTTATACTTATTTTTGGATTTCAGATTGAAACTTTAGTTTTATATAGGTAACTTAAAAGCATTATTTCCAAAATTAGAAATTTTAATGATTGAAAGATAGAAAATGTTTCTTGTCCCCTTAATTTTTGACATGAATGTTCAAGATTGTATATTGTATTATTTTTATAGGTTTTTTTTTAATTTCACCCATTTACTTTTGTATACAGTACAAAACTTTGGTTTGTGTAATTTAGATGCATATTTGAATTTTTGTAAATGTGAGTACGATGCAGTGATTTATTACGATAGTTCTCTACTGACACAAATAGACATGGCAGTTAGGAGCATTGTCATGCTCGCTCAAAAAGTCTCGCTGATGGTGGCGGGTGCGTTGGATCATTCGGTTCCCTTCAAAATGGTTGAGCTAAATGGTGCTGATGCCACGCGTCATGCTCGTGAACGGGCGCTGTCAGTTGAGATAGGTCATCTCTTAACTGCCATGACTTTTTACTTTTTATTTTAATTTTGTATTTGTTTATTATTTTGTTACATACACATTGTTTTCACATGTAGAAGCAACAAAAATAAAATGTAACCAAGATTTTGTAAAACATGATATTTTTAAAAAGAGTGTCCGTGGAGTTTCTTGCCTGTTCTTCTCCATAGAGATCTACGTTTTGGAACAGGCAATTAGCGTCACTTTCCTTTTCTGACTGACCGACTGACTCTTTGACAATTCATAAGTACCTGTAAATGGTCTAAGTGAAATAAATGCTTTGAATTTTTTTGAATTTTTTAGAATCATCTTAGAAAGGAAAAAATCTGGGGATCACAGAACAAACAATCATGCTTATCACACAAAGTTTGTCCTGGGGTGGGAATCGTTCCCACGACCTCCGGTTTAGCAGTCAGGGTCACTAACCACTAGACCAACTGACCTGTCAGGGGCATAGAATTTAAGGTTTTCGGTATTGCAGATGTGTTTATACAAAAATGTTGATTTGTGTCTGGACTTTAAAAGAGGCGATAATGCCTGAGTTCGTTTCGGCATTTCTTCGGAGGTAGGAGTAGGCATTTATTAACTGACAGTAAATGCCGACTCCATCTAGTTTTAAAAAATAAGACTTGTATAAGTGATTTAATGGCCTTTTTTATGAATGGAAAATCATCAAATGATTTCTCCCGCCCTGGGCGGGGCGGGTGTCAGACTTATACTGACTAAAATCTGGAACATAAAGGGCAACCAGAGGAATAAAGATTAAATTTTAATATCCTACTTGCATTACTAACAATAAAATTTCATTTTATTATAAGTGCCAATGACCACGGAAAATCAGATGGGCGTCAGCATGTTTCCCATTTAAAAATATCCCC
Source organism: Athetis lepigone (assembly GCA_033675125.1). Taxonomy (NCBI): domain Eukaryota; kingdom Metazoa; phylum Arthropoda; class Insecta; order Lepidoptera; family Noctuidae; genus Athetis; species Athetis lepigone. Next base: position 1,883,905 of record CM066222.1, on the reverse strand, counting down.
TTTCAACCCTTCAAAAACCTTAACCCTCACTTTTCATCGATTCGAAGTCTTGACGGATTATTTAACACAAGTTCAAGCAGCTTATCAAGGATATTATCTTTGAACTAATCTTGTCCATTGAACTCATCAAAGAGGGTCAAAAGTAGTAAAAGCACGGGGCGCCGTAAAGATAAGACTTTTGTGTGAGCTGATAATACGGCGCCGTGACCCTCTGGCTAATTACTGGCCTTGAAACTGAAGCGGGAGGGTTTTGAAATGGGGTTCTAGGGACCCTAGAAATATCTAGTGCATCATATCTTATACTGGGTAATTTTTTTACTAGTGCGTGAAAAGAGGCTGATTTTGGTGCTCAAAAAAAAAAGTGAGCCGTCACGGGACGCCTGGCAGATGTGAAACATCGACATTACATCATCGCCACACAGTACACAAGACTGTGACTGTATATATATACACCATCATATAGAGTGGAGACGCGTCGCCACGGCATGCGTCGCCACGTCAGAAATTTGTTTTACGTGCGGCTATAGATGTTTCACATCAAAAACATTGGGCCAATATCAAAATGTCTCTAAGAAAGCTTCATGTCTCTAAGACCAGCGGATTGGGCTGTGCGTTGGTATATCAACAGTCATTCAATTTAACATTTTATATAGGTATATAGTTATTATTTAGCTGCATTTAGTTATATTGTTAATCGACCCTAACATAGTTGAGAAAAGGCGAAGATGATGATAGATTGTCAACATTTAGTAGAGGTACAACTTTTTTTAAGATAAACATTATTTACAGATCAGCTAAAAGTCTATAATTGGCCAATTCAAATTGATAATTTCACCTCATACTAATATTATTTTAGTTGACTTAACTTCAAAAGCAAAGGGCACTAACAAACGGACAATTTTAAACGCTTGTATAAGTAATTTAATTCGCAACTATAAAAATATGTTGTTTATTCGGTCATTAATATAATTAAGTCCTTTGGCTTTGCGAGCGTTTCTCTTTAATTAAATGGAGTAGTCATTTATTTATTCATCTGTTATAACGAGGACTGTTTTAAGCTCCTTATGGAGAGGAAATGGGACCTCATTAGAGTCCTAGAGGACTGGCCAGTTATTGAGGACGATAATCAATAATTGTTGAATTATCCAGTTTTCGTTTGGGTGAGTTTGTCTATTAATATGAGACATAGATGTAACTAACTTACTATTAGTGAGGTAACGATTTATCGCACTAGTATTGAAAAAGCGGTCAAGAGCGAATTGGACAAAGAATGGTATTTACTGCCTAGTGGCAAAAGATAAACACTAAAAAAATCATTCAGTCTCTTACGTTTCGATTACGTTACGATGACAAGCTGATAAATGTACGAACAGAATAGCTAAGTATAGTAATAGTTCTAATGGCAAGATAAATAGACGTTACTAAGCACTGACTTTGGCTTAGCACTATACCTGTCACTATTACACAACTGTCAAACGTCAACTGTACGATAGAGACGGAACATAGCTAAGTCAAAGTCAGTGCTTAGTCTATTTATCTCGCCATAAGAAATGGATAAGAGCTTGATCCTTTAAGCTCTCAAACGTCAAACGGTTTCTTGACATTAATAAAATAAGGTTTTGAACTATAAGTACTGAACAGTCTTACGTATGACAATGTTATCTTCAAAGTGAAGTAAATGAATGACGTAAGTTTCTATGTATAGCGAACCTCTTTAGAAAACTGATTGGTGCAGAACAGACCACTTACTTGTCACAGGCGATTTTCACTAAAATGGCTTGACATGCAATTTATTTATTTATTTATAGTTAATTAAAACGGCACAGGTCCAATTACATTAATTAACATGCAATGCCGTGCGGTTTCTTTAACCTTTCAACGACCAAGCGACAGCCGGCTGTCGGGCTGCTATCGTCTTTCTATTGTGTCTCGAATCACGAATGTTTGAAGTTTTAATAGCTAGAGTGTTTCAGGAGAAAGGTGTATATGTATAATACGTGCATATTATAGTAAAAAAAATACCAAGATTTTTAAAGATTTTAACACCCCTGCTAAGTTAGGGTGGGTCGCTATTAAATATAAATTATCACTCGATCAGACCAGTCACCCCTTTCAGATCAATATCTTGACAGAATAACGTGTTTATATAATACTAGCTTCTGCCCGCGACTTCGTCCGCGTCGAACAATAGTTCCCGTTCCCGGAGGATTTCCGGGATGAAAACTATCCTATGTCCTTTCTCGGGTCGCAGACTATATCTGTACCAAATTTCATCAAAATCGGTTCAGTGGTTTAGGCGTGAAGAAGAGACAGACAGACAGGGTTACTTTCGCATTTATAATATTAGTATGGATATTAGTATAGACTAGCTGCTGCCCGCGACGTCGTCTGCGTGAAGGCTTCAGCTCCGCCGCCGTAGGTGATAGCGTGATAATATGTAGCTTATAATTATGTTGACCTGACCTTTTAATAATATTCATGCAAAATTTTAAGTAAATCCATGCAGTCCTTTTAGAGATTAGCCCGGACATACATACAGACAAACAAACAACAAAAGACATTAACAGTTCAAGCGTTTTTTTTTGTCAAAATTTTTATTTTTCGAACCAGCCGTTTAAATTTGAGAGAGGGGGCTCTCTCAAATTTAAACGGCTGGTTCGAAAAAAAAAACATGATTTGTAGTCCTTGGATTGAACCTTAAAAGAAAGCTATAACGGCTCAGATGAAATCGTTGTTAAATTGTTAATGCGATGTGTTTTGTATGGAACCCTAGTCTATGCGTGGCCTGACACGCGCTTGACCAATCCGAGAGCAAGCGACGTACAGCTGCCCGTGTGAGAAGCAGCTCGTCCTGAGGTCGACACCCGCAGCCTTCAGCGTCTGCCCCTGCGACTTGTTGACAGTCATGGCGAACTCACTCACTCACAGGGAACTGCACGCTCTTGAAATAGAAGGGAGTTTAGGAATTCTACGGGATAATGTGTAAAGGCGTCATCTTGATCAACTACAGTGTTTATAGACGTATAAACTACTTCGTTTCCCTCAATTTCCGAGAGAATGCGTTCGTTGATGGCTGCAGCTTGATCATTTTTGAGTGTTAAAATGGCTCGCTGTTGCTGTCACACCCAAGAATTCTGTTGGTTTGGTATTCGACTGATGTCCCCATACACACAACAAATGAGTTCTTCTAAGGAGGCCACCACTCTACCGAGAGACTCTGGGAGCACCACCGGTTCACCTCTTTCCTAGAGTTGTGGAGTGCCTTCGCCGAGACTTAGAAGGACATCTGAGAATTCTTAAGCACGTGGATTGCCACCGAGCTGAGCTCGCATATTGATGGTCAAGCGCAGCCTATGAATTTGTGACCAAAACGAAGATCGTTTCAACAAAGCATTCGCCTCGTCAGCCTTAGACCCCCGCGTCACCACAGGTAATGTTTGCCAGAAAACGCCACTGAACAGAACTGTAACACCACCCGTCAAGTGTTCATTCCTGCGGTTGTCCTGCAGGGTTCTGTTCACGGCATCCACTGCTTTCCTATTTATAGGTATTTTGAACATGCATGCGCTGTTTTGCCACCAGAAAGCAGCGTAGCAGCGATTCCTGACGATGCTACAGCAATGGCAATTTTGCCTTGCGTCCTGACCTCTGCAAGGATACCAGTGATAATTAATGTTTTCCCTGTTCCATTAGGAGCATCCAGGAAAAACCTTTTACCCTGGTTGAGCCCAATGCTTTCCAGAACAGTGTCATATATTTGTTTTAGCTCTGAGGTGAACCTAGTGACGTGGTCATTTCGGATAGTGGTCATAAAACCCGAATCGTAATTGGTTTCGGCGGTGTACTCCCGATTTCCACGGTCTTGATGTGGTAATGATCTGAGAGCTGGCAACCCGTATTCTACCAGTGGTTTATCGCCGATTGAAATGACCACATCTTGAAGTGAACTGAGACAGGTGTTCAGCATGCGTTTATCAGTTGCTTCGATTTCACCTTCAGAAGCACGCCTCAAAGCTCGTAAAAACTCCTCGGACAGAAGATGGCGGTACTTCTCCCAAAAAGCTACCGGGTTCACAACTCCACAAAACACCAAGACGACGGCAAACAGATGACGCATGCGACTGGGACTGTCACCATCATCATCATAATTAGGTTTACAACGGCATGAACATTTATATTACTTACAAAGCAATAATCACACAGATAAATACCGAACAAAAGTATTAACAGTCAATGTTTATTCAGTATTAGAACATGAAATTGATGAAGAAATGATCATCATCATTGAACCGACTTTAAAAAAAGTAGGTTCTCTGTTCGACCTGTTTGTATAGGTGTTTGGCTGAGCCGATTTTGATGCGATTTTCAGTAAAGTGTTCGTTACACTCTGGGGAATATAACACTAATGGATTTAACCGACTTCAAAAAAGTAGATTCTCTGTTCGACCTGTTTGTATGCATGTTTCTCCGCCTTCATCATGTGGAGGTACTCCCAGCTTAAGTTATTTTATACATTGAAATCAGTGATAGCTTTGATTGCCTCATCAGATCTTTCTAATCTTAGATCTTATAAACCAGAAAATGCCTATTAGACCGGACAACTTTTGCTAAGACGTCATTCTTATTTAATGTGTTATGGTGTAGTTGGGTGCTTGGAGTTCCACATTAGGTGTTGTTTCTATGTCTTCAATATTATGCAGCAACAGAGAGTGCTCATCAGGCTGAACAACTCTTGCTAAGACGTCATTCTTATATATCTTCGGTATAGTGTACGTAGCTGGGCTCATGGAAGTCCACAATAGGTGTTCCAGATCTTCAATTTTTATACGTCAACAGAAAGTGCTCATCAAGCTGAACAACTCCTGCTAAGACGTCATACTTATATATGTTATAGTTTAGCTAAGCTCATGGAGTTCCACCTCAGGTGTTCCAGATCTTCATATTTATTCTTTCAACAGAAACTGCTTATCAAGTGAAGCAATTTTTGCTTTGATGCCATTTTTGTATCTCTTATAGTTCAGCTGGTCTGTTGCGGTCCTGCACCAGGGGTTCAAGTTTCCAGGATAAGTTATAGCCTATATGTCGCCCGGACTTAATACCTAAACAACAAAAAAAAAAACATTGAAATCCGTTGAGTACTTCTGAAGATAGCTGCGACGTCGTCAGCGTGAAGGCTCCAGCTCCTCTCCCGTAGGTGATAGCGTGATAATATGTAGCCTATGTTTTGGCCCGACCTCTTAGTAATATCCCTGCAAAATTTGGACTAAATCCATGCAGAACTTTTTGAGTTTATCCCGGACATACATACAGACAAACAGACAAACAGATAAACAGACAAACAGACAAAAATTCTAAAAACTATATTTTTGGCTTCGGTATCGATTGTAGATCACGCCCCAAGTATTCTTTAAAAAAAATATTCAATGTACAGTTTTGACTTTCCTACGATTTTATTATATGTATAGATTAATTAACTTAGCGTGCACTTAGCTTCACTTAGCTAGCATAGACTTAATCCTCCCCCCCAATTAAGGGGTATTAAGACCAGCACCCCTAGTTTTAATACCTTAAATTAATTTTAGCTTTTCACAGAAGCGTCTTAATTTTACTACGTGTGCAGTTTATGAGTAAATGTTCTTGACTGGCTTTTACAGACAATTAGTGTAGTTATGTTGGCTTTAGAGAAATATTACGTTTAAGCGCAAAGATGGCAATTAGCTAAAAGGTGCTTTTCTTTAGTGGTTTCTGACGCTGTATTTAGGATGTAATTTTTATATGTATAATTATGAATATATACGATATTAAGGATTCCAAAGGGCTTGCAGTGTTTATAATGATGTTGAAAAAGTACATTTATGTTAATACTAGCTTTTGCCCGCTGCTTCGCTCGCGTTAAAAAGAGACAAAAAGTAGCCTATGTTACTCTCCATCCCTTCAACTATCTCCACTTAAAAAATCACGTCATTCCGTCGCTCCGTTTTGCCGTGAAAGAAAGACAAACATACAGACAGACAGAAATACACACTTTCCCATTTATAATATTAGCACAGATATTAGTATGGATTTACTAGAATTGATCGATCTCTAAATATTATTTAGTAATAGAGTTTAAATTGTACTTTTCTTTTTTCAGGTAAGTATCCTGACAAAATCTGGTGTACTGGTAGATGGGATGCAGTAAGTCTTAATTGTATGAATAACTTGTATGACTACCAATATCTTTTTGTGATCTGACGAGCTTGTTGGTCTTGTGGTTAGTGACCTTGTGGTTGTGGGTTCGATTCCCACCCAGGACAAACTTTGTGTGATGAGCACGAATGTTTGTTCTGTGCCTGGGAGTGATTTATCTATATCATGTATGTATTTAAAAATATATAAGTATGTTTTTCAGTTGTCTGGTTACCATAGTACAAGCTCTGCTTAGTTTAAGATCAGATGACCGTGTGTGAGTTGTCCGAGGATATTTATTATTATTATTATTCCATTTATTTATTTTTTAAACACATTATTTACATTTTTAAATATTAATATAAAAAGAAAAATAACATTTAAAAATATAAAAAATAGTATCCCACCGGCATCGGGAACAGGATCCAAGCAACCGGTGGTCAGGGCTCTAGAGAGAGGAACCTCCGGACAATGCGCGCCGTGTCCAGGAGTACTGCTTTCTGCACCAGACCCTTGATCCAGCCGCCTAGCGAGAGCCTTCTCAGATGTTGATCGAGGCTCTTCGCTATTATGCCATTGGCCGTCACGACTATCGGCACAATGATTGCTGAATCCACATCCCACATTTCGACAACCTCGCGAGCCAAGTCAAGATACTTAGTCTGCTTATCCTTCTCGGCCTTCACGAGGTTCTCGTCATGCGGGACGGCTATGTCAACAATCATTGTCCGACGCTCTAATCGATCTATCACCACTATGTCAGGCTTATTGGCAACAATAGTCCTGTCAGTAATAATAGATCGATCCCAGTACAACGTAACATGGTCATTCTCAAGAACTGGGTCGGGCACATACCTATAGTACGGTACTTCTGATTCCACAAGACTGTATTTCAGGGCAAGTTGCTGATGAATAATCCTGGCTACAAGGTTGTGTCTGTGCAAATAGTCTCCGTTAGCTAGACTAGAACAACCAGAAATAATGTGTCGGATTGATTCCCCGGGACGGTGGCATGCCCGACATATGTCAACCGTGCCGTCCTTCACAATGTATTTCCGGTAGTTGTTCGTCATCATAACTTCGTCCATTATTGCGCAGACAAAACCTTCAGTTTCCCCAAAGAGGTCACCGAAACGCAGCCAGGATACGGACGCCAGGAAATCTACATCGGGCCCATGTAGGACCCGATAAAAGCGTCCGTGGAGCTCCTTGCTCTGCCATACAGCCCTACGGTCATTAGTATCCATTTATCATTATTATTATTATTTTTGTGATCTTCCGTACTGGTTTTTTGGTTGTTTGGACTCCCCGGAAATGATAACGAGTCTCATGACACTTCGTACTTCAAAACTGGTCAAGCCGTTTAGCCTATAGGAGGTAACAAAGAAACGGACATTTAATTGATTATTTAATAAGCTCAATTTGCTTTCTGGGTCAGACGGGTAAAAGAAAATCCTTACTATAATAAATGCGAAAGTAACTCTGTCTCGTTTCAGGCCAAAACTACTTAACCGATTTACATGTAATTTGGTAGAGAAATAGTCCATAAGCCGAGAAAGATGATAGGATAATTTTTATCCCAAACATCTCACGAGAACGGGAACTATGCGGGTAAAACCGCGTGGGACAACTTGTACTAAAATAAATCTTATAAAATAACGTAAAAAATCTTATATAAATACAATAATATACAACGTCTATTTGGCTAGCTTTTTACCCAGGGTCACACTTTCAAGCCAAAATTTTAAAGGAGAAAATTCTAAAGGTCTAAACAATTTTATACTTATCGAACAGAGGCGTGACCCTACTTATAGGCTATCTTATCAAGGACCTCTTCTCTAATAAAATTGGCTAAGCTTGTGAAAATCAATGAGTCCTCTCACTAGGGATGCTTGTTTCAAAATTGAGGCGGATATTTTTTTAAACGGATTTCTTTTTTCGGATATCAAGGTGGGTTTATATTGACCTGGTTTTTTCTGTAAGGTGATTGCATATTTTTATTAATATATAGGGTATGAAAACTTAATTTAATAACTTCATAACTTTTTAATTATGTTTTTAATAGAAACGAACTTGATTAAAACGAGTGACCCTGGAGTTTCTTGCTTCTTTTCGTTCTTTTTTCTTTTCGTTCTTTTCGTTCGTTTCTTCTGACCTACGTAAAACTACCAGTTGACATTATTGTGTTGTTAAAACACAGATAAGGGTTATTTTGTAAAGAATGGAATCATGAATTTACTGAAATTTCAACAAAATAATATTACAGATCTATTGATCTATCGTTTGTTACTTGGCGATGAAACTTGAAGCCTTGCTTCAATATTTTAATATTCTAGTATAGAGCACTTTTTCATATGAAAATATGTTAAATGACAACGTATTAGTATTAAATTGAGTCTCGTTCGAGCTATATATTTTGCATAAATGGATACATTTTTTGCCGTTTTAACGTTTTAAGTGTATTGCTTTTCAAATTATGCATGTCTTTTTTTATTTTCAGCTTCAAATATTTTCATATTTTAGTCTCAATTATCTGCGTAAGTGTTCAGTTAGTATTTTTAAAATGAACGTATAAAGTAATTGGATATGAAAATAGGCGCAAAATAGTCAATATGTGTCTATAGGTCTAATACTAATAATAATATTGAGAATAATATTCTCATATTATTCTCAGTCATGGTTGTTACGTTATCAGGACCACAGAATAACTCCGACACCATTTTTTTAAATAAAAAGTATTGTTTATAAGAGATTAACAAAATCTACATTAGAATTAGCAAAGCTGCGGGCAAAGTTCCCTTTAAATGAAATTCGCCACTCAGGAAATAGCATTTCAGATAAAAAAAAAACATGTATAGCTCTACAAATAATATTATGAATTCATTACATTATAAGAAACAGGGCCAGATATCCGCACATACATTTCGGATATTATTGCGGTTCACATCCTTATTTCACTCGTCTCACCTCTAGTGTGTTCTTAAAGATATCTTCAAACAAGCGTATAGTCCTAAACGTCTTTTAAAAAACAAACGAAATAAAATCTTAACCCTTATCAGATAACGTTGAAAATCGTTAAGCTAAATTTTTAAGGAAACTTCCTTGATTATTTTTGGAAAATAAAGTCTTTTATGAACGATCTCAGTTTAGTTTATTTAATAGATCAATGGTTCTGAAGGCTTGTTCTTTTACCTTTTGAGCTAGTGGTATCTAGGGACAGTTTTCGAAGGGAGAGATGAAAACTGCATCATATTATATGGTATAAGTTTTGGTCAAGAGTATAATGGTCGCACTCGTAAATGTCGAAAGTGAAAGGCTTTTACGTGCTTTCCGAGGCACGGGAGCATCATAAACGTCCAAGATAAACGTTAGAAAGAACATCTAAATTGTAAAAAGTCACATTAGTACTTGCCCGAATTTGAACCCACTACTTTTTATATGACAGGCAAACGTCTTCGAATCATAATTCTGCGAAATCGCTTGCACAAAAGAATATTTCGTCGATTTGCTTTACAACGCCACAGGACTTTTAACACTGGGTCTTCACGACATTAAACATTGATCCATTCAATTAAAAAATCAAAATCAAACGCATTTATTTCACTTAGACTATTTACAGGTACTTATGAATAGTCAAAGAGTCAGTCAGTTAGTCTAAAAGGTGACGCTAGTTGCCTGTTCCAAAACGAAGATAAATCTCTATGGAGAAGAACAGGCAAGAAACTCCACGTAACTCTACTATTCGACACCTTCATTTTTTTTGGGGTGTTGGAAATCATCAAATGACTGCTCCCGTCCTGGGTGCGGCGGGAGGGAGTGTCAAACTTTTACTGACTAAAACCTACTCATGTTCCTTTGGTTGCCCTTTATGTTCCGGGGTCAAGGTCAAATTATAAACATTTCGCAACCCCGGCAGGCGTTGGCCCTGTTGGGCTACTTCACACAGTCATCTTAGTATTCTCATCTTCATCCATCTTCTTCAAGGCTTCTCTAAAACCGCATTAATACAAAAAACTTATTTTAACTCACCTTAAAAACACGCCATTGTACCCTTTCAACCCCCGATCATTGCAAAACAAGTAAATATAAAGTCGTTTCTCGTCAAGTGGATGTAGGTTTACGTTCTCGTTTACGAGATAACTGCGAGAACGAGAAGGCGCGGGATGTGTTTTACGTGGGACCATGTTTAAATGTATATATTTTTTTATGTTTGTGGGGTGTATTTATGTAGGGATGACGGCTGGATTTGTGGAGGGTTCGGTTGCTTTTGACTGTTAGTTAAATAAATAAATAAATAAAAAATGTTGAGACAGCTCACACCCGACCGTGTGATCACAATCTAGGCAGAGCCTTTCGTTACCAGGCAATTGATAGGCACTTATATAATTAGAATAGACACTTATATCTACACTAATATTATAAAGAGGAAAACGTTGTTTGTTTGATTGTAATGAATAGGCTCAGAAACTACTGGACCGATTTTAAAAATTCTTTCACCATACGAAAGCTACATTATCCCTTAGTAACATAGGCTATATAATATCACGCTATGTCCCACGGGAGCGAGGCAGTAACCAAAAACCTAACGTACGAACAGCTAGTAATTTATAAATACATACGTAATATAGATAAATTACACCCAAATACAGAACAAGCTCCTCACAAAATGTTTATGTAGGAATCGTCCTAGGTAAGGAATCAATCCTACGAACTCCAGCTCAGCAGTTAGGGTCACTAACCTCTATAAAAATGGGCCCGTCAAAAAGTTGTGAGTGTTTTGGTTGGCCTTTTTTTCCATTTCGTTGTTTTAATTAGTGTTTGTGCCCTGTGAAATTTTAAAAGGTTTAACCTTTCGAAGACCAAGCGACAGCCGGCTGTCACGTTGCTATTGTCTTTCTATTATGTCTCGAATCATGTGTGTTCGGAGGTTGAATTGCACTCTATTTTGTAAGACGTCGTGTATCTATTTTGGACTACAAAAGCTACATTATTTATATCATATAGCTTTTGCTTGCTTTGGTTATACAACATGTCCCGGAATAAACGCACACCACCAGACACCCCAATTAGAATATTATGTTATAATCATAATACATACACTGAATTTTTATTATTATGTTTAAAACACTGTTTTTTTATAAAGGACATTGACCATCCATGTATGGGAGTTGGGCCAAGTGTTGCCCAGCATGAACACATAGTGCATTATGCACCTTAGGCTAACACTACTCTGTAAACGAAAGCTCATCAAAATCTATTCGAGGAGATTTGAGAAAAAAATATTTTTTATCAAGATTTTTTATTGGTGAAGAATGACATCCAATGGTACTTAACGCAGTAATTATTTTAAACAATTGCTCACTTTATAATTACAATAAAGTATTTCATGGTTTCTGACATTCAGAATTGATTTACATTAATAATACTCACAGTTATCTACTTGACATTAAACAATGAATTACTAACATTGATAATATTACATATTATTCGTTTACATCGTATGATCAGCCCCCCTAGACAAGCATTGGCATTGTAGAATAGATAAAGCAAAAACGAATCGATTGTCAAATGTATGGAGATGTCAAATTGTTTTGCGAAAGCTTATGCCTACAGCACGAATAAACAGTTTTTCTTTCTTTCTTAATGTCAGTTCCCTTAATCAATAAGTCAATTAACTTAATACCGTCTTGGTACCTAGCCCATCTTAAAACCCAAACTAAGCACTTAATGTGGGCACAACTGCCAATTGTTCTGTGAAACATGTTCATCATTTTCATTTTGTACTTCTATTTCCTTCTTTATTTTTATTTTTTGTTATTATTTCACTGTGGCATTTGAGTTTTTGTACGTAGTTTGTTAATTGTTTTTTATTAATTGTTTCTTTTTTTAGTGTTGTGTATGTCTTGTGAGAATGTACCAAATAAATGTATTATCTATCTACATGAGCAGCAATACCATTACCATTTTCTTATGCACTCTATTCCACGATTGTCCAGATGTAGCAGTGGTACTTTTTCGACGAAACATGTCTACTCTTTATGTGTGCTCGTATGAGTTGGACATTACTAGAAGGCATAGTAAATGCTGACAGATCGTTAAGATCTCCGTTATATTGTTGGATAAGAAATGATCCACTGCTGGGACATGTTCACTGTAATAACTGGGCGCAAGTTTTTTTTGGTAGGTGCGTACAGCGAAAAGGGTCAATTCTTCTGCGGTCAATATCGAAAATAATTATATTAACTTAAATCGTTTACTACTTTTAACTAAAATCGTCCCGAAAATCTTAAAAACATAACAAAAAAAAAACCCTGGGACCGATTTTTTTTTAATTATTTTTAAAATTATATGTTAATGCAAGTAATCATTTGGAAGTACTCCCATGTCTGGGCAGCATATGGCCCAAACCCGGTCAATGTCCTTTGTTGTACAGATTGTGGGAGAAAATTATAGTCACATTACAAATCTACGCATGCACATAGTCGAACTTGCATAAGGGTCTAGCGTAGTAGGTATTTCATCCATTTTAGTTTGTTTTGACTGTACAGCGGAAGTGTGACAGCGGTTTACGTAGTTTTAATTATTTTTGGGATAAAATATTACCTATATTAAAAATTACAAAAATTGATCCAGTAAACGATTCTGAACAAACTATTTTCTCAAAGTGCATTAATTCAGTTACACATTGTATAAACCCAATTTAGTGTAAATTCTATACTGTCAACCCTACAAATCCAAGCACTGTATAGGTGTCAACGTCCATTTCGCTTTATCCCTCGTTTTACGAGCACCCGTGCGGTTAACATTTGAAAATCTATAATTTATATCCAAGATGTTATCCTTTTGTTTTGAATTTTATACAAGAATGAAAATGAACCTTGTCTATAAGAAAATTTGTGTCTATTTAAATGTTGAAGTAAACATATCTTGGGAAAATAATACACGACAATCTGATCCCTTATTAGACATAATATAGCCTGTATGGTACTGATGTATTTATTGATATATTTTATGAAAACATACATTTTAGAAATAAGTTACATCCTCAATGATCACGTTGGTCCATTTATGGTCAATTTAGGTGAGGATGCTATATTTATGCATGACAATGCCCGACCTCATACAGGTAGGATTGTGAATGACTACCTTCAAGAGATGAACATTACTCGTATGGAGTGGCCAGCGCGCAGCCCGGATATCAACCCGATCGAGCATGCTTGGGACGAGCTAGGCAGATGCGTAGAACAACGAAACCCTCCCCCAATCACGCTTCGTGAGCTCAAAATTGCTCTCACAGAGGAATGGGAGAATATTCCCCAAAATCGTATAAGGAACTTGGTGTACAGCATGCCAAACCGCGTAAACGCAGTAATGGAAGTACGAGGAGGCAATACGAAGTATTAAAATTCAAGAAAATCGTAATAAAGTTCAAAAATTTCATGTTTCCTATTTTTGTTTTAAGGAGAGATCAGCAGTTTTTTCCTTTATGTAATTTTGTGTTAATAAAATGTATGGTGACTCATATTTTTTTTACTTTCATTTAAGGAGTATTACATTGGTGCCGATTCTGTTGTACACCAAACTAAACTTAACTATCTCTAAAATTTTCTAATTTTAGTTTAGAGAACGTTTAAAGTTATTCTGTAAACCAGACTCTTTAAACTTAGAAACAGTTTTGACGTAACTAAAAATCGACTTTGACATCACTTAATTGAGTAAACCATAGATTACGATTTGTTAGGAAATTAAAGTAAAGAGTGAATGAAAGTGAGCAATATGATCTGAAATGCAAAAATCCTGAGTACAATTACATACCGATCTTTGATTGTTTATCAATAATAAAATACAGGGAGCATAATGACGGCATAATACTAAATTGTTGTTAACATTTTACTAACCCAAGATATAACAAAAATTATTTCAATAATCTGTGAGTGTCATTTTACTTTCAGGCTTGCTAGATTAAATATTTTCTCGCAATGCCGGGTAAAAGTATAGCTCTTGAACAATTAAAAACAACAATACCGTAGATAAGATGTTCAAGAAATGTGATGAATTAAAGCCAGTAAAATGCCCACTATGTAATTTTCTACAACTGTTCTTCGTTTTTTTTTCAAACATTAAAATTAACTCGGTAAGGGATAGCAACAAACATTAAATATGGGGAGTAGCGTAATGTCACTATTTCACAGATGTCAGTGTAATGACATTTGATTGATGTTTATGACATGTTAATAGGTATATATTTACGTATCTACAAAATAAACAAAGACGATTTTTTAAAATATATAAATAAAATAGGACTACAAGTAGGTATTCTCTTCGATTAGGTACGGCCGTACCTAGACATATCCTATTAAAACAACTGGATTAAGGAGCAGAAAACGAAGACTTCAATATTATTTTCAAACGTTGTGGTGTTTTATTCTTTGATGCCTATCAATATACCTGGACTTCGATAATTCATAGGAAACAAGTTGTTATTAGTGAAGTTGGCTACTCAGCAACAGATAACCAAACAACTACTACCCAATTATGCAGTACTTATTTAACATTATTTCAAGCAAGTTCTATAATGTTCAGCTATTAGTATAAGAATGTGAATGTGTGAAATCAGATGTGAGAAGTACACAAATAAATAAAACAACCTGTGAAAACTTTGAATTTATTTACTTTCCACAACCTCGCCTCTTATTTATATTTACTCCAGGGACAACAGTATTCCTTCTATACTTTCTTGAAACCGAGTTCATTCCAAATAAAACACAGTGGCATGTTGTGATAACTGCATCTCACTATGGTTTCCTGATGTACAACTATAGTAATATTTCATGGCCACACAATCATTGTGAAGGTAAGACGGTGCTGCAGTTTGCTATTTATCCACAATCCTTATAGCATGCTTCACACTTCTATGTGATGAACCCAACAAACATTTCAAATCAGTCCTCTTAGCAGAATCTGAATAAAACAAGAGAATACAATATGTATTAGGTATTTGCATAATTATTTTATTTTAAAAGTAGGTAAATATTAGACATGTTATCAATGTTACCTCTCTTAGATATGAAGGTGCAATTTTCAAGCCCCGTTCTGGTTCTTCAGGTTATGAGTAGCTGTGTTTTGGGCCGGAGACTGTTGAGACATTCACAACATTAATATCAACATCTAGAATTCTTTGTTGTATTGTTGAATATCTAAAACAAAAACAATATTAAAGTAATAATAAGTAGTATAGATAGAATATGGATAACTAATCCTGACTGTTCTTTTTTGTCTTTCTGCAACATTGTTGACTCGTCTAATCATATTTTATTGTCACAATGAACACACGTGTACTTATACACTGGTATACTTGGATAACACAATAATAAATACACAACATCCATAACTTTGTTTACAGACATTTGTGATCTAAGATATATATATCTTGAGAGACAATGGTCAGTGGATAGTCTTAGGGTTAGTGGGCTTACACTTAAAATAGGGTTACAGTTAAGAAACATTTGCATTGTTTTTTTGACTGTCGGGCTGCCTTGTTTATGTAAGTAACTGAAAATAGGAGATGTTTTGCTCCCTTATGTTTATTCTTATTGTATTGCATGTATTTCGTATTGTATTAAAATCAATTAAAATGAAATGAACTCGTTTGGTATTCAACTACTTGCATACTAAACAAATTCAGTTCTAATTTCATTACAGACATGTAAAAGTGATTAAATCCTATGATTCATATTACTTTTACAGGTCGCTTTTGTAAATAGATGGACTCGGTATGTCTCAATTGACTACTTTGGAGAAGAAATGCCGAAACAAACAACGGGTTCATCGTCTCTTTTCTAATAACAATAACTTTCTTATTTACCTTTTTTGAGTATCCACAACTGCTGCAATCGCATAAGTTTCCATAATAAACGATTCTTCAATTCGTAGTTGCATCAAAACACCTAAAGAACTTTGAGAAAAATGCGTTTTAAATTTTAATTCATGACAACTAATTTTATTCTACACCTTTTTAATCGCGATTAAAATTAGATTCACAACCTTAATTTTAGGTGAAAACGTCAAAATCAGAATAGCTTTATTGGCATTTTCACTAAATTGAATAAAACTAAACGATATTAGAGCTGTCAAACTATAATAAGTTTAGAAATGTCACTTTAGTCAATTTCAGAATGAGTTTGGTCGTTTGACAGGACTAAACTAAATTTTAGCGATTTTTAATTTAGTTTAGCGATTTTTGTGACAACAGAATCGGCACCATTGTCTATTAAATACAATTTATTGCATTAACCTATCATTTTTAGTTTCCGAGATTTTTAACATTCTTTAAGTGACCCGGATTCATTGCTCTCGAGTGTAGAAACAGGACAAACAATCATGAGATCACAAAAAAGGTCCTGGGTGATAATCGAACCCAATGTCTCCGGCTTAGCAGTCAGTGTTATTAAAAAGTTAAAGCAAGTTGGCTGCTTGATGTGGTGGTACAAAAAGTTTTTGGGGTTAAACGACAATTAGGCGTTTTTTTTTTATTTGCTATCCAACGGAAGCACCTAAGGAACAAACACTGCACATAGGGAACTTAATTCCTATGGTAATCAATAAATAATAATGTTTTGTGGGATCTAACGCCAAAATTATAAAATGGGATTTAAAAGTGGGAACCATCGAAAATATTTTTTTTTGGCCTACATATACTCGTTTCGGTTCGGGTCTCGAAGTTTATTTGTAAACTACGATACAGGAATAACGTATGGCACAGCTCGAATTGTTGCGATTCTGGTGCTTTCCAGTCGAGTTGAACAATAGGCCCTGCGGCATGATGTTGCTTCGTTATGCGTGTTTTATCAAATTTACCACAGAGCGAATGTTCCGAAGAATTGTTAGGATTACTGCCTTTTTTTGTGAGGAAATCCTTAAGGTCATAGCTCATTACAGCCACCCGGCAGCCACTCCGCACGGACTCGCCTTATAACCGAGGCGATCCGGTGACGCTACGGAGTTGATATAGTGAGCGCATGCCCATACAAGTTCATATAAAGAATACTAGCCGCAGGAGGCGAGTCGGTGCGGAGTGGCTGCCGGGTGGCTGTAATGAGCTATGACCTTTATGGATAGGTTTCATCTGGGGAAACGGAGGATATGTCAGACTCTTATAGGGATTACTAGTTTGTTTTTACAGGATCTTTCTAAGCCAAAAATCAAACCTAGAAAATGAAATTGGTGAATGACTTATAACCAAACGATATTACGAACCAGAAAACAGTGAGAGAGTAATTTTTATACACTTGTTTACTTAAACTGTAGAAATTACTTCACTTTTTAGTAAAAGTGGTAATTTTTAGGGCTTCACACTGCCGAATGATTATCGGAACTCTTACAGGGTGTATGTTCGACGTTAAAAACTACAAAGTCAAATATTAATAAAAACTTATACCAACAATACTGAGTTCTATATATTATTCCAACTCGAAATTGCCTAGAGTTTTCGTCTTTTGGACATATACAGCTAATAGACACAAAATTGCTCAAGAATTTTTCTTACCACATTTATAAAAGACAAATTCTACAGAACAATACAAAAAACAAAAACCAATCGCCTACCACTACTCTTAAACCACAAGTCTCTTCACAATGCGGCATGCGGAATCCTACAAACTTCTACACACACACACAGACACACAGACACACAATATCGGTCGTCACGGACCACATTACAGTTTTATTGGAAAACTTCCACACGCCCGACCTACGTGGGGACACCCGCTAGATAAAAATGCACGTTTTCATATACCTACACCCTGTATAACGGCGCTGTGCATTGAAAACCTTTGCGAATATTTTACAGGAGAATGAAAATTTTTGCTGTATTTGTCCTATTTTTTCGTGGATCTCGCTTTTTAGTTGTGAGTTTGAAACCAGGAAAGTACTAATTAAATGTGACTTTCAGTTCATGTATACTGATATTATAAACAGAAAAGATTTGTATTTTTGTATGTTACGAACAAACTCAAAAACTACTGGACCGATTTCTAAAATTCTTTTTTCATTAGAAAGCTACGTTATCCCTGAGTAACATAGGCTATGTAATATCACGCTATGTCCCACAGGAGCATAGCACTAACCAAAAACCTAACGAAACACGGATGGAACCGCGAGGAACAGCTAGTAATATATGTATAATGTACTTCGATATAAGTATCAAACTTCTTTATTATTCCGTTATACAGTCAGTTCTAAGTTTATCTAGTACACTGACACCCTGTAACTCAGACAGCACGTAAAGCAATTGGTCCTGTTTCTTATGACATCTATATCTTTGTCGTAGTTTTTTGCGGGTAATCAGAAAGTCTAACAATTAGTCTAACTAAGGAGTTATCGCGTTACCTAGTAGTAATAAGATTATAATATAAGTCTGATAAGCAGTTCTATGTGAAACACTGGTGTTCAGCTGGATCTGGTTAGACAAAAAGCAGCCAACTTCTGAAAGTCTGAACTTCTGGCTTCTTATTTCCTATAACGGCTGTCAATATTCTACAAATAATCGACCCAGATCGCTTTTAAGCGGTTTCCGCAACACAGAATATTTTTTTATGGATGGAAAATCATCAAATGACTTCTCCCGCCCTGAGCGGGGCAGGAGAAGTCGCGGGCGTGTCAGACTTTTACTGACTTAAATCCACTTATGTTCCTTCGGTTGCCCTTTATGTTCCGGGGCCACGGTAGCTATTAGAACTACCGCATCGGAAAACGGAACATTGAAGATCGATCCAGCCTGTCCCTTTGCTGCCCTCCAACGACGCCCTAAGCCGAGGTCCGTACTAGGGATGTTAAAAAATCGATTATTATTTTCAAATAATCGATTTTTAACATCCCTGGTCCGTACCCCACAGGGGGTGCCCTTAGTGCTGTTGTTGTAGAATAAGTTTTTGCCCTTGCTGGAGGCCTAGAGTCACTCTTGGCAGCCACAGGATTGTCCCGTTAAGCAGTAAACAGCCTTAGCGAGCTGAACTGCGAGATGCCCTAGTCATATAAAATATATAAAAATAAATAACGGAACATCAGTCCTAGATAAACTTAAATAAATTGAAAAATTCACATTGTTACTTACCCAATTTCTAGCCTTAACTAGGCCATCACACCCTCCTATAAAAAGACAATGAAAACAAAAGAATAAGTTTTAAACTCCCGTCTCCTATCGAGCCATCTTTAGCCGGAGGTGCGCCAATCTCCGGTCATTAGCATACACCCGATAACTCTGAGGTTGATCGAATATTTTAACTAAAGAAGAATTTTCCTTCGCTTAGGATAAAGGTGTCGGGATATTGGATAACTTACTTTTGTTCGTGGCTTCGCTTAAACACTTTGTAAATTATAGGCTGTTTATAAAAAGAAGTGTCATGTTTAAAGGATGTTAACGTAAAAGTCAAAGCGTTTCATCAAAGCGTTAGACCAAAAGAGGCACTTTAAAACGTCATTTACGAAACAAAAATGAATCTAGTTGCCCATTCTAAAATGTTGTTTTGTATAAAGAAGAACCCTTTTAATATAATGGTGATTCATCATTTTTTATGTATTAAAATTAATATAATGTCAAAACGGGTGCCCTCTATCTGGCAGAAACTTGTTTCTCCGAAACCTATTTGGCATAACTCACTTGGCAGAAACTTTTTTAAACGAACATTGTTACGGTATAAAAAATGTTTAACATAATTGTTTTTTGGCCTAATGTTTTTATGTCCGAATTTTAAATGGGATACTTTTAAGATGGCAGAATTGTATTGGGCATAATTACCTTTGTCAGAGTTACAATTTTGAATAATTTCGTTTAGCATAACGTTTATTTAGAGCGCCGATTATTTGGCATAATTTGACTTAGCATACTACGAAGATCACAGAATTTCAATAGAAATAATTTTATTAGTCATATTGAAAAAAAAAAATGTTTTAAAAAATCACTATGGTGTGCTACAAAAGTTAGTGACAGAAATGAATCGCTTCAAAACCGACTTCACGTAGTCTTGTCTGCCCTACCCCTAGAGTGTAATCTAAACCCGCGAAGGCGCGGAGGGGCGAGGCGGCCCGCGAGCTGAGGAGCAGGTGACGCAGCAGGGCGACGATTAGCTCGCGTGGGACCGCCGGAGCCCCGCAGCGCCGGAGCCGTGACAGAAGCCATGCCTGCTGCATGTTGCATGCTTGCTGCGTGCTTGCTGCATGTTGCATGCTTGTATGCTGCATGCTTGCTTGCTGCATGCCTGCTGCATGTTTGCTGCATGCCTGCTGCATGTTGCATGCTTGCATGCTGCTTGCGTTAAAACCACCTGCAAATGCATGCCAAAAGATGATTCTGGCTGTGAATTTTCTGCGATATGATGGTTCTACTTTTGATTATTATGGATATAAAATATATGCCAAAAGATAATTCTGGTTGTGAACTTTCTACGAAATGATGGTTATACTTATTGATTATTATGGATATGAAATTTATGCCTAAAGATGATTCTGACTTACAAAATTATGGGTTTAGGTGTATGGTAAATGAGTGTATGCCAAACGATTTTCTGCGAAATGAGGTTTATGCTATCCGTTGCTATGCAAAATAAAATTATGACGTAAAAAGTTCTGCTATAAAGGGTGGACCCTGTCAAAACCTACCAAAAACACATTTTTATGTATAAATGTGAGTTCCACCATCACTTATTGATACCTGAACAGATTTATAGATGTATAAGGTGTTATTAGAATCCTTGAAGGCAGGCGTGCCGAGTAACATAGACTAGTAATACACATTTATTTCATACTAGCTTTTGCTCGCGGTTTCGCTCGCGTTAGAAAGAGACAAAAAGTAGGCTATGTTACTCTCTATCCCTTCAACTATCTCCACTTAAAAATCACGTCAATTCGTCGCTCCGTTTTGCCGTGAAAGAAAGACAAACATACAGACAGACAGACAGACACACTTTCCCATTTATAATATTAGTATAGTATGGATTCCGTGGCAGCCGTGTTTTATTGGTTTAAATAACTTGAAGTAAAATATCCAAAATATCTACTTTAGCTTGACAGGCATCGACTGCCAAAATTTCTAGTCCGTAGCCCCAAACGGGTCCTCTACGTTGATGAATCCATCAAACGAGACAAGTAATTATAGGCATATACTCGTATAGATGAATGTTCAGCTAAAAGGTAGCTCCCTAATGAATCTGTAGCTTGTTGGAATTGCTATTTCAGCGTGTCTAAACTAACGGATTGACGTCAAACCACGACCCGAAGTAGGCTGTTTCAAACATAATCTAGCAAAATGGGAGATTATAGACACATTCGACACCAAGTGCGGGTGGGCAGACAATTGTCCATTTATCAGCTAGTTCATTATTTAAAGCGTTATACCTGCAGTTTAGAGAGCCTTCATTAGGTGTCTTATGCTGCTATAAATGTGGACTCCTGGGTCCAAATACGAGTACATAGTAGAATAAGTAACCAGTCCTGTTGGAAAAAAGATGATGCTTGCAATGCTTGTTGCTGTAATAGGAAATACTAGTTCACTGCTTGCATGAAGCTAAAGCTATGATTACACAAGCAAGCTACTGCAGCCTGAAAAGTGTAGGTTACGTAATATCAAGCTACGACCTATGAGAAATGAGCAGTAAACAGTCAATATTTTTCATTTTGGAATCTGGATATTTAGACAGCGTTGGATATTTGGGAGAATGAGTTGTTTTGAACTCTGAATGGTAATAACGCAACTGTCACATAACTTTAATATGCTTGACATAATCTTTCGCTAAACAAATTGACATCTCCATACATTTGACAATCTATGCGTTTTCGCTGTCTATTCTACAATGCCACTTGTCTAAGGGGGCAGGTCAGCTTCTAACCCAATATGGCGGCGGCACGTACCTTGAGCACGTAGGTTAGGTGTCATGTTCACGCGCCGTCGCGAGGGGGGCGGGCTGAGAGGTCGTGAGGGACCCACATGTTGTACCTGCTGGTAGGCAAGAGATCGGACTAGCCGGGATATAAAACCACCAAAAATAATGTTACCAAGATTTCGTAAAACGTGAAGTTTTAAAATGAGTGTTTTCCTATAGTTAAAACTCACACAGATCTCACGTTTCATGGGTAAGGCTTGAAAGCATAATAGATAGACAAACATATTTATAAAATTAGTAAGTTAGAATTTCAGTTATCAACGATCGTGGATAACTGATGATTAAAAGTATCGAAGGTTTTGCCTGTTCAGGACGGACAGGCAGCATTATACATATTTTCGTACAAGCAGTTAACTTCAACTTTCTTTTCAACTTTAGTTCAAATATGTGTAAATTATCATAAACTAGCGACCTGCTGAGTAATTTTACTACAAACTGTATTCCGTGGTGCTAGACAATCTGGGCTTCTCCCAGTTGTGATTGCCCCTTTGTGCCTATTATCCTAGTTCTGTTCTGTCTCCTGCTTGTTATGGAGGGAAGTGGAAATATTTATTTTTCCTACTCCTCCGCAGTTCTTTCTGATTAATTTCATTGCGGGATCCAAGACAGTTGAATCGTTTCTCCGGGACTCGTCGAGCTTCATTGCTTCGGCGCTTTTCTGGCGGACTCCACTGTTGATTCTGGCTTTCAGGAGTTGCAGTGGTTGGGAATAGTGTGGTAGGATTGTCCCATTAAAAAAAAAAAGACGGATTGCACTCCGGGAGTGCCGGCAGAAGTGAAAACTTGATTATTAATACTATCCATCCGTCCTACGCTTTTTCGATCAGGTCACGTGTCCTGACGCGAGTTTAAGATTTTATACCCATTACAGAAAAAGTGCTCATCGCCGCTAAAGAAGTTTTCACTTCAAAAAAATTGCGACATGCCCCCGCTTCGCACGGGTGTTACAAAATCTTTAAAAATCCCGGCTTTTCTCTACTATATTATGCATGTATTATACATATAAACCTTCCTTAAGAATCACTATCTATCAAACTCTATCTATTAAAAAAAACCGCATCAAAATCCGTTGTGTAGTTTTAAAGATCTAAGCATACATAGGGACAGACTGATGGCGGCGACTTTGTTTTTACCGACTTCACAAAAAGGAGGAGGTACTATGTTCGGCTGTTTGTATGTTTTTTTTTTTTTTTTTTTATGTTTGTTCATCGATTACTCCGTCAATTGACAACGGATTTTGATGGTTCTTTTTTTGTTTGATAAGTCATGATTCAGGGGTGGTCCCATATAAATTTTGTGGCGATCGGTTCAGTGCTTCTCGAAAAATTCACCAAGAACAAAAAAAAATTGACGTAATTTTCATAGACGATGTGTGCTTTGTCTTCAAGTTTCTATTTTCGTTTTATAAGATTGTTAGTAGTTTTATTTTGAAAATAAACTACTTTGAAAGATACTATACACAGTCAAACATTGGGAGTCGACACTAAAAAGTAATAAATAAAAAACTTTTTTCAAAAAAAAATAACCGCCTTCAAAAACTAAAAACCTAATAATAACTAAAATTTCGGAAGTCGGTGGTTTCTCTTCTGCCATTCAATTTGTGTTGCCACCGACTTCCGAAATTTTAGTTATTATTAGGTTTTTAGTTTTTGAAGGCGGTTATTTTTTATACTATGTAGTGATAACGCTTTGCATTTCCTTGCAAGCGTTTATCCAGTAGTATTAGTTTATTTGACAATATGAATGGGGGTTTAATTAAAACCCGATTCATGCAACACAATGTGTATTTTGAATATAAGCATCAATTTTCACAATAGAAATGTATGTTCATTTGTTTTCTATTTTACTTAATCCTTTCTCTGTTCCATAATTTTAGATTCATAGCTTTTGTGACTGTGAGGCTGAGGCTACACTAGTATGCGACGCGAGCTGCAACACATTAGCGATTGAAACAGATACATGGATGATCACGTTTATGGCTACACCGTTCATCAAATACTACTAGCGATCTTTGATTTCTTTCTGCGACTGGAACTACATCACTGTAATCGCGGCACCGGCTACATCGACGTATCAGCGAAATTAACCCTCTGCGACTGAGGTGCCATTTTTGTTTCCATTATAATGAGGAGTAGTCTGACAGACGTGTAGTTACAGTACCATTTATGTTTTGGCTATTATATATTTTGAAATGAAACTTGAATTTATATTACTGTTGACATGTATTTAAAAAGGAATTATAGCTAGAATTCGAATAAAATTCATATATAAGAATTTATAATAAAAAATGCAACATTTATTTGAGAAGTAGCTTTTGACAAGCATCTCTTTAAAAAATTTATATAATAAAAAATATTAAAAAGAAATACAAAACAAACTTAATATTACCTTCTTCCGGATTAAATCTTTTAATAAAAAAATAAAAATGGAAATCCTTAGAGTGGTTTTGTTATAAAACATTCTCAAAGTTGAGTCTAAAAATTAGCGGAAACTTCAGCGGCGCGCACTACAAGCAGCTGTTTTGCGCAGACGCAACAAGTAAATCTCGATTGTTATTTCATTTTACTTGAGCAGATACAGCAAAACTTTAAATTTCCTGATGGCCAAGAGGTTATAGTGCCCGCCTTTTATGTAGTAGGGTGTGGGTTGGAATCCAAGCAAGTACCAATGTGACTTTTTCAATTCATATGTACTTTGTAGTTTTTTTTGGTCATCACTCTCATCCCGAGCCTCAAAAAGTACGTAATGCCGTTAGTCCCGGCTATCATTCATAGAACTTTGACCGAAGTAGTCAGAAACCAGAAAGTCAAACCAGTCTAACCAAGGGGTATCGTGTGGCCCAGTATCTAGGTTGTGGAGGTCTGACAGGCAGTCGCTACACGCCAAACACTCCAGCTGGATACCAATCCAGCTAAATCCGGCTAGACTAGAGCCTAGTTGAGAAAAGACAGTTGGAAACATGATAACGATGATAACGGCACCACTTTTTTGCCAATGTTGTGCCAGTGTCTGTTGAAGGCTAAAAAGACCTCAAGGAAAGACCCCTAGATTGAGGCCGATTGACTAGAGACCGATAGAAATGTTTAATTGTACAAAAAATCAATGTTTTTAGTATCTCAGTATAAATACACTATGAAAATACTGACGTGACGTCTATAATACAGTATGGGGATATAATCATTTTACTGACAATACGTCTATGAGACACATCACTTATTACTGACGTTACGTATTACGGACACCACAGCTAAATTACTAGTCAATGGCTCGAGCTACGGATTTCGTCGCCGCACGGGAAAGTTGGGTGGACGGGTTCAGGAAGGTACTGAGCGGCGCAAGACGATTCTCTGAAAAATGGCAGAATAGCAACCAAAATTTAATGTTGCGGTGTCTGTCAGACGTAACCTCAGTCGCAGAGGGTTAAATCGAATATACGACAAACTTTCGCTTATAATGTAGCCATTCCATGTTTATCTAGTTTCGCTCTTCCATTCGCATCGCACATCGCTGCCCACTGTAGCCTCAGCCTTAGACAGGATATATGTATATGTCATACTAGCTATCGCTCGCAGCTTTGGCCGAGTAGATGGAGAACCTTCCATACAATATTAAAGTCCGTTAGGTATTGGATGTCAGAAATTAGACTATTTTTATCTGTTTTAATGTTTATGACCTAACGTTGTTCTCACATTGTACCTATAATAGATTTAAATAAATTAATGTAACCCAATGATATTATAATGTTCCAACTGATTTTAAAGCGTGTTCATGGAGTTTCTTGCCCGTTCTTCTTTTTAAAAATCTTCTGTTTTGGAACGAGTAAATAGCTTTGACAATTTAAAAGTACCTGTAAATGTACTTCTATTGTATCTAAAACCGGGTCTCCACTAGGCAACAATTGACGCGCAACATGTTGCACAACAAGTTGCCCAACATGTTGAAAGTCAGCGCGGAACTTTTGTTGAACAACGTTGTCTGTCTACGGATCTCCAGTCGTCGCCAACATGTCGCCAGAGGAACTTGTGTTGATTTCAACAGCAGTGGTTATAATTTTAACAAAAAATGCATTAAAAAAGCAAAAACCACGTTAGTAGGTTAAAAAATACCTACAGAACAAACAAAATATTAAAACACAAAAACCCTCATTGATGCTCAACTAACGATGCACTTTAAACAAACAACATGCCGCGCGTCATGTTGCGCGCCAGCTGGCAACGTCGCGTGCTGTTGGGCAACGTTGCCGTACATGTTGAGCGTCACGTGTCGCGCGCCAAATGTTGCCTAGTGGAGACCCGGCTTATGTATTGTTTATGATTTGTATGTATAAAAATATACATCTAATGCACATATAAATAAATATATATATATATATATCTATAATTATATATTCATGTACGCCATAGACACCCGTTACCCATTTTTAAATAATTTAATTCCATCCAAAGGTTGTCTGGAAGAAATTGCTTTTTAGCGATAAGGCTGCCTATTGTACTCTTGCATATTTGTTAGTGTTGTCCTTTACTGTTTTTGTCCTATTGGTGTACAACAAAGAATATTCTATCTATCTATCTATCTAAATGGTTTAGGATAAATGATTTTGAGTTTGAGTTAAATAAACGAGTATAGTACAATACTACGGAACTCTTTCTAAACGAACCCCACTCAGTTTCCACTACCTACATCTCTCCCACTCCGAAACCACGAAAATTCCAAGCATTATACGCTCAAACATTTTTCTATTAATCCGGTAAAAAAACCGTCCAATAACTACTTAACAATCGGAATGGCTTCCCGAAGTATTGTCGGAATCGGATCGCATCGTAAATGTGTCCGGCGGTGCCGTTAACATAATTAATGATTACGGTTAGAATCTTAACTGTGTAATTGGTGTAATTAAGTGTGTCACCGCTAAGTCTTAGAATGGTGAGATTTTTTCGGTGCGGGATTGTTTTTTTTTTATGTGGGACTTGAAAAGCAGTTTTGCTTAAACAGGGATATTTATGCTGTTAAATTAATAATAAAATAATAATAATAAATATACTGGGACAACTCACACACGGTCATCTGATCCCAAGTTAAGCTCTGCTTAGAGCTTTCGTTATGGTAACCAGACAACTGATATACATACTTATATAATTTATAAATACATACATATAATAGATAAATTACACCCAGACATAGAACAAACAATCATGCTCATCACTCAAAGTTTGTTCTGGGTGGGAATCGAACCGACGACCTCCGGCTTAGCAGTCAGGGCTACTAACCACTACACCAACAGGCCCGTCAAAATAAATTTTCTGGGAACAATTAATTATTACTATTCTTAACTAGTTTTTGCCTGTTGTCGAACTTCAATCCATTATTATACCCCGTTAGAGGCCGGTTTCCAAAAATCTTTCTTAGTGGCTACCTACTCTTTACAAAAAACAGACCCTCAAAGTTTCACTTCTCTAGGACCAGCGGTTTGGGCTGTGTGTTGACCAGCTGAGTTTTCAACATTAATTCAGAGAATTATATATTTAAACACTTCAATATATCACCTTAGGAGAAAACATATCGTACTCAACTTAAATTTTTTTTTTTTGGGTAGTGGGTAATCATCAAATGACTGCTCCCGTCCTGGGTGCGGCGGGAGGGCGTTTCAGACTTTTACTGACTAAAACCCACTCATGTTCCTTCGGTTGCCCTTTATGTTCCAGGGTCACGCTAACTATTATAAGCATTCCGCAGCCCCGGCAGGCGTGGCCCTGTTGGCCCCTTCCATCAACTTAAATATGCAATGTATTGAATTGATTGGTATTAAATTAGAGAAAATACTGTCTCTTACATTTCATAGTCTAGTAAGTAGACCAAAAGTACAGACCTTTTGAATGAATGAATGTTATTATTTTATTTTCTCTTCAAAAAAATCTTAAAAAAAACTAATTACCGACGTCCACAAAACTGCTTACTTTTTAATACCATGCTGCTGAATTTAAAATGAAAATACCTTTTAAAGAAGACAAATCTTTTAAAAATAACCTACAATTTTGTTCAGCCATTTTATTTGTCAACTAGAAAACTCTTCACTTTTCAATTGTTAGAGTATTGACATTAATGTGACCAGCATTTTTCAGCGACGCTAGTTTAGTGGTGGTGCTCAATATATCCTTACAGAACAATTGGTTCCGCACAATATAAATAACGGGCTATCGCTCAAAGTGGGTGCTGGCGTCCTAGAGGTGTGGTTACAGTGTGGGAGGCTAGCGGTTTGTTTTAAAAGGTTAAGACAAAGGTTCATTACCTTTTGTTGACTGGTAGAAAATGCTTAGGGCGTTAGGTTTGCTTTTATACCTTTTTGTGTAAAGTACTCATCATCATCTCCCTAGCCTTTTTCCCAACCGTGTTGGGTTCGGCTGCCAGCCTAACCGGATTCAGCTCGATACCGGTGTTTTACGTGGAGCGACTCCCTATCTGACCTCCACAACCCAGTAACTGGGCGACACGATACCTCTTGGTTAGACTGGTCTGAGTTTCTGACTAACCAGTAACGACTGTCAAAGTTCTACGAATGACAACCGGGACCAACGGCTTTACGTGCTTTCCGAGGCACGGGATGTCAGTGATGTCTAAGATAAACTTTAGAAAGTACATATGAATTGAAAAAATCACATTGGTACTTGCCCGGATTCGAACTCACAACCTCTTACACGAGAGGTGGGACCATATCCACTGGGCAATCACGACATTTTTCATTTTTTAAATTATAAATCTACTGTTCTGTGAGTTAAGTCTAAAAATCTACTTGTTGATCTTATTTTGGCGACTCCTTCCTTGGCGAATAAATATAACCTTGATTTTCTTGTAAATAATTTTATCAGAGAATTTTAATATTGAAAAAATAAAGAGACCCCTGATCACAAAAACAGCGATCACACTATTTTCAACTGATTTTCAGTAGGTTGCAGTGGTTGGGAATACTGATTGACTTTTCAAGAGAGTACCTAATACCTTAGTCATTAAAATAAATGGTTCCTACCGTTCCCATAAAATAAACAAAAAACAGTAAAGTGACAACAGTGAAGATTAACCAATTTTCTTTAATGTTATTTTATGATTTTAACACTGAGTGTCTTTAGGACCACGTTCCAAAGAACATGATCACACTCTGTTCTACGTTGCCGTTTTACGTCACTGACTGACTTTCAAGAGTTGCAGTAGTTGATCGTAGTCTGAAGGACTTGTTAATGAAAGTAGCCTTATTGTATCTCCGCCCGCTCCCCGCCCCGCTCTCCGCACCCACTCGACCACACCCGACACTTTTATTGCAAAAGTTTGTACAGTCTGACTGCCGGAATTCCCTGTAACTGCCAACTTTAGCCATTTGTAGGATACAAATTCAAACTGTATGAATTGAAAAAACCGTTTTCTGACTCTTGATAATTGTGTGGCGTTCATCGTTTTCTTGTTTCTACCAATTTATGGAGCAACTTTGATGCGTTGTTTTTTATTGAAATGGCTTTTGTTGAGTTGCATGTTTTGAATTCTTTGCCGTCTTTTGTTTTATTATTGACATGTACTGTTGGTTCCCAGGTTTCTCAGACGGGGAGGAAATACTTTGAATTTATTAGAACCGTTTTTTCTTGGTCACAGTTTGTCAAATGTTTAGTGAAACAACAATTACACTAGTTCTTGACGAGATCGTTGCTGAGGTGGTCAACTTAAATTTAATCGTTATTGGTCGCTTGTATTAATTATCCTTCTTAGCCTTCTTATTAAAGGTCGCTATGGCCTAGTGGTAAAGATGCCTCTCAAGTAAGATGTTGTGGATCTGGTCAAGTACCAATGTGAATTATTTAATTCATATGTAAAGTTTATCTTGGACACATCACAGACATCGGTAAAATAAAATGTTATGAGGAAACCTGGATTTGATTCAAACGTGGTGATTATTGCTCGCGCCTTCTATGTATGAGAAGAGGCCTTTGACCCACAGTGGGGGTGTAATAAGCTCCTGTAATTTTGCATTGCATCTCTTGATATCATAACTTTATGAGAAAAGCTCAAAGTATGAATTGCTATGATATAACATGGTATTAATCTGCCAATAAGGTGGTATCTAGCCCAGAGTGCCTAACATTTAGTGTAAGTATAGCTACTAATCGAGATTTAAGTGTAGTTCCTCATTAACGACTAAGTGGCATGAAAGTGTGAAACTACTCATTACGATATCAAAAGTTAAAAAAATTCTTGACCTATTAACCGATGGGACAAGGCCATTTTGTGTTTGTACAGTGAAATCTGGGTGTAAGTACTTAAATACATTATTTTTTGTTAAGATTATGTTTGAAAACACCATAACAAGATAATAGGCGAGACGACAAAAAAGTAAATAGTCCGTCAGATAGATTATTAAAAAGTTTTGGACACGTATTTTTTCTTTTTTCTCGTAAACGAAGAACGACGAAGATATAGTGCGTTTAAGTTGCGCACGACGTCGCGATCAGATACATATTTTGCAGGACTGTGACGTCAAAAGCCCCACTCTGGAACTTTGTTGCTCTTTATCTCTGTATTTTTTTATTAATTTGATCAAGCAAAAAAATACGTGTCCCGTGTTTTCGGCCGATCTATCAGACGGACTAAACAGAATGCCATTTTTTTAATGCTGTCGTCTTGCCTATTATGGTATGTAAGACTAAATTGTCAGACTTTCTGGTTTCTGACAATCAGAAGCACGTGAGATAGTCATGAAATAAAAAGTGAAATGGCTATGTCATAAGCAGCAGTGAAAATGCTCGTCTGGGGTCGACCTTCAAATCTACTGCCACAGGACAGCATTACTTTGTTTTAGAAGGGTGTGTGTATGGTGTAGCATAAGAAGCTATCGTTTTTGTTTTTTTTTCTTGGATTATGCCTGTGTTTAACAGTGGACTAACGCAAGCAGGTAACGATGAAATATGCATGTCCCTTGCTGTTTTTCCATAATGGTATTTTTACACCCATCATATAACATATTATTCTTACTCCTCCGCTGTTCTTTCTGATTAATTTCGTTGCAGGATCCAAGACAGTTGAATCGTTTCTCCTGGACTCGTCGAACTTCACTGCATCGGCACTTTTCTGGTGGAGTCCACTGTTGATTCTGGCTTTCAGAACTTGGGAATAGAGTGGCAGGAATTTCCGAAAAAAAAAAACATCCGTCTTACGCTATGATACTGGTTTAAAACGGACCTAAATGAAAGATTCCTTTGTTTAACCTTTTTCTGCGGTAAAACGTTGAACTATAGCTATTTATAAGCCACTTTCCATGTGACCTCGATACAGATCGATCGCAGTGCCGTATGTACTAATAATAGGAGAAACTTCCAAGGGAAACACGAAAAACTTAATAGGTAGCTAAATTGTGTTATATGTTCGCATGTGTGTTGTATAATTATATAACAGCGGGTGAAGCTGCGGGTAAAAGCTAGTATTTTACCTTTCGACTACCATGCGACAGCCAGCTGTCGCGCTGCTATTGTCTTTCTATTATGTCTCGAATCACGTGTGTTCGAAGGATTAATACTAGGTCTTGCCCGTATCTTCGCTTGTATATATGTCGAAACACATTGCACCCATTTTGTTCATCTGTTACGGCAAAACGTAGCGACGAATTGCCGTGATTTTTTTAGGGAAGGTAGTTAAAGGGATGGAGAGTGATATAGGCTACTTTTTGTCTCTTTCTTACGCGAGCGAAGCCGTAAGCAAAAGCTGCAAACATAGAACAACTAATTAAGACCATCACACAAAAATTCTTCTTGGTAGGAACCCACGACCTTCGTCTTAACAGTAAGGGTCACTACCAGACCCCTCAAAAATAATAAAAAGCCTGTTATATTTTTAATAAAAAGAGGCATTTTTCCCTCGCCCAAAAGCTCTTCTTTACTTATGAATACGTTATGGACAGTAAAGCGAAACCGCGTAAACATGAAGCTATAAAATTTAATCGAGGCGATAACTTTTTGTGCGGTGAGTGGTAAGCATTAGAACTGTGGAGAACTGATGGTTACTTATTATAATGTCGTTTAGATTTCGTTAATCTATGTTCGAGTTTTAACTTTTGTTTAATGGGCCAGTGGTGATTGGTGATACGTGAATTTGATTGTACGCATGAAAATAAAACAGCTCTTTTAGATTAGCTGTGTTTTTTAATTAATTGTATGGATCCACCAAAAAAATTATGTAGACATTTACGGCAATAATGATTTCTACTCTTCTTGAAACAGTAAATAAAAAATCATTCTAGTAAACAACCGTTTTGCGAGGCATTCAAAGTCCTGAAATAAATAATCCCAAATAAACCAATAAAAGCAAGCAAAATGTAAAAGAAGTTTTATAAGTACTCTTTTTGAAAAAGTCATAATTATTATTATACATACCCAACAAAATCCTTCATAAGTACCAGATTTATTTACTTCCTATAGTGCAGAAATTAAGCCGACGAAGTTATCAAACTACAGTAACATATTCCCCCACATTGACTTACACTTAAGCTGAGTCTAAATCGAATAAAAGTTAAATTAAATGTGTGTCTAAGCTAAACTAAGCAAAATGTAACTCGGCTTAATTAACTCCGGGGAAAGTTAACAAAAAGTTTCTTTAAACAATTATTTGTGTAAATATAATTAACGGGTGTATCAGACAGTAAACTACGTAGAACAAACAGACGGGAGTTCTAATTTATATGTAGTGAACTACTGCTAACCAAATAAGCCGGCGGCATCCGAACTGAGCGGTCCGTTATGCCAAGTCTTGAGCCAACTTGGCAATTAACTGTGTGAGATACGGCCGGGGAGGATTGGCAGCTGAATGTTGGGCCAAGATGTTGGACAAGATGGAGTTGAAGAATGTGTTAATTTGGCCAAGTTAACGTTCTACTGTGACTTGAAAAAGAGACAATGTTCTACCCAAGATAAATTAACGTAGCTTAGCAAGAGTTTTGATTAAGAAGTAGTACTGTCTCTGTCGTAAAACTGTGAAACTAACGATGGTAAAATAGAAATTGAGATGAGATAGTAAGCCAAAGTGTTAAGGCATTGTTAATCATTTTCAGAGTTTAGAGAGACTTAATTGTCACTCATTACTTAATATTAAGTGCTAAAGTAGCTCTGTCTGTCTGTGTCGCTTTCACGACAAAAATACTGAACCTATTTTACTGAAATTTGGTACAGAGATAGCCCGGAAAAGAACATGATAGGATAGATTATATTTAAAAATCTCATGGGAACAGGAACTAGTGCAGTATAATATTAGCAAGAAAAGATTACCCTTAATTGTACACACGATGTTACATATTTATAAATGTTTCCCTTTTATACACTGTCTATATTTGGATAAAATAAAACCGAAACACATTTACACATCCCAATAATAATAAAAAAAATAAAAAAATAAAACCAATTCAGTTTTACGCAACTCCCAGAGAGACCTAACTAAAATCTACTTAAAATAAACGACGTCAATAATCTTAGAACGAGACCTTTAAAAAACCGAAACGGCACTAAAACCCCACTGTAACGTCGCGATGAATTTTTAAAACACCGAAGTTACTTCAATATTCAAGCTTGGCTAATATTAAAACAGTTGGCCGAACTACGCGACCGTGTGTCCGCACGGACAAAACTTTTTCCATTTTGCAGTACTAGTGTTTATATGGAAAACTGTCGTCTTGCGGACTGTGGTTTAATTTTTATTTTACGCTTGCCAAGCGGTTTTCTGTGTAGTTAAGAAGTTTCGCTTTTTTGCTCCATTTGAATTGGAGGGAAGGGTTAATTTTTATGATCAGCGGAATGGAAGTGGTTGTTTTTGGAAGGTCGTATTTTTAAGCTTTAAGAGGATACAATTAAAATTCGAAAACCGGTCAATCGCGAGTCGGACTCGCATAACGAGGGTTCCGTAAATTGTTTTTTTTTGTGAAGTAACTACTACGGTTTTCGGAGTTTTTCCTTTATTTGTGCTAAATGACATTGCTTCTTGCTAAATTTCATAATTCTAGGCCAATGGAAAGTACTCTATAGGTTTTGACTCCCTTGCAAATGTCTAAATATACAATACCAACAGCCGTATCTTTTTATTGCGTAGATTTAGAAATTTGATTTTTTCACTGCTTTGAGAGATAGCAGACCTGAGTAGTTATGTGATATTTAATTGCAGCTTGATATCTTGGCGTGTTTCTGAGAAAAAGGGTCTTGACAGACGGACGGACGAACAACAAAGTGATCCTATAAGTGTTCCGTTTTTACCTTTC
Source organism: Athetis lepigone (assembly GCA_033675125.1). Taxonomy (NCBI): domain Eukaryota; kingdom Metazoa; phylum Arthropoda; class Insecta; order Lepidoptera; family Noctuidae; genus Athetis; species Athetis lepigone. The sequence continues at coordinate 1,849,531 of CM066222.1, read as the reverse complement.
GAGGTACGGAACCCTAAAAAAAACTAGCTTCCACACGCGGCTTCATTCGCGTGAATGTTTATACTTCTATTACCTATTTTACCCTTTCAGGGTTGGAATGACCAAATCCTTCCTTAGTGGTTAGCTACTCTTTACAAAGAACACACCCTGCAAGTTTCATGTCTCTAGGAGCAGCGGTTTGGGCTGTGCGTTGATATGTCAAAAGTCAGTCAATCAATCAGTCAGCTAGTTTACCATTTTATATATATAGAAAAGAATGCAAGATAAGTTAATGAATGAATGACCATTAGTGTAATAGTACATCATGATTCAAGTAAGCTAAGTTTGGTAATAAGCCCGAGGCGGGATTGCAGTACAAGTAAAAGGCGAGGGCGTAATGATATTAATGTTTGGGCATGTAATTCGACATTTTTAACGCTTGCGTGGTAGGATCAAGAAAATTTCTTTCCAAGTATTATTATAGACTAACAGCTATTACATGGATTAGGTCACTAGAAATAGCACTTTGTCAAATTAAGTTAATCGTTTAATTTTATGCTATATTATTATGTTTATTTTCGCTGTATCGTATACTTACAAATTGTGCGACAAAAGTTACTTTATGAGTGTGTCTAGTGAAGACCGAATTATCCTTGTAATCAATTATCCCACAATATAAAAATATCCAAGTTACAAAAAAAAAAGTTGCTGAATTCTTTTGAAATAGGACACAATCACTTGAACAATTACAAACATGTACAGTCTCAACCAGAAGACATAGAATTAGTCGTAAGTTCAGTGATTATGACCCACCCTTCAGTTTCCGGGAGACAAATGCCCATGGGCCCTAAACTGGTGATTATCATGCGATATGAAAACGGCCACAAACTAGGGGTCGACCTTACAAATTGCTCTGACGGATGGCTTGACCCGTTCGTTTGGGACTTAATGGCCTGCGACCTTCATCAGTTACGTGTCCAGTTCTGCAGATAATATTATTATAATGTACGTATTTTGATCTGCGGATTGAGTTGGACAGATTTCTTTGAATATTTTTAGTGAAATTTCTTCAGATGTTTGCCCTGTTGGTGTCGAGGTTGTATAAGCTTGTTGTTTTCATTTCTAGGTTAGGAACATTGTAAATAGGTATTTCCATTAATTTTTTTTCAGTAGAAACTTAGAGTTTAGAAGTTAATGGTGTATCACCCTCTTGCCTAAGCCCGTAGGTCCTGCTTTTCATTCGTAGAACCTCAACAGTCGTTAAGTAGTCGGAGTCCAGAAAGTTTGAAAACCATGTACCAATTATCGATGTAACTTTTTCAATTACGAATTGAAAAAGTAGTTGTATTTTCTAAGTTTATCTTGGACTTCACTGACATCCTATGCCTTGGAAAGAACGTAAAACAGTCGGTCCCGGTTGTCATTCGTAGAATTTTACCTGCTATTACGGGTCAGAAGCCAAGTCTTACCAAAGGGTATCGTGGTCCCAATAACTTACAAGTATTGTTTATTAAGTATTAACTGCATCTGGTAATACTCTTATGTCTGGTATAGTTAGCAAAAGAATAGGGAGATGAATGATTATTTATACCTCTGGTAAACTTTTCCTACACTTTAGTAGTTTTCTTAAAGTTTTAAATATAGAACTGTTTTAGCAGTTTTCAATTGTTTATTAAAATATTGGACAGTACTAATGGATTTCATTGTACTAAAATGTCTCCTAGTTTATGACGTAATTAAATTATTTATGGCAAATGGATCATTGTTAAATCTATTTCTGATGAAACTTTTGTTGGATATTCACTTATAGCTTTTGGAGAAATGTAACAGTTAGTAGGTATATTGAAATATTTTGATAGAACTAATTGAATTATTGCAAAATTTTGATTTGGTTGATTTATTTACTAGCTAATTCCGACCGACGTTGTGGTGTTAAACGGAACCAACACATAACAACATGTTGAATGCGGTTTGGTGCAGTAGTTTGGAAGTAATGCCCGTACATGAATTTCGACGATTCATTTTTATTAATATAGACTAAGCTAGGCTACATTACTTGTTGATTTTACCATCATCTGCTGTACTACTCCGCTCCCGTAGGCTGTAGGTCATGATGTTATATAGCCTTTCTCGATAATTAGGCTATCCAACGCAAAAACAATTTTTCAATTCTACCCAGTACTTCCTGAGATTAGTGCGTTTACACACTCTTCAGCTATATAATATTAATATGATAATTATTTATTACAGAGTAGCTTTTGCCCGGGATGGAAACTATCCTATGTCCTTTCTCGGGTCCCAGACTATATCTGTACCAAATTTCATTCAAAGCAGTTCAGTGGTTTAGGCGTGAAGGAGAGACAGACAGGCAGAGTTACTTTCGCATTTATAATATTAGTACGGATTTAATAAACTGCACACCCAAATATATGCATACCTAAACAAACGCAAAGTTTCACCATAGTGTTTGGAAAATAAATTCGCAATTTTGCTTTACATAAATAACGACTAGGGCTATCATGCTATCTGATTATGACAAAACTAGGCTTACAAATGCTTTCATTTGTTAAGGTGACAAAACATAACGGGAAAGACGACCCGGGGTGCGGCAACATACAAACAATTATATATCTACATTATGAGAACAAACTCGAAAGTTAATAAAACCACAGTCTCAAGTTTCCAGAACAACGTTTTTCTTCAAAATCAGCATACGAATATAGATAGATGGTGTATATAATCGTCAAATAGAAGTTAGAGAAGGATAGTTTCTTCGTATACATATAAAACGCTTTACTAATCGTCATGTTTTATGCATGTAGGCTAAACATTAACATAATACGAGTACTTGTATTCTAGTTTATTATAATTGGTTCTCGTTGGCATAGAGTGTTTAGAGACTGGACTGGGTATAAAATGTGGTGTGTTTTGATTGGTTTTTTGCCTAACTAGGGTATAAACCTGGAGATGTATTTTAGGTTCAAAACTGTGGTGGAGAATAAATTCTTTGTTTTTTTTTTGTAATTTGTACTTATAATGAAGTTTAGTTATAGAATAGAATGGAATATAGTTAACTAGCTTTTGCCCGCGGCTTCGCTCGCGTTAGAAAGAGATAAAAAGTAGTCTATGTTACTCTCCATCCCTTCAACTATCTCCACTTAAAAAATCACGTCAATTTGTCGCTCCGTTTAGCCGTGAAAGAAAGACAAACATACAGACAGACACACATATTAGTATGGATTTCAGCTAGATTCTTAGGTGGTTTTATTCATGTGACGAATACACTTTCAATGTATGGAGATTACAAAATGTGACGAATTTACTTTGTGGTGAATGTACAATAACCTTTATTTCTTACGCCTGCGCTTCCATCAGCGTGGAAGTTAAATACAATTTAAATCATAATTTTGCTAAGGTATAATTTGTAATAGAGCTTAAAATGTTCTTTTCTTTTTACAGGTAAGTATCCTGATAATATCTGGTGTTCTGATGAGCTGGATGCAGTAAGTAATATCTTGTATGACGGCCAACAGTGACACCGTGCCGCTTGCATATAAATAATTACATTCTCATATTTTGTCTTTTATCTCCGTCAAGTTAATAGGGTGGATTTTTTGGGGTTTTGGTGACTTTTATTTTTTCCATTCAATGAAATAGGAATAAGCCAAAATTGCCACGGTATGAGAACCGTTATTGGTTACCGCTTATACCGCTATCTGCATTACTAAAAGCGCCGCAGTTGCTTTGTCACATTAGATACAAAGAAATACCTTAGATGCCTATACATTATGGTAGTATAGCACTACAGTAGTACACTGTAGTAGCAGTAGTAGTGTGTAGAATGTCTAAATAGGTTTCTTTTAATTATGAAAGAAAATGCTATACGCTAGTAACATGTTAACAACTACGTCCATTTAATATTTTGTGGACTGGCAATACCGTCGCCGGCCATATTGGGCAGTTTGGACAGGTCTTGTCATTCGAGACGAACCAACGGTCGCATGTGATTGTCATTTGTTAATTATTGTAAAACTATTATAAATCTGTTGTTAATTGTATTTGAAGTAAAACCAGTGAATAAAAATATTGTTTGCACAAATCAGTTATTTAATTTGATCACCGGACAGGAGTATTTTACAAACAGTCACGTAACCAACGAGTATTTAAATCGGATCAATAAAGATATTTATTTGGCAAAAATATACGTTTACACACATATTAAAGTATGCAATATCTTAAAAAAGTATCTGAAATCCAAACATGTTTTAACTGTCGATGCGTCCAACATTTATAATTAAACACTTTACTTAAAGCAGATTTTTCGATCGCCAGATAACTTTATATATATGTTTGAAGTTTTGACAGAGAATGAGTGGTTTGACATATTTTGTTTATTTTGTAAACACACACTCATTACTCGTGTAATGAGTTGGTTTTGTGAAATGTTGTGAAAAGTTGTATAATAAATAGTATAGTTCATGGCGGCCCAAATCGTATCGGCCCGCGGGCCATACGATTTGGGCCGTTCAGACTAAATATCCAAAAAATCAGCCCTTAGTCGGTAAAAACAAAAGCTCTTTACAACCTTCTGCTAGTATATTCTTAGACACTCATGAACTATGCTATTTATTATACAACTTTCCACAACATTTCACAAAACCAACTCATTACCACCAGCCAGCCCAAATATTCAAAGCCCTCATTTTTGTATGTAAATCCAGGGAAAATACTATGAATCACCCTAATCCAGCCAGTAATGAGGGCTAGGGGATGGGCGCGCCACAATTATGACTAATGACATCAATGACTTGAACCAAAGTAATGGCGCTTTCAAACGGGACATGTTTTCCCAGCAATGTATTGCTGAAGGAATATTAGTATTATTATTTTTCTATATATTTCTATATCTCGGGACCCAGGGGTCCCGGGCTTTTGGAAGCCGTACGAGGGGCCGAAGCCAACTCGCAGAGGCCTAAGTGCACCTAAGGACAACCCCCAGATGGTGTTGGACTGTTGTAAAATATGGCAACAACAAGAAATTTGGACTATGGACTTGGATTCTTTAATAAATAAGGTACCAGATACTATGGAATGAATATGGCCCCTGCCTGACCAATGGTTGTAAACACGGAAAAATGGCAATTAAATTATTAATTTTATTATTATATTTTATTTAGGGAATATTTCCTGTGGGACGAAAAATGAATACCAGTTTTTTACTGTCCCACTGCTGGCCAAAAGCTGCTTCTCACTCAGAGAAGGCACTAGCATTGATCTCCACGCTTGCTCAAGGCGAATTGGCGAATTTACAAAGTTTTCTCCACAGATATCTGTGATTTCTAAGATATATTTTAGAAAGTACATGTATGGAAACCTGATAACTTTTGAATTTTTATTTATTACTAGACTTAGGTAGTCTTAATAATGTAACGTTTTGGTGTAAAGGGCTTCCTACTGATACAGGCTATATTTAAAATGGCTACTGGCTATATTTTCCGGCACCATATGTTTGAAATACATTGCTCGCAATATTTTAAACATTGCCGGGCTAGAGCCGAAAATATTGCAACATATTTCCGCTAAGCAACCTGGGCTACTCTCAGTTGTAATCGCCTCTATGTGCCTATTGGCCTAGTTCTGTTCTGTCTCCTCTCTCAGACGTGGAAAGTATGTTTTTTCTTGCTTCCCTGCTGTCTTTTTCTGATGAATTTCGTTTCGGGATACAAAGCAGTTTTACCGTTTTCTCCGGGACTCGTCGAGCTTCATTGCTCGGCGCTTTTCTGGTGGACTCCATTGTAGGTTCTGATTTTAAGGAGTTGCAGTGATTGGAAAAGTGTAGCGGAATTGTCTAAAAAAATTGCCGAAGTATTGCCCGTTCAAGAGCACCTTTAGACTTGAATGACCGACAAACAGGGGTGTCTATTTGCTAGTCATTCTAGAAATATTTTTCATTTGTGGGTATTGAGGAAGAGCGGAAACGTGGCTTGTGCTTTTGTCTTTCTGGCTAGAATGGATAGCTTCAATGTTACCCAGAATGAACTTAAATTAATTTATTTGAGTATTTAAAAGACCTGCACTTATAACGAGCTTTATATATTAAAGGCCTTAATAAAATTTATTATGTACTTTCTAAATTTATTTAAGACATCAATGGCAACGTTCGTGCCTTCTCTGTATGAGAAGAGGTTGTTGCCCTGCAGTGGGACAATAATAAGCTGATATTATAAGTTTTATTTATCTACAATATTTCATTCAGTTCAATTACTTATTGAGCAAAATATGAGTCGAAAAGATTCTTTATTATTTGGCTCCCCGTAGCGTTATATGAATGTAAAAATATTCAAAAATTCTCTAGCGGAGTATAAAATTACTGTTTTACCATTTTTTTTTTCTGCATTTATGTCTTTATCCTCGTTTAGACACCGTACCATAATAGCTGTAGAACGATTATTAGTTAATGAATCATAGGTACATTTCCAATCGACTGCAAAAAGGAGAAAGTTATCAAACTCAAACATTTTTGTTCAAATAAACCATTTTTAGGCACTTCTGAATTGTCAGTCAGAAAATTAGAGCTTGATGCTCGTTCCAAACAGTATTAACTCTAGTGGACAAGAAACTAGTTTCGTTATGGGACATGGTTTAATTTTTTTGGTGAGTGGGAAATCATCATATGACTGCTCCCGTCCTGGGTGCGACGGTAGGGCGTGTCAGACTTTTACTGACTAAAACCCACTCATGTTTCTTCGGTTGCCCTTTATGGTCCGGGGTCACGGTACGGTGGCCCTGTTGGCCCCTTCCAGTGAACTCCAGTGGATAAGACTAGTTTAGTGATGGGACAGTGGTTAAGGAACCACTATCGTGTTCGAGACGAGGCAATCACACCACTATGATATTTCAATTAGTGTTCTTTCTAAATTTATCTAGGACATAACTGACACCCCGTGCCTCGGAAGGCACCACATAAACGTGTTATCCAGTAACTGGGCTATGGAGGTGAGATTGGCAGTCACTCTATGTAAATCTCTGGTATTCAACTGTATGTGTTAACGGCCAAACCCGATTTCAGGACAAACTAGTTTTCCCTAGGCTAAACTAGTCTAAGATAGGTCGACGGAGCCCCGCTGCGCGTGGCTCCTATTTCTGGGTGGTTTAAAAATAACCACGAAAACTAAGGCGGGAGCTCCGCTCCGTTTCCGTCCGTTTTTACAACAAATTCTTGCTTACTGTTTTTACAAAATCAAAACCATCATTTAAATATATGCCTTATGAAACACATGTCACAAATTGACGATCCAACGCTCTCGCAATCCTCAAACCGACCATAAAAAATGTTCAACAATCCAAATTAAAATATTATACTCTAAAATCAAAACACATCTACATACAAGGTCTATAAAGTCTGTCTGTACATTTATGACGGCTTAACCTTAAATTTCTAGTATAAAGTTGTCGAGTAACACCGGTAGTCTTGTCTCGTTAGGGCGACAGCTTATGTTATAAGCAATGTTTATTGGCATGAGGAATTTTCATTCATAATTATAAATTAAAATTCCATTGCTTTATACAAGTTACTTGTGGCTACTGAGCTGTTCGGGGTAATAATATAAATAACTAGCTGCCTCCCGCAGTTTCACCTGCATTAAACCGGTGAACAACTCTTATCACTTAGGGGTATGAAAAATAGATAGTAGCCGATTCTCAGACCTACTGAATATGCATATAAAATTTGGTAAAGCCGTTTCGGAGGAGTAAGGTAACTAACATTGTGACACGAGAATTTTATAAATAAGATAATAGTTTTTTAGTTTTTTATTGTATTTTGGTGCAACAAACAGACGGCAGCACATTCAGCGTCGTACTTATGCAGCCGCTAAATAAGGTTAAGACTAGAAACAAGCAAAAGCAAAAATAAACTCAAGTACTGGTTCTAGAGTCTACCAAAGAAATTAAATTACTAGACCAATACTTACCTATCCTATTTAATATAAGATTTAAATGAAATAATGTACTTATATTGTATAAGTAAAAACATTAGATATAAGTAAATAATACTCAATTAACTTTTTTTAAGGTCATAAGTTCGAATCAAGCCTCGTCCCCAATAAGAACATTTGTCGAGCGACATGTGTCCCCGGTGGCATCGGGCGATGTCGGACGACATCGCCGCGACTCCGCGAGATTATAAAAACTGTTACTTAAAGCTGGTCTACAACGACGCCGCACGGTGGGCTGAAAATCGGCTTTCATAGACTTAGGGATTTCAATTTGCAAGTGCTTGTTTTTATGCCGGATATCGCTTCTATTAGTCATTACTATGTACAAAAATGACACCCGAGTTAATTCTACCCAAAAACGAAGGAAATATAATTTTTTTACGAAAAATTTGTATGAAGCTAGTATGAAAAATCGAATTATCTCCTAAACGGCATGTTTAACCGTAATATCCTTGGAGATGGTCATAGTGCTAATTATTTATGATTTTTTGGTTGGCGATAGGACGAAAAATTTAATGCCGTTTTTTTTTAAAAAATCGTCAAAATATTTTTATTTATTTTTACATGTAAAACGATCCCTTTTAGTGTCTAAGTTAAAAAGTTCGATATGTTATTAACCCAAATATTAAGAACACACGAAACAAGAAAAATAAAATAAAAAAATTGCTGTTTTTGACACATTTATATTAATTTAAATAAAAAAAGATTTATATTGAAGTAACATTATGAAGTTATATTTTATACAAAATAAGTTAATTTAAGGAATTAATACTAAGCATTCGTAAAATAAAGTAAAATAAATAAAAAAAATAAAACATATCATTAAATATTACAAAAAAACCCAAACACTCAAATACAAATTTACAAATATGTACATATATATCTTTTTTACAAATTTTCCTTATCACTCTCGTTGTCAGACTCCAATTCTGAGTCAGCATCCAGATTGGATATATCCAAAAATTCGAACTCAGTTTCCTGAAATTGAATTAAGTCGAGAGTTTCAGCAAAAAAGCTCTGCTTTTTCTTGGCATCTAACTTAGGCCTTTGTGCACTTAGCAAAGGGTCCGAAGAAACAACAAGCATATTTAAAATGTCTTGATTGGAATCCTGCCTGCTTCTTTTCCGCGAATGATGTTCTCGAAACCTCCTAAAATCTTTGTTTCGAGACTCTGAGGCTTCTTCCGAGAGAGTCCCAATCGGCACAATATTATTTTTCTCGATTATGTCAGCCCCATGGATTAGTAACTTATGAACGGTTGACGACATGTAGAACCAGTCGTATAGTAATACGTACTTTTCTGCTGTTTTGCGAGCATAATCTCTAAATTTTATTATATCGATCTGCTCTCCAGATGTAATTGCTTGTAAAATTACAGCAAATCTTTTGATGAGGTCTTCATCCAAACCGGTTATAGCTGCGGTTTTATTAGAAAACTCAAAGAATTTTCTTGCAGTATTCCCGTCATTGGTGGTTCCCGAGCCTTGTTTTACTATATCAATCAACAGATTGAGCTCATCTTTGAATTTATTTTGAATTATTTTCTTTCTTGTCTGTAGCATTTCTTTGTGCTCATCACTTCTCGCTGCCCACCGTTTGAAGTCCAGTTTGTATGCAATGTGTAACAGACATTCCATACAATTTATACGGGCGTGTAGGGATGACAAGCCAAACTCATACAGGTCCGAACACACAATTTTTGATGTTACAGCATCTAAGCGGTTCATTTCTGTAGGCTTTGCTAAGCACAGGTAGCACGATGCATTTGATCTAGCTTCAGAAAGGTAAGTACAGACTTTAGCGTCGATCATCGTCATCATTAGTTGATGAGTCACCCTATTATTATTATTGCACTCTGTGGGGATAAGGGCCTCAATTTCTTCATCCATTTGTTTTTTCAGCCCAAGGACAACTGCTTCACTCTCCTTTACAAAAGTAAACTGAACTGGACGACAATACAAAACTGAGCATGGTTTTGGGTTCGTCCATAAAATGTTGTCTCCATCTGTCAGTTTTAGTGGCACCAAGGAGGTCATGAAAATGCTTGAATCATCTTCCTCACCCTCAATTTTCTGCTTGTATCGGCTTTGGTTAGAAGCACCGTCAAATCCCCACTTGGATATCAGCTTCAACTGCTTGTTATGCTCTTCGTTAGAAAGGCTTTGAAGGATTCTTGTAACCGTGATATCAAGTAAAGCTTGAAGTGTAATCCTAGCCGATGAATCAGTAACTGTCACTGATTGCTTCGGAGGGTAGCAATCAAGCTTAGTTTGTTGCACTTTATAGTAAGATGGATAAATATCTTTAGCACCTTCTCGAATGGCAGCCTCACGCAACGTAATATATTGCCACTTTGAGAGTTTTAGCGAAAGAAGCAATCCAAGCGCCTTTTCTGGCGTAAATATGATTGTTTTCGCTGGTTTCTTAAGCGTTTCATTTAATTTAGCGGCTGCTTCAGGATTTTTCATCATGTATTCGATGACAGAGGCGATATCTCCATGCCCTTCTTCTTTTAAACGTGCTGCAGCTGCATATGCCAATTCACTGGAACCTTCGCCTGTGTGTTCATCAGATCTTCTCTTTTTTTGTTTACTTCCCAGGTCTTCGAATGGTTTACGGGATCTTTTCGTCATTGTTCCAATGGACGTTGATGTCGACGGTTCTGGAGAGACTGAGGGCGCTCTTGGTATCTCATCAACACTTGGTTCTTGATTAACTAAAGTTTGCACAAAACTCGGCCAATCAATATTTGCTCCCAACCAATTCTCGTACTTTCTCCTGAAATTATCAAGGAATCGGTTGGATTTCCCCCACCTTTGTAAAGCGGCTCGCGTAAATCTCCGACAAAATTCTTTGAGAACAACATAATCTTCGTCAGACAGGCAATCGCCTATGCGGGATACAACTGCACTAAACAATACTTCATGATCAAATGAAGTACTCTCACTTCGTAGAAGAACAAACAAGTCTAAATTGGTGATTAAACTTTCCATTTTAAGATTTTATAGTCGCAGATTTAGTGTTAGCAGTTACACAGTTGTGAACAAATTAAATTATAAAACAAAACTTTAGCCCTTTTATTGCAAAACGACAATAATTAGGTAACTACCCTCATTAGTTATCTCCTCATTAGCTAATGAAAATCTATAATTGTCACTAACTATTCTTAGAACTCATAGCACTGCTAATTAACAAATTAGCTTACTTATCAGGAAATGTTAAATATAATCCATTGTCGCGAGATATTGAAAATCATTAAATCACCTATTAAGACTCATTAGAAGACCTAATCAGTGTAGTTACTTAATCACTTCTTTTTGGACTCATTAGAAGACAATTGGTAATTTGGTTGTATGAAAAGTTTTAAAACTCATTTTGTGCTGATAAATATCTAGCTCAAACATAGTTGGCTACGTGTGGGTGTACTATAAACCTCTGCCAACTCCTTCGGAAATATAGGAGTGATGCTATTTTATGTTATGTGTAGTTAAAAGTCCGTGTTCTTCAACATAAACACCAAAAGGAATCGTTTCATACGTAAAAACAAATAAAAATATTTTGACGATTTTTAAAAAAAAAACGGCATTAAATTTTTCGTCCAATTGCCAACCAAAAAATCATAAATAATTAGCACTATGACCATCTCCAAGAATATTACGGTTAAACATGCCGTTTAGGAGATAATTCGATTTTTCATACTAGCTTCATACAAATTTTTCGTAAAAAAATTATATTTCCTTCGTTTTTGGGTAGAATTAACTCGGGTGTCATTTTTGTACATAGTAATGACTAATAGAAGCGATATCCGGCATAAAAACAAGCACTTGCAAATTGAAATCCCTAAGTCTATGAAAGCCGATTTTCAGCCCACCGTGCGCCGACGGTACCTCAGACAGAAACACGGTACACGCCGAGCCGCGTACGCATCCATACTAATATTATAAATGGGAAAGTGTGTCTGTCTGTCTGTCTGTCTGTATGTTTGTCTTTCTTTCACGGCAAAACGGAGCGACGGATTGACGTGATTTTTTAAGTGGAGATAGTTAAAGGGATGGAGAGTAACATCGGCTACTTTTTGTCTCTTTCTAACGCGAGCAAAGCCGCGGGCAAAAGCTAGTCAAACATAAACATGGCAACCTGATCATAGACTCTGCTTAAGGAACAATTTCAACAATGTCGTTAAGAGACCCTTTTTTGCATTGAGACAGTAAAAGACATTAAAGCTTCAAAACCACGTGATTCGAGTCACAATAGAAAGACAATAGCAGCCCAACAGCCGGCTGTCGCTTGGTCGATGAAAGGTTTGGCGTTAAACTATTGATCTTACACAAACTGTATGACAGTTGAAATTTAAATTTGGTCTTGTTGATTAATGGAGGGATTGATAGTAACCCTAGAAACATCCTAGAAAAGATTAGTCTCATATGGCAATTTTATAGACTTGAGATTTTACCGCTTATTAAGGCACAAATGCTAGCCCATTAAACTACACAAAACTGTAAAGTTTTCAGACAACCTTGAATCCAATGCTTAAGCAATAAAGTTAAGAATCTATCAAAGTGACATATTCTAGTAGCTTGATCAAGCCAAAGAAATGATATTTAAATGTTAAACGAAAAGGGATTGGCAAGACAATTTAGATATTGTCAAAACATTTATCTAAGCATGTGACATATGTAAGCTCAGTCAATTATTCAGATCAAACAGAAATAACTCAGTCGTCCGTTTAGAAAGCGACCAAATTAAATATAAATAAAAAAAAAAAAAAAATTAAATATAAATTAAATATAATTAAATATAAATTAAATAAAAATACCAATAAATCTTCTTTGTCGTTACCCACTATTCTTCAACAACTCTTGGATTGTTTAGAATTCATAATAACATCACGAAACGTTCCTCTATGCTAAATAGTCGATTTAAATTCGATATGTAATCGATTCCATTGAACGATATCCGAGTGATATTCTCGCGTTAGTTAATTAAAGATCGATTATTATAATTTGATTGGGTAGTTTGGTTGATTTATTATGTTTTTTTGTTGTTTGCCCGTCAATTTTGATTTCAATAACGATTGCTTGGTCGACAACATTTTTTGTGTTCTTGTGAGCTTGTAAAAAGTCGGGAATTTTAAGTGTATCATCATTTTTGATAGTCGGAGATATCTGAACTGATATAGTGGAATGGTTTCGACGAATGCTGGTACTGACGGAATAATCAGAACATTTGAAAGCCGGATTGGTAATCGTAATAATATCTGATAAAATTCTTGAGCCGTCTCTTAAGATATTGATGGAAAGTGAATGGGAATATAACTTTGAGACGTGTAGTCGTATCAGTACATGATCGAGTCGTTTTTAACTTGGATACTAAAAGATATGTTTATATAGTCTAGTGGTTATGATGCTCGCTCTTGTGCATGAGATTTCAGGTTTGGTAACATCCAATGTAACTTTTTGGGAGAATATCTGGGTCTTTAAATCATTGCAAATTCACTATTAGCAGGTCTAGTGGCCATTGGTCATACTAAGCTGTTATAATATTATTATTTATTACTTGCATTATGAATGAAAGAAAGATGAATTTGTAATTTGTTTAAGACTGAAATTTTCAATCTTACTTGAGCAGTCGTGATGATTAATATTCGTGCCTTTTCTGTATGAAAGTAGGCCTAGAAAAGAAACATATTATAGAATAGTAAGCTGGTATTATCAAAATAAAACTACTTACAGTCTCTTAGCTATGAAATAAAAAAAAAATGTATATATATTTACTATAGCTGGTATTATTATTTATTCCCTACGACTTGATGTACGTAGCCTAAATTACCTTCAAAATTAAAGTTGCATTTACTTTAACTATTAAAATTAGCGTCGGCTGTTAGAGCGGTTTTATATTCATAGCTTTACTAACAATTTAACATACACCCTTTTACTCATAAACTAGGAACTAATTAGCACTGTAGTTTAGAAACTAAGTTATTATTCTTAGTCAGAATAGTCTGCCGACAGGTTAAGATGTTTTGAGAACCAATTAATTTATTAATTAATATTTAATAAGCAGAACGAGCAGGTTAGTTTGTTTTTGTGTTTAGTTCGTTTAATTTCATTTAAGACTGATTTTCAAGTTTTCTCCGTATGTCAATAGTTACAAAAAAACTGTAATTAAGTACATAATTATATGTATTTAGAAATGTGTAGTTCTCTGTGTTTCAAATATAACGTTAGAGCTATTATTTCTTCTTGGTAGAGTTTGGTAGTTAGTAGCGATTTTGTTGGCACCGTTCTGTCATCCGTAGGTCTTCGTCGTATTAGAGTCAGAAGGCAATAAGACTTACTAGCTGTGATCGGATAAGGGTGAGCTAATGTGCTTCGAAAAACATAAAAAATGGATGTAGCGTTACCCTGGGTTGTAGAGGTCCAGGGAAACAACCACACAGGTAGGTTCGTCTAGGAAACCAGAACCTTAGGGAACTGGAGTCCCAGACGAACAGAAGGGTAGAAAAAGAAATAAAACAGTTATGAAATGAACATATATATATTTATAATTACTTATTAAATATATATAGATAAAAGTAAATAAATACATGATATGAAAGATTTAAAATTCCTTTTTTAGCATTAACATCGTCAGTTATAATTATTAAAGTTAGTATGTAAATTACATTAGCTTCCGCGCTTACTTACATCGTTCAAACGAAAAAAAAATAAGTTTATCACCTTTATATACACTTTCATGTAAAACATTAATTAGTATTATGTTGCATTGTGTTACACTAAAAGCCAATAAGAACAAAGTTCTGTAGTGGTTTTAATTATTGTCTTGCAAACAATCTGACTCACCTAAGTGGTTACTGCCGCTTATAAACATTTACAATTCTAGAGGCCTCGATCTAATTTGTGTATGTAAACAAACCCACGCTACAGAGAAAATTCCTATTTAAAAAACAAAGGTTTTTAAAGCTTAAAGTAGCAAAGTTAAGTAAAAAGTTCACATTACACGAAGTATTTAACACAATATTAAGCTGTATCTGTCCCTTTCACCTTTTATTCGTTAAACTCAGCGGAAAATACTCAAAAAAGTGGGCAAGGGCGACTTGAAAATATTTATGGGGTTCCGTACTATACTTAGATGTTATGGAACACATACTTGTGCACCGTATTGGCAATCGCCTTTGCTAAACGCCTTAAGATTTGTCCTTTCGCCAGCGGTATCTTAAAACTAAATAAATGAAGACAGACTAACGATTAGACTTGCTAAAAATTTTACAGTTTTGTTGTGAATACTGAAAAATTTACTTACAAAATATTTAACACTAGCTTTTGCCCGCGACTTCGTCCACGTGGAATAATAGTTCCCGTTCCTGGGGGATTTCCGGGATAAAAACTGTCTTTTCTCGGGTCCTAGATTATATCTGTACCAAATTTCATTCAAATCGGTTCAGTGATTTAGGCGTGAAGAAGAGACAGACAGACAGAATTTATAACATTAGTACAGATTGTTCTGTAAAAAAGTTAATTGAATAAATGTTCATGTTAATCGGATAAAAATTCAGCTGAAATGTTGTTGCAAGTAAAAGTATTGGTGAATGTCTTGATTTGATTTCCGTTTTAATTAAAATATTTTTCGAAATAATCAAATGACGCCTCGCATCTTACAGATTATGTATTTGTTTTAATTTAAAACTGTTATCCATACTAATATTATAAATGGGAAAGTGTGTCTGTCTGTCTGTTTGTCACGGCAAAACGAAGCGATGGATTGACGTGATTTTTTAAGTGGAGATAGTTGATAATGGAGAGTAACATAGGCTACTTTTTGTCTCTTTCTAACGCGAGCGGAGCCGCGGGCAGAAGCTAGTAAAGAATATAAAGAAACGTTACAAAAGTTTCCAATTCCACGAAATTTCAAAAAACATAAGTCTACAGCATAGTAGAAAGGTCCATTTTAACCACTTTTAGGAACGAAAGGAACTCTAAAAACACAAGCAACTCACAAACAGTTTGAAAACACTCATTTTCAACTCAACACAATTACATTAATATGCTCATTCGGGCCATATTGTACACATGTAAGCTATCCCAGGCCTGGTCCCTGGTCCCTTTCTGTTTACAAGACAATTTGGGACAAAGAATATTATTATAATGTTTTGTAGAAAATGTTTGCGACGAGTATTGTAAGGGGTGACATTATTTTTTTCGGGCGCTCGAGGCTTTTTTGTAGGAGCGGATTTTTGAACAAACAATTTTTGTTTTCGCTGTGGTTGTGGTCCAAGAGTGCAGTGTTGGCAAATCTTTGTCATTTAAAAATATGGAAATGCTGAAATTTTAAAGATGGATTTTTTCGTTTAAACTGCCTGAAGATGTGATCAATTGAAAATATCTCGTAGTACGTTAATGTATCTTGTTGTTTTGTTTTAAATCCATACTAATATTATAAATGGGAAAGTGTGTCTGTCTGTCTGTCTGTCTGTTTTTTTGTGTTTATTTCACGGCAAAACGGAGCGATGAATTGTCGTGATTTTTTGAGTGGAGATAGTTGAAGGGGTGGAGAGTAACATAGGCTGCTTTTTGTCTCTTTCTAACGCGAGCGAAGCTGCGAGCAAAAGCTAGTATTTCATAAAACGTACAAATCAGTTATGACGATCCGTGCGTTGAAGTTTCACGTGACGTTACGAATAGGTACATATTTTACTATACAGTGACGTCACAAGCCTCCACTGTGGAACTTTAATCTTTACTAATATTATAAAGAGGAAAACTTTGTATGTTTGTTTGATTTAATGAATAGGCTCAAAAACTACTGGACCGATTTTAAAAATTCTTTTACCATTCGAAAGCTACATTATCCCTGAGTAACATAGGCTATATAATATCACGCTGTGTCCCACGGGAGCGAGGCAGTAACCAAAAACCTAACGTAACGCGGGTGAAAGAGCGAGGAACAGCTAGTGCTCTATATCTTTGTATTTTTTATTAATTTGATCAAGCAAATAGTAGTTTTGGACGGTCTTACACATGGACTAAACAGAATGCCATTTTATAATGTTGTCGTCATTTCTATTCAAAACCCAGGAAATTCTCTCATCAGTAAAATCAGTAATATTATATTTATTTTGTAAATAGGTTATATACATAACACTTTTAAACGTCAATACTTTGATTTGTTATTTTAAGCGAACGATGGGGCCGGTGTTTCCTAGCTGACTGCTCTGAGAAGAAACATCCGAAACTAACTCAGAGGTCAAAGTCTCTTTTAATCCTTCGAACACACGTAATTTGAGACACAATAGATAGACAATAGCAGCCCGACAGCCGGCTGTCGGTTGGTAGTTGAAAGGTTAAAAAAATAAGTAAAATCAGTAAAATCATATTTATTTTGTAAATAGGTTATAAACATAACACTTTTACACGTCAATTTTGTTTTTTTTTTTTAAATTAAGCGAACGATGGGGCCGGAGTTTCGTAGCTGGACTGCTCTGAGAAGAAACATCCGAAACAAACTCAGAGGTCAAAGTCTCTTTTAAAGTCCATACAATCGTATTGGTCAAAAATGTGCGAGAACCATGGAGGTTTGTCTGAGGTACTCTCTAGATGAGAGAAGCACACAGATTTGAGTGGACCTGTCCAGACAGTGCAAGCATTTGTCAGGTTAAAATCCATACAACCATATTGGTCAAAAATGTGCTAAAACTGCCAATTCTAACCCCCGCAATTAGTGCCAAAGAATAGATAGCTATTACCAGCAAGTTTTCAGACTGTCTTCAACTCCTGAAGGTCTCAGAATATCTATTCTCAGCAGAATTGCTAACTTGTTAGTAGCCTTCGGACTATTGATCTCAGAGTCCGTTGTTTGTTTCTGACTAAACTTAGGAGCTGTTAAGATGTTCATCAAGTTGTTAGATAAATTGATCAATTTGTTGTGATGTGTTTAGCGTGGATGTGTTCCTGATTGGGGTAAACTTGTCTTACTTATTTTAAGTTCATATTTATTGGCAAATGGTTGATAAGACAACAAAATCAACTTTGGCAAGGCAATTTATTTTCGCCATAGTGCAACAGTGTAATGATATGTTAACTCCTAAATAATATTAACAGAAGTTACCCACTTACCCAGTAAATAAGAAAATCATCACACAAAGTGTGTTCTGGGTGGGAATCGAACCCACGACCTCAGGCTTAGAAGTCAGAGTCACTAACTACTAGACCAACAGACCTGTCAAAAACAATACGTCAGTTATAAAATTTTGACTGTATTTTTTAGTACTGTTTTCTGCACTCTTTCTTCGTATAAATTCATGCTTAATTTCGCACGTTGCCTTGCATGCAATTTGCTTAAAACCTAATCTTTTGAGACAAAGCTCACACATTATCATGCTGTATTAAGATCTAGTAAGATTGAAATACGTGCATTTCTAAGGACTTCGCTCTTATATGGTTCCACTGTGAGAATAACTGATGTGGTTGATTTATCAACCAGTTAAATTATTGTAGAGGTCATAATTGTCCAGTGTGTTCTGCATACCGTAGAGACAAAAGCTGATTATGTGATCTAACTCTATTGATTTATTTTGTACTAGCTTTTGCCCGCGACTTCGTCCGCGTGGAATAATAGTTCCTGTTCCCGGAGGATTTCCGGGATGAAAACTATCCTATGTCTTTTCTTGGGTCCCAGACTATACCTGTACCAAATTTCATTCAAATCGGTTTAGTGGTTTAGGCGTGAAGAAGAAACAGACAGATAGATAGACAGACAGAGTTACTTTCGCATTTATAATATTAGTATGGATGGATTGCAGGTTCGTAAATACTATATCCATAATAGGCTTGTAAAACTATTCGATATTATTATATTACGTAAAGAAATGTAAGAGATTCAAGCAAGTTTGCTCTATAAATGTTTTAAGTAGATCTAAGTTCCGCCGTCCAACTTCAAGAGGAACATAGTAACCAATTGCTTTAATACCTTGAGCCGATTATAACTGCACGGACCTAGTTTTTGATAGCATCGCTACTTCCTCAGCTATTCCAAGACATTCTCACACTTACCGTAAGAATATTTCATATTTCTATTAAATATCAAACTGGTTAACGGTATAGTAAACGAAATATTTTTTATTAAATTGTGACCAGCTTATTCTGACTTCTTTATCTGTACAGTTGGTGATATCACGGGTGTCAATGAATTCTGGTGATTTGTGTTAAAAATGCAAGTTTGAACGAAATCTATTAGGCGAATTTTGTGTAGAAAGTTTAGAAAAATTAATGGTTTTAAGGTTATAGGTTGTGATACATTATTCCCTATCTGTGTTTGTATGCAGTAATGTTTGTTTTTCTCTTGAATATTTGATTAAATTGATAAGTTCGGACGCGCCTGTTGGGTCTATGCATAATATTAGAGTATGAAGACAAACGCTTTTGTGGTCTTTGTCGGAATTTATAGCTTGTTACAACATGACTTCGGAATTAAGGCTTTGATGCCTGAGTAATAAATTGGTGGAGTAACTGTGGATGTTTTGAGAAATGTAAAAAACCTGTGAATAAAATCGGAGATATAGTTTCTACATGTAAGAATGATTGTAATCTATTTAGATTATAATATATAAAATGGGTAACTAACAGACTGATTGTCAGACTGTTGATATACAGCCCAAACCGCTGGTCCTAGAGACTTGGAGGATGTGTTCTGTGATTGGTAGCTACTAAGAAAGGATTCTTGGAAATTCGGCCCCTAAAAGGATAAAAAAGAGAATGGAAGTTCGACATCCACGAGGGAAAGCCGCGGGTAAAAGCTTGTATTAATATACCTAGGTAAATAAAATTTATTGAACTAAAACCAATTTCACCTATTATTGGAATGAAATGTTACAGTTATTTATAGAAAGACACAGTAATGCACCAAATGCTTTTAAACCTTTTTGATTACGAGTATTATTACCTCCTTTTTAATGGGTTATGGGACATCCCGTTCAAGAAAGATCTCGCACCCGGGCGTGATGTCCACTTTTTAAAATGTGAATGGGTATATTCGCCCGAAAAATAATGTCTTGTGTAAAATAAATTTCAATTTCATTTATTTAGCAAGCACAAAGATACATAGTGACACATAAAACTTTTGACATTATTGTATAATATTGTTAGTCGCAAATAGCAGCGGGTCCCAAACTAGGCACAGCCTGTATCTTGGTGACCCAGTAACAGTTTGAGGTTAACATTAGCTGTTCTGCTAGCGCAAGATAATTGCATTTATATTTATTATTTACAATATTAGTTAAGTACATCATCACAATAAAAATTAAATATAAAAAAACCAAATAAAATTAAAATAAAACAAAAAATTAATTAAAATAAGAAAATTAAATTTTATACATACATTTTTTCAACAGTCAATCCTGCTACAAGTGTGTGAATGTATGTGAGTTTGTGTGTGTGTGTGTGTGTGTCTGTGTGAGTGTGTAAAGGTAGTGAGAAGGTGAGTATGTTAAGAGTGTGAAAGGAATTGAGTGTGAGTGTTACGTGGTGAAACATAGTAGTTTTTCAGTTTCCTCGTAAGTCAGGCCGAGCAACCAGGTTTTTAGTTTAACTTTAGCCTCTGCGTAGTTACTCGGGACAGCTATAGTTTTGCTAACAGCATTAAAAATACTTATCGGCAAAACGGACGAGAATCGTGATGCAAAAAGGGTTTTAGATTTAGGCAGTGAAATTCTTTCGGGTATTTTCCTCCCCCTCTTACTACAACTAGAGCGAATTGCTTTACTTTTAACAATATTCAAAAGTGACTCCATAACGTACAGTTGACGGACGCGCAGAACCCCAGATTCTTTGTGCAGCTCGTCAGTAGAAAAACGCCGTGGTTTTCCCAGAAGCACCTTAAGAACAGCCCGCTGGGCTCGTTCTAGCTCTAGCATGCTTGTCTTTGATGCACTGCCCCATATACTGACACAATATTGCAGCACAGATTGACATAAAGATATGTAAATCTGAATTCGTATATCTTTAGGGGCACTTCGCCGCAAGAGTTTCGCTATGTGAATAAATTTGCGGGTCTTTTTTGCGAGTGTTTGAATATGTGCTTTAAACGTTAGATTTTCATCTATTATAATGCCTAGATATTTCGTGGCTTCTACTCTTTTTATAGAGTCACAGCTGCAGTCAGTAGCAGAAAGCGAGGTTGAAGTCAAGGCATCACATTTATTGTTGTGTACCTTCAGGGTGCCCACACTCGGTCTCCTAGCTTGTATAGGATGAAATGTCATGAAATTAGTTTTTTTAAGGTTTATGGTCAGGAGATTTTGTTCCAGCTATGTCGTTATGACATTCATTCCTCTTTCGGCTGCGACCATAGACTCGTCCCATGTAGTCCCGTTGAAAATTACTACAGTATCATCTGCGTAGCAGATGATGTCTGACTGTGGGATGCAAGGCCGCAGTATATCATCCATGTACAGGGTAAAGAGGGTAGGTCCTAAAATACTGCCCTGAGGCACGCCGAAGACCACAAATAATACTGGTCTCCTTTTAAAAAGTAAAGAGATATTTTGGCTAAATCGTATATATTTTTTTATCAAACATCAGATGAATCTGCAAACCATAAAGTAAAATGACCATAGTTAAACAGGACATTATTTTTCGGGCAAATATACCCATGCACATATTAAAAACTGGACATCTCGCCCGGGGGCGAGATCTTTTGTGGACGGGATGTCCCATAACCCTTTTTAATTACGAGTATAACATAAGCTTCTCAATTTTACTCACCTCACCCACAATTTAAATACTCTTTATACAAGTACAAAAATTCTGTATTTATTTCAATTCGCTACCATAATCGTAATCTTCTAAAGCCACTCTCATTTACGTAGTTACTGAAGCAAAAACATAGCTGGATTCATGACGTTTCTAATATACAGAAAAGCGCCGTAAAGCGCTGCGTGCACTGTGGGATATTTTGTTTTAACGAGGATTTGTTGGGCTGGGTATTATTTCACTTAAAAGGGATGGAAACAGTTGGCACCTCATCAATATTAAGAATGTTCGTCTTGTTTAATTTAACTGCTTTTTCTAGTGTTTTTGTTTTACACCATTTTGCTATCATTCACTCTTTTGCCATGTCTCTGGGCTTTCGTCTTTTTGGTAGTAATCCAAATAATAAATAAATAGTTATGGACAACTTACGCACGGATATTTTATTTCAAACTAGAAAGAGTCTGTAGTATAATAATAAATAAATAACCAGACAATATTGTCATCACTACATAGTATTAAAAGAAGTCGCTTTCCGCTGCCTGTATGTTTCTATGTATCTTTAAAAAACCGCAACGAATTTTATTGCGTTTTTTTTAATAGATACTCTATTGATTTAAGACGAACGTTTATATGTATTATACACACATATTTATAGTAAAGAGCAGCCGAGATTTTCAAAAATTTCTGCAAAGCTGGGACGTTACGCTACAAACGGCGATTATTCCGACAAAATCTACAGAGAGTGTCACACACACACAAACTCATCCCACGCATCCCAGCATCACACGCTGTGTTAAGCAGATGTAAAAAATGCTAACTCGCTTACACTAACTGTTGAGCTCTGTAAATATAATTACAAAATTACAAGAAAAAAAAACATTTAAAGTCAGACGACGCAGATAATATAATATAATTAATATAATATAATATAATTCAAAGCCTCGGCAATGCGAAAAAAAAATCGCTAACTTGCTTACGCTACCGGTGGAGATCTGTCACTATAAATATAATAACTTTTACGAAGTTCAGATGACAGCGCATTTAATTCCAAGCATCGGCAATTAAAAATATTCGAAAAACGATGGTTCCAAAAAGCTACTAAAAATATCTCATTGTAACAGCGCCTTAAAGTCCTTTATTAAACACGAACTCTTCCATTAAAGTAATAGGACTCACACGCTGTTGAGCAGATGAAAAAATTCGCTAACTCGCTTACACTAACGGTTGAGTTCTGTCACTCTATGAAATGGCTGTTAGAACACTTTGTGCTAACAAGCTGACTAGTGTTGTGGTTGTCGCTTTTAGATGTTTTTGTGGCGTGTTTGGATTTACTTTGTGTTTGATTGTTATTTTATTTTTCACAAAGAAAGCTTTGTTTGTTATTAGTTACAGTGTTAAATTAACTTTAGAAAAAGAAATAATTAGGTGAGAACACTGTCGAATTGAGATACAAAAAAAAAACATATAATGACAGATGTAAGATGGGATATAAGCACAGTGATTAAGAGATTGTCCGCTGAGCTGCGTGTTGTGGGTTCGGTTTCGGCATGAACATTATTCATATCTGTTTGACCCACAGATATTTGTCATAAAATTCGCTAACTAGCTTACACTAACGGTTGAGTTCTGTCACTCTATGAAATGACTGTTAGAACACTTTTTATGCTAACAAGCTGACTAGTGTTGTGGTTGTCGCTTTTAGATGTTTTTGTGGCGTGTTTGGATTCACTTTGTGTTTGATTGTGATTGTTATTTTATGTTTCTCTTCTTGCAAGTCAATTTCTTTTCGCAAATTATGTTGGTATTTATTTTAGAGAGTTTACACATATGTTTAATCGTTCAATATAACATTATATTTACCTTACCAGCTGTAAACAAAACAAATAACTTACCGCGGAGGGCGTTATTCTTTGGTTACTCTTCCGTGTCCGTGGGTGAGGCATAGCAGCTATATTGTTGTAAAGTTTCATCCAAACGAGTCCAGTAGTTTTTGTTTGAACGAGTTACACATTTGTACCTACTTTTGTAGTATTAAGTAAGAAATAAAATTCTTGTTGGACATAATGTCACTCTATAAAATAGCAGTTAATACGTTTTTTGTACTAACAAGCTGACTAGAAGTTGGTCATTTGTATACTTACATCTTTTTATCTTTCTTCTATGTTTTTGAATTGTATCCGTGTTTGAGTGTTATTTTATACTAGTTTCTGCCCGCGGCTTCGCTTGCGTTAGAAAGAGACAAAAAGTAGCCTATGTTACTCTCCATCCCTTCAACTATCTCCACTTAAAAAAATCACGTCAATTCGTCGCTCCGTTTTGCCGTGAAAGAAAGACAAACAGACAGACAGACAGACAGACAGACACACTTTCCCATTTATAATATTAGTATGGATCTTTGTCGTTACTTTTTCTTTTTTCATTAGTAGTTGTTATCAGGCAGTATATCGATACCTTTAAGATTTGTATCGATTCAGCAATCAAATTGTTAAAGTTGTTGGTCCTTGTTAGTGTTATTATGTCGTTTATTTCCCTTCACTTTCATATAAGTATCTTTTTACACAAGTAAGAGCTTAACCTTTCGACGTCCACGCGACAGCCGGCTGTCGCGCTGCTATTGTCTTTCTATTGTGTCTCAAATCACGTGTGTCTGAAAGTTTAAAGGAAGTATTTTAATTTTAGCATTCTATGCATAAGCACATAAATAGTGTAAGTTTATTCTTTCGTATACCTATTCCACCGTAGGACAAAATCTACACGACTACTTCACTATGATAGTATAAGCAATGTCACTCCAAAATCACCATTAGGTAATAACTGACCTACTGCATTATGTAAATGAGCATACATCCCACTTATTTCCAATATTTGATTTGTGATTCAACCATAAAAAAATCTTTAGTCTTACGCCCACTGGCCAATCACAGCAGAGATTGAGCTATCAAACGTTATTTATATCACTATAAGTAATAGGAGACCAATAAAATATGCATTTTACGATGTATGTTACAAATCTCTGTTTTGTAAAATTTATAGAAAACTACTGAATCGATTCTGATGTGGTTTTTATTTATGGATTGCGTCATTGTAATCTTAATTGATAACTGCGTATAAGTTAGTCGTCTGGTTAGAAGTTGGTGATTTGTGTGAGATTCAGTATCGTTTGAATTGGTAAATTATATTCGGGATTGGGAACTTAATTCGATGCATATTTATTATAGTTTTACTTTTTAATGTCTGATCGAACACTTTTAATTTTTAATAGCCATTACTTTCTTCATTTAGTGACAGATTTTAATATTTAGAAACTTGATACGTTTAGGCAATCGTAGTATGAGACGCCTCATGGGCAAATGGAGCAGAACAATCTGCATGCGATCACCATTCCTAACTAACTAAAGAGTTGATAATTTCGAAATGGCTGAACCGATTTTGATGACACATGTCTAAGAACCATCGCCAGATAACCAACATTCAAATAATTTGACCAATAAAATATTGTATGGATTTAAAAGAGACTTTGACCTCTGAGTTTGTTTCGGTTGTTTTGTTCTCAGAGTAGTCCAGCTAGGAAACACCGGCCCCATCGTTCGATTAAAATAAGAAAAAAAATTGACGTGTAAAAGTGTAATTTATTACCTATTTACAGAAATAAAAATCGTTTTAATCGTTTAAAATGAAAAATTGAATTATTAAAAAAACCCAAATTCAGTTTTAGAAGTCGGTGGCTTTGCATCTGTTTTTTGTAATTGCCACCAACTTCCGAAATAGCAGTTGGGTTTTTGTTTTTTTATTTCGATTTCGACATAGGGTATGTCCAAATAAACCGCAAAAACTTCAGACAAATAGACACACGCACAAACCGGTCAAACTTATTATTTACTTTTTTGTACTTTTTATGGTAGGCACTAGTATAGTGCGTTTCACGAAAGAATTCCCTTCGTCGTTGTCTTGGCTCCCCTGTTTGTCTGTCAGTTTAGTAAGATAGGGTTGCAAGCTTAAAGTTCCAAAAAAGACAACGTTAATAATAACGTAACGAGACTAACTTCTGCCAGTGCGCTCGACAGTCTGTGATTTCATAGTAAAAGTGGGCTCTTTTCTTACATCACAATAAAGCTAGGAATTGTTGTGTAATTCCAATAATTAAAAATTAAAAGCTAAGCTGTTAGAGTAATAAAAAGTCATAAATCTCCCTAATAATGAGTAATTTCAAAAAAAATATTTTGCAGCACTGCTTTTCCGTGCTACCAACATTACGGCGAACGAAATTCTTTCGTGAAATGCACTATAGAATTATAAAGATTTTTTTATTATCTAGCCAGTGTTAAAATATGCAACATCACAACCTTATCTTTTATCGCCATACGATATGTATGAGGAAATAGCATTTGACAGCTCATAAAAAGTGTGTCAATTGACAGATGGTGTCAAATGCTTGCCTAATATGTCAACAGATTCAATATCAATCAACTTATCAGTAAAATCTATGGTTGCCTGGCTTTAGTAGTAGTTTACCTGAGGCAAAGTAAACGTTGTATTGCTGTTGACTGTGTTCAGCATCTGTAGACAAGCAATGGTGACGATTCTCTTATTCACAAACTAAATTAAATTTAAGTTAGTTGCATCTTTCTCTTTTCATTTAATTAAGAAAAGGATAAAGGATAAAATATTAGTTAAGTCCTGTCAAATTTAGAGACTCCATAGATAATTTAGGCGCGATTTAAAAACATGTCGTCTAAATATACGTCAATTTTCTTCAGGCGCTGTCTAATTTGTCAGGATTAAACTAAAATGTATCCTTTTTTTTTCTTTAAGAAATGGAAAGAGAAAGAAGCATTTAATTTAAATTTAGTAAGTTTGAGAACAAGAGAATCAGCACCATTGTAGAATGAAATAAATTGTTAATGTATTTTTTTTGGTGAGTGGGAAATCATCCAATGACTGCTCCCGTCCTGGGTGCGGCGGGAGGGCGTGTCAGACTCTTACTGACTAAAACCCACTCATGTTCCTTTTTTTTTTTTTTTTGGTGAGTGGGAAATCATCCAATGACTGCTCCCGTCCTGGGTGCGGCGGGAGGGCGTGTCAGACTCTTACTGACTAAAACCAACTCATGTTCCTTCGATTGCCCTTTATGTTCCAGGGTCACGGTAACTATTATAAACATTCCGCAACCCCGGCAGGCATTGTTAAATGTATGAGACTGACATAAGCTTACGCTAATAGCGAGATAAATGGACAAAGAGCTGCCAATGCCTGTCAGGGTTGCAGAACAGTTCTAATAGTTTCCGTGGCCTTGAAACATAAGGGTAACCGAAGGAACATGGGTGGGTTTTAGTCAGTAAAATCTGACACGTTCTCCCGCCCCGCCCAGGGAGGGAGAAGTCATTTGATGATTTACAATCCCCAAAAAAAATAGACTTTACTTACCAAGTACTTTAGCTTAGCTATGTTCCGTCTCTATCGTACACTTGACGTTCGACAGGAGTGTAACAGTGACAGGAGTAGTGCTTAGCCAAAGTACGTGATAAGTACGCCTATTTATCTCGCCCTAAATAATTTCACATCTCGTATCGAATTATATTCTACCATTTGTGTATTTGAAAATGTCAATCAAATCAATGAATGGGTAGGTTTTTCTTTAACGCATTTCGGCGGCCAGCCTGTAACCACCCCATGACCGCGCGATCACACACACAAACAAACGGAAGCGATAATATCGAAGCATTCGAGGTTTAGTGGGAGATTGTGAAAAACAGTTAAAATTATTAAAAAATCTTAAAATTTGGAATCAGAACGGGATCCGCCAATACCGTTCTGTTTGTTGTTTGTGAAAAGCAAAAAAGGATTTTTATTTTTTACTCTTTAGTGCTATACATTGAATGAAGTTGACTCTTTTTTGAAATCGATTAAAAACCTAATAACATCTTACTCGACATCGAAATCGAACTTAAAAACCTACACTATTCGTACCTTTCTAGTCAATCTTCAATTAAAAAAATCAAATGACAGTTTAAACATCCCTATTAATTACACAAAAGTTTATAACACATACAGACATATTACTTCCACACATGAAATATGATTTGTTTGCATAAATCAAGTAAAACCAGGTGAAATTCCTAGCATACCATAAACTAACGCAATCTGACAGATGTTTATACGTGGTGTCCGCTTTCATTTCATACATCATAACACATAATGTATGGGAACATTAATATTTTAATGTTATAATTATTAACTAGTTATCTCGTCACTTATTTATGATATTTACGAACTTGTTTGATATCATTTTAAATGATATAGTAAGCTTCTTCGCTTGACTTCGCTTGTGTGTGTTTTTTTAACTCTAATAATATCTAATATCTTGAGAATTCATATCTCTTTAGCCTTTTCTCAACTATTTTAGGGGTTTTTTTTTGGGAGTGGGAAATAATTAAATGACTGCTCCCGTCCTTGGTGCGGCGGGAGGGCGTGTCAGACTTTTACTGACTAAAACCCACTCATGTTCCTTCGGTTGCCCTTTATGTTCCGGGGTCACGGTAACTATTATAAACATTCCGCAACCCCGGCAGGCGTTGGCCTTGTTGGGCCCCTTCCCCTGCTGACTTCTCTTTGAGTCGCACGTGGAAAACTAACGCGCCGTCGACGCGGGCCTGGTCCTAGCCGGGCGGCGAGCTACCCATCGCTCGCCGTCCGCAGACCCGACTATATTAGGGTTGACTTCCAGTCTTACCGTATCAGTTGAATACCAGTTTTTAGATGGAGCGACTGCTAACCGCCACTTGCTTAGACTGATTGCCAGACTTCCTGTCTTCTGGTCTTCTGTCTGCCCGTAATGACTGCCAAAGATCAAAGTAAGAATGTATAATTTATCGTTAAAAAAAAAAAATTGGAAACAACGGCTGTATGCTTTCCGAGGCACAGGATGTCAGTGATGTCCTAGATAAATTTAGAAAATACTTATTATTTTAATTGAAAAATCCTATTATTGGTTCGTAATATGCGGTTTTAAACTCGCAATCTCATGCTTAAAGCGGGCGACCATTGAGTCACCCCGACATTCAATAAATTTCTTGCCAACCATAGTTATATTAATTTAAAAAGAAAATACTTCTATTATTCATCAGGATTAAACCCATCCCCGCGCCAAGTTTCATCAAAATCAACACTACACTCTCGTAGTGACAACGAAACAAACATACAGATACACTTCCCATTTATCAAATTAACTGAGTATATTAATACGAACCGGTTCAATATATTTCATGTACATAATTATACGTGTCTTGGACTACTGTGTCTATTGGAAGTAATTATAGTTTAGAAAATGTTTTGATTAGGTGTCGACTACCGTTTATATGTAGGTACTGAGTGTAGGTATTTTTTGCTTATTTTGCTGTTATTTGGACCACCCTGTTTCTTGTCGTGTGATATTTTGTGAGGAACTAGAGGTTTCCATCGGCTGCGCCCATCCATTTTAATATAAAATTTCGTTATTTATTATATTCCGTGGGATGATTCGAATTTCTACAAATTGAAATTGCTTCTTAGTGCACCTGTTGTTTTTTATTGGTCTGTTGAACTTTATTTGAAACTCTGACTCCCGAATACTCCACCGTAGGCGCGGTTCTGCGGATGGCGAGCGATGGGTAGCTCGCCGCCTGGCTAGGACCAGGACCGCGTCGACAAGCGTTAGGCCTCGTTTACAGAGACGCGTGGCTTCGCGCGTCGCGTGCAGTGTGGCGTCTAGCGTTGCGTTGGACGTTTTTTGCGTTCACAAAGAGACGGCGCGTGCAGCGGTCCGCGTCTTCACACGCACAAAAACAAACATATGATTAAGTACGAATTCGTTCATGGAGCCGAGGGTCATGGCGCGTCGCGTGAAGTGTAGCTGCGGACGCGGCGGTGGACGCGGCGGGCTACGCGGCGGCGGACGCGGCTAACCCTGCGGGGGGTAAAAAGGGGAGGGGGAGAAGCATGCGTGGCGTGACCTGCCCAGACACTGCCCAGGACACAAGAAAGCTGGCGCTGCGCACGCCGCTGCGACCGACGCCGTTATCCGCAAATAATGCTACATTTCAAACAAACGCGTGTAAAAACGCCTCTCCGTAAACGCTCTCATACAACGCCGTAAGTTTGAATTTAGTGCGGGTCGCGCCTCCGCACGCGACGCTCGAAGCCACGCGTCTCCAGAAACGAGGCCTTAGTGTTCCACGCGCGCCTCAAAGAGAAGTCAGCACGAGAAGGGGCCCAACAGGGCCAACGCCTGCCGGGGTTGCGGAATGTTTATAATAGTTACCTACCGTGACCCCGGAACATAAAGGGCAACCGAAGGAACATGTGTAGGTTTAAGTCAGTAGAAGTCTGACTAGCCCTCCCGCCCCACCCAGGACGGGAGAAGTCATTGGATGATTTCCCACTCCCCCAAAAAAAAACCCGAATACTCAAACGTCACTTAATTTTAAGACGCTCTCAAATCTGTTGCTGTCCTTCTTTATCCCTTTAGAGTTACAAAGACAGCAACAGATTTGAAATCGTCTTCAAAATATACTATGTCCTTTTTCAGGCTATGGACTATCTAATTTCATTTAAATTGGTTCAGTGGTTTTGGCGTGAAAGCGAGACATGAAGACAGAGTTTTTCCGCATATATAACACTAGCTCCGCGTGGTTTAATAGTTCCCGTTCCCGGGGCATTTCCGGGATGAAAACTATCCTATGCCCTTCCTCGGTTCCCAGACTATATCTGTACCAAATTTCATTCAAATCAGTTCAGTGGTTTAGGCGTGAAGAAGAGAGACAGACAGAGTTACTTTCGCATTTATAATATTAGTACGGATTACTATGAACAATGTAAGTAGCGAGCATATAAGGTGCGGAGTGAACTACAACTAGCTTAATTTCCAAGTGTATTAGAAAGCAATACACCTTGCTGGGTTTGTACTAACCATGTTTACACTTAAGTAATTGAATTACGCATTCACTATGAATTGTGTGCTACTAAAATTATACTGAGATATCCGTTTAATTTGCAAATTGATGGTTACTGTGATAATATACTCCGGAATATTGGTCATTCGGCTGATGTTAGAGGATATTAAACCTAAAAATATTAATATGATATTAAACCTTAAAACACACGTGATTCGAGATCCAATAGAAAGGCAGCCGGCTGTCAGTTGGTCGTTGAAAAGGTAAATATAAGTTAAGCTGTCAAATTAACACTGTCCATAGATAATTTAGACGCGATTAAAAACATGGCCACTAAAATACGTCAATTTTCTTCAGACGCTGTCTAATTCGACAAGACTAAACTAAGATGTAACTTCTGTCCTTTAATTAATAAAATGACGAGAGAAAGATACACTTAATTTAAATTGGGTTTAGTTTGTGAACAAGAGTCAGCAAAAATAGCAGCGCGTCAACCGGCTGTTGCTTGGTCGTCGAAAGATTAAGCGGGGATATATTATAGTGTACACAAATACAGGTGCATTTTATCTTCTGAGTGAGAAAAAACGTATTTAAAAAATGTCTTGGGACAACTCACACATGGCCATCTTATGTCATGATCCTAAACTAGACAGATTAACCAGATAATTGATACACATACTTTAATAATCCATACTAATATTATAAACGGGAAAGTGTGTCTTTATGTTTGTCTTTCTTTCACGGCAAAACGGAGCGACGAATTGACGTGATTTTTTAAGTGGAGATAGTTGAAGGGATGGAGATTAACATAGGCTACTTTTTGTCTCTTTTTAACGCGAGCAAAGCCGCGGGCAAAAGCTAGTGTAATATAAAGCTGAAGAGTTTCTTTGTTTGTTCGGTTGAATGCGTTAATCTCGAGAAATATTCGTTCGAATTGAAATATTGTGGGAAATACATCTTAGTCTGTGAAACTTAACGCCACGCTATTTAACACAAAGAATACCACACACGAAACCATTGAATGAAGTTTAAAAAAATCCCATCGTTCGTAAACCTCATATGCACATATTAACTTAACATCAATTGAGTATACATTCAAATTATATATATTTATTCATGTAATCCGCTAAGGCGATTAATAAGCCAAAAATATTGCTTAACACGAACAAAATTAAAAAAGAAACTAGGCCGTTTGGGCTATAACTTAATCGATTAATTTACGATTACATAAATAATCGATTAGAACAAAATCGAGAGGTTTTGTGTGTGAGCGCAGTAGGGGGGCGATGACAGTGTTGTGTACCTGTGGTGATGTACCTTAGGGTCACTACAGACGGTGTTGAGTGGGGATTGGCGATGTCTGTTGATACGTCTTTATGCCAACTTCACTAAAAAGTACTAACGAACGCTTTTCTCTGTCTGACTATTCTTAATTTCGTCTCTAAAGTAGTTAGTTAGGAAATGTCGACAGAAATGAAGTTGTTAAAAAAAATCTTGTATAAAAGTGATTTTAATAACATCTACTTTTATTTATTTTCTTTAAACTAACTGACTGACTGTTGATATACCAATGCACATAGCAAACTGCTGGTCTTAGAGACACGAAACTTGCATGGTGTGTTCTTTGTGAAGAGTAGGTCTCTTCACTATACAACATGTCCCGGAATAAACGCACACCACCAGACACCCCAATTACAATACTATGTTATAATCACAATACATACACTGAATTTTTATTATTATGTTTGAAACACTTTTTTTTTTTATAAATTAGTTGTACAGATTGTGGGAGAAAATTAGAGTCACATTACAAATCTACGCATGCACACATTCGCACTTGCATAAGGGTCTAGCGTAGTAGGTATTTCATCCATTTTAGTTTGTTTTGACTGTACAGCGGAAGTGTGACAGCAGTTTACGTAGTGTTAATCATTTTTGGGATAAAATACCTATATAAAAAATACAAAAATCGATTCAGTAAACGATTCTGAACAAACTATACTTCTTAAAGTGCATTAATTGAGTTACACATTGTATTTTTGTAAATTCCAATTTTAAAAGGGTAAAATAAGGAAAGTAAGAATGGTCATTAACACGGGCGTAGCGGCGGGCGAAATCTAGTAGTAATAATAACATTTAACTCATTCTTGATTCTGATTTCTAAGCATGCCACTGGGGAAAAGAGAGTGCATAATGTTTGTGCATTATAGAGTGCATACCACTAATTGCCATTGAGCTTGACCACTGTAGCTTTGTCCTGAAACTGGAATCCTCTGTTAACAAGAAAACATTGAATTTTAACCAAAGTTTCGCAATTTCCAAAGGTGATATACAGCTATTTAATTTCCGCGAAATTCTCCTGTAAAATGAGATACTTTCATTGCTCGCTTCACCACAAACCACAGCGAATGGTATGCAAACGGCGTTGGACCGCGAAAATTTAGAAATACAAATTAATTTTGAGCATCAACTGATCGAGTAATTATCAATTAGGATAAGGAATCAGTATTAATTTGTGTGTTAAATAACTTTTCGCCAACCAAGCGACAACCGGCTGTCGCGCTGCTGTTGTTCTATTGTTTCTCGAATCAAGTGTGTTTAAGGATTAATTTGTGTGTTAAAATGTGAAGGGAAAACATTATATAGTGATTGATTTGTTGGGATAATTCACACACTGTTACGCGGCTATCTGATTCCCACAATCAAATGATGCATCTAATCTGACACTCGAAACAAACGCAGAGGTCTCTCTAAAAGTCCATAAAATATTGTGCTTGGTAAATTATGCGAGGACCATGAATTAATCTTTCAACGACCAAGCGACAGCCGGCTGTCATGCTGCTATTGTCGTTCTATTGTGGGAAGTGATCTCTTTATGAGTTAAGCACACATTTTTAAGTGGACCTGTCCACCGTCCCAGTAGTTTCGGATATTCCTTATTACTACCAAAAAGAGGTAAACAGTAATGAATATAATTACGAAATTACCAATCCACCTGGAGCGTCCGTAGTGATCTATGCTCGTCCCTTCTCTGTATGACAAGAGGCCTTTGCAGCATTAGGACCGTAATAGGCTGGTGATTATAAGTATTAAATAAGTGATTGTGAACGTTTACAAGTAAGACGAGCAGACTATTTCTTACTTATTTACATTAACCTTTGGACGATCAAGCGACAGCCGGCTGTCGGGCTGGTATTCTATTGTGTCTTGAATCACCTATGTTCAAAGGTTTAATATGGATTCCATTACTTTGACTTTCAGTGACCATACAAATTCAATTGTGCAGCGGTCAGTTTTGGCAGCGGTCTCAAGTACTTTAATCCAAGCAGGCTGGCATTGGACGCTACTAGGACACGTCCCAACGGTCCCAAGCCGAGAGCTCTGTTTGGTGTCCATTTTATCAATAAATTAGGTTGAACATAGATTCTAGAAGACTTTAAAGAAAGCTGTTGAGGCTCAAGGGATTAGGAATTACTTAAGAGCCGATCTATTCTATCAAATAGAAAACTAGGTTTTGCCCGCGCCTTTGTCGGCGTGGAATAATAGTTCCTGTTCCCGGGAGATTTCTGGAATGAAAACTATCCTATGTCCTTTCTCGGGTCCCAGACTATATCTGTACCAAATTTCATTCAAATCGGTTCAGTTGTTTAGGCGTGAAGAAGAGGCAGACAGACAGAGTTAATTTCGCATTTTATAACATTAGTACGGATTCTGTAAAATAGTATAATTATTATCTTCTCCTATCGCCTTACTCCAGCTTTGAAGGCCGCCCTTCTTTATGTTTAACCGGATTCAGCTGAATACCATTCTTTAACATGGAGTGACTGTCTATCAGATCTCCATAACCCAGTTATTGAGTAACAAGAAATCTCTTAATTAGGCTGAATGTCAGACTTTTCGAATTCTCAAATGTCACTCAACTTTAACACGCTCTCAAATCTGTTGCTGTCCTTTCTTTTCTCTTTAGAGTGACAGACACAGCAACAGATTTGAGAAAGTCTTAAATTTAAGTGACGTCTGAGTATTCTTCCAAAGGACTTCTAATTACATGTAACTACTATCAAAGTTCGATGAATGACAACGCGGGTTTATTACCTATGAAACATATGTATGAATCGTTTGCTAATCGCTCGCCAATTGTTCTAATGCACTTATTGCTACGACACCAGCGCCGAAAACGATAAAGTAGATGGATGGCAGGTGATAATGACTATCGCTTGGCTCTTAAAAACCATACGTAATACGAAGTTATCGCGATCACCAAACGAAAAATGCATGATTTAGTTAACTGACTGCTCCACAGACGGACCACTATCGCTAGATTGCTATAGCATTGCTATTGCTGATACGTGATACAAATTGGCGTGGTTGTGGAATGTATATAATAGTTACCGTATCCTTGAAACATAAAGGGCAATCGAAGGAACATGAGTGGGTTTTAGTCAGTAAGAGTCTGACACGCCCTCCCGCCGCACCCAGGACGGGAGCAGTCATTGGATGATTTCCCAATCAAAAAAAAAAAAATACAAATTGGCGTTTGAGAAGCAATTATTGCGCTATTATCGCGATCGCTCGGCTTCTGCAAGATACGTAATACGGTCGCGGGACTTGGTCTTGGTGAAATCGCCTAAAGCGTCTAAAGCCATTGGTGGCTTTAGACGCTTTAGGCGATTTCAATGATAGGCGCATGACAGTGTTAGTTGCTGTACCCAATGGCAATGTTAGTCATGTCAATTTATTAGCTCAGAGTATATTAAATAGTAGGTATCTAACTATCTGTATGCTCTCGAAATTTGCTTTAAAGTGCAGATATAAATAACCTCGTCAGAAACTCCTCTTTCGCATTGTGTATCAAAGGGATTTACATCTTATCTATACAAGGTGTATTTTTGGTCCTGCTCAACCCTTTGGAGATGATTCTACCCATGAAAACAAACAACTTTTGTTATGGAACCAACTCTGAAATCGCGAAAAAAATATCAGCTGTTTCTTTGAAAAGTTCAATGCCCTCGGACTATAATGTATGAACCAGCTGATATTTTTTTCGCGATTTCAGAGTTGGTTCCATAATGAAAGTTGCTTGTTTTTATGAGTAGAATCATCTCCTAGCGGGTTGAGCGAGACCAAAAATACACCTAGTATACGTTACAAAGGCACACAACTTTCTTTGCAACAATGCACCACAGCATTTCACAACATTACTTCCACAGACGATACTATATCAAAACATAATACGAACAATATCGCAGCGACATTAAGCTGTATGTAAGGTCTCTAAGATCGGACAGAGCCGCCCCGCAGCGCGCGCACAAATTATATTTTTATGTGTTTTCTGACAAATTGGGTATTTTACGATGCCACGTTCACACACCAGTGTAACACTGTTGACATCTGACAGTTGTCATTAAATTGGAAATGATTAAAAACTACTGTGTGGAAAAAACGCGGATTTTAATTTAAGCTTGAAAATATGCATAAAATTATATTTGAGGACGGGTTTGGCAATTATAATTACTTATCTAGATCAGGTTTTGTTAAATTAATATTGCCATGGTTAATAGAAATAGATAAAGAGTAGAAGGATGGGAAAGACGTAAAATAATTAGATTTCTGTTTTGGTGTGAGTTAATAAAATATACCTATCTATCGTGGAGGTCCGGCCATACAAGAGTAAATGTTTTTTTTTTTTTGGCGAGTGGGAAATCATCCAATGACTGCTCCCGTCCCGGGTGCGGCGGGAGGACGTGTCAGACTTTTTCTGACTAAAACCCACTCATGTTCCTTCGATTGCCCTTTATGTTCCAGGGTCACGCTAACTATTATAAACATTCCGCCGCCCCGGCAGGCGTGGCCCTCTTGGGCCCCTTCCAGAGTAAATGATTTGCGGTCACGTACAGATTTATAGTATGTGTGTATTTAAACTTTCGGACGTTCGTGATTCGAGACACAATAGAAAGACAACAGCAGCTCGACAGCCGGCTGTCGCTTGGTCGTTGAAAGTTTAAGAGCAAAAATTGGCAACCAAATCTCAAGAAAGGAACGTGTATTTCTATTGCTGCTGAAAAAACAAACGATCAAATTAATAAAATTGATGGATCCAAACGCTATTCCCAAAGAAAACATTTTGTTTTAAGTTTTTTTTACGCGTGTATGTTTGAACTTTATAAAATTATTGTTTTGTCTAACCCTTTTTATTTATTCATAAAACAACTATAATGTTTAGTATTGTAAGGGCATATTTTGGATTTATTTAATTTAAATTTTGATGTCATCAATTTTTTTTTTAGATTAACCTGTCTAAAACATTTTTTATCTTTTTTCAGGTAAGTATTTTGATATTACTTGGCGTCCTGATGGTCAGCATACAGTAAGTCTTGAAAATTATTTTTGTTTAACTGCCAAAATGTTACATGGCGTTTTTATTATAAATACTCAGTAGGTTTCGTAGTAAAGACGGTATGGGACAATCCCGCCACTATTCCTAACCACTGCAACTCCTGAAAGCCAGAATCAACAGTGAAGTAGTGAAGACGATAATGGTAACGTAATACTTCCAAAGCTCGGGTCTACGAACAGCGAGTGATGGGTAGCTCGCCACCCGGCTAGGACCAGGCCTGCGTCGACGGCGCGTCAGTGTTCCACGCGCGCCTCAAAGAGCAGTCAGCACAAGAAGGGCCTAATAGGGCCAACGCCTGCCGCGGTTGCGGAATAGGTATAATATTTACCGTGACCCCGGAACGTAAAGGGCAACCTAAGGAACATGAGTGGATTTTAGTCAATAAAAGTCTCACACGTAGTAATGGGAGAAAGAGAATTTCCGACTCACCGAAAAAAACTGCGGAAACAGGTGAAAGACTCGGAAAGCTGATGTATGCGCCTTAACGTCAGGGGCTGATGTTCAAAATTCAAAATTCAAAGCATTTATTTCACTTAGACCATTTACAGGTACTTATGAATTGTCAAAGAGTCGGTCTGTTGGTCAGAAAAGAAAAGTGACGCTAATTGCTTGTTCCAAAACGTAGATCTCTATGGAGAAGAACAGGCAAGAAACTCCACGGACACTTTTTTTTTAAATATCATGTTTTACAAAGTCCTGGTTACATTTTCTTTTTTTAGTGCTTATACATGTGAAAACAATGTAAGTATG
This sequence comes from Athetis lepigone, assembly GCA_033675125.1. NCBI lineage: Eukaryota > Metazoa > Arthropoda > Insecta > Lepidoptera > Noctuidae > Athetis > Athetis lepigone. The sequence continues at coordinate 1,811,735 of CM066222.1, read as the reverse complement.
TAACAAAATAACAAATACAAAATTAAAATAAAAGTTAGTAGTAGTAGTCAAAATTAAAATAAGTAATAAGGCGCATAAACATCAGCTTTACCCCATACAGTGTGAGATTGGTACCCCATCAGGCTATGAAAGTCAAAGAGGAAAGAGAGAGTCTACCCGTCTTTACTTACTAACTTGAGCACTATAATATTTACTCCAGAACAAAGACGTAGGTCTTCGTCCTGGAGTAAATATAATATTGCAGGACAAATACCTATTCTCATAAAGAGAAGAGACGTATTGACACGTTTAGTCAAGTGTGATAGGCTATTTGAAGTTATTCTCATTTTCAGTTCAGGTTTCCTCACAATGCTTAATAGTTTAATTTTAAGTAGTATAATTCAGTTCTATCCCTTATGTTTTTTTTTGTATAATGCACCTACCATGTTATCTGTAAAGAGAATGCAATAGGCATTAAGTGCGCATTGTACAATCGACAAAATGGAATCATGACCCACAGGTACACACACAGGTATTTTGTGTTTGTATTTGTTATATAGTTTCATGTTTTTTGTTTGTGTTATTTTTCTTCTCCTGTGTGTGACCAAAATAAATGTTTTTCTTTCTTTCTTTCTTTCTTTCTTTCATAAGCTTATTTCCCTACAAAAATTCAAATACAATTATGTCGACAATCGCGTAAACATGTATTAAAATATCACAAGTCTAGTCTTATTATTTTGACAGCTTCAAACAATTTATCGTCCAAATGGGTCATGATTCAATTTTTTCGATAGTACATTTGTGCATGAAGTATCAATTAACAAATAAACGTTTTTTTTTTGTCTATGATGGCCAAAATAAAGATACAAATTGTAAAAGTCACACTGGTTGGCCAAATTTTGGACCTACAAGCTCTTTAGTAACAGACGAGCTTTGTTTGATACTACCCGGCAATCACCAATGCCTCAAATAAAACCTCAAGATGAAGATAAAACCACAAATGTGGACATATCTTAACACGTTGACTGGAATCTGTTCTTATCACATACCGGATTCTTTTAAACGAACGACAACCACTCTCATTATCACTATAAATGTTAATTTTATTCGTATAATTAACGGATATTTTAATATAAATCGTGACAAATTAATTATTGTATGATTTGATTGGCAGCGTATTAAAATAATCATCGCCACTTATTAGATGAATTCATGGATGCTATTTATAATGCAATATGCATAATATGGATGTTAATTTTGATGGGAAACTGTATTGATTTGTGGTTTTATTTCTGTGTCATTGATGTGTATACATGTCTTGTGTAATAAGTAGTAGGAATTTAATTGGGCTAATAATAAATAAGAGTAGTTAAATTAAAATTTATCTGCTTATCTGACGTTCATTGAATTACTGGTTCCTGTTGTAAGTGCATTTATTTTGACTTCATGTTTTTCTGTGAGAATTTTGTATTATATCTTTTTAGCAATGCATCTACCGTGTTATCTTTCCGTTTAGAAGTAGTAGAGGTCTTTGGTGGGATTACTGAAGAAGTTGATCTGTTTCGGGGTACAGATGCCGGTGACATATACAGGCACATGAGACATGACATCTTATCTCAGCACATGTCTATAGGAGGGTTGCAGCTATATAACATCAAGAAAACTGGGAGCAATCCTAACATAGTTGAAAACGGCGCGTTAGTGTTCCACGCGCGCCTCAAAGAGAAGAAGTCAGCACAGGAAGGGGCCCAACAGGGCCAGCGCCTGCCGGGGTTGCGGAATGTTTATAATAGTTACCGTGACCCTGGAACATAAAGGGCAACCGAAGGAACATGAGTGGGTTGTAGTCCGTAAAAGTCTGACACGATGGACGGGAGCAGTCATGTGATGATTTCCCTCACTCACAAAAAAAAAACAGTTGAAAAGGGCTAAGGATATAAGTAGAAAGTACCAATTAACCCCATTCCGATTACCAGTATTTTTTTAAAAAAATGTCCCACACTAAGGTATTTTCCCCATATCTTTGGTGCATTTACAAACATCTAAAGTCAGACAAACATCCAGACTTGAAACTGGACTAACCCGCTAGGATCAAACCTGCCACGCACATTCACTAAGCAATCATATAAATATTTGTCCCGTACGAGAATCTCACCCTTCAGCTTCATCCATACCGTCAATTCCAATTCTATATCAAATTCAATTGACGCACAACAAAAAGGTTACGACGTTTAGTAGCGAATGAGACGAACAGGGGGGGTGAAGGGGTGGAATGGGGGGGAAGGAGGGATGAAATACTGTGTTGTACAATAAATCGCTGTGGACGGGATGATTTGTGGGCGATGCGGACGACATAATAAACAGTTTGGGGACAAATCGATTGGAGGGGGGGATTTTTGCTGAGTTTCGGGGAATGTCGGACATCTTTAGATCTGATGGGGATTAAGGTGTGCGTGTGTAACTGTGGTTGGTTTTAAGAAAGTTGAGTTACACAAAATTGAAAAATTTGTACTGTTGAAAGCTTATGTTAAATACTAGCGATAATTCCCTGCTTTGCACGAGTGTTACAAGTCTTTGATATTGTCTACTTTTCTCAACATTTCTTAGTAAACACATTAAAAAATATTGAATGAGGTTTTCTCTAATAGACATAAGGACTATGTTAAGAATCACTATAGTAAGCTTAAAATACACGCATAATTATCATGCAGTATTCATAGTAGTAAAAAAATGGGAATTTAAAGGTTTTTAACATGTGCAAAGCGGTCGCTATTTTGATTATTTAAATAGGCACTACATACATATCGTGTCATATAATAATATATCACATACAGAATTAGCTGGGCAAAATATTCATCAAGTAAATTCACTCCATATTGACAGTTACTACTTACAAATTACAATACAATCATCAAGAAAACCAAACATACAACAAAATATAGACAGCATAAATTCACATCAACAATCTTAATACTCAAACTTCATTCTCTTCAAGCCAAACTGTCAGTCTATAAGGCCGGTCTCACACTACCCACGGCCACTCGTAATATACTTCAAACAGATCTGTTGATTAAAATATCAAGTTTCCACGTTAGGGAGGATTAGTATTCGATCAACGAATTACCATAGATCTTGAGATAGGGTACAGTGTACGGGTAGTGATGGGACGTGTGTCGATAGTTTTAGGCATGGATTTTAAGTGGGTTGATCATTTGGGGGAGATTAATTTGAAGTCAGTTTTTGTGCCTTTTTTATTTAAATAAAAGACTTTATGAGGTACCTGGATGGTTCGAATTCACCAAAAAAAAAATTCAATGGGATTCCCGGTGATGTGTAGACTATACCTAGGTCTCCATCGAAGTAAATCCGTTTGTTTTTTTTTTTATACAAAGCAGATAATATATTTTTGTAAACCTTCACTTTTTCTATTAAGTTATTGTTATATTTACTACGTACTTACGACGTTCCTTAATAACATTATAAAAATATGAAGTGCGTTTATTTTTATTATTTGTGCAAAATAATAGCTCCGGCAGTAAATAAAATGTTTGGGAATCCTGATTTCACAGAAACTTATAATTAATAACTTGTAACTTATACAAGCATAAGCTTACTATCTCTAGGCTAAGTATTGACAAAAATCTTAAGTACTAATAATCATATCGTCTAGATTCATTACATCTAGCATTGCAGACTCAGAATGCAGACTCTACCAGTCAAATCAGTATGACCGTTATATTACAAGGCATCCCATTTACCAGCAAAAATATCGATAAAAACAAACCCTGCCCATCACTACACTCAAGCGCCATGTCAAAACATATAAATAACACCATCTTGATCCATTTTGTCAAACGTTACGAAACAGTATTAGCGCCGTAAAACCCTTAATTACGCAATAAATATCGATTAAATGAATGTATAAATAATTGAAATGTTTCATACAAAAATGTATTCCAACTATTTCTACAGTGTTCGTTTTATGGGTTTAAGTTCATTGGCTTAGTGAAAGTGTAGTATTAAGTTTAACATAAGTTGGTTGAAAATTCAATTTGAGTGGCTTTGGTGTCGAAAGAGAGATACTTCAGATTAAATGCGTGCACTTTTATTGGTCGATGACTTAAGTCAAGATAAATATGCCATACTTAACTGATACTTTGGTTTAGTTATTTGACTTTATCTTGCCATCGTAATTTGTGGACTATAAGTAGTGTATACAAGATGCATTTTTGAAACTGCTAAACTTTTCAGGAGGTTGTTATAAAACTTGTAAATAATCAAATACGACACCTTGTCAACAATCAATAATACCTTTCATGTCTTTTCTTTTTAATTTAGACTTTTTTCCTAGAAGCGAGTTCTGCTCGATATAATGAAGCAGAAGCTTCTCTCAAATAACTAGTTTTATACTTTAAAAACTTAACCCATTTTTTTCTGCTCCCGTCCTGGGTGCGGCGGGAGGGCGTGTCAGACTTTTACTGGCTAAAACCCACTCATGTTCCTTCGATTGCCCTTTAAGTTCCAGGGTCACGGTAACTATTATAAACATTCCGCAACCCCGGCAGGCGTGGCCCTATTGGGCCCCTTCTTAACTTAACCCATAAAGGATATTTTTTTGTGGGTGGGAAATCATCAAATGACTTCTTCCGCCCTGGGCGGGGCGGGAGGTCGTGTCAGACTTCTACTGAATAGAACCCGTCATGTTCCTTCAGTTGTCCTTTTATGTTTCGGGGCTATAGTAACTAATAAAACTATTCCGTAACTCCGGCAGGAAAACATATAAATGATCACTCTTGGGTCAATCCAATGTCCCGTGGTTATCCACTGAACTACTGATACTAAGAAAAAAAAACGTACCATATTTATACTCATTTTTGGGTTTTCCAACTTGTACTTGACAGGTTTTTAATGCAGGTTTTACCTTCATTTAAATTTAACCTGAAACCTTTCGGGAAGTCCATAAAAGTCCCTTTCAATTCCTTACAAAGTTTATAACACAGCTCATTAATATAAAAAGTAAAAACGATTTAAACTGTGACGTGGCTGACGTCACTGACGTCGACGTGATTGATGACGTCGGCGTACACTTACTGTCACAATTGTTGGGCCAAATGGAAAAAAATTTTTTTTCTTGTTTAAGAGGTTAGAGATAATAAAAAATGGCTTTAGTATAATGGCGTGTAAACACAGACAAAGGCAGTTTTTTTTTCTAATAGATCTAAGAGAAATCATTGTTTTAACTTTTAATAACGTCTGTCTAGCTAAGCAATTTACGAATAATTGGATAAAAATGTATTTTTTTTATAAAATATATTTTAATATAATTTTAATAAGGTTTTAGTGGGTCAGAGCCCGTACGTCCCCTAAGATTCGCACCCTGTGCCCATTCGTCCCCTGGAACTTTTGAGGTGCCTATTCGCCCCCTGAAGAATATTTATTTTAATTCATTCTTCTAATATAAGTACATGTATATAGTCCTGGTACAGTCGCGCAGAAAAGGGTAAAATAAAAATATAATAATTCCTTAAATATCATGTTTAAGTATTTCAAATAAGATTAAGTTTAATAAGATTAAGTTGGTGCCTCTAGGCTCTAGGCATAAAGTCAGTCTTCAAAATAATTAATCGATTCGTCGATCGATCGTTTTCTATTTACCACTTCACGTTACTGCGCGCCTAGTACTTTGCATTGATTAAGGTGATCTTGTGAGAAAATTAAGGAATACAGTGAATTTTAAATTTTCGTACATGACTACTTCACGTTACTGCGCGCCTAGTACTTTGAATTGATTAAGGTGATCTTGTGAGAAAATTAAAAACACAGTGAATTTTAGATTTTCGTCCATGACTACTTCACGTTACTGCGCGCCTAGTACTTTTGTTCTCTTAAGTTTTCAATCATTAATACCCGTTTTTTAACAAGCCATTCGTAAAGAGACAATATTACATCGTAAGCCTATCGACAGGTTACATTATTATCATGACGGATTATCATTCATCGTAGCTCTTTTTTCAATGATCTGTTATGATTTATTAAATTAATTGCGTTAATAAACTGTTCACAAGTGTACTATGTTAACCGTTTTTAGGTAAAATATAGGTGATTTTATCTCAGGGGACCAATAGGCACCTGAATAGGTGCCGAATCTTTAACTTATATTGTGTATATATTAGAGGAGACGAACGGGTACCTTAAAAATAATATTTTTATTAAAATATTGATTGGTCCCCTACCAGGAGACCAACGGGCACCTATATAGGGGCCGAATCCACAACTTTTATGCTGGGGGACAAATCTTAGGGGACGTACGGGCTCTGACCCGTTTTAGTTTTATAGTGAAGTAATAATATATAATTAATCATTATATAAAAAAAACCAAAGTCTAATTAAAATACTTTGTCACTTTTACAGTAATTGGATTAATGTTATAATGCGCAATAGATTTTACGAATTTGATTGTGATAAATTCATAAACCACTGGTTAGATTTTTGTCCGAGTATAACCACGTGATATAGCAAATCTAATTTATTCAGTTATTTTTTTATGCCAATTACACAACTTTACCACAATAACAATACAATTTGAATTCAAATTAATTTTACCTCTACACAAATACCATTTAATTGAAATTATAGATAGCAAACTCGCTAAACTATACAATTAAATATTAATATTTAATTGTATAATTATATTTTGGGTACCGTTTCCGTTTTATCTGCGACTCAATTTACAATAACTTTAGAATAAAGGAGCCACACTCCCAACAAAACGTATAACTTAGGTTTACCTTTGTTACAAAGTAAATAAATCAGAAGGTTAAGTTGCTTTAATCCTTCGAACACCCGTGATTTGAGACACAATAGAAGGACAATAGCAGCCAGACAGCCGGCTGTCGGTTGGTTGTCAAAAGGTTAAAGAAATGAACTCAGAACATTAACTTCAGCATTAATAGATGATTGTCAGATGGGCTATTTCCTAGTTTCTTTTTGCCGCCTCACACAATAAAAATCTAGGTATAATTAGCTCGTCTGACAAACAATCTAACCAAGACGTATCTTGTTACTCAGAAATATCGTTGTGAAAGAGACGCTCTGTGTAAAATACGGGTATTCAGCTGTATTCTGTCAAACTGGAAGATAAATAAATAAAATAAATAAATAAATATTTCGGGACAACTCACACATGGTCATCTGATCCCAAACTGAGCAGAACTTGTACTATGGTAACCAGACAACTGATAAACATACATACATAATTTATAAATACATACAATATATTAAAGATAAATTACACCCAGACACAGAACAAACAATCATGCTCATCACTGAAAGTTAGTCCCGGGTGGGAATCGAACCCACAACCTCCGGGTTAGCAGTCAGGAGCAGTAACCACTAGACCAACAGGCCCGTCAACAAGACAACAAACTATACTAAGCTCTATATTGTTTTAAATTGGTAAGCCTTTTTCTAATTTTGACCCGTAGTAGTACTTCTGTGACTTCCCTGTCCTTTGTAAGGTATCGTGCTCCGAGTAATGGAGTTGGCGAGGTGGCGATTGTTACGGATAAAATCGTGAAACAGATTGCTTGGGTTAAAATAAAAACTTGTAACAAGGGCTTGGGGTGAAATACGTGGAATTCTAGTGTTTTAGTAATTATTTTCCATGAATTTTCTATTGAATGAATGGTTACAGGTACTATTTTTTTTTTTGAGATCTAAGTCGAAAATCTTTGGTTGACTCAGTAATTTTGTTAAATAAAATACCGATGTATAAAAGTGTAGGTCGAAAAAGAAAGTTTCCATACCACCATGAATAAGATGGGCTATTACCAATTGAAAAAATTAAAATAGTGCCACCATGGTAACAGATGGGAAAAATAAATCAATAGGAAAGTATAACAATCTATACTAATATTGTAAACCTGAAGAATTTGTTCGGTTGAACGTGCTAATCTCAAAAACTACCGGTCCGATTGAATAGATTTTGTCGTGTTGGATAGCCCATTTTTGACGCTATAAGCAATATAACATTACGCTGCGACCTACAGGAGCGAAGTTGTAATCAAAGATGTGAGTGAAATCGCGGGTGATAGCTAGTATTAAATAAATATTTATATTTTTATTAGGTACATGGCGCGTTGATAGGCAAAAGAAGTCCATCTGTAGAATTGTAAAAAAATCCAAAAGTTGCTTTGTAAAAAATGGCATAATCTCATTTTTTTATTTTTATTTATTTATTTATCACACACAGTTTCCTGTGCCATTACAGAAAAAATGTAATGTTACAAATTAACTAAGATATATTATTATGTACAGGCTTATCTTATCTTTATAATTTACTAGCTTTTGCCCGCGACTTCATCCGCGTGGAATAATAATTCCAGTTCCCGGGGGATTTTCGGAATGTAAAGCATCCTGTATCCTTTCTCGGGTACCAGACTATATCTGTACCAAACATTCAAATCGGTTCATTGGTTTCGGCGTGAAGAAGAGACTAGTTACTTTCGCATTTATAATATTAGTACGGACTAGCTTTTGCCCGCGACTTCGTCTGCGTGGATTAATAGTTCCCGTTCCCGGGGAATTTCCGGGATAAAAACTGTCCTTTGTTCTTTCTCAGGTCTCAGACTATATCTGTACCAAATTTCATTTAAATTGGTTCATTGGTTTCGGCGTGAAGAAGAGACAACAGGCAGAGTTACTTTCGCATTTATAATCTTAGTACGGATTACTTCTGAGGTACAGACATGTGATAGAAAAACAGCGAATCTTTCTCAATAACAGACTCTTGTTTATGCAACACTAAAGCATCAGTAACAATTTCACTAAAAGTACTTTCATCTCCAAACGAAACAAGCACAATTTACTCCACTCTCATTCTATATTTAGCCAGTTGAGCTAAAACTTTAATAACTAGTTCGAGAAATTTCCAGTAATGTCTCTATGTTGTACAACGTTACTATCGTTTGCCACCTGGGAGAAAGATGAGAATTTACCACACAACATGACCTCTATTTGGGGATCACCTTTGGGAGTTATGGTCCAAATTATCTTCGCAAAACTATCCTCTAGTTTCTGGAAACTTCTATTTATCCATACTTAATATCTACACATCGTGTAGGTAACTCTTTCTGTCTGTCTCGCTTTCCGTCAAGACTGCTGATCCGATTTAAATGAAATTTGGTAGAGACAAAGTCTGATAAATGACATAGGCATAGACAGACAGACTGCCAGACAAATAAAGTTACTTTTGCATTTATACAATTTTTGTGGATTTAAGTTCAACAATTATAATTCACCTTGAACGAATGTGGTAATCAATGTTTGAAGCAATGAATGTTTTAAGCGATCAGAATAATTACGTTATTCTACAAACTGCGTTAGATTTTGAAAGAAAATTTGGTTTCATTGACACAGAAGCTGTTGTCAAACCTTAATAAATAAATGACCATACCATTACGTGTTATGGTAACCAGACAACTGATATACATACTTATATAATTTATAAATACATACATATTATAGATAAATTTCACCCAGACACAGAACAAACAATCATGCTCATCACACAAAGTTTTTCCTGGGTGGGAATCGAACCCACGACCTCCGGCTTAGCAGTCAGGGCTACTAACCACTAGACCCACCACCACCACCACTACCACTAACGACTACTCCTAGAGACATGAGAGAGTATGTTCTTTCTAAAGACTTAAGGAGGCAAAAAGCTTGTATAATACAAAAATTACAATCTAATCTTTAACCTGGAACACCGCTTTTATAAAGTAAAAAAGAAAAACATGCCCATCGAATTGAGAACCTCCTTGTTGAATAAGTATATAATTTTGAATGAAAATCTCAATTTCATTTAATATAATAAGAATCCTATGTATATAAAACCTACATAGTTAACACTCCTCCTTTTTGAAGTTGGTAAAAATATACTTAACTAGCTTATGCCCGCGACTTCGTCCGCGTGGAATAATAGTTCCCGTTCCCGGTAGATTTCCGGGGCGAAAACTATTCTATGTCCTTTCTTGGGTCCCAGACTATATCTGTACCAGATTTCATTCAAATCGGTTCAGTGGTTTAGGCGTGAAGAAGAGACAGACAGACAGAGTTGCTTTCCCATTTATAATATTTATAATATTAGTACGGATTGGTAACTGGTAGTAAAGTGCCTAAGATTCTGGTGGCATTGCCACGTTGGATGGCAATTCTGCCAGCCTCTGGTCAAAGCCAAACCAGCTCAAATAGCTTCATAGGGTTAATAGTTTTGGAGATACCTTTAATCAGTGTCTGATTACTCCTTAAGATATACTAGTTTCTGTCCGCTTCTACGAAAAGAATCATATAGCACACTAGGGTTAGTAGCTTCTTATTAGCAAAAAAGTTATCAGAATATGTCCAGCATTCCAGGAGATTAGTGCTTTCAAACAAACATTTTATCTTGCTTTGTAACACAGTTATCCATTTAAAAGCATTCACAATTCCGTTTTATTTATAAGTGGCTACACCGATGAACAATTAAGAGATAATTCTAATCAAATACAAAGTTTCCTTTATCAGATAAACTAAGTAGTGTTTGCACAAAGATAGTGCGTGCCTCCACACTTCACCTGTATCTGTCGACTCCCATTCTACATTACTTTTTTTTTGGGGAGTAGGAAATCATCAAATGACACCCGTCCTGGGTGCGGCGGGAGGGCGTGTCAGACTTTTACTGACTAAAACCCACTCATTTTCCTTCGGTTGCCTTTTATGTTCCGGGGTCACGGTAACTATAAACATTCCGCAACAATTCTACATTACTAAGATTTACCGTACAATTACTGGTACAAATAGCAGGCTATTTCGACAAGAACCACTTACACGACCATGAAACACCTCTGAAACACGAAAAAATAACGGTCAATTGTGAGTAGCGCTCGCTCATCGAGGGTTCTGTACAAACTTATTTATAGTAGTGCAGCTTTAGATTTGCTTCGCTTCAATTGTGTGCTTTTTAAGGTATTGGTTTGACAAGAAGCAGAATTTTATAGTGATAAGTCGATGAAAAGTAGCAGAATTTGATTTATTTCAGACTTTAAAGCAGTCAACCCGATTAAATTAAAGCAGTCAACCCGATTAAATTTTAGCCTTTTGTCGCAACATAAAAGGCCAAAATTTGATTGCGTTAAATAGAAGGTTATTTTTTTGTAGGTTTAACGATTTAATATTTATTTCAACGTAACACCTCCACACAGTTCTGTAAAAAAGGGTCTTGACAGATATGAAAACAAGCGGTCAACGAAGTGGCCCTGTATCAAAGCTTTCTTATTTGTTTAGTTATATTTTAGGCACAAAAGCGACCCACCAGACAAAAATATAAATTCATACTTCTATACTACTAAAATTATAATTGCAACAGTAACTCTGTCTGTTTGTCTCGCTTGCACACTAAAACTACAGAACCGATTTAAATAAAATTTAGAACAGAGATAGTCCATAGCCTCAGAAAGGACATAGGATAGTTTTTATCCCAAAAACTACACTAGTACATGAATATATGACTAACCTAATTAGTACGTTTACTGCTGAGCATAGAAAAGTTTTAAAAGCGTCAACTGATCTTCGGGAACCCTAAAAAAAATATCGTGGCCCAATAATCTTGCACGCGAGTGTACAAATATGTCCTGTTTTCCTCGTAAAGAAATATTATATTATAGCCAAAACGCATTAGCCCACAAAGGTAAGGACGGCCGAATTAATGACTTGTCAAAACTGTTTCTTGGACAAAGTACTTAGTGGATCTAAGTGCCTTATCCATTTCTATGGGCTTTTTCTTACTTAATGTCACGACTCATTTATTTAATTTTGTCAGACGTTTTTTGTTGACATCTGAAACTTATAATTCGCTTTAAGGAAGCTTCTTATAGAGATCAATTTTCGTGGCTTCTTTGTAAGAGAAGAGGCTTTCGTTTTTTGTAGTGGAGCAGTAATAAGCTGGTGTTATTATTTTATAAATTTGTTAGTTTAATTTGATACCTTGTAACTTTTCGAGTCGTTACTATTACTTAATTTGTGAGCATTTAGTTATTATAAAGAAACTTTTTTGTACAAAGCACTAAGTGGAGTATCTAAATGCCTTATCCATTTCGTTCTTGTTGACTTTTAAAACTGATTATTCACCCTAGATGTTGCTTAACGTCATTGGGGAAAGGCTAGATATATGATGAGAATTTTCCTGATGTCCTGAGAAAACTTTGTAACAAAATAGGAACTCTTAGAAAAATGGAAAAATTATAAAAAAAAAATATTAGTTGAAGCCGGTGTTTAGCTAAACAACGGTTCCATCGTTCGCTTACAATAAAAAAAATCAATGTGTATCAATGTGTAAAAGTGGCGTTGCAAAATAGTTCTAATAATTACCCGGCCCCGGAACATAAAGGGCAACCCAAGAAACAAGGGTGGTTAACTGATGGTGGGTTGGGTAACTGATGATGGGTGGGTTTTAGTCAGTAAAAGACTGACACTCCCTCCCGCCCCGCCCAGGGCGGGAGAACTCATATGATGATATCCAACCCTCAAAAAAATGTGAAAATGCTATTTTTAACCAATTTACAAAATAATTATTATTTTATCTAAATTATGTTATAATTTATTACTAAGCGCGCTCAATCCTTCCCCTTGCCATGTTTTCGTTAACTCGCATCTAATATTATGATAGTAGGTGAATGTTTATGTCATGTGCGCAAAGTGAACGGTTTGAATATGAATGAGCAATACATACATACACACATACATTGTAGGACGCGCGTGTGACTATTAATAACATTATGATGTGAAATAATTTTTGGTATAATTAAGTTTATTTTAGTAGAATTTATAAAGTAGCAGTGTCTATTGAACTTAACCCCTTCACATCTCCCTAGACTTTTCTCAACTATGTTAGAACTGATGTTTATAATAGTTACCGTGACCCTGGAACATAAAGGCAAGGCAATCGAAGGAACATGAGTGGGTTTTAGTCAGTAAAAGTCTGACACGCTCTCCCGGGACCCAGGACGGGAGCAGTCATTTGATAATTTCCCAGTCACCAAAAAAAAAAAACCTATGTTAGAACTTGCATTCTAGCCTGATTCAGTTGGATAACAGTGTTTCACGTGAAGCGACTGCCTATCAGACCTCCATAACCCAGTAACTGGGCGACACGATAACCCATTTTTAGATTTGTCAGAATTTCTGGCTTCTGACTACCAGTAACGACTGTCAAAGTTCTACGAATGACGGCAACGGCTTTACGTGCTTTCTGAGACACGGAATTTTAGTGATGTCCAATATATACTTTAGAAAGTACATAAGCGTTGAAAATGTCTTAAACAAGATACAAAGCTAAAAAATCTGAAAGATTTTGACATTATTTATGAATGTCGCTATAAAATTAAGCGTGCACAAAGTCGCGGGTAAAAGCTAGCACGTAATATAAACAGGGTGACCGCTACTAGTACCTAGATTACATTCCTTGCATGAGTAAAAGTAGAGCATACTTGCGGCTAATTTAGTTCTGTGAATACTTGCGTGATAAAACTTCAAAACTGGGTTATATTTAAGTTAAAAATACCTCAATTTTTAAGTTCTTGTAGTGATGGAACTTTTTTATTTTGTTTTTGGCAAACGAATGACAATTTAGTAAGACCAATTAAATCATAAACTAGTAGTTTATTTATTATTTAGTTTCTTCCCTTTTCGTAACTGCCCCCGTGGTTTTACCCGCGTAGTTCCCGTTTCCGTGAGATTTTTGGGATAAAAGCTATCTTTTATCCTTTCTCGGGCTACGTTCTATCTTCCTAGTAAATTTCATTTAAATCGGTTTGGCAGTTTTAGCGTGAAAGCGAGACAGACAAACACCCACAACCTACAATTTTTTCTTTAAACATTGGTACAAGTATAATATATCAGTAACGTTTGATACTGTCTGTACGTAACATAAAGGAACCGTCATAATCATTAAAATCTCAAGAAACTCTCGCATATTTATTTACACCTTATTATATTACCGTCATTACTACCAAGAGGGTAGTCATAATCATTCCCTACACATTTCGCCCACGTTAGCAAAAATTTTATCTAAACGTATAAAAACTCAATAATATCTGTTTACCGCCAGATCTAACGATATGTTCGTTCACATCTAAATTCCGCGAAATCCTATTAAAAAAATTCAAGCAATACCCAGCCTTATTACAGAGACAATAAATTCCACAATCCCGCAAAGAATTCGGTCACATGTTACACCGTAGAGGAACATATGTAAAAAGTGTAAGTGATGTTTAGTTAACGTTTGCACATAACGGCTTGGTCGTCCCGCGGAGGCCCCGAGCAATTTTCGTCGGAATTTTCTCTTGGGTATTTTAACGTTGCGATGCGGTGTGACTGAGGAGAGGACGCGGGGCGGGGAGCGATTTTTGAATGTTTTTAGGCTTAACGGTGTAAGGAAATTGTTACGTGGAGCCTGGAGGCTTATCGTGTTGTGTAGGAAGTAAATGTATGATAGCTGTGCGTATTATGGATTATAAATAGGTACTTACTTGGGTATAGGTAAATTTGTACCAGGTAAGAGTAAACGCAGAGCTTAAAATTACAAACAAAAATACTTTAAATTATTCTTGAACTCTGGTCTAACCAAGAGGTATCGTGTCGCCCAGTTACTGGGTTGTGGAGGTCAGATAGGCAGTCGCTCCACGTAAAACACTGGTATCCAGCTGAATCCGGTTAGGCTGGCAGCCGACCCCAACACAATTGGGAAAAAAGGCTAGGGAGATGATGATTCTTGAACTCTGGTTATTTATGATGTAACTGTTTCTTTTATTGCGAAATATTTGAAGTGATCCTATTTTCCTGTCAGAAATTATATGGCATACTGTAGAAGAAGGTAAAGAGATCAAAAGTAGCCTATCAATAGCCTAGTAGTATGTCAATCCCCATCCCTTCAACAATCTCCACTTAAAAAAATAACGTCGATCTGTCGCTCCGTTTTGCCGTGAAAACAGACATACAGACAGACACACACACACACTTTCCCATTTATAATATTAATTATGAATATGGATTCAGCATCCGTCAGAAGCAGCCACATTAGTTTATAAAATAGTGGATACATTAGAATCATATAAATATTATTTAGGTTACGTTGGGTCTGGCATGGCGTAAATTGCGACTCTAAACCCATAAACGAAATGGAAAAAATAACCAACCCATAAATGAATTGGATTGTCTGGCAGGTAATTCCTAAGGAGGCCTTTGTGCATGAAATGAAAATAAAAAAATAAATGTAAAATAAAGTCTATAAAACCCCACATCATTTCCCGCTGCCGCTTCTCCAACTTGCACCTTCAAAACTAGAGTAAGAGACATCAGTCACAACTTTACTGAAATCCCTTATCTGTCAGAATCGCTAGAGGTGTACCAACTGCGGACTCGTGTCACTATGATTTTGACGGAGCGAGGGACAAACCTGTGACGTCAGCGGAATGTTTTTTACGCAGTAAAAGGTGGGCTTTTTGCTTGACGGTTATTTTTTTAGTGGCACAGACTTTTTTGAGACGACGATCTTAGATTGTGATTGTCTTGTGGATTTGTTAGTTGTTTGATAATTTATTGAGTTGTTTTAGAAACGTTTTGATTGGTCGTGTAGTTTTAAAATGTCATAATTAGTTATTGACAATTAGTGATATTATAATCAATATGTATTTTATGTAATACATATTTTATTAATTTTTGTTATTTAAAATAAGCACAATCACATAAAAAAGACAAATGTAAGTTAATTGTAATTACGAGCGTAATGTTATTTATGTTCATAAACATAAATGGTATTAAACCACAATGACATTATTTGTGTAATCTTCATTGTATAAAATTATACAAGGACGTACTTAATGCCTTACGCATTAATTTATTCAGTCATTTCTACATTTTCAGCCAGTGTAGATGCTATGAAAACAAAGAAACAAGATTATTAAAGATTGACATGATGTGAGGGAATAGAAAGGTACATTTTACAATAATTACATTAAAATTAGTTTATTTTGTACAATATACAATTACGCACTAAATAAACATGAATCATAACATATAAAAGAACAATAACAAAATAAAAATACATATTTATTTTACACTAAACAAAAAATTTAAAACAATCACATCCAAAATAAAACTCTCTGCCATACCGACAAGGTCTAAATTAAAAACCACACAGCCAACCAGCTACCTGTCCGTCAAAAATAACAACTGTGTAAAAACCATTGCGAGTCAATTCCACAATAAACCATTCGAACACCGAACCATCCAATTGGAAAGCCAATAAAAACAAACTACCCAGGACTGTCCACTAATGTGTGAAAACAGAGTCACACTGGGTAGCAAATAAATGTAGGATATAAAGGGTATAAGTCATTTGCGTTCGGCCCCGGTTATAGCCAGTTACAACCGGTTAGATCCGGTTATGGCCAGTGCTTATCGGTTTTTACTGGATACGGCGCCCAGGTTGTAAAGTTTGTGTGCATTTTAAGAGAAAAGGGTTGTGAATTTTTGTGAGAAATGTGCTGCAATTTGCTGAGAAAAGCCTCCGAGCTTGTGTGAAACTTACTAAAGACTTAAAATTTCTCTCGTATTGTGAGAAAAACCCAATAACTCTGCCTCACCTACTCATTTTCACAACCTGCTCGATTTACAGTTCATTTACGGTAATGGCCATAAGACCAACACGGCAGACTTAGCGGATATTTATATATTTATTAGAGTTTGCCAACAATTTCTGTGTACATAAATTCACAATCTACTTTCGTTAACTAATCTTGGACAAATACAGGCGCCAATTATAGGCTAACCAGCATGTTTATAAGAAACGCAATAAAGTTGATATTCAAAATATTTTTTTTTTCAACATAGGCCTCCTTTGGGTAGCCGGGTAAAAACCTCAATGTTCGCAGCTACAAAGAAATGTGTTGAACTTAAAATAATATAATAATAATAATATTCTACACAACAACCGTTCAACAAAAATCTACAAAAAAGATAATAAAATTGAATTGTATCGCTTATCGATAACAAATATTTCCAATCCATCAACACCTCAGCTGACATTTACAAGACAAAACAATTTTCCCTCCAAAAAAGAAATGCCACACAAAAAAGCAAATTCGTGCAAATCACAGATAATTTTTTATCCGTGCCAAAAAGTTGCCGCCTTTTCTCCGCTCACAAAATGGCGGTCCCCTTTATATTGGACAAAAAGCGATTTGTATAAAAAATGCTATTGTTCATACGGACAATATGTCAAAATGCTGCTTTTAGCTAAATTACTTATTTACGAAAGCTGTTTTGGCCGTATTTTAAATGGCGGATGTCAACAAAAGGAGAACGGGTAAAATTATATGTATTCAAGCCAAAAAACCAATAATGATATTATTATGTATCCTTAGGAAGGATTTTTCATGGACTTTAAATACTTGTATAGTGGCAAGTTTCAAATCACTGTGTGGTTATGATTCATGAAATCTTGAAAAATAAAAACTGTCGAGTACAAACTCTTTCTTGTAATCTTTATGTTAAGAACTATTTACGGTATTATTTCACAATTTTACCCTTTTTTTTTTGGTGAGTGGGAAATTATCCAATGACTGCTCCCGTCCTGGGTGCGGCGGGAGGGCGTGTCGGACTCTTACTGACTAAACCCCACTCATGTTCCTTAACCCCACTCATGTTCCTTCGATTGTCCTTTATGTTCCAGGGTCACGGTAACTATTATAAACATTCCGCAACCCCGGACAATTTTACCCTTTCAGATAAGGAGCGGGTCATCAGAGAGACAAACAGACATTCGAGTGATCCTAGGGTTTCGTTTTTTTTGCATTCCAACTTAAGAAACCATAAAAACATAATTGTAGTATAAAAATCATGCTCTTAGAAAGCCTGCTTCCAATCATAAATAGGAAAATTCGTCTGCTAGAGAGATATTTGTCAAAACCTTCACATATCTTTTTGTCAACGCAACTCTACAAACCTAGCACATGCCCGTAATTATCGAAATGCAGTAATAATTAATGTTAATTTATTCAAAAAATTATGTACTAAGCATGTTCACAGAAATGTGTGATAAGATTGTTCAACGTAACTGTATGCACTGAGTTGTGTGTCGAATTAGGGTTGCCAGCCATACATTTTATTTTTTGTATTTTTTTTATATTTTTTCTCGAGGAAACACAGGAGGCACAGGAGGTAAGACCAAGCGTGATGTTTGCCAATAGCCTTCCTTGATAAATGGGCTATCAAGCACAAACATATTTTTCTAAATCGGATCAGCAGTTTCTGAGATTAGCGCGTTCAACTATATAAAATTTTAGTATAGATATATTAAAGCCCAATAGTTTATTCTAAATGAACAAAACCTCCAGCATATTGCTGGGATACTTCTCCGATAGATGTTAACTTTTTCATACCAACATCATAGGTATATTTTTTTCACTTTTAAATTTGTTTACTAACAGGAGCATGTTATTACTGTAAGTCGACTTTTTGGCTTGAATGCAGGGCACGCCTCTGTATTATACTATTTTATTTTTTAAGGTATTATACTGTATGCCGACCGCTTCGAAGGTACAGTCAGCATCAAAAGTCAATGACCACATTTAAATTTTCAAAATCGCTGTACACCGTATAATACCAAAATCGCTCAACATGGCAAGCACCAGAAATTAATGAACATCATAAAAGAGCATAAGTAGGTGACCATCACTTTTCAAAAGTTGCTTAACAAAGTTATGGTAAAAAAAAGCATGACAATCTTCGTCTCTAAAGTCACTAAACAAATTTTTGACAAAAATAGCATCGTTCATCTCAAAAGTCCCTGAACAGCATCAATTGTTTTTAGGTTTAATATGTGTGTGTGTACTCATATTTTTGTGAAGTGACATTAATATAACATTCCTTTCCGAAGTTTGAGAATAAAAACATCTGGGGGCACGGTAGTACCTCCACCAAGACGATAAATTATTCTTATCTTATTAGTAAAACCGTTTATAATCTACCCTGGGTACTTGTTGCATATATATTTTATATATCAGATTTTTATCAGATTTTTTTGTATATTTAATCTTTTACAACATCGTAGACTGTCAACAAAGTTAAGAAGAAATATTCTTGTTATATTTAAGGATAAATAGTTTTTTAAATACCCCCAACTATGTTTGCAAAATAATTTATTTAAAAGGGAAACTGCGTGAATTTTGAAAATGAGCCATGGGTTTACAAATAGGGTTATAATTCAATCGAACTAAAAAAATGATTAATTAGGTGAATGGTATACATTCAAACAATAATAGAACCTGCGTAATTTTGGATAGTGAGACTTAAAGTTTTACAAATAAGGCTATATTCAATCGTAATATGGAAAGTTTAGATGACTTTGAAAATGTGCTTGATCACCCACTTCTACTACTATTTTCATTGGCTCTAAGAAATAAAAATATATTTTGGAAATTTACATCCATTATAGGACAATATTGGATGTGTAACTCTGAAGCAACAATCACTTTTTTAGTTTGCAGTTCAATATCCGAAACAAAGTAGTGTTCAGTCTCTTTTGGTAGTTATGTTGTTAAGTTATTTTTGGACGTTGCCATGATTACACTAGATACCAAAACAACCATTTTATATTGTTCAGTGACTTTTGCAAAAGTGATTGTTGTGTTATTTTCGGATGTTATAACGATCAGCAATTTTTGACAAAATGGTGTTTAGTTAATTTTGAACTTTAATGATGTTCATTTAATACTGGCGCCTGTCTTGTTGAGCGATTTATGGATGATATAGTGTTCAGTGGTTTTGAAAATCTGAATGTGGTCAGCGACTTTTGATGCTGACTGTACAACGCGATCTCATCAAAAATTTCACACCTTCTGTTGTTTGCTATAATTGTTTTAAAGTGCCTCGTTGGTATTATGGGTGCAAGCATAATTGCACAATGGGTATGCGCTCGATTCTTGAGTTGCGGTCGGGCTAAGTGTTAACTAAATCATAATCATCATTTATTATCTGTCACAGTCTACAACAAAAGATATTAAGATATGCAGCAAAAATAATACATAAATTAATAGAAAAGCTTTACTTACCTATTCAACACACTAGAAGACGATCTATGAGTTGTCAGTTAGTGCCTCCTTGTTGGGCTATATAAGATATATACCACGCTAGACCTACGAGAGCCAAGTTGTAAACCATAGCCGTTAAACGGCAGGAGACCTCTACTCAATTCATAATTTATGTATATTTTTTTCTTGTTAAGAATCTTGGCAACCCTAGCTACAACATGGATGCTAGCATATCAGTTGTAGTGTCAACTGAATAAATTAGCAAGTCGAATTGTCTCCGTTTTGTAGCTTTAACAATGCTAGTGAACTTGCCAAATTCTGTCATGGCTTTCTAAGTAAATCTTGGAAAACAATGAATGGTTATTTCAGGGAATATCTTGAGGAAATATGAAGCTTGACATAGTGACCAGTCGGTCTATTTTTGCCTGCCCCATCTTCGCAGGGGTGTGTTACAAATTTAGACAACTTTAAAACAGCAACGGTTTTGTAAGAAATCGCGTAAGCGTTCATCAATTTTCCGCGTCTGTTTAATTTTTCTATGAAATCGTTGTTTTCTCTGGACATTAGCTAAATAGAGCTAAAAAAACCGGCCAAGAGCGTGTCGGGCCACGCTCAATGTAGAGTTCCGTAGTTTCCCGTCCGTCACAATAAGTGTTCCCACTTATAAGTAAAAAAAAAGGCTTTTGTTACTTTGACATACTAAGTACGCAGAAATTATTTTGTACAACCTTTTTGTTTTTTTTTGTACAAAAACTGTTCTTTCTATCAAGTTCAAAATAATTTTCCTAGAAAGTCCTTATAATGTTCTACTTTCCAGATTTTTTTCTAATTTTTTAAACCTACGGGTAAAAAGTTAGAGGGGGGGGGGACGCTTTGATTTTTCCTTTTGGAGCGATTGTTTCCGAAATTATTGACATTATCAAAAAATGATTTTAGTAAACTCCTATTCATTTTTCAATACCTATCTAACAATATATCACACGACAGGGTTGAAATAAAAAAAAAAACACTTTCGTCTTTACATATAGGGGCGCTACCCTAATAAAACATTTTTTTCCAATTTTTATTTTACCACTTTGTCTGCGTGATTGATATACATATTGGTACTAAATTTCAGCTTTCTAGTGCTAACGGTCACATAGATTAAGCGAGGACGGACGGACAGACAGACAGACATGGCGAAACTATAAGGGTTCCTAGTTGAATACGGAACCCTAAAAATGAGCGTTGTCCTTTAAGCTTGACGGTTTTTCTTATTCTTTCGACGCTGACCGAGGCTCTATTCGCGTTTCGCTAAACAATTTTGGACAAACTTATACAGTTCTACTTCTATGTAGAACTGTATAAGTATGTCAAAAAAAAAACTAAATAAATGTGCGTAGTCTCTAAGTCAGACGGCTTTTCTCATTGTTACGTCTCTGAACGCGGCTGATAGAAGTAGAACTGTATAAGTGTGACCAAAATCGTTCAGCGAAACGCGTACAAAAAAGTGTAGATAGGTTATATGCAGTCAAAAAGTGGCACATTAAAAGTTTGCCAATTGACAAACATGATACTGAGTATCGCGTTGACATTTGACGTTTATCTCTTTTTCACTCGCACTACTTCAATCATGTCTAGGATGATGCCGTTTTTGAAGATAGAATTTTGTTTGGGTAACCTATCTAATAGGCTGAATAAATATGCCTAGTCTCTTAAGATTGACGGTTTTTTTCATTCTTCTAGATGTGACAAAAAATTGCTCCTTACCCTTTGAACCCGAGAGCCGCAAGACGACTACCAGCCACCGTAGGCGCGGGTCTGCGGACGGCGGGCGATGGGTAGCTCGCCGCCCGACTATGACCAGGCCCGTGTCGACGGCG
Organism: Athetis lepigone; assembly: GCA_033675125.1. NCBI lineage: Eukaryota > Metazoa > Arthropoda > Insecta > Lepidoptera > Noctuidae > Athetis > Athetis lepigone. The sequence continues at coordinate 1,789,765 of CM066222.1, read as the reverse complement.
CGTTGTATTTCAACCGTGCGTCAAAGAGCAGTTATTACGTGACAGAGTAGTTCTAATACCGCGGTCCCGGAACATAAAGGGCAACAGAAGGAACATAAGAGGGTTCTTAGTCAGTAAAAGTTCTGACACAAATGGCGAGATAATTAGACGTTACTAAGCACGTACTTTGGCTTAGCTGCGTTCCGTCTCTATCGTACACTTGACGTTTGGCAGTTGTGTAACAGTGACAGGTATAGTGCTAAGCCAAAATCAGTGCTTAGTAACGTCTATTTATCTCGCTATTAGGCCACATCCGCACAGACAGGTGGCTTGGTGCATTGGGCATTTGCTTGTCGGCACGTTGACGAAATGTCACTTTCAAAAATAGCTCTAAAACTACCACTCAAAGAAAATTCATCTTTAAAATATATCAGTTCGCGGCCTTATCCGTCATGTTGGGTTTATGATATAAATAAATCACGGTCAAGTTATGGGGAGTTTAATGTTCTATATTAACAATTGCGTAATTTTGACGATAAATTTTATGAATATTTGCGTATGACCAGGGAAACATTTGATCTACTTCTCAGTAAAGTTAAAGGAAAACTAACTCATTTGGATACTCATCTTAGAAAAAGGTTCCACAAAGGTTCTCTTTTGAAAACTGAAGCAATCAATATTTCATTCATTGTTTTCTTCTAACCTCCTATAAAATTACAATAATCCGAGTTAGTTTTCACCCAGTGGCTACTTTTCAACCTGGCGCCTCGCAACAAAAAACCAACACGTTTGTTTACATGGATGCACGCCAAGCGACTAGCTAGGCGCTAAGCGCGCAGTGCAGCCGGTCGCGTTCATTATAGAACGTTTGTTTTACTAAGCTACTAGCTAGATGACGCGCTAGACACTAGGCGCTAAGCAAGCCGCCTGTCTGTGCGGACGTGGCCTAAGGGTTGGAGACGTCATTCGATGATACCCCATTCTCAAAAAAACCCTTTGAACTAATAAACAGTCTTAACAAAAGTGATTGCACTTAATTTAAATGTTTGTAAAGAAGTTACAAGTGCTCAAAAATGCGTCCGCCCACACTAAGTTTAATCCAGATCGTATCGATGTCACCTCGTTAAGTCCCTTTTTATTGCCGATCATTTAATTAGACCCTTGTTTTAGACCGCCGACGGTTGTGTGTGTTGGTCCAATTATTTTGAGTTATTTTTTTTTGTTATCAGTTCAGATAGAGCCGTGTCGTGTTGGCCCAGTGGTTGAAACGCCTGCTACTCATGTAAGAGGATGTGAGTTTGTAACCGGGTGACTGTTTAATTTTTTTTTTCATCTAAATCGGTTCAGTCGTTTTGGTGGGCAAACAGACGTAGAGAAGATCGTATTGTATTATTATTAACTAGCTTTTTACCGCTGCTTTATTTATTTGGGACAAACAAACAGTTCCACATTACATTTGAGTAAATGATATATCTAAAACTAAAGGGATATAAATGTGAAACTCGCACCGTTATCCACAGCATATAATATACGTATATGTTTTTGTTTATACGAAATAATTACTTATATTTTTTTTTGAGTTTGTATAAAACCTTTAATCAAAGTAGGTAACTGTGAGTCCGTAGTATAGTAGCGTAATGGATGTTAAAATATAAAGAACCATTGTTTGTTTTGTAGGTAAAGTATTTTTTTAATGAAAATATATTTAAAAAAGAAACCTTTGAAATGATTCCTTTATGACCATGATACCCCTGATATATTTCGTGTATGAATAGATAGACCTTATATATATATACTCATAGACTTTAATTATATAGTTAGACTGCTTTACATAGTTTCTTTATGATTGTTAGTTAATTAAGCACAGGATTACCTAGTTCAGGCATTTTAGAATTCAATTGTAAAATCTGTTTTGTGAGGAACTGTATTTCCTACTCAATGTTTAATGCATGCCGTGGCAGCCTTTAATTAAGGCTACACTATAAAGTTTGTAATGATGTAAGCGTTTTTAACATGTAGTTTGGTGTAGCTTTGTTGGTTGTCCTTAAATAAATAAATTCAAAATCGTTTAGAACCAAATCTTTTTGAATAAATAAAATTATTATTCCATTTAATAAAACAATGCAACATTAATTTAATAAAACAAAATTGCTTTCAAAAACTCATCATTCTCATCTTTACCACAACTAAAAAATGATTAAAATGATCTTTATTTTGTAAATAGGTTATAAATATGTATAACACTTTTACACGTCAATATTTTGTTTTTTATATTTTAATCGAACGATGGGGCCGGTGTTTCGTAACTGACTACTCTGAGAAGAAACATCCGAAACAAACTCAGAGGTCAAAGTCTCTTTTGAAGTCCATACAATACTTATACTATGGTCATCGATACGTATTGCAATAATTACTAGAACGGTTCTGTTACACAGTAAATTGACCCAGTTTTGTCCCTAGGGTCTGAAATCATGGCAGAACTGACGCCAGTTAGGCAGAGGTCAGGTAGACAGGTCCCTGGTCAATTCTAATCTAGTTATACTAGTAGCATTAGGAATTAGATATGGCCAGTGGCCTAGTTACAGTCCCATTTGTTTAGTCGCTGGCAAGATTGCTGACTGTGAGTTTGATTCTTGAGTCGGACATAACACTTAACCGCTGTTTCATACATATTTTATTGCATTTTTAAAACCTGATTCTTGAATGCGCTTCTTAAATCTTAATTAAATACGATAGTAGAAAACTAGTGTAATGAATGTTTAAAAAATAAGAATTTGTAGTTATTTACTTAGGTCAAGTCACTATAAATTAATATTTTATTATGAAAATAAAATTTAAGAAAACCTTTGGATTGTCTTCAAAATGATACCCTACAAATATTTTGCATGTGAATACCTTATATTGTTGTAATATAGGTTTATAATATTTATTTAGCCTCTAAATTGAAAAACTCACCAGCCTCTCATCTTTCTTTTTAATTACTATGGCCATCGATGTCTGTGGATTTAAAACCTCAAACACACGTGTTTCGAGACACAATAGAAAGACAATAACAACCCGACAGCCGGCTGTCGGTTGGTCGTTGAAAGGTTAAATAAAATTCAATGTTATTTTGGATGAAGACAACTATTTTAATGTTGTACGTGTTTTAAGGAGAATCTTAACACCTGATTGAGCCGAGATCGCTAAGTAAATGACGCTTTCTTTCGAGTCAATAAGTACATAAATAAATTGGTTAAAGTATTGTACATACTAGGCTTTTTCCATTTGATATTTGTCGGTAGCATCCCGAAGCTTAGAAATTGACGATCTGTTACTAGTAATCAAAAGCTCGAATATCTGACAATCAGTCTTGCTATGGGGTGTCATGATATCCAGTAACTGGTTTGTGGTTCTCTGATCGTCTAGCATGGCATGGCTGAAGCCATACTAATGTTATAACTGGGAATTTGTGTGTGTGTCTTCTGTCTGTTAGTCCGTCTTTCACGGAGCGACGAATTGACGTGATTTTTTAAGTGGAGATAGTTGAGGGTATGGAGAGTGACATGGGCTACGTTTATCTCTTGCTAACGCGAGCGAAGTCGCGGGCAAAAGTTGGTACTGCTATAAATAAGAGCTCCATACACAACACGTATATTATTGGGCGTATTTTTGGCTACATCTTAATATTTTATAAAGGTTTGCTACTCAAACTTGCCCAGATTTTAATTTAAAAACAAATAGAGCCACCAAGCCAGATCTCTCAACCAAGGACCAATCTTAACTAATGGGTCACAAGTGTTTAAACTAAACGCACTATTAAACCAAGTTAAATGAAGTTTAAACCAATGTTTACTTGCTCTCGTCAGATTAACGGATAGTAAATGCGAGTTAAAAGTTTCGACAAATGTGTTAAGTCACATTGTTCAGCGCATTTTTGTGGTGACTACTGTGTGTGGCCAGGAAGTCGGCGGCTTCAATGTAGACTTTTTATTTACAATTAGCTTCTGCTCGCGGCTTCGCTCGCGTTAGAAAGAGACAAAAAGTAGCCTATGTTACTCTCCATCCCTTCAACTATCTCCACTTAAAAAATCACGTCAATCCGTCGCTCCGTTTTGCCGTGAAAGAAAGACAAACAGACAGACAGACAGACACACTTTCCCATTTATAATATTAGTATAATAAATTTTATGTACAGAGGCGGACTTAATGCCTTAGGCATTCTCTACCAGTCAACCACCGACTTCCTATTTACAATTTTACTAGCGCCTGGCACGATCTGTAGATTAAAAAGCTTGAAAAAAAAAGAGAAAAAAAAAAGAAAATTAATTTACTAGCATTGTCTTGCGATTTCTTGTGTGTGGATTTCGGTTTGTCTTGGATGTAAACAAGTCGGAATAATATAAATACAGGTCAAGTCCAGTAGTAAGTGGCTCTGACTGCTAAGCTGTAGGTCGTGGGATCAATACCCACCTCGGACAAACTTTGTGTGATGAGTATGATTGTTTGCTCTGTGTCTGGGTGTAAGATAAATTATAAATATAATTAGTAATAATAACACAAGCTCTGGGATCAGATGGCCATGATTGAGTAGTTCCAGGACATTTATTACTTTAATTTTTTTTAAATAAACCAAATTAGTTATAATCAGCCTTGAACAAGTATAATGATTAAAGTTTATTTCTTCTTTGTATAAGAACACGCCTTTATCAGACATGGGCTGGTATTATTTGCATCTTAAAGCTATTAACCGCAAATTATAATTACACACATTTCATTACATTATCTTACATTTCCCTTTCATTATATTTTTCGAGAAGAGGGAAAAAATATCAATGGGACATTTTATTTATACGTTCATATTTCAATCTGATCTGAATCTAATGCGGGCTACCCAAGACCGTGATGACCCTATTTGAGAAGGCCGACGTTGACAGGTGGTAAACATATTTAGTCTCAATCCGTTCAATATTTCTCTACCTACATTTTTAGACATTTAGGCCACGTCCGCACAGGCAGGTGGCTTGCTTAGCGCCTAGAGCCTAGCGGCTTGCATCCTGGCTATTTGCTTGGATACACGGTGGCCGCACATGAGGTGGTTTGCGTGGTAGGTCGCTAGGTGCCTTGGGCATTTGCTTGTCGCCACGTTGACGAGATGTCGCTTTCAAAAATAGCTCTAAGGCCACGTCCGCACAGGCAGGCGGCTTGCTTAGCGCCTAGTGTCTAGCGCGTCACCTAGCTAGTAGCTTAGTAAAACAAACGTTCTAAAATGAACGCGACCGGCTGCACTGCGCGCTTAGCGCCTAGCTAGTCGCTTGGCGTGCATCCATGTAAACAAACGTGTTGGTTTTTTGTTGCGAGGCGCCAGGTTGAAAAGTAGCCACTGGGTGAAAACTTAACTCGGATTTTTGTAATACTATAGGAGGTTAGAAGAAAACAATAGATGAAATATTGATTGTTTCAGTTTTCAAAAGAAAACCTTTGTGGAACCTTTTTCTAAGATGAGTATCCAAATGAGTTAGTTTTCCTTTAACTTTACTGAGAAGTAGATCAAATGTTTCCCTGGTCATACGCAAATATTAATAAAATTTATCGTCAAAATTACGCAATTGTTTATATAAAACATTAAACTCCCCATAACTTGACCGTGATTTATTTATACCATGAACCCAACATGACGGATAAGGCCGTGAACTATATTTTAAAGATGAATTTTCTGTGAGTAGTAGTTTTAGAGCTATTTTTGAAAGCGACATCTCGTCAACGTGGCGACAAGCAAATGCCCAAGGCACCTAGCGACCTACCACGCAAACCACCTCATGTGCGGCCACCCGTGTATCCAAGCAAGTAGCCAGGATGCAAGCCGCTAGGCTCTAGGCGCTAAGCAAGCCACCTGCCTGTGCGGACGTGGCCTTATGGTTGCAGAGGTAAGATCTATATAAATATGGTATATAAAATAGTAAAGTGACAGACTGAATAATCTATAATGCGAAAGTAACTCTGTCTGTCTGTCTGTCTCTTCTTCACGCCTAAACCAATGAACCAATTTGAATGAAATTTGGTACAGATATAGTCCGGGACCCGAGAAAGAACACAGGATAGTTATCATCCCGAAAATCCCCCGGGAACGGGAGCTATTAAACCACGCGGAAAAAGTCGCGGGCAAAAGCTAGTAATCTATAATTAAATTGCTGTCCACCGCGGTTTCACCCGCGTTATGTAAGATTTTTAGTTACTGCTCTGCTCCTGTGGGTCATAGCGTGATGTTATGTAGCCTATGTCTTATTCTAATGTATAAGGTACTAGCTGTCCCCCGCGGTTTCACCCGCGTTATATCAGATTTTTGGTTACAAATAAGAAGAAGATAAAAAGTATTCTATGTCCGCCTCCTGGTCCTAAGCTACCTCCCCACCAATTTTCAGCCAAATCGGTTCTGCTGTTATTGAGTTATAAAATGTGTAACTAACACGACTTTCTTTTATATTGTAAAGATAGATATTTCTGTAATCTGTAAAGTTCCATGAAAAATCGTTCTGTAGTTTTTGCGTGAAAGAGTTACAAACATATAATAAAAATACATTCAAATCTCTGCTCTTTATAATATTAGTATAGATTACATATCAATGCCTAAACCGTTGGTCTCTAGTACCAAGTTTCGTGTATCTACATACACATGAAAAAATACTCACTTTTCACAAATGAAAGAAAGAAAGAAACACAGTTTATTAGTCCTAATTACAGTGAAAGAACTTACTAAATAAAATATTATAAACTATTGCACGAAAGGGCGATCAGCATAATGCCGGGCCAGTACACATGCACGAATCCACGGCGCTGGTTTTCAGCGCTAGTAGCAAATTTATAGTAAATAACATTCCCTTGTTCTTTGTAAATAGTGGGTATCCACTATGTAAGAATTTTTATCTGATGGGGTGATGTAAAGGATCAAGTGTCGATACCCACGCGGGCGAAGCCGCAGGCAAAAGCTAGTTAAGATATTTTTTTAAGAAAAGGTCTTCCAGTTCTTGTTGACATTTAAAAATAAAGTTGGCATTTTAATATCTCATTTTCAAGATTATCTACGAACAGTAAACAAACAAAGAGCACAGTTCTATAAATAACAGTTGATAGCAGCAAGATGTAGATAAGCACGTTTTTCTCTTGTTGCAAAATCCTGCAATGAATGGAAAATAAAATGGAACGAAGTCTCACCCACGCGAGTTTAAAAAAACTAGGGGATTGCAAGACTGGAACACAGGGTTCCGTATTATTTCAAGTGGAGCAGAAAACGCCAGATACAGTACATTTTTCTGCATAAAGAGTTGCATTAATTTCTATTGGATTTTTAGTATAAAAAAAATAAATATCCTGGGACAACTCACACACGGCCATCTGATCCCAAACTAAGCAGAGCTTGTGCTATGGTAACCAGACAACTGATATACATACTTATATAATTTATAATACATACATATTTTAGATAAATTACACCCAGACACAGAACAAACAATCGTGTTCATCACACAAAGTTTGTCCTGGGTGGGAAGAATTTAGTTACTAGATGTCATCAACAGGCCTTGTTCTGCCAAATGAGTCTTGATTTCATGATATGAACCCTAACAAAAATAATAATACCTCTCCTTAAAACCCTTGTCAGGCTTACGAACGAGTATTTATAATAATAAATTAACTTACTCACTCATTTTGTACTGAGCTACGATAGAGTGATTAATTTTTATTTATATAGATTTTTTTAACCTTACGCTAATCCCGTCTTAGGCAAAAAAAAATTGCTTAATAAGCTGATGATGATTGGTATTTTCTTGCAGCCATATTTACATCTTAGCAACCATGTACTAATGACAAAATTGAATCATGACCCATTTCGACGACATATCGTTTAAAGCTGTCAAAATAAGACTAGACAAGATTGTCGATCTAATCTAAACGTATTTGAATGTCTGTAGGAAAATAAGTTTATGCTGAGTCATGATTTCATATTTTCGATTGTACTATGGTTGTTAAGAGGGCTAATACTCAGTAAAAAGCGTCTAAATATATAGGTTAATATAATAGATTTTGTCTATTTATCGATCACTATATTATATCTTTAATATAGTGACTGATAAATGGACAAAATCTAAATAAAACAGTCTCATTTAACACCGTTTAGCTACGGAACTCTGAAACGAAGAGAAGTTTCAACCTTTACTAGTTTAAAAATAAACTTGAGACTGAGATGTTTATTGACAAACACATTTTATCTTGAAACTCATTAAATAAGTGTTTAAAACGAGTGCAGTAAATCGTATTAATTAATGATCCGCCGTAATCAATTTTACTGTTCGATAAGCATAATGGAAAACGTATAAACGTATTTCTGCTCGTTTTATGTAGGTATATATAATGCTGCCGCCTCGGCTGCGGAAAACCTCAAGCGGCGGAAGTATAGTAACCTTACTGGTAACTATATTTTTAATCCTCGGGTGCCCACCTTTTACTTAAAGAACTATCAAAAAGACTGGTTGACTCTTCCCGAGACCCAAAGGCTGGCTATTATTTTGGCCAGAGACTTAGCATTGCCATCCAACGTGGCAATGCTGCCAGCCTTTTGGGCACTTTACCGGTTGACAGCGATGCGGAGGAGTTTTTTGATGCTATCATATTTTAATTGTAGTGTTTTTCCTTTTTTTTTTAAGTATAGTAATTTAGTTTGTAAATATTGTATATATTTTGTGTTACTTTAATAAGAAAAAAATAAATAACCAAGTAGGTATATATTATATACTTGGTTTAAGTTCACTAGAATGAGATTAAAAATTAAAATAAATTATATGTAAGGTGTGATGTTTACGGGTACTTTCACGTAGTTGTAATTAAAAAAAAAAGGTATTTCAATATAATTGGAAATATTTTGGCCCCACATACACAGACTTGACTGGGCCTGTGCTATGGTAAACATACAACTGATTTACATAGTTATATAATTATTAAATACATACATGTGATAAATAAATCACATCCAGATATATGTAGAAGGAGTAATCAGGATAACCAAAACAGAACAAAAAGTGTTAAAATCACTTTTCCATTTGTTTAGGGGCCCAACACGAAGTGATAATTTGGAAGTAATTTGTATCTAAGGGCTCTACCGTTTGTTTATAGCGATGATATTCCAAAATCCGCTATTTTCAGTGTTGGCAGACGAGCGATTATTTGTCGGCAACAGCCGTTGTCACTGGTCATAGTTGAAGTCAATTCTATAAACCAGACACAATCTGTCACTTGACACTTGTAACATCTACTACTGCTACGGTGGCCGCTTATCATCAGGGCCCTGTTTAATAAAGCTGACAATGCGACATATATGTCAAAAATTGACAAAATTGTAGAAATGTGTGTTGTGAAAAGTGACAATTTTGTCATTTTTTGACATTTATGTCGCATTGTCAGCTTTATTAAACAGGGCCAGGTCGTTTGCCTTTTCGCCACCATAGTGTATACAAAATATTGATTAGAGTTAGGTCTTGACTTGACTGGTAGAGAATACCATTTTACATTTGTGAATGAAGTTTAAATAAATAAATTAAATTTAGAGTTGAATTCAATATGATAAAAGAGTTAAACAGTACAATACAACCCTTCAAAAAAATGAAATAATATACTTATTAATACATTTTGACCGGTTGAACAATGACAGATATCAGCGCAAATTGTCGACATTGGTTGGTGGCGGAACTTTGTCGATCGCGCCATCGAATGTTGATAGTTGCCGTCAACGCATCGCCACTAAAGTCGCTCGTCTGCTCAAAACTCGAACAGAACATAGTTTACCAATCTAATGATTTGTGTGTAGAAACTTGAGGCGCATTATTGTTTGTTTAGTCATAAAACGCTTGTTAACTAGCTAATCTATGGTTTAGTTAAAAGGTTTCTGTTAGTTGCACCATTACGTTTAAATCTTAACTAGGATAGAATAATGATGATTGCATTTAAAAGGCCTCCAACAACTTGAGTATTAAGTGATAATATCATAATGCGGACGTTGTCTAAATAAATAATTTTCCATTTTTTTTACCGCTCTGACGCAAAAAGAGGGGAGTTAAAAGTTTTCTATGTGTGTGTCGCCGCCCCCGGAGAATAAAATGATAACTGCCATTATCTTAGTTTTAGTGTTATGCCATTTTTGGGATCTGTGGGTGCTAATACATCTGCTCAATTTTTTTCGTAAATTTTATACAGTTATTGACGAAGTTACAAAATATTACAATAGTATTCCAATATTTATAACAGGTCTTAAATTACGTGAATAAAGTGTTAATATAATGTTATCAAAATGTATTCTCACTTCTTGTTATGACAAATAGTCATACAATTATGTTCCCATGAAAAAATATTCGACTAGACGCAAACCAAGATAGACGCAAGATAAACGCAGTTATTATTTTATTCTCGTTCAAAACCATCCAGTCGCTAAAATGACTCTGTGAAAATGAAAGAAAAACGCGGGTTTAGTTGTGTTGAGAAAATCTTTTTTTTTGTAATCAGTCCATTATGGTAGTTATCTTAAATATCGCACAGAAATTGGTTGAAAGATGACCTAGGGACTTATCTATTGCTTATTTGAAACCAATGCCGAGTGATTGAAAGACAAATTACATTATTTTTTGTAGTTATACTAAGTATCTCCGAGAAATTTTCTGATAGAGATAACTTAGCATAAACACAGGCGTGTAATAGCCACAATCATACATAAAGGTATTATATTTTACCATTCTCACAAACTTACACATTATTAGTATGATAGTATTATAGTAATAATTAATATGACAGGACGAAGATTTTTTTTATATGGTATGTAAGATCTATATTTTATCAGGCAGCAATGTGAAATAAACAATTACTTGTTTAATTAATGTATGTATTAAATTAGATTAAACATCCTTGGACAACTTACACACGGTCATCTGATCCCAAACTAAGCATAGCTTACACTATGGTTACCAGACAACTGAAAAACATACTTAAAAATATTATTTAGTTACTAGCTTTTGCCCGCGACTCCGTCCGCGTGTAATTTTAGTACCCATTTCGGGGGATTTCCGACATGAAAACTATCTTATGTCCGGGTCGGGTCTCAGACTATACCTACACCAAATTTCATTCAAATCGGTTCAGTGGTTTAGGCGTGAAGAAGAAACTTATCGATCGTCTCAAAAAACAGGGGTGGCATAAGTCAGTGGACTTATGCCACCCTTGTTTTTTGAGACGATCCCGCCACACTATTCCCAACCACTGCAACTCCAGAAAGCCAGAATCAACAGTGTAGGGTCCGCCAGAAAAGCGCCGAAGCAATGAAGCTCCACGAACCCCGGAAAAACGATTCAACTGTCTTGGATCCCGCAACGAAATTAATCAGAAAAGAACAGCGGAGGAGTAAGAAAAATATGTTTTCCTCTACCCTCCATAACAAGCAGGAAACAAGAACAGAACTACGCCAATAGACACAAAGGGGCGATTACGACTAGGAGAAGGCCACGCCTAGCACCACGAAATAAAATTTGTTAAAATTACTGGGTGCTAAAATGTGAGCTGTTACGATTGTTTTCAATAAAATAGGTATGGCAACAGCACTCGAACGCACAGAAATTGGTTCAAGTTTCCACAAGGTCCCCATAATAGACAACATCGGATGTAACCTGTATACTTTCCAACATAATATTGCGCTCACTCTGCCAAAGAATACACGTCCATAAGATTTGATGTACAGATTGTTCGAATTCACAGTTCGATGTAGAACATTGACACAACGACGAAGCATAACTAGTTTAAAAGAATATAATTTGCTCTTAAAATTGCCATGGCCTGTGAGAAATTGAGCAACAGTGATCAACCTCCAGCCATGACTTAGCCAGCCGCTCACGAACGGATGTAAAGAACAGATAAACGTGTCGGCCTTCAGGGAATTATCCCACCTACTTTGCCATTCGGATAAGAGTTCCTCCCAGACTTTAGTCTGCGGTATAAGTAATCTAGAAATTCTATTAAGGTCGCGTTGTGGTATAAAGTTAGTGTCTATGGTCTCCCGCGCGGAGTAGTACATTGAAGCACGTCGTTGTACCTCAAGATCGACTAAAAGTACATCGACGACTACAGACACTGGTCAGATAGACAGTTTAAGGTTGACTTATAAAAGTGTGACAAAAGAAAGGAATAATGAGCACCTTCCTGAGCAGGGCCAGACGACTAAACTTCCTTTATACAGGAAACTGGAGTATGAATCCTTGGCTTATAGCAGTAGCTGTTCTGGTAACACGAGGAATATAATAATGATTAATCATAAACCTTAATATAAATGCTAAAGTAACTCTGTCTGTCTGTCTGTCTGTCTCTTCTTCACGACTAAACCACTAAACCGATTTGAATGAAATTTGGTACAGATATAGTCTGGGACCAGAGAAAGGACGTAGGATAATTTTCATCCCGGAAAACCCCTGGGAACGCGGATAAGGTCGCAGACAAAAGCTAGTTCGTTATAAAAACTGATTTTATATGATAAATGTAAATATGAGGCTGTTTTATTGATAACAACTTGTGTAAAAGATTATGTTTAATTAGTGTTATATTCATAATTCATATAACATGTATTATATGGCTAATTTAAACTAATAAAAGACTATTAAGAGTAAATTAAGAAAAATAATATTGTTTATTACTATTATTTTGAATAAAACTAACGTTGATTATCATGTCATACAACATTCTATTATTATTAGAAAATCAAATTTAAAGCTCATATCATATACTTTTTTTTATAATATTTACAAGAATAAGATAATATTAAAGTATTATCAGTATCACTTTCTCCTTAAAAACTCGTGGAATAAAATGATAAGCGACGAATGCAATATTTGGTTCTGGTCAGGCTTTACGAAGAATAAAATGATAAACGACATTAAACAACTTAGACTATGATTGATTTTGACTAACTTCTTATTTATTAAATAATATCTGTATTTCAATACTTAGGCGTATTTCACTAAAACATTTAGAACAAACGAAAAATAACCTTTTCTATAAGCATACAATCATCTGTCTACGTTAAGTATTTAAAGAGCAATCGACGAAAACATGTTTTTTATTTTTCCTGAAAAGTTACATTTTTGCAGTTATCATTTTATTCTCCGGGGACGGCGGTGTGTGTGTTTGTATGTCTGTGGTTTGTCACCTTAAACGACCGGTGTTTTATCAATAATCGATTTAGCCGTTTTAAAGTTAACAATTATTTTGTTAGCGATCTTAATTAATTTGGGGGTAGGAGCTTTTTTATTGTATGCTTGTTGCTAGGGATGAGGGGAGGGTTTTCAACCCTTTGTATATTATGTATCTTTGTGAGTAAGTAGTACTTTAATGCAAATTATTATAATATTTATTTTTCTTTTTTCAGGTAAGTATTGTAATACTACTATTTTACGTCCTGGCGAGCGGCGTTAAGTAAGTTTTATTTGTATGACTAGCTATTTCCCGCGGTTTCCTTTGTATCATGTGGACACTCAATGCTGCAAAAACCAACAGCTTATAATATCGTAACGATAAATCGTTGTCTTTAGTACCCAGTGTAATGTTTTTGAATAATTGAGACTCAGACTAGAGTGTGGATAATACTTGCTTAAATTTTACAAGCATATATATAATCAACCTAAAATAAACACAATAAATTGTGCCATCAGAGCATATTTGACGTTACATAACATAATCACGAGCTTACATGAATTTTCCTTCGTTTACACGAAAAATATGAACCGTCTCTAAATAAGATGAATGATGTGGTACAATTTAAAAACGTGAGCGTATTTTTACAATTATTTATACAGCTTTTTGTTAAATTTTTTGGTTGTTTGGGAAGTCTTTTTATAGCCAACCAAATAAGCTCAAACCTAAAAGTTTATTAAATTTACTGTCCATATTGAGTTGCTTCATCGTCAGTGTGGGCAAAATTTTATGAAAACGGTTAAGCATTTCAAATCGAACAGTTCTCAAGTGTTGTGTGTTCATCGAAGTAAAAAAATATTATGACTGTGGTTATGTTTACTTTACACTTTTGAACAGGATTTGCAGACCGTCCTGTGACTGATTAGTATTACTTGTAAAATTGTCAACCATCTTATCTCATTGGCCGAACTTGGCGGTAGCTCGTAGTGTGTCCATTAGAGTTCGAAAAAAAACATAGGAGTCAAATAAATATGCACTTGTATTTGTTTGAGATCAAGTATCTCTTCGGACAACTCACACACGGCTATCTGATCCCAAGCTAAGCAGAGCTTGTGTTATGGTAACCAGACAACTGATATATATACTTATATAATTTGTAAAATACATACATATTATAGATAAATTACACCCAGACACAGAACAAACAATCATGCTCATCACACAAAGTTTGTCCTGGGTGGGAATCGAACCCACGACCTCCGGTATAGCAGTCAGGGTCTCTAACCACTAGACCAACAGGCCCGTCAAATCTCTAATTGTTTGTAAAACTTAATCTCAAAATAAAATAAAATTCTTGATCTCAAAGAATTTATTTATGCTTATTATTAAGTTTTTTGCGTGTCTTACGTGAGCGAAATCAATCACACACAACTAGCTCAAAAACCAAAACCCTTCTCCCGCTCCCTCCAACCACTTACACCACAACACACCCAATATAATCGCCACAATATATTCCCTGCTCCCTTTAATTATTCCTCACGCGTCACGTCGTCTGGTCAGCGTCACGACTGTCGCTTGTTCTCTGGCCAGTGTTATTTACTTCCAGCTTTTTATTATTTTTGATGTAGCTTTGAGAATATATTTTAGTTTATTAGGTCAGGAGATGAGCTTTTTAGTTTTTTTTTGTATTTTAATTGTTTATGTAAGCTAAGATAGGTTTACAAGATTATGTCAAGTCTTTTATTCTCTGTCCAAAGGGTATGAAATAGTGCTCTGTTACTAATATTTCATAGTCTACCTGTCCGATTGTTCACCTGTCTGTCACAGGGCTATTCTTTTGTTAACCACTACATCGACGGTAAAAAGGCAAAAGGGGTCAAGCGCCACATTTTGCGATCTTAACTTTTTTATTGACCCCAACTCCACTATTTTTTCTCTTTCGAATGGTCATGGTATCGTTTTTCTAGCAAGAAAAAAAGTCACTTGCACCAAAGAATTATTTGTACTGAATTGCCAAATCGATACTTACCAAAAGTGCTCAAGCGACACCGACTTTACCTTGCTTGGTTGAAGGACCATTTTGTATATTACGTTTTTGTATCGCCTTGTCATTTGGCATAATTTTAAAAACAATCTTAGAAATAAATATGTCCTTTGTATCCATATTCCTTTTATTTGTTTAGTAATAATTTTTCACTTAACACTATAGATAAGAAAATTAAATACTATAACGTCGCTTACACCAATAGTAAAGATTGTCAACTAAACATAATTGGCGCTTGGCCCCTTTCTAAAATACAATGTTCTTTAATAATTTTACATCAAAATAAGCCTGAGATCAATAGTTTCAAAGATAGATGTCGTTTGACTCCAGGTTTTTACCATGTTTATCGCATTTGCGAGGGGTCAAGTAACAATATTTAATGTTGGATTTTTTTTTTGGTGAGGCGGAAATCATCAATGGCTGCTCCCGTCCTGGGTGCGGCGGGAGGGCGTGTCAGACTCTTACTGACTAAAATCCACTCATGTTCCTTCGATTGCCCTTTATGTTCCCAGGGTCACGGTAACATTATAAACATTCCGCAACCCCGGCAGGCGTTGGCCCTGTTGGGCCCCTTCCTGTGCTGACTCCTTCTCTTTGAGGCGCGCGTGGAACACTAACGCGCCGTCGACGCGGTCCTGGTCCTAGCCGGGCGGCGAGCTACCCATCGCTCGCCTTCCGCAGAACCACGCCTACGGTGGCTGGTAGTCGTCTTGCGACTCTCGACGTCTTCGCCTGGGTCTTAGTCCGGGGCGAGAGGCTCGTCGTTGCCTCTCGCGCGCCGCCGCTTCCTTCACTAGCATAACTGCTTCGCAGAAGGAGGCGACGGCATCCCATTCCGTCTCGCCCCGGAGCATGGCCTGAACCAGCGCCGGGCGCGAGAGGTCACCGCCGCCGATCGCCTCTACGAGGACACGTGCCGATGCTTCGCCCATGCGCGGCACATCTCCACTGTGTGCTCGACCGTGTCCTCCAGGCGACTGTTACTGCAGTGGTGACACCCAGGCGTCGCTTCCGCCCGAATCCGACACAGGAACCTCCCGAACTGACCATGTCCGGTGAGGACCTGTGTCAAGCGAAACGTGAGAGCGCCGTGGCGCCTCTCCAGCCACTCCTCAGAGAGGGGTCTTACCGCCGCTATTACGGCGTGCCCAGCACTTGGTAGTTGGTTGCGACAGTCGTTGTCTCCACTCCGCCATGAGATCTCGCCGGAGCTCCGTGAGCCGTGCCGCGATAACCCGCGGCAGCGGGACTTCCCCCCGGCGTTGCACTTCCACGCGCCACTGGTACGTGTGTGCAAGGACTGTTGCCTCCAGATCCCACGGCGGGACGCCGGCAAGGAGGCATGCCGCCTCACAGGAGACCGTGCGGTATACCCGCACCATGCGAATGGCCATGACCCTCTGGGACGCCCTCAGAAGCTGGGCCGGAGCCGCGGCTAGAATGTGCGCCCACACCGGAGCCCCGTAGAGGGCCATGGACCGCACGATCCCCGTGTAGAGCCTCCGGCAGGAGGCGTTTGGGCCACCGAGATTGGGCAGGAGCCGCTTGAGGGCAGCTCCGGCCTTCGCCAGTTTGAATGTTGGAATATTTAAATTTTGGCCTAAGCTTCATGTTAATAAAGTAATATTTTATTTTATTTGGCACAACAGATCATAAAACTAATTCAGATTTTGGCTTAAGCTACCATAATCTCAATAAGTATTATTTTATATTTGTATATAAAATAATACTTATTAAGATAATCTATATATTATCTTTTAATTTGCTTATGAAATGTGGGTGTGTGTTACGCCTCTGCCTACCCTTTTAGGAAAAAAGTCTTGATGCTATATGTGTATGTTAATTAGCTTGACCTGCACATTCTATTTTGACTTTCACTAACTCGATAGATCTAATTTCGCTGTGCTGAGTTTATGCTTTTTCGGGCTAATCTCAGAAACAACTGTCTTGATTTTCATACGGTTTAACGAATAGAAAGAGGGATTTTCTAGAGGCGTTATATGCTGTAATTTATATTCAGATACTATTTCCAAAGTTGGTCATAAAACATTGGCGTTAAAAAAATAGTTGGCACTACAGAAGCTTGCTTTTAAATGGTACTTTTTAAATTATACTGGTTATAGGGTCAATGTTCTACAATTTTGTTTGTTACGCTATGATAATGGATTTATTTGGCTTGCAGGATAAAGAACAAAATTACGAAGCGAGTCAGAATGATTAATTACTCAAATAATGTGATAACATGCTGTTGTATGTACTAACAGTTAGGTAACTGCTGTTTTTTGGATCTCAGTTTTGTTCCTTGTATTGTTTTAGTTTAATACATAATTCATAGTTCTATTACCTACCTGCTGTGCCAAATATAAAATAATACTTATTAAGATTATGGTAGCTTAAACCAAAATCGGAATTAGTTCTATGATCTGTTGTGCCAAATAAAATAAAATAATACTTTATTAACATGAAGCTTAGGCCAAAATCTAAATATTCCAACATTAAATATTGTTACTTGACCCCTCGCAAATGCGATAAACATGGTAAAAACCTGGGGTCAAACGACATCTATCTTTGAAACTATTGATCTCAGGCTTATTTTGATGTAAAATTATTAAAGAACATTGTATTTTAGTAAACTTTTCTGAAGATTGTGATGTGATTCAATAAAGCAATAAAAAGATATATATTTTTTTAACTTTCTTTTTATTCTCCTGAACAATATGATCTGTGGTGCTTGACCCCTTTTGCCTTTTACCCGTCGACATGTAGAATCTTGAAATCACTGCAGAAAGCACAACTACATAATTTTTATAAGTATAAATAATACAAAGAAAATAAAATGAAATGGTTTAGTAGTGTGGTCTATAATAAAATAAAAAATAAAAAAGACTTATATTTCCTACTAAATAATACAAAAAAATATTAAGCTTATTTCTTTTTCTATCAGCTAGTATAATATATATTTAATCCTATTCCTTATATCTATAGTTATTTAATGTAAGAACCCCTCGTTCTCGAAGGTGAAGGCCTCCTCTAGGGATTTCCAGGTATCCCTGTCTTTCGCTGTCTCCATCCACTGATTGCCAGCCGTTTGTACTATATCGTCAGTCCACTGGGCAGTTGGTCTACCCCTCTTCTAGAGCCTGACGGACCCTTCCGGGATGTTATTCTCGCTGTCCATCTACTATCAGTAAGTCTAGCTATGTGTCCGGCCCAACGACACTTATGTTTTTTGCATTGAATCAGAGCATCTATAACTTTAGTCTTTTTACGTATTATGCTGTGGGGTTTGTTTTTTTGTCGGACGTAAGAATAAAAAAATAATAATAAAAAGATAACCTATTCACTTGAATCTTAGGCCGTGATAAATAAACTCTACCTAACATGTGTTTCAGCTCATCAATATAGCTATCTCCGTCGCACACCTATCAAACTACGATGGCGAGAAAGAGAGAAAGAATCGCTAAGCTAAATCACGTATATTTATCGAGGCCTTACAGATTTTAAGGTTATCTGAAATTATTCAGAGAAATTCAGCCAAAATAACGTCTCACAAATTATTCTCCACATTTTCGTTTTCATACTTTAAATCGCGAGTAGAAAAGATTTTTTGCGTCAAAACTTTTTACACAAATCATGCCTCGGTAGGACAAATAAGTTATGTAAGAATATGTTCGTTTTACAAACGGAAATAATAAAATCTGAGGTGGTCGGTGCACCGGGCTTTTTAATATTAAATTGTACAAAAATAGCCATTCTTCATCTTGCACTCTAAACAATGAAGTTTAAGCTTTGTGGCTATGCCATTTTGAATAACTAAGATTAAGGTTTTTGAATTACTTTTAACCCTGCATATTTTATAGTTACCTCCGTTTTCTGAAAGTCTATTTAATTTCATTTACGCAGTCTATACAAGGTGTATTTTTGAACATGCAAAACAATTTCCGCCTTATTACAAAACAAGGTTTTTCTCTAAACCAGGTTTAAACCATTGAGCCAGGTTTTGTAATTTGAATCTTATTCTGATACAATCAAGATTCGAAATACAAAACCTAGCTCAATGGTTTAAACCTGAAAACCTTGTTTTGTAATAACGGTTTAGGTTTATTGTGAGAGTTATTCTGAAAAAACAGTCAAATTTAAAATGACAATATTTATTGATTGTTGACCAGGTATAGTATTTTTATATGATTATTTACGAGTTTTTTAACAACCTCTTGAAAGGTTTTACAGTTTTAAAAATACACCTTGTATAGTTCAAAATTATGGGATTATGGCATAGCACGAATATAGACATAATTTTGATATATTTTTCAGATCAAGATCCACTGAACACAAAAACCACTGAAATACATTAGCAGTAGTCTGAATTATGGTAGCGGTAGTATTCCAAAATAACTTCAAAAATAGTCGAGCTAGAAAGTTTTTCAGAATAAGGAAAATCTTAATTAAGTATAATGAATCAATCTTAATCACCATCAGTGCACCCTCAGCAGTAATAATTTAATTATTATTAGTTTTATTCGCTTAGGGAATAAAAACGGGAGAATCCGTCAGAAGATGGTAAAACCATTTATCTGACACCGCAAATTATGTGGCGGCAGAAGTTAAGGAGAGGGAACTCCTGACAGTTGGTAGTTGGTAGTTAGACAATTAAGCTTGTTAACTATTTTAACTTGATTTAAAACTGGTCAAAAGGCTTTGCAGAATATTAAGAACAAGCAAAATATTACAAAGACTTGCTTCACTACATAGTATAAAACAAAGTCGCTTTCTCTGTCCCTATATCCATATGTATGCTTAAATCTTTAAAACTACGCAATGGATTTTGATGCAGTTTTTTTTTAACAGATAGAGGGTTTCAAGAGGTAGGTTTTTAAGGTGTCTAAACACACTATGCCGAGGATACGCGACGGAAGTTCGGCATGATTACTTACTACTACTTATTTGAATTACTTGCGACATTATGCCGAAATTATGTTGCGTTATAGCGTTCAGCCGAACTTCAGTCGGGCGTAAGTTCAGCGGAAATTCGGCGGCAACGTATTCTGTAGAACACACATTATACGCGACCGAAGTTCGGTTCGATTGCCAACGGAGATCGGGAGCGGGGAGCAGCGGGAGGCAGGCATGCCCCCGCCCGCGCCCCGCGTGTCCGCCCGTAGTGTTTATTTCGCCTCAGTCTGCGCCTGCGCACGAGATGCACGTGCTTTGTTGAATTCAATGGGTGCACGCAATATTCTTTCTTGTATTTGTCCTCTTTTAAAGCCTCTGCAATTGCTATTACTGTAAAATAGTCCATTTTTCGGGTTTCGCACCTCAAAAGTAATAACGGAACCCTAACAGGATCACTTTATTTTGCATTTGTCTGTCCGGCTGTTTAGATAACACGACACGACGCCACGACAGCGCTCGAAACACTGAATATACACACAAAATTGCGCAACTGAATTTCTGCCGCGTAAGTTCGGCACTTATGGTGTGTCATATCAGCCGAATACGTTGGAACGTAAAATCAGCCGCGGAACTTCGGTCGCGTACGTTCGGCATAGTGTGTTTAGACACTAATCCATGCTTATTATAGTAGAGAAAAGCCGGGATTTTTAAAGATTTGTAACACCCGTGCGAAGCTGGGGCGGGTCGCTAGTAGAATTAAATAGTCTTTATTTTCAAATTTTATTTTACATTTATCATTTGTTACAGTATATTATCGCACTGTGTTTTTTTTTATCTTACCAGCCTAATATAAATATACCATTCTATGACAGATTAGTACTATAAAAAGTATCTAATAGAATAGATAAATTAAGTCTCTGTGATATGGTTTTGTTTACTACCATTTGGCCATAGAAGCTTAAAAAGATAAAGAACTCGTGTCTGAGCTTGCGACAGAAGATGGCAAGAACTGAGATCACAAATTATGTGACGGCAGGGAGTTAAGGGGAGTGAGCTCCTGACAGTTAGTAGTGAGAATCTTAGCTTGTTAAATATTTTACCATTAGTGGTCTAGTGCGAAATAGACTAGTGCAGGAAGGGTTAAAATATATCAAGGACTACATTTGTAGGATAGGAACACTCTTATTTTTAAATATTATTTTAGTTTTTGAAATTATTAATTATCTATTTTAATTTGACATGTGTCTTCACCACGGAGCATCTTCAGGATATGTAGACTCGTCGAGGCTTAATTTAGATTCTAGCGAAATAAAAATAGTTGTCTTATACTTCTTTTCTCTATTTAACTGATTCTAATTTACAATGAGTAAAAAAAATGCAACAATAAAATCGGTCATCTACAAATGAAATTAAGATTTAAAAAAAACTGAGCCGTCACGGGACGCCTGGCAGATGTGAAACATCGACATTATTTTGTAAAAGTAATAATTATGATTGAAAAGAAACAAAAGCGTGGCGACGCATGCCGTGGCGACGCGTCGCCACGCTTTTGTTTCTTTTCAATCATATATCATATACAGAAATTTGTTTTACGTGCGGCTATAGATGTTTCACATCAAAATCTTGCCAAAAAAACCAACACAACCCATGGGTTATTTCAAGGCTGACCTGACATGTCCTAAAACTCTATGAACGAATCACCTTGCTTCTAAGCACTAAACATAGTCCACAGAGTAATGAATAATAAAAACCTCATATACGGTGACGTCACAAGGTAAATAAACCACGTTTGCTCTGGATAAGCACCTACTCTGTGCCTCGGGGATAATAATGTGCTGGTATAAGCTGTTATTGTTTTGTTTTACGGGAGGTATCAGAAATGTTGTTGTTGAAGTTTAGAAAATCTTTACTGTATGTTTTTAATATGTTTGTTATTTTTAAAGCAGACCTTTAATACTGGATGTGCTTGAAGTATTTTTTTATTTTGGTTTTGGTTAAGTTACAATTAAGTGTTGGTTTTATGAGGATTTCTTGCTAAAAAAAAATTTAATGGTGCCGATTATCTTGTGCACAAACTAAAGTAAATTTAGGTTAAGTGCATCTTTCTCTTTCCGTTTAATTAAGAAAAGGACAGAAGATCAAATATTAGTTAAGTCCTGTCAAATTTAGACAATCCATAGATAATTTAGACGCAATTTAAAAACATGGCGTCTAAATATACGTCAATTTTCATCAGGCGCTGTCTAACTTTCAGGATTGAACTAAAATGTATCTTCTGTCGTTTTCTTTAAGAAATGGAAAGAAAAAGATGCATTTAACTTAAATTTACGTTAGTTTGTGCACAAGAGAATCGGCACCAATGTCGTATTTATCTGACTTTATAAGGAAACTTTACTTATTTGTGTAATACTAATAAATTCGAAATGCCTGCCAAAAAGAATAAATGCTCATCAAATTAAACTACGTAAAGTATTCTAGATAATAATATGAACCTATTTTCCTTCTTACACGAATGTGACTAAATTTGTTTTTGACTAAGGTAAATAAAATGAATCACTAGTAAATCTGGCGATGTGGTCACAGTTCTAACCTAACCAAATTTGGTGAGCATTAATCCACTTTCGTTAGCAAAAGAGATTATATTGGCGAGCATTTAGATTGTACCCAAAATATATTACTGCAAAGAACAATGTTACCGAATGAGTAGTTGTTAAGTATGTTGCGGAATGTTTATAATAGTTACCGTGACCCTGAAACATAAAGGGCAATCGAAGGAACATGAGTGGGTTTTAGTCAGTAAGAGTCTGACACGCGCACCCGCCGCACCTAGAACGGGAGCAGTCATTGGATGATTTCCCACTCACCAAAAAAAAAGTAGTTGTTAAGTATTTGCTTGGCATAAACTATGACGTCACATAAAATGCTTCAAAATGGCGGGCGTTTGAGGGAGTTGAGCAATTTTAACTTCTGTCATAAATACTTTTAATTACTGCTTTGTGTTTTATAGCGATGAAAACAACCAAATAATAATGCAAAACACTTCATTTAATGAAATGTCTGTCTGTATCATCTAGTCAATCTGCTTGATTGAAGTTCTCGAGATATTTAACAAGAGGTTTTCACGTCAAAGGCGTGTGTAGCGTGATTAGAAAATATTAATTACTTAGAGCTTTCTCACTGATTAGAGAGTGGGTGACTTCGTTTGACATTGTTTGTTGTAAGGTCAAGATGTGACGGGCTTGTGTTATCTCGGATTTGAACCATTTTCTATTTGGGTAAGACACTTATTTGTTAAGATTTTTTGCGTGATTTCTTTCTAAATAATTTTTAAATTCCTGGGAGCCGTCTCCGGCCGTTGTTTCTGCGTATTTGATCACTGCTCTGCTTCCGTAGGTCTTAGGATGATGTTAGATAGTCTAAAGCCTTCTTCGATAAAGGGGCTTTGAAACACAAAAACGATGTATCAAATCGGAGTTCGTGAGATTAGTACGATCAACCATATAAACAAACAAACATTTAAGCTTTATGATATTAGTATACATACTTTATCTATTTTGTAGTTTGATATTTATAGAAATACTTTTGTATCTACCTAGATAGAATGTGAATGATGTGGTCGCCTGTAATTGAAAGCACACAACGTGTACTTGCATGTTATTGTGTAGCCTCTGTTGGCGATCCAATAAATAAATAAATAAATAAAAAACTACCTCTGTTAATTACAAACCGCTGGTCTTAAAGACATGAAACTTGCAGGGTGTGTTCTTTGCAAAGAGTAGGTAACCACTAAAAAGGATTTTAAGAAATTCTAATTCTAATGGGGTGAAAAAGGGGATGAGAGTATCGACATAAAGGCGGGGGAGGCCCCGGCCATAAGCTCATACAAACACAATTAAAAACAACAATTTTCAGGACGACCAAACTGACCCAGCATTTAATCTAAAAACCTTTTAATTTCCAGCAAAATCAACAGTTTGTTCACCTTAAGACGTAGCTTTAAATCGACCCCGTCACCTGCAGCTGACGTAATTACAATCTTCACGCTTACAGCTCTAGTAGAAAAATAGCGCGGCAAAAGCTTCATGAAATTGGAAAATTCTTCGAGAAAATTCTTTGGATTTCACGCTAAGAACCGTTGGGAGATATTTTCTGATTTGTGTTGTACGGGTTTATGACTATGTTCGGTTTATTTGATGGGGTGGGTAGAAGGCTGGCTAGTAATTTTATTCTTTACTAGTTTTTGCTTGCGGCTTTGCTCGCGTGGACTTGGACGAGTGACTGGAAAACATTCATAAAATCCCATAGTAAAATCTCATAGTTAAACAAGCCGTCTGTCTGTCTTTCTGTCTTTTCTTTTCTGTGGTGTTTTCCCCGATTTACCTCCAAAATTGCTAGACCTAAAATTTCTCTAAACCTTGCATTACAAAGACAATACTCACAAAAACTTAAAAATAAATAAATAAATAAATATCTTTTGGACAATTATTCACACACGGCCATCTGGTCCCAAGCTAAGCAGGGCTTGTGTTATGGTAACCAGACAACTGATATACATACTTATATAATTTGTAAATACATACATATTATAGATAAATTACACCCAGACACAGAACAAACAATCATGCTCATCACACAAAGTTTGTCCTGGGTGGGAATCGAACCCACGACCTCCGGCTTAGCAGTCAGTGTTACTAACCACTAGACCAACAGGCCCGTCGAAAAGGTTTTAGATCGTCTATATTTATCACCAGAAACAAATCAGCTTTAACGCGGCGCCGAAATAACAAATGTAACAGCCGAAAGTGCCGTCTTTCGATCTCATAACATAAATCTACGATATAAAAACTAAGTAAGTACATCAATAACCATCGAGAACCAATCAAACGTAAAAGCTTAACCTTTCAAATAATAATTTTACCAAACTAGATCGGATATAAGTATTTAACATTCGCTAAAGTATCCAAAAATCTCTCAATACAATTCGACAAAAACCAGTAACCATTGACCGTTTTCACCTGAACAGATTACGAAGACACCTTACACACTCTTCCATGGACGGTGTACGTTCTATATTATCGCGTCAATATTTGATGTAGAGTACAGGTATTATGCGGAAGCTTTGCTAAGCGATAGTTAACTTGATAAGGAGTATAATTAACCGTCCGTTAACGGTTATTAACGCGTTAACTGGTGTAATTGGCTGCTTGGTGACCAGTCACAGGGTTGGCAGTTTTTAGGAAGTTATTGGTTAAGGAAAATATGTTATTTTATTTCTTTCTTTTGACCGTAACAGGTGAAGGAAAACATCGTGAGGAAACCTGAATTTGTAGTGAATGTAAGTCCCAAATCGCCAATCCGCCTTGAGCAAGCGTGGTGATCAATGCTCGTGCCTTCCCTGTATAAGAAGAGGCCTTTGCCTTGCAGTGGGATAGTGGGTGGCTGGTATTATTGACCGTGACTAGGACCGTTAAGCAGTCTTGCGTACTAGATAAAAACTCAGGGTTGCATTTAATCTAAACATAATATAACTCAAAGGTGACTGACTGACATAGTGATCTATCAACGCACAGCCCAAACCACTGGACGGATCGGGCTGCAATTTGGCATGCAGGTAGATGTTATGACGTAGGGATCCGTTAAGAAAGGATTTCTGAAAATTCCAACCCTAAAGGGAAAAAAATAAGGATGGAAGTCTCGAAATTCACGCGGGCGAAGCTGCGAGTGAAAGCTAGTTTAACATAATAAATAACACGAGCCCATCAGTAAGCTGCCACTAGCGTGCTTCTGAGTACCCGTGTGGCGACATCTATCGCCGAATATGCAAACTACAACTCACAATCCTGCATCGCGATATGTGAGTTATCGGTGACATTAGAACATGTACAACAATCCCGACTAGAAACGTCGGCGGGCAGTAGCAAACCAGACACAACATCCGTCTGGTCGGAGGATCCTCCCTTTTCAATGGAGGATGTGGGAGGAACTTTACACTCTGTCCCTCATTCCTCCAAACCCATAACGACTGTCGAAGTTCTACGAAAGACACCTGAGAACGGCTTTACGTGCTTCCCGGGGCACGGGATGTATGTGAGGTCTAAGATAAATTTTAAAAAGTTTTTAATGGTCTAATAGAAACTAGTAATTAACTTTGACTATTCAAAATAATTCCCACAAACATT
This sequence comes from Athetis lepigone, assembly GCA_033675125.1. Classification (NCBI taxonomy): domain Eukaryota; kingdom Metazoa; phylum Arthropoda; class Insecta; order Lepidoptera; family Noctuidae; genus Athetis; species Athetis lepigone. Next base: position 1,763,479 of record CM066222.1, on the reverse strand, counting down.
CAATATGCATGCTCGGCAACCCGCGATAATTCCTCTTAGCAATTGGTTGATAATCTCAATAATTTGCTTCGGAAATCGTTGTCCAAATGTTCGTACATCCGATACAAATTACGAAGATTATCGCATTTAGTGGGTTAGCGCGATAGTTAACGCGATAGCTCTTGTTTTCGTGTGAAGAGTTGGGAGTGCTAATTAGTGCATCTTTGTTTAAAAGAACGAGGAAAACTGTGCTTGGGATTTTGAATGTTTAACGTTTTTTAATTAATGGTTGGTTCAGAATTACCTGTTTTCGTCAGAGCAAAAAGCTTTACCACAGATTTTAATGAAAAAAAATGAAATCCGTACTAATATTACAAATGCGAAAGTAACTCTGTCTGTCTCTTCTTCACGCCTAAACCACTGAACCGATTGAAATGAAATTTGGTATAGATATAGTTTGGGACTCGAGAAAGGACATAGGATAGTTTTCATCCCGGAAATCACTCGGGAACGGGAGCTATTAATCCACGCGGACGAAGTCGCGGGCAAAAGCTAATAAATAGTCAATAACCCCAATTGCAATTTCGAAAGTCGGTGGTTTTGTTTCTGTTTCATGTAATTGCCACCAACATCCGAAATCGCAGTTGGGTTTTTGATTAATCAAATATTTTTTATTTTTCCTTTTTTTTCTAATTGACCTTATGTCACTCCCTCAAATGAGACGAATTTATTGGCACCTGGTATGTGGAAATCCGTCGACGGTTTAGGTTGTAGAGCGTGCCATAGAATGAGACAAACATACATACAAAACGCTTAAAAACCCTCCTTTCGGCAGTTGTCGAAAAAGTAGTTTTAAACGATTCAAATTACGATCAGTATGACAATTATTGTCCCATACATTCATACGAGACTGGAATCCGTACTATAAAATCATTATTTTGATTTCATTTCGGGGTTATTAAGTTGATATTTTCGGGCTCAAAAGTCGTAAAGGATTACGTTATTGACATTTCCAACATTTGTGGAAATTCCCAAATATGTTTTTATAAGCGCAAAATTCATGAATACCCAATTTGTAATATTTTTTATTCATCTATACATTGATGAAGTCCGTAGTAAAAATGGAACGATAAAAACTATGTTTTCTTTGTTCAAATTCAAATTGTTTCAATCTGCCAATAGTTATGACGGGAATATTATTAATAGTCCAAATCCTCCATACTAATATTATAAATGGGAAAGTGTGTCTGTCTGTCTGTATGTTTGTCTTTCTTTCACGGCAAAACGGAGCGACGAATTGACGTGATTTTTTAAATGGAGATAGTTGAAGGGATGGAGAGTAACATAGGGTACTTTTTGTCTCTTACTAACGCGAGCGAAGCCGCGGGCAAAAGCTAGTGCTTTTATAGAACGAAATCAGTTGGGTCAGCTAGTTTTCAATATTATTTTTAAATCTTAATCAAAACAATGGAAACAATAATAATAAAATATATCTCGGGACACGTCACAAACGGCTATCTGAGGCAAAGGGCACTCATGTTACCGTGACCCTGGAACATAAAGGGCAATCGAAGGAACATGAGTGGGTTTTAGTCAGTAAGAGTCTGACACGCCCTCCCGTCGCACCCAGGACGGGAGCAGTCATTTAATGATTTCCCACTCCCCAAAAAAAACCCTCTAAAACTCTAAAATAACGCCCCAAAAACCGCCCACAAAAACGCGTAAACCAAAATTCGTCCCAAGACCCTACACTTTTAACGAGCAATAGGAACAGCTCTTAACTTTTTAATCCAGCATCCCTACGGAAAATATCTAAAGGACGAACTGAGCGGTTTGCCGGAATTACGACTGTAAGTAATTTTGATGGCACCGACGTGATTCGGAAGCTAATTGGAGAAGGAGACAGGTTCAAGATTAGGTCAACTTGGATCTTTAGAATTTGAGTCTTATTCTGAAGAACAGTTTGGGGGAGGAAATTAATAAGTCTGTGTTTGGAGCTAGATGTATCTTGGGTTTTATCTGTAGATATTCCGGGGTTGCGGAATAGTACTATAGTTACCGCGGCCCCTGAACATAAAGGGCAACCAAAGAAACAAGGGTTTTAGTCAATAAAAGCCTGACATTTCCTCCCGCCACGCCCAGGGCGGAAAAAGTTATTTGATGATTTCATTCATAAAAAAAAAACTATGCTGACGGCTATTTGATGTTGATTAGTCTCGTAGATGCGTTTTCTCCCAGATCCTAAGTTGAATTGTCTCTTATTGGGGTTTAAATAACCCATATTTACTATACACAGAAAATAGCTATTTTTCTACTTGGTAATAGTGGTTTGGATGGCAATGCCTTCCATACCATTAAATAAATTTCCGTATAGAAATCTTATAAATGCATCAGCCATATTATATCTTGACAGACTGGTAAAGAATTCCTATAGTATTACATCTTCGTACCTTCGTGCTTATAGTATATGTAAATAAATAATATTCCTACGCCCAAAATGATCTACAAGGCCTTAAGTGTACCATTTACACATACACATTTACTACTCTTTAAACTAGGGTAAAACCTCTTTAACCGGGACCACACGATTTCTATATTTAACCACTGTTAGGAGTGACCCTTTGAGCCCTTTCTCAGGTTTCTTACGAGAATCATAGGTTACAAATAAGGGCCTATAGATTTTATGTAAGGACTAGTAATAGGGTTAGACCTATTTATAGTATGGAATAGTTTTTGGTTTAAATGTATTTGTGAGTATTTTTAGGGTAGGTCTTTCTGCCTGTCCATCTATCCGTCTGAACCGCGTCGACGGCGCGTTAGTGTTCCACGCGCGCTTCAAAGAGAAGTAGTCAGCACAGGAAGGGGCCCAACAGGGCCAACGCCTGCCGGGGTTGCGGAATGTGTATAATAGTTACCGTGACCCTGGAACATAAAGGGCAATCGAAGGAACATGAGTGGGTTTCAGTCAGTAAAAGTCTGACACGCCCTCCCGCCGCACCCAGGACGGGAGCAGCCATTTGACGATTTCCCACTCACCAAAAAAAAAAAACTATCCGTCTGTCCTTCCACGGCTTACGGCAATACCTATGTTCTAGGAATCTATTATTGTCGTTGGCATACATTTTAATCACGTCAACAAAGTGGTAAATTAAATCGGAACACAAATTAACACTTAAAAGCTTAGTCGCAAAAGGATCCCTAATTCTAAAACTGATCAGAGTGACCTTTAGGAATTTTCTCATCAAAATAATTTACTTACATACTCACATTCAAACAATCAGACTCTGAACATTTATACAAATACTAGCTTTTGCCCGCAACTTCGTCCGCGGGGAATAATAATTCCTGTTCCCGGGAGATTTCCAGGATGAAAACTATCCTATGTCCTTTCTTAGGTCCCAGGCTATATCAGTACCAAATTTCATTCAAATCGGTTTAGTGGTGGAGGCGTGAAGAAGAGACAGATAGAGTTACTATCGCATTTATAATATTAGTATGGGTTTGTCCCGTCCAGAAATCGAACCTTAGATCACGCAGCGCAGAAGCCAAGAAGTCAAGCACTACGCCAACGCCGCTAATTTTGTTTGACGCTTTCTATTGTGGGTACATTTTCATTTTTATTACTAACTAGCTTTTGCCCGCGACTTCGCTCGCGTTATAAAGAGACAAAAAGTAGCCTATGTTACTCTCCATCCCTTCAACTATCTCCACTTAAAAAAATCACGTCAATTCGTCGCTCCGTTTTGCCGTGAAAGAAAGACAAACATACAGACAGACAGACACACTTTCCCATTTATAATATTAGTATGGATACTCCTATTATGGTATGGTACAGTTGCATTCTCTGCTTACAACCTTTTACCAATCTATAACGTAACTAAACCATCATCCGTTTACCTACCTACAAAAGATCTCAAATAGCCAAGAGACACGTCAGCCTAACAAGCCGTACTTACAAGTACTTGTGAAATACCTCCACAATAGCTTGACAAAGCAACCGTAACATATACACACTTCCTTACGACGGAAACGCTTCTGTTCATAAACGCCGTATAAAAACGCCCATACATACGCAGCCTTATGCGACAAATATAAGAAGAAGCGATCGAGCGTGGAATTCACGTTTCACGCATGTATTTTGGGGTAACGAACTCGGGTTGGGCAGACGAGCGGGTGAAACGCGGCGGTTTTTTTCACAGAATATTTTTTTTTTGTTTTATTTAGCAAAAAAATATTAGGCCGATGTCGTAATGAATCAACACGCGTATTACTTAGGCCCGTATTAATAGAGGTCAATTAAAGACGCTCTCAAATCTATTGCTGTCCTTATTTTTTTCCCTTTAGAATGACAAGTAAAACAAGAGATTTCGAGACGTCTCAGAATTGAGTGACGTCTATTAATACGGCCCTAAGACCAAGCAACTGTAATAAAGTGTTTTTATATCACATTTATAAGTATAGATTGAACAACACTCATATTATTATAAATAAAGAACTCATATAAAAGAATCAATTTGTAAGAAAAATTGAATTTCAGTGTAAGTCAAATGAATCAGTTTTTTACTCTCTCTAAGAGTAAAAAACTGATTCATTTGACTAATTAATTTATCTATAATTTGTAATGTGTTTTCAAATTATGACAGTATTTAAATTAATTGACTACCTAGCAGAAAAGAGGCTTACAATAATAAGCCAGTAACATTCATAAAAAACCCTTAAATGTGTCAACAAAACAATTCATATTTGTGTCGAAAGATAAATAACATAGCCCAGAAAAAAACGTTAAAAACGTACATTCTTGCTTGTAATAACACTCAATCAAATCTTACCACATGAGACTAATCAGCCAACACATTTGATTGGCTACAGAAACCCGAGACCGTTTTAAAATTAATTTCATCTAATTAACATATCATTATAAGAAGTATCCATCAAAGTCATTGGGCAAGCGCCTTTAAACTCATTAATTTTTAATACATAGGCCTCTTTAAATCACGAATACCCTAAAAGTGCCATTTAAAATGTAAATACACGCTTATTCCATATAATTTACATGGAAACTAATTTATATTTTGCTCTGATTTGTCACTTCTATTAATGAAGACTATTTATTATGGCTTTAAGTACTGTTGGATGAGGTCAACGTCACTAAATAGGAAATTTCAGAAGGCCCAGTTTACATTTATAAAAAAAAAACTATGTTACAAACTCAAACTCAAAACTCAAAACTATTTTATTCAAATAAACCATTTACAGGTACTTTTGAATCGTCAAGGTGTCAGTCTGTCAGAAAAATGAAGCTAGTTGCTCGTTCCAAGGAGTAGGTCTCATGGAGAAGAGCGAGCAAGAAACTCCATGGACACTCTTTTAAAAATCAATAGATTACAAAAATTTGGTTACATCATTCATTGTAGAATTTAAAGTACTATGTGAGAACAACGTAACAAGTCATAATGTAAGAAGAGATATTGTAAATTTAAGGAATCAAAACAAAATTTAAAATAACTGTGGCAGGCAAAAACCAGCAGTACAGGATTTGAACTGCTGGTTTTTGTAAATTTAGCTTATATGGCAACATTAGTAAGTATTGTTTTTGCTGTGTACGATAGTATTGCAGATTGTGAAAGTAGTTCAAACTTATTAGAAATGTTTAACGTAAATATTTTGATCCCTAAATGAAAGCAAATTTTATATGTTTTATCTTCTTTCTATATAATATAAAAATGGTAAACTGACTACTGTTTGTCTGACCGTTGATATATCATCGCACCATCTAAACCGCTGGTTTTAGAGACATGAAACTTGCAGGATGTGTTTTTTATAAAGAGAAAGAGAGGAGAGGGTGAATACTAAGAAATGGTTTTAAGTAGGAGATAGAAGTATCGACATACGTGTGGACGAAGCTAAAGCAAGTGCTACTATAAAACTAATGAAAGACCAGAGGGCCTAGACAAGTGGCATTGTAGAATAGATTGCGAAAACGAATAGATTGTCAAATGTATGGAATTGACATAAGCTTTCGCTAAACAATTTGACATCTTCAAACATTTGACAATCTATTCGTTTTCGCTATCTATTCTACAATGCCACTTGTTTAGGGGAGCAGGTGAAGGATCAATAGCTATAAGTGCTCCTATTGAGAAGTTCATGATTGAAAATCAAATTACACTTTGCCTAGCCTGAGCTTCGAACTGAAGAGCATATGTCCAACCTTCAGGTTTCAAACCTTCTGTAGTTTTTTTTACATTTGGTACCAAAAACCGATGGCCGAAAATAAATCGCGTCATTCAAATAAATTTTATAAGGATGTTGTTGACTTTAACAAACAATAATAGTTTATTCTAATGGCGTTCATAAATATAGCGACTTATTGTGTTTGTAGGGGACTGTAGTAGGCTTGATAATTGACTGAGGCTGGTTACATTTACTGAATGATTATATTGTTAAAATAAAATTAACGATTTACAAATTATAAGACTCGCGACGCGTACAGAATTTAAAATGGATCGCGGTAACGCGGTGTGTGTGTCGTCCGCCGTCGTTGAAGGTCTAGTTGGAGTGCGGGACCGGCGCAGCCGTCGCGCCCGCGAGCGCCTCGCCGCCCGCTGCCCCCCGTCCCGCAGCCGTCGCCGCCTCCGCCGTCGCTTGCGCCGCCCTTGTTCTCGAATGTTCCGAACATCCTGCCCGGGTTGAAGTGTTGTCTTCAATAGGTAATGGGCAGATATTATTGAAGGCCCTTGTGATTGTGCCTCGTCGGGTTTTTATCTCTGCCACCCTCGTGACGCCGTCCGGTCCAGGAAACACCTTGGTGACGCGGCCCATCGGCCAGCGTAGTGGTGGCTGCGCCTTCTCTTTGATCAAAACTAATTGATTCAATTGTAGTTGACCTGTAGATGCATGCCATCGGTTTCTCTGCTGCAACATGACAACATACTCAAGACTGAATCGATTCCAAAAGTGTTGTCGGAGATGCTCGATTCTTTTGAAGCGATCCAAGCTGTTGATGTTGATGGTGTGTACCTGTGGCTGAGAAACAGATATTAGCGGTCGTCCAATCAAGAAATGTGAGGGGGTGAGAGCGGTGAAATCGTCAGGTGAAGAAGAAAGGGCAACAAGGGGACGAGAATTTAAAATAGCTTCAATTTGTGCTAAGTATGTATTCATTTCTTCATATGTGAAATGAGAAGTATGGGATATTGTTTTTAGATGTCTTTTAGTGGACTTAACTGCGGCCTCTGTTATTCCATTGAAGTGTGGACTATATGGAGGTGTAAAGCTAAACTTAATACCGTCTTGTGCAAGCTCTGATTCTAAATTTGAATTATCTAAGAATTGGGTGAGCTCGTTAAAAACTCCTACAAATGCCGTGCCATTATCAGATAGGATGCTGTGTGGTTTACCACGGCGGGCCATGAATCTTTTTAGAGCAGCTAGGTAAGCGTCCTTGGTGAGATCCGTTACAAGTTCCAGATGAACAGCCTTTACTGCCAAACAAACAAACACACAGATATATGACTTAATGAGTCTGGTACCTCTACCTTTACGGTCGGCAATCAACATTGGCCCGGCATAGTCGACGCTACAATTGTAAAAGGGAAACTCAAGCTGTGTCCTAGTGCATGGTAGTTGACCCATGACTGGTTGCACCGCTTGGGACCTCAATCTGAAACATTTAACACATTCTCTGAAAGTAACCTTCGACAGATTTCTGCCTCCTAAAGGCCAATACGTTTGGCGTATGTGTGACAAAAGCAGTTGTGGCCCTGCGTGCATAAGTTTAAAATGTTCACTACGAAATATAAGTTTTGTAATGTGATATTTACTGTCTAATAAAATAGGATGTTTGGTATCGTAACTATAGTTGGTGTTACGTAACCTACCACCTACACGAATGACACCTTGATTATCTAAAAATGGAGATAAAGAAATTAACCGATTGTTTTTAGATAATGACTTTTTTAAGCTAAGTGTTTTGTGTTCGTCGGGAAACATTTCCATTTGACAAGAACGTAGCATGACTGTAAATGCTTGTTGCAATTCATCGCATGATAAATTGCCACTCAACCTGTTATTACGATTTTTTAAATTAAAAATAAATCTAAGTATATAAGCAACAATGTGTTTTAGTTTATTTATATTAGATTTTTTATTTATTAAATGAACAATTACAGACTGAATTGTTTGGTGATTATCGACTAGATGAACTTTGAATTCAGGAATATTATTATTTGACCCTATGTTTGGCATTACTGGCCAACATTTTTCATCTAATTTTAAAAACTCTGGGCCTGACCACCAGAGTGCGCTAGTGCCGATTTGATCGGCCCTCAGCCCGCGTGATACGAGGTCCGCCGGGTTCTCCTTAGACGAGACGTATCTCCAAGAATTTTCACCGGTACTCTCTTGTATCTCACAAACGCGGTTTCGAACAAATGGCTTTAATTTGCTTGGTGATGTGGTTAACCAACACAAAACTATTGTGGAATCGCACCAGTATTGAATTTTATTAATTTTAATAGTTAGTGAGGCTACTACCTTTGCACACAGTCTTGTCCCTAATAAAGCTCCGCAAAGTTCGAGCCGGGGAATTGTTGTGTTTTTAATAGGTGCTACTTTATTTTTTGATGTTAAAAGTTTAATCGTTATTGAACCATCGTTATTTATGCATCGTACGTAGATGCATGTTCCGTAGGCACATTCGGACGCATCTGTGAAAATATGTAATTGTACGAATTTATAATTAATATCGAATGCATGACGTGGTATTTTTAAATTATTTAAACACGATAACATGGTAACGAACGATAACCACCGTTCCTGTATATCGTTAGTAACTGGGTCGTCCCAGGAACATTTCTCTAACCATAATTTTTGCATAATTATTTTAGCCAATATAATACACGGTCCTACCAGGCCTAGTGGGTCAAATATTTGGCTAATGCTAGATAAAACATGACGTTTTGTTATTTTATTAGTTGGTGAAATGTTTATGAAAAATGTTAGCGTATCTGGGTTGCAAACCCAGTTCAAACCTAATGTTTTTGTATTATTAAGATTTTGGTTACGATTTAAATCGACTATATTGATATCGTTAGTTTCATGACTAGCTAAGATGCCCTTTAACACTTGTGGACTATTAGATTGCCATTTTCTTAAATTAAATTTTGCTAACGCGAGAATCGACCTGACTTCCTTACATAGTTCTATAGTCCCTGACACAGTGTCACAGCCACCAAGATAATCGTCGACGTACATGTCTCGTTGTATGGCTTGTTTGACGCTATCGGTTGAGCCTTGTGAAGCAAGACTTGTCAGTGCTTTTGTGGCCAAGTATGGTGCCGAAGCTGTGCCATACGTCACTGTGTTAAGAACATAAGTTTTTAATGGTTCTGATTGATTAAATCTAAATAGAATTTTTTGTAACGAACGTTGAGATTTATTTATATCTATAGCTCTGTACATTTTCTCAATGTCCGCGGCCACTACATATCTATGTTGTCGAAAACGTAACAAAATAGAATAAAGATCGTCCTGAACGGTGGGACCGATCATCTGTAAGTTGTTTAAAGAAATACCTGACGTAGTCACGGCTGACGCGTCAAACACAACTCGTAATTTAGTTGAGGTACTATGTTCGCGCAAAACTCCGTGGTGAGGTAAGTAGTAACTAACAGTATCGTTTGATTTATTATTATATTCGGACATATGCCCTAGATCTAGATATTCGCGCATAAAGTCAATATACCTATTTTTAAATAAGGGTTCACGGGCGAACTTTCGTTCTAATGAGAGGAATCGAACCTTCGCCATGTGATATGAGTCGCCTAATGTTTCAGGTGACTGTTTAAATGGCATTTCAACTACGAAACGCCCGTCTGCGCCACGAGAGGTAGTGCGTAAAAAATGCTCCTCGCATGCACGTTCCTCGGCAGACAACAAATGTTTGTCAGAAATGGTGTCCAACTCCCAGAAGCGTGTCAGTTCAGTTTTTATGTCTTGAACAAAATTACACACTGGTTGGACACAAGATGGACTGGGTTGTGCAATATACCCAGAGATAAGCCATCCTAATTTAGATTCATATAATCTAGGTTGTTGCTTACCTAGATTGATATTGTTAGTACCTAAAATATTCCAAAACTGTTCAGCACCTAGTAATATGTCTACACTTGACGGTTTATAATAGTAAGGGTCAGCTAGACAGATGCCTGATGGCAGCGGAATAGTACTAATATCAATTAATGTTGATGGTAATGATTTAGTTATTTCTGGTAATACTAAACAATCAACAGTTGTCTTATAGTTACTTGAATAAGACTCTAATGTTAAGGAACAAGACTGTGTGCTTTTGCAAGTTTGCTGATTGATACCCGTTATTTTGGAGTTTACGTACCGTGTAAGGGAACCCAGCTTACCACACAGCTCTTCAGTCATGAAATTGGCGGTACTGCCATTGTCCAAGAGCACCCTTGCGACGTGCAGACCACCTTTGCTGTCTCGCACCTTCACACGTGCTGTGGAAAGTAATACGGTGGAAGAAGTAGTATTCTGTACGGCTTTGGCTGTTAAAGTAACATTGTCCAACATTGGACTACAGGCAGGCTCACGTTCTTTGTCCACGTGTAACAATGTGTTATGTTTAGCCTTGCAATACTTGCACCGAGCCCACAATCTACATTTATTATCTGAATGGCCCGGGTTTAAACAATTAAGGCAAACTTTTAATTCTTTAACCTTTAGGTTACGTTCCTCAGAAGAAAGGTTGCGGAATTTGTCACATTTAAATAACACATGACCTTGTTTACACATTGGACAGTTTGAGCTAGACCCTTTATTTAAATTATTGTTATCACTTGATGTTACTGCAAAGCTCTTTTGTTTATTTACTTTATTAGAAGTTTTATTTTTATTGTTTTCAGACTCTTCAACAGATTCTAACAGGTCGGCCCTATTATTCAAAAAATTAAAAAATTGAGATAATGTTGGTGCCTCTGATAAAGTGTTTCTAAATTCTTCCCAATGTAGATAAGTAGTTGTGTCTAGTTTTTGAGCCATAATATAAATAATCAAGATGTCCCAGTGTTGGGTCGGTTGTCCTAAAATTGTTAGGGCTCTGAGATTTTTTGTGGTTACATCGACAAGATAACGCACTGCTTTACTAGAAGATTTTTCTACCTGTTCCACAGTAAACAACAATTGAATATGATTATTCACTAAAAGACGATTATTGTTATATCGCTTCGTTAATAAGTCCCCAGCGGTGCTGTAATTTTCGGCGTTAAAATCTAAACTTCTAATAATTAAAGCAGCACTGCCCTTTAACGAGGACCTAAGGTAGTCAAATTTACTTATATCGTCTAACAATATGTTTTTGTGTATTATTAATGAATCAAACGTGTCTCTAAAGTCGAGCCAATGCTGATAGCTTCCATCGAAATGCGGTAAGGTAATCTGAGGTAATTTTACGACACCGTGTTTGGAATGTGTGACGTCATTATTATCTGTAGCTTGCACGGAACTCACCAAAACGCTTGCTCTTCGCTCGCTATGACGCCGCAGCAAATCGCGTGCCGAAGACACCAAGGAGAAGTACTGGTTTTGAAAGGTTTCACGATCGTCCAGTGCCTCGCCGGGGTCCTCCATCAGCAGCTCGATTTCCCCCTGTATTTTATCATAATCATTAAACAACAAATCCATTTTATCAAGCCTAGTTTGTAGTTCGGTCATTTGAAGCTCACTTAACTTGGCACAAGACATGGCAACGCTCAAGTAATTGCTGAAGAGAGTAAGCTTAGCTTTACAGCTTGCACGTTTCTTACTGTATTCTTTGAGTTTAGCATCCATTTTTGCAAAGAATAAAATTAAATAAGATCGTTAACAATACAATACAATTGTACCAATAACCAAAAACAAAATGGCCACGCTAACGCTAATGCACAAACAATGCAAATAGGCGAGCGTAGGTACAAAGCCACCACGTGCACGCGTGTGCGCAGGTTAGAAATTAAAATGCTCCCACTTAATTACGCAGCGATAGGTACCTAATAAGATTGAGCAAAACCCTAAGCGTGAAATATTATTGTTGGAAGTTAATGAAATGACTATAAGGGAAAGAAAATATGAAACAGATTTAACGGCCAGACAAAGCTTGGAAAGATTAGAAACTATTATGAGACGGAAGTATTAATTGGAACGACACACTAATTACCGATCTGTAGCCACGGTACCTCCCTCCGATGTAGATTTCTTCTCTCAGACTCGGAGACACGTGTACGCCACGTTTTTCTCTGCACTGCAACGCCGTCTGTCTTGATTTTTCGTGCGAAGGACCAATATGTAGGGGACTGTAGTAGGCTTGATAATTGACTGAGGCTGGTTACATTTACTGAATGATTATATTGTTAAAATAAAATTAACGATTTACAAATTATAAGACTCGCGACGCGTACAGAATTTAAAATGGATCGCGGTAACGCGGTGTGTGTGTCGTCCGCCGTCGTTGAAGGTCTAGTTGGAGTGCGGGACCGGCGCAGCCGTCGCGCCCGCGAGCGCCTCGCCGCCCGCTGCCCCCCGTCCCGCAGCCGTCGCCGCCTCCGCCGTCGCTTGCGCCGCCCTTGTTCTCGAATGTTCCGAACAGTGTTATTTGTTTGATTGTGATTACTAAATCTTTGTTTTTGTGAGAAAATAATTAAGTAACTGCCTTATTTGGGGCAAAATTCAATCAAATGTTGCCTTTAGCTAGGTTGATTGATAATTTATTGTTCGTCAACGTGTTAAATTAGGTGTAGAATTGATTTAAAATTGGCTCGTTTAAGACACAGTTACGTCAGAATTTAGTTTTTTTTGTTACACAAACGTCTTATTTGAGCGGGGCTTTTTTCAAATGGTTTATTTTTTTCTTTTAACTGTAGGTTATTAATAATTGGATCTTTTTAAAATAGTTACATAGTGTTTTTTAATAGACATAGTTTATTTAATGTTTTATAGTAGGTATAACAAGCGACCCGCCCGAGTTCCACACTGGTGTTATAAGGCCTTGAAAATCTCGACTTTTCTTTGCTATAATAAGTGTGCATGTATTATACATATAAAGCTTCCTCTTGCACCACTATATCTATTAAAAAACATGTTTCGTAGTTTTAAAAATATAAATAGGGACAGACCGTAAAAGAGCGATTTCGTTTTCTTCATTTTATATTTTAAAAGCTTCTATTCCACAATATTTCTTTTACTTTTACTGAGAATTCCAAAATCAAAATTTCATTAACTTTTACATACAAAATCACACAATAAACGCTACAACAAAAACCGCCCGTCTACCCGCCCCCTAAGAGCTTGTAAATGAAGTAGCGTCCAAATGTCAAATGTTTGTCGTCGATAGAAAGACGCGTGTGTACACAACCGGCGATAGATTCACGAACACACACAATGTTTGTGTACCAACACACGTTCTGTGTACTCTGAGATCATTACACTTGGGTACTGTTTCCAGTTGTGTATATCAACTTATTATCTTTTGCCCGCGGCCTAGCCTGCGAGGATGTTGATCTTCCATCCTCTATATTACCACTTTAGAATTGAAATTTCCAAAAATTAAAATAATATAATTAACCTTTTTTAGTGGATACTTACTTTTCGCAAAGAAAATAATCTCAACATTTTCAGTTTCTAAGACCAGTGGTTGAGGTTGTGGGTTGATATATTATCACTCAGTCAGTCAGTTTACCAATACAGATTGGCTGTAGTCTCGCGCTTTCTACCGTGATTGGTTCCGTCTTTGTCTACTTTAATCTACTCTGCTTCTGGAGGTCATAGCAAGAAGTAATTCAACATTTCCACAGCTTCCCACTATGTTGGGGTCGGCTTGCAGTCTAACCAGGTTCAGCTAAATAGCAGTGTTTGAAATCGAGCGACTACCAGACCTCGGTAAATAACAGAAACGTATCTTTTAACATTGTCACATCTAAAACTATTGAAGCGAGAAACACGAAAATTGCCGAATAGATCTTTTTCTGTGACTTACGGTGCACTCCAAAGCGATGTTAATGGATATTCAGCCCTTGACGTGGTAAAATAAGGAATAAAAGATTGTATGAAAATGACTTAGCAAAGCCGCAATAAATAACTAGTCTCTTATTGACAAATAAGCTCCTACTTTCTTAGTAGTGTTTATTGGCAATAACAGTCATTAAAGTGAAATTAAATTCCGACAAAAGCCTGTCGTGTGTTTGTTCCGGTGTATCAAGAACTGCTAAACGTATTCTGATTGGGTTTTCACATTTGAACATGAACAATCAATTGAAGAATGCTAATATTTACCGTGATTCTGGTAACGGGAGATCAATAGAATAGCTTTTTAAAGGGTGCGGTCTTCATTACATAGTATAAAACGAAGTCGCAGCCGGCGTTCGTCCCTATAAATGCTTAAATCTTTAAAACTATGGAACGGATTTAGACGCGATTTTATTAATAGATAGAGTGATTCAAGAGGAACGTTTTTAAGTAAATCCCCGGGAACGGGAATTATTATTCCACGCGGACGAAGTCGCGGGCAAAAGCAAGTTAGTCATAAATTCTGGTCATTTGTGAGTCTGTACCCAAAGTGCGCAGGACAAACGATTTGAACCGCGTAACAAAAAATCCTCCAATATGCAAGCTTTTACTTTGGGACGGGCCTATTGGCTTGTTGGTTATTGACCCTTACTGCTAAGCTGGAAAGGGCAACCGAAGGAACGAAGGAACATGGGTGGAAGATAGTCAGAAAAAGTCTGACACTACCTCCAGGCTCCAGCCCTGTCCAGGGTCGTCGGTATGATTCCCAACCAGCACAAACTTTGTGTGATGAGCATGATGGTTTTTTCTGTGTCTGGGTGTAATTTATCTAAAACTAGCTTTTGCCCGCGGCTGCGCTCGCGTTAAAAAGAGACAAAAAGTAGCCCATGTTACTCTCCATCCCTTCAACTATCTTCACTTAAAAAATCACGTCAATTCGTCGCTTCGTTTTGCCATGAAAGAAAGACAAACAGACAGACAGACAGACAGACAGACACACTTTCCCATTTATAATATTAGAATGGATGGATATTATTTAAGTTCATAAACATATATTTTCTTAAAATTGCGCTCACATTTTCTATTAACCACTTCACACAACTGCGCGCCTAGTACTTTTGATTGATTTAAGTACTAAGTATCTCAGTATTTTAAATTTTCTCACATTATCACTTCACATTACTGCGCTCCTAGTACTATTGTTCTCTTAAGTTTTCAATCTTTAATTGAATTTAGAATTAACTATAGGGGAAAATGATTCATCTTTTATAATTATGTTCTCGTCGATTTTTCATTATTTTTAAGACGTATTCTGCTATTCGGGGTGGGGACAAATCCAACGAACCAAAAACCATGAAAATTGGTCTAGCCGATCTCGAGTTATAAGTGTTGTAACAAACCCGACTTTGTTTTATATATATAGATATGTATGTATTTATAAATTGTATATGTATGTCAGTTGCCTGGTTACCATAGAACAAGTTTTGCTTAATTAAGAATTTGATGGCAGTGTGTAAATTGTCTTAACATAAAAAAAAACTTTTACAAACAATTACAAATCTCAATACAAACAAGTCTATTTTAACACCACCTTGTTTATTAATTCTTGGATTAAAATAAAATCTTTTGCGTTCGTTAGCCCGTAAAGATAAGGAGTTCATTAACTTAACAACATTTTTCTTTCTTTCGTTACAAGAAAATAAATAAAGGTACAATGAAAACTTCTTTGTCTTCAGCGGTCAAAGATAAATAAATAAATGGAGTGCTAACATTTAGATTCGGTTTGGGCTGTGCGTTAATATATTAATAATCAGTCAGTCAGTTTACCATTTTATATATAGACAAGCTGTCCCCCGCGGTTTCACCCGCGTTATATCAGATTTTTGGTTACTAAAAAAAGAAAATAAAAAGTATTCTATGTCCCCCTGGTCCTAAGCTACCTCCCCACCAATTAACAGCCAAATCGGTTCAGCCGTTCTTGAGTTATAAAATGTGTAACTAACACGACTTTCTTTTATATACATACTAGCTTTTGCCCGCGGCTTCGCTCGCGTTAAAAAGAGACAAAAAGTAGCCTATGTTACTCTCCATCCCTTCAACTATCTTCACTTAAAAAATCACGTCAATTCGTTGCTCCGTTTCGCCATGAAAGAAAGACAAACAGACAGACAGACAGACACACTTTCCCATTTATAATATTAGTATGGATGGATATTATTTAAGTTCATAAACATATATTTTCTTAAAATGGCGCTCATATTTTCTATTAACCACTTCACACAACTGCGCGCCTAGTACTTTTGATTGATTTAAGTACTAAGTATCTCAGTATTTTAAATTTTCTCACATTATCACTTCACATTACTGCGCTCCTAGTACTATTGTTCTCTTAAGTTTTTAATCTTTAATTGAATTTAGAATTAGCTATAGGGGAAAATGATTCATCTTTTATAATTATGTTCTCGTCGATTTTTCATTATTTTTAAGATGTATTCTGCTATTCGGGGCGGGGAACCAAAAACCATGAAAATTGGTCTAGCCGATCTCGAGTTATAAGTGTTGTAACAAACCCGACTTTGTTTTATAATATATAGATATATATATAAGATATATAGATTCAAACCAATTGTAGTGCTTCTACCGTTAACAGTCATTATATTTTTTCTCCGATATTTGTTTCGATAACCTTTCTGTAGTATATTCTTAAATCTCTTAATTCAATAAATGTGAATTGATATTTATTATTATTTTTATATATATGTTCATTCGTCATTATTCTGCTTCTCACAAATAGGCGAGACGACGAAAAAAAAGTAATTAGACCGTGAGTTAGTATTTTTTTCTATTTTCTCGTAAACGTAAAATGACGACGATACAGTGCGTTGAAGTTTCGCATAACGTCACGTCATCTTATACATTTTTTGCAGGGCGGTGACGTCAAAAGCCCCCATTCCGAAACTTTGTTGCTCTTTAACTTTGTATTTTTTATTAATTTGATCAAGCAAAAAAAATACGTGTCCCTTATTTTTGGCCGATCTATCAGACGGACTAAACAGAATGCCTACTTTTTTTTTAATGTTGTCTTCATCCCTATTGAGAGCAAAGACACTAACCGTTTAAGAACTTCATACATATAAAATTCCAACATACTATCATAAATATAAACCCCGTTTACCATATCCATTTCAAGCATTTTAGAAACCACACTTAAAAATTTCCGCTTCATATTCATTCAACAAAAATCTTCAAAGCAATTTTCATAGGAATTAGAGCAACAATGGCTGAACTGCAAGATTGCAACCCAACCGAACAAAATAGGTCGTTTCTAAACCCGTAGTAAACTGATACGGGCAAGACGAGATTACCTCTATATTTAGCCGGGTTATCTATTCTGCAGTAGAGCCAAAGATTAAAACGATAAAGCATCACAGATAGGTATGTTCGATAACAATGTAGGAGGGTGAACCAGATTCGGGAAACGACCTGAAATGTTGAGAATAAGGCTGTTTGCAACTTGAACATTTTCCAAGAATTTTGTTGCGATTTTATTAGCGATTGTACGACGTAACTGGAGCACTGCAGTTAGTTAATTTCACGCAAGATGAATCCTAGCTTAATTTTCCTGGTGTAAGCTTTCAGTTTTCATCGTAACAAAGAAGTTTCTTAACTCATGGCTGTATTAAACTTTAAGAGCGGCAAACTTTATGGTTTGACAGCTGTCGCGTCTGCTTCTTACTCTTTGTCCGCAAGCGACAGAGCCGTCAGCGTCAAATTAAACAAATCCCGGCGGAGTTATGACAATATTTGTGCTACGAGTTGCCTCACGGAGGCTGCCGTGAACTTGCCATAAACTGGGAGTGTCAGAGTGTATGAGAAGCACTTTGTATAATATTTAATTAACAATGAAGCAATATTTTGCGAGGAATTTTGCGGTGTTGGTAAAGGAATGTAGTTTTTGCTGCAAGTTGTATGTGTGTTGAGGTTTTGATTCTATGTTTGAATGTAGTTACTAAATTGTGTTAGTATTAAACTATGCTGCAAAACTATGCTGTTATAAATTTATAACTAATAAAATAGATAAAAAATTGGCTCGATACCTGCACTGAACCAATAGTTTTACACAAGTATTTTGCAACGTATTTGCGGGCTTTATTTCCGCACTGTACAAATATTTTTATGATCTAAAAATTTCGAGTCTGTATGTTACTTGTTTGTGTATAAAAATGCACCCACACTACAGTAACAATTTCTACAATTTCTAGTGTAGAGATAAGAAAAAAAAATTAGATGTTTCTTTAGCACGTACTGTGGTGTAGATGGCGATTCTTTCCTGCATTTATGCTTTTACAATTGTATGGCGAAGACAGGAATAATCTTTAGCTTACCGCGCTTTGCTTTAGAAACATTTACTTATCTCAGTTTTAGCCTTCTAAGCTGCCATCGTAAGCCTGAAGCAATATACAATAAGCTATTTAATGAAAGGCAATTTGATATTACCCAGTAGGTAAAGACTTTTTCTCATACAGAGAAAAGCATTTATCGTAACGATAGCTCAAGGCGGATTGGTAATTTCGGAAATATATATAGTAATAGCGATACATATAGCCTTATCTATATATAACATAGTACCGACCGTTTTAGCTTAGTATAGATGAACTCTTTAAAAAACCCCAGCTTTTGTTTTTGCTGCAATATGCATGTATTAAACTTATAAATTCTCTCTTGAATCACTCTATTTAGTGATGAAATCTACATTAAATATCGTAGTAATATCTAAGGACTTAAAAAAAAATCTCTTTTTAATGTGTATAAACCTTGAAAAATAAAATAATTTACGTCGTGATGGCCTAGTGGTTTTTTTTTTTTTTTTTTTTTTGGTGAGTGGGAAATCATCCAATGACTGCTCCCGTCCTGGGTGCGACGGGAGGGCGTGTCAGACTCTTACTGACTAAAACCCACTCATGTTCCTTGGATTGCCCTTTGTGTTCCAGGGTCACGGTAACTATTATAAACATTCCGCAACCCCGGCAGGCGTTGGCCCTGTTGGGCCCCTTCCTGTGCTGACTCCTTCTCTTTGAGGCGCGCGTGGAACAAAACGCGCCGTCTACGCGGTCCTGGTCCTAGCCGGGCGGCGACCTACCCATAGCTCGCCATCCGCAGAACCGCGCCTACGGTGGCCGGTAGTCGTCTTGCGACTCTCGACGTCTTCGCCTGGGTCTTAGTCCGGGGCGAGAGGCTCGTCGTTGCCTCTCGCGCGCCGCCGCTTCCTTCACTAGCATAACTGCTTCGCAGAAGGAGGCGACGGCATCCCATTCCGTCTCGCCCCGAAGCATGGCCTGAACCAGCGCCGGGCGCGACAGGTCACCGCCGCCGATCGCCTCTACGAGGACACGTCGATGCTCCGCCCATGCGCGGCACACCTCCACCGTGTGCTCGACCGTGTCCTCCAGGCGACCGTTGCTGCAGTGGTGACACCCAGGCGTCGCTTCCGCCCGAATCCGACACAGGAACCTCCCGAACTGACCATGTCCGGTGAGGACCTGTGTCAAGCGAAACGTGAGAGTGCCATGACGCCTCTCCAGCCACTCCTCAAAGAGGGGTCTTACCGCCGCTATGGCCTAGTGGTTAAGGCGCCCGCCTCTCATGCAAGAGGTTGCGGGTTCGAATCCGGGCAAGTACCACTGTGACTTTTTCAATTCATATGTACTTTCTAAAGTTTATCTTAAACATCACAGACATCGGTGAAGGAAAACATCGTAAGGAAACCTGGACTTGTAGTTAATATAAGTCCGAAATCGCCAACCCGTCTTGAGCAAGCGTGGTGATCAATGCTCGTGCCTTCTCTGTATGAGAAGAGGCCTTTGCCCAGCAGTGAGACAGTTATAGGCTGGTATTATATTATAGCTTTTCTCTATATCTTCATCGTATTTGAAATACCTTTTGTACCTTTTTTTTTTTTTTTTTTTTTTTGTTTTCGAGGGGAAACCTTCAAAAGGCGCCTGGACTTTGGGGATTAGTCCAGGGAGTGTGGGATTTTTACCTCACTAAAACCACCCCGGTGATCACCATCAGCACTTAGAAGGGGCTCCGTTACCTCTTAAAAGACCACTCCGGAACCCCCTCCGTGCAACGCCTGTTAGGGCACATCCCTGAGGAGACTGTACAGCGGTCTCCCCTCACTCTCATTGTGCACGGCAGCACGTGATCACTGTGCCACCGTCTTCCGTGGAATCACTTGATGGGCGAGCAGAGTCCCCACTCTGAACACCCGTTATTCCAAAGTCCCGCCTGCATTAAATGGTGCAAGCGGGGTTTCGGCGTGTTAGGCATCGAGGCGATTGCCTCTCCGACGCCTTCTTCTACGAGTGGGATCGGCTCTCTCACGATCCCGCTCAGCGGCCTCCTTCTGAACCATCACGGTCTCACAAAAAGAGGCAACCTCCTTCCAGTTTTCTGGCTTCGCCAGCATAGCCCTCACAACTGCTGGCAGCGACAGATCCAGCCCGATCTTAGTGACCAAGACTTGTCGCTCAGCGGCCCACGCTGGACACTCTTCCAGCGTGTGCTGAGCAGTGTCTATGGCGCTATCACAATGGTGGCAGTTTGCCGTGGCCTCTCTCCCAATCCTATTTAGGTACTCACCGAAGCAACCGTGCCCGGTCATTACCTGAGTGAGTCTATATGTGATGCGCTCCGGTCTTTCCAGCCAGGTTTCGAAGTGAGGCAGGACGGCTTCGACAACGCGCTTGCACGAGAATTGCGGCTGCTGTAGCCGCTCGCGCCACCTCTCGAGACCTTTTGTACCTAACAGCTGACCTTTAACACCAATAGTAAAACATGCAGGCAAAGCTTTTTGTCAAGAAACTACACTCTAATCTGTTTCTACAACAAATATTACTGTCAACTCATAAACTAACCGCAACTAGCAACACTTTAACGAAACAGTTTAAAAACCTATTGCAGCTAAACGTTTGTTAGGACCGGACTCCACCGAAGCAGACATAAATAAATTCTCGACCCGAACGAACAATAAAAAAAAGTTGTATTAAAAAATCAACTTATATCTGTAAGTGTGAAACTACAGTTCTTAAACCTTTGAACACACGCGATTCCAGACACAGTAGAAAGACAATAGTAGCCCGACAGCCGGCTGTCGCTTGGTCCTCGAAAGGTTAAAACGAGGCAAATATGTAACGATTCTATGCTTTTTGTTTTTGGTGAGTGGGAAATCATCCAATGACTTCTCCCGTCCTGGGTGCGGCGGTAGGGCGTGTTAGACTCTTACTGACTAAAACCCACTCATGTTCCTTCGATTGCCCTTTATGTTCCAGGGTCACGGTAACTATTATAAACATTCCGCAACCCCGAACGATTCTATGCTCACGCGGTCACATACACAAACAAACGAAAACTCATAGATCTAAAACATAGTTATTCTGAAAAAACTGTCAAAATAACAAATATTATTGATTGATGATGAGGTACTTATCGTATTTTTATACGATTTAAGTGTTTACAACAACCTCCTAAAAGGTTTTGTAGTTTCAAAAATGCACCTTGTATTGCGCTAAAGCTGTGATGTGAAAATAAGGCTCAATTCACACGTACCACAACCACACCACAACCACAACCACACCACAACGACGCGATGTGGTCGGGCGTAAATTTTGTATTGAAAATGAATATTACAATTCACACGTACCACATTTTGCGGTTGTTATCGACCACCTGTGTAATACGACTACATTGCAACCACATCGCGACGGCAACGCGGCGGCAGCGCGGCGTCAGCGCGGCCACATCGCCACGACATGACGTCCACGCGCGCCTAGCTGGCGCCTGCGCCTCCCCCAGCCTTCTTTCATTCTGCGTAGTATTGCGATGCCGCGTGGTTATCAGTATGAAGTTGGCTTTGACTTTTGTTTTCCAATAAAGGATGTACCCAATAAATTCTATTTCGACGAATACGCTGATTTCGTCGTCTTCTTCTTATTAATAAAAGCCATAACAAGGATAGCAACAACAATCTTTCCTCCATGACTACGTTCAGTCAAGCCGTGTTTCCTCTACGAAAGCCAGAGTATAACTGCACATGACCACGTGCTTACCACATCGCAACGACAGCGACAACGCAACCACATCGACATTTTGTCGCTACCACAACGCAACTGCAAAAAGCCGCTGCGACACTATTCACACGTAACCACAGCTTGACCACATTTTGTCGCTGCGACGTGGTGTGGTTGTGGTACGTGTGAATTGACGCTAACGAAATCTGATTGGCTGCACAACATATCTCTCCTCTCAGCTTTGGTGGAGTCAGGCCCTTAGTTGAACTATTTCTATGCACTCCTGTGCATCCCACGCGTGGACTGTTTGCCCAACTGTATTTGGCATTTCTAAATCATGGAATTTTAAAGAGGTGCGGTGTACTTGTGGTTGTTCATAGAGCAATGCCTTTTGGCTGCACTTTGTGTAAGATAGTGGGCTATATTTATATGGTGTATAATAGTACCTAAGTGTAGAGTTGGGAGTTATCCACTAATTTTATGAATAGAATCTGATAGACATCATCATTTCTATTTCTGAACGTAGGTTCCTATAAGGCTAGACCTGGTTGAATGTATTTCAGATATAAGTTGTTATAATTCAAACTACAAATGTAATCTGTCAAATTGTTACACTCTAGCTTTTGCCCGCGACTTCGTCCGCGTGGAATAATAGTTCCCGTTTCCGGGATGAAAACTATCCTATGTCCTTTCTCGGGTTCCAGACTATATCTGTACCAAATTTCATTCAAATTGGTTCAGTGGTTTAGGCCTGAAGAAGAGACAGACAGACAGAAAGACAGACAGAGTTACTTTCGCATTTATAATATTAGTATGGATATATTAGTATGGATATATTAGTATGGATATATTAGTATGGATATATTAGTATGGATATATTAGTATGGATATATTAGTATGGATATATTAGTATGGATCAGTCAGTTTGCCATTATATGAATATTATATTGTCAAAACATTAGCGATTCTTTAGGCTTTACATGCTGCGGACAATGAGTTACGTTCAAATAAAATTTGTGCTTCAGACAACATTAATTTATCAAAATATAAGAACACAGTTTGAGCTGGTAGGTTCGGTTGATGGCATGAAGCTTTCTGTCCGCTTAACATCTTTCAGCAGGCATGTCCAACTGCTTGACTGGTACGTCATGTCGTGATGACACAAAGATGTAAGTAGCCCTACCATCACCTTTATGGTCAAAGCCAACCTCTCCTGCACGTGATACACCGCGCTGATTCACTGACGAGGCTTTACCGGTCCAGCCCCCCTAGACAAGTAGCATTGCAGAATAGATTTCGAAACGAAAACGGTTGTCAAATGTATGGAGTTGTCAAATTGTTTAGCGAAACCTTATGCCAATTCCATACACTTGACAATCTCGTTTTCGTTTTCTATTCTACAATGCCACTTGGCTAGGGCCTCATTGCATTTATTTGTGCTTTAGATCTTTCTTCGATTGAGATATAGTAAATTAAAGATGGTTGTGGCAGAATTGTAATGTCTTTTTCACAAATTCCAAGAATAAAGCGTTGAAGTTAAAGTGATGACACAGGGCAGTACTGTTTCCTGCTCAATGATTTACCCATCAGAAAATCATTGAGAAGTTCAATGAGGCAGTACAGTTAGCATACGTAATAGGTAAACATTGACTGAAATCGAAAAGACCAACCTGAAAACACTTTCAGAAAAATGTACCATAAAAAAACTTTTTAATTAATTATTCGGCTCACACAAAGTACTCAGCCATTCAAACAAAATGCTTCACACACGGCGGAACCCACCTTGAGAAACAAAGAGAAACTCATTCGGAAAATAGTACAGAACATTGTAATTAAAACATTTTAAAGCTTTGAAAACATTAAGCCTTTTACATTTTGTACCACTGAATCCTAAGGCTGTTTACAATTTTAAAAAGTAACAACCTGAAACGGAACTTAAACTTTACTAATTAAGGTTGCGTTTCAATTAATCGTATAATTTTCTGGTATTCTGAACAAGCTGCATCGGAATCGCTTCGCCATAAATATTCAACTTTAAATAGCAACATATAAGGTATCATTTCGTTCGAATCGAATCGCTATTTAGAATTCCAAGTATGCATTATTAGACAAACTTACACAGATAGTTTAGACAGACCTTGTTTGCTCCACAAAAGCGTCATTCTCCTCTGTACACGATGAAGATAAGTTGGTTTTCATGGTAAGTGGTTGTTTACTGAAGGTGTGGTGTGAAAATGCAGTTACGTCTTTATACGTGGCGTGTCATCGTGTGGATTTAGAGTGTACGTACGTTGTTATTCATTGTCAGCGTGGATGATATTTTATTAGACAGAGTGTACGGGACTTTTCTCTTGCAGAATAATAGTATGTTGTATGCAGACTGTCTTTTGTTTTAGCATTGATGGAGATGTGTTATCTTAGTTAAGTTAGCAAGGTTACTCAAACAAATTGGAACGGATGATATGCAGCAGGGTTCAGTTCATAGGTTCAGTTCGTAAAGGGGTCTTACTATCAATTGACTGCTGAAACAAACATGAATTTTATCTTGACTGGAAGTCAATATTATTCATCTCGTTTGCTCGGAAAACACTCTTATTTAATAGGTGGTTTTCGTTCTGTTTATTGTTCTATATTGCCACTGACTTCTAAAATTCTGTTTTTAGTTTTTGAAGGCGGTTCTTGTTTTAAAAATAAGGTGGTTTTAGCGAGTTATTTTTCCTGAAAACTCTTTTATTTTAATCGGTTAAGATTCTAAAACCTTCTTCTAAAAGTAACAAACACTTTTCGGCAAACCGCATCAAAATCGGTTCAACCTAACGTGATAATTATAATCGCAAACAAATATACAAACATATACATAAAAGTGAGTTTTATAAAAATGAGTATTTTTTATTGGTTAATATTTATGTCTCATGTGCACAGACGCCTTTACCCATAAAACCAGAAACACTGCAACACTGCTTTGCTACAGAAAAAATGGTGTTTTCATAGATGAGCTGTTTTACAAAAAACTCTACTCATAAATAAATACGTAGTATAAAACAAAATCACTCCCCGCTCTGTGTAACTATGTATGCTTAAATCTTTAAAACTACGCTACGGATTTTGATGCGGTTTTAATCGATAGGCAGACTAATGAATACGGTTTATTTGCATAATACATGCGTAAAATAGTAGAGGAGCACTAATCATTTTAGAGGTTTCTAATGTGATGTCATTTTGCGCTTACATTGCAAATGCTGGCCCTACGAAATAGATCAAAATAATGTACTACAGTATTGCACACCCTCATGGGCGGAGCATCGACGTGTCCTCGTAGAGGCGATCGGCGGCGGCAAAACTGTGGCGGCGGTGACCTCTCGCGCCCAGCGCTGGTTCAGGCCATGCTGCGGGGCGAGACGGAATGGGATGCCGTCGCCTCCTTCTGCGAAGCAGTTATGCTAGTGAAGGAAGCGGCGGCGCGCGAGAGGCAACGACGAGCCTCTCGCCCCGGACTAAGACCCAGGCGAAGACGTCGAGAGTCGCAAGACGACTACCGGCCACCGTAGGCGCGGTTCTGCGGATGGCGAGCGATGGGTAGCTCGCCGCCCGGCTAGGACCAGGACCGCGTCGACAGCGCGTTAGTGTTCCACGCGCGCCTCAAAGAGAAGGAGTCAGCCTAACAGGGGCCAGGGCCTAACAGGGCCAACGCCTGCCGGGGTTGCGGAATGTGTATAGTAGTCACCGTGACCCTGGAACATAAAGGGCAATCGAAGGAACATGAGTGGGTTTAAGTCAGTAAGAGTCTGACACGCCCTCCCGTCGCACCCAGGACGGGAGCAGTCATTGGATGATTTCCCACTCACCAAAAAAAAAAAAAAAGTATTGCACACCCTAAAACCGGGTTTTTCATAGTTTTATAATACCCGTGCAAAGCAGGGGCAGGTCGCTAGTTTCTTCTAAAACCCAATACGACGATTATTTTTGCTATTTATAGCTAACATATTGAATATCCTTTCTAAGATATCGTTTTTCCATTCTTAAACTATTTTTGGACGCACGTTTCTTTTGTATGTCGTTATGTAGCCTTTTCGAAGAAGTGACTGGTTTATTCCAGACTAGCTTTTGCCCGCGGTTTCACCCGCGTTTGGGTTTTGATTACTGCTCCGCTCTCGTAGGACATAGCGTAATGTTATTTAGCCTATGTGTTAGTAATATAGTGGCCAGTTGGTGACTAACCCCATAGAGACAATTATTTTTTAACGTGTTTATCGTATTTTTTATTCCAAAATAAAATATCAATCCAAAGTGATAGAGCGGTGTGTTTCAAGTTAACTCTTTAAGGAAACATTTTTAAATGTTTTTTAAACAAAATATTTAAAAATAACGTAAACGTCGATTAAAATAAACTACAAATTTTGTTTAGAGAGTCTTTATAAATGTACTCGACTGCTACGCAAACAAACACGAAAGCAGAACCAAGTATAAATATATCAAATATTTGATGAATCCCTATCAAAGGCTTATTAAGGTGATTCAGGACAAGTTCGGAAGTGGGGTAAGCCCGGATAAATTGGTTCTACAGAACCGGGCAGAGCGTCTTTCAATGCCTGTGAGTTGAGAAATAATCTTTAAATTAAAAAAAAAAAACTAGTTTTTTGATTGTAATCAACTCAGAATTGGAACTTAATGAAGCTACATCTACTTACTACATGACAACTCCCGTTACACTTAGACACAAAACAAACAGTGATGCTCATCACACGAAGTTTGTCCTGGGTGGAAGCGATCCCACAACCTTCGCCTTAGCAGGAGTCCCTATCCACTAGACCAACAGACCCGTCAAACCCTTGACAAAGTAAGACAGAGTAAGACAGTTTATATAACATTGGGTGAAATTCCGGAGTTACCCCATTTCCGGACTTATCATCAAGCACCAAAATACAGCTTCTATTTTAGGTATTTCAGTTCTGCATTTAAATGGTTTCAGCAAGGAGCATATTCAGGTGCAATGTTAAACGTCAAAATGCTTTTACAGGGAATTCGCGTAGCATTGTCTACATTCAATTGTTTTCAGGAATAACTTCGTGAAAACAATATGAAACGTTTTGTGCTGACATTTGCACGGAGAGTAAAGATAATAGATTTCTAGGAAATGTGTTGGGATTTAAGAATTTTAATGAGTTAAGTTATTTAAAATAATTGTATCTCATCTGGTGCCTTGTTACAAACATAGATTCAAATTAATATTTTTTTTACCTACTACACCCAGTCGTGTTGTGATGGCACGAAAGGTGCAAATGTGATTCATATGTATATTTACTTTCAAAAGTTTATCTTGGACATCACAGACTTTAGTAAAGTAAAACTTCCTGAGATATAGAATAATTATGAGTCCGCAATCGCCGTTATTTCTTGAGCAAGCGTAATTATTAATGTTTATGCTTTCTTTGTATGAAAAGAGGCCTTTGCCTTGCAGTGGGAATTTCTTGAATGCTTTATGCTATAATATTAAGCTGGGACGAAGTCCGTAGCAAAAGCTAATGGTAAAAGACTAAGGGCCGGACTCCACCAAAGCGGAGAGGAGAGGAGATGTGTCTTACAACCAATCAGATTGCTTCATTTTGACAGCACTATATATACACAATATTCTATTGGTTAAATACGACACATCTCCTCTCGTCTTCGCTTTGGTGGATACCGGGCCTAAGCCTTCAATATGATTTGAATACACTACTTGCTCCTTCTATTTTCGTTTTTCATAGAAAATCCAATAATATGTTAGCAGAATTCCCCATACTTACTTCATTTGACCCTTCTAAGCATGTGTTGAGCAAAAATAATAAACCTTTAGCTCCAAGTTCTTCAGCATTATTTTTTTATAGCAAAAAGGTTACCCATGTATGCTCGATCATACGTGAAAACCTTTGTACCTAAGTACTTATTTTTTGTATTGTGCCAAGGGAAAATTGATATTATCACAATGGAAGAAAGGTGATTGTTGAGTGATTAATGGAGGGGTGAAGAGAAAATGTCAATGGTTGTATTTATTATAGAAATAGGACGTTGTGGGAAGTGTTCGGGTTATAATTATGTGGGGTTTTCTTTATTAGGTTTTGTGCCTTAAGGGTGTCAAACGGAATTGTATTTGTAATAGGTTATTAGTATATAACTATGTATGTCGAACTTACATTCAGTATTTAGAGTCGAATATCCAAAAACCCTTATAATCCTTTCTTAGTGGCTACCTACATTTTACAAATAGCACACCATCTAAGTTTTTAGGACCAGCGTTTTGGTCTGTCAGTCAGTCAGTTTACCATTTTATACATATATTATATAACTAACTTTTGCCCGCGACTTTTTCCGCGTGGATTAATAATTACCGTTCCCGGGGGATTTCCGGAATGAAAACTGTCCTATGTCCTTTCTCGGGTCACAGACTATATCTGTACCAAATTACATTCAAATCGGTTTAGGCGTGAAGAAGAGACAGACAGAGTTACTTTCGTATTTATAATATAAGTACGGATAACGTGTATGTAGGCAAGACCAACAGCGGAATAATATTGTCTATCTGTCCGCTTGTCCGTCTATTCATGTATTAAATTGAATACATAGACACACTTGAAATGAACGACGGTGTCAAATTATCAAGTGGTTATACAACTTAATCACTTGACACTGATCTTTGAATTCTTGATCTTAATAGCCGCTTAGATATTATTACCAATATTATTAATTTGAAAGTGTAATGACTAATGATGGACTGCTGTTTGTCGCCCAAAAACTGCAGAACGGATTTTGATGAAACTAAAGTAATAGGTAAGGCTTATACGCCAGAATAAGGCCCGGCGCCCATTATCGGCATCGGCACTACTCAGGATTTTAGTTGATAAAAGGATTATAGACATTAACATCATGGCAATAATTTTTCTAATAGTTGGAAGCGCTGGTTCACACATTATTTTTCATTTTTTGAGGAAGGTAATTTATTTGTAAATGTGTTACACTAAATGTTCGTGAACTTGATTAGCTTCCATTTCCTAATTAATTTTAATTTTTATTATGTTTATATATTCTTTTGACGGAAATGGTTTTGACATTATATACATTCTTCTCTTCACATTTAACAATGTACAATTAATAATATTGTAACAACATTATTTTAAAAGAGTAAGTATGGAGTTTCTTGCCCATTCTTCTCCATACGTAACAACATTTCCGAATGGACGGTAGATTCACTTTTGTTTATAAGTATGACGTTTCAAAGTGCCTTTTTTGGCCTAATGGAAATAAATGATTTGACTTTGACTTTGACTTTGAACATTATGCTTTCAGCTATGGGAGCAAAGTAACCGTTAGTCGAAGATCTGGCTTAATACGGGTAAAACAGAGAGTGAAGGCTTGTAAAAGATAGGTACTTAAAAAAATAAATATACTGGAATCACTCACAGTTCATCTGATCCCAAACTAAGCACAGCTTGTACTATGGTAACCAGACAACTGATAAACATACTTATATAATTTATAAATACATACAAATTATATATACATTACAACTAGGCACAGAACAAAAAATAATGCTTGTCACACAAAATTTGTCCTGGATTGGAATCGAATCCACGACTTCCAACTTAGCAAAAAATAAAATACCTAGATAGTCAATTTTTTTTTTCAGTAATTTCCTATCTTCATAATATTATTTAATACGAACCCTTACTCTGTGTCTACCAGTCCGAGTCAAACTTGGTTGTTTTTTTTTATATTTTTATTTAACTTGCCCTTGTTTAATATACCTTTACCGTTACCTTAAATGCTGTATGATTATTTACATACAAACATACATAAATGCCCAAATTACCTATAGATAATCACCATGCTTGTGTGACGAGCCGTGATTAGGGACAACACTTTGTTACTTTACGATCATTTCGACGTAAAAAGCTATTGACATTAGTACCCCAATTTTATTATCGTTAACCACTCAATACATTAAATTGGTTTTGTTGTCTACTAGTAGACTAGGCAAAAGTCATTTTATTTAATATATTCATTATTTTGTCAATTTTCTTTGATTAAATAAATCAAGGTCTTTTTTTGGGAGTGGGAAATCATCCAATGACTGCTCCCGTCCTGGGTGCGGCGGGAGGGCGTGTCAGACTTTTACTGACTAAAACC
The DNA here is from genome assembly GCA_033675125.1 of Athetis lepigone. Lineage (NCBI taxonomy): Eukaryota > Metazoa > Arthropoda > Insecta > Lepidoptera > Noctuidae > Athetis > Athetis lepigone. Next base: position 1,733,219 of record CM066222.1, on the reverse strand, counting down.
CACTCATGTTCCTTCGGTTGCCCTTTATGTTCCGGGGTCACGGTAACTATTATAAACATTCCGCAACCCCGGCAGGAATAAATCAAGGTTGGCAATACTGGTCAGTATTATAGGAAAGTAAGAGTGACATTCCTTTTATCCTGCCTTTCAGTTTGTTTGTCTATCTGTGGCGTACTAGTTCTTAATCAAGTACACCAATTGGGATGCGGGTTTTTTAAGTATTTACTTAGCAACCTCAAAATATTTTATCGAAATCAGTTAAGCCGTTACTAAGTTATTAACTGCTTAATTTGCTTAACAACTTTTGGGCGGGGTTATTTTACCATTAATAAAAAAGACAGAAACCTTTGGCTAACTGGTACCTTTGTGGCGACATCTATAGCCGAACATGCGAACTACAACTGACAATCCTGCATCGCGATATATGAGTTATCGGCGACATTAGAACGTGTACAACAATCCCGACTAGAACCGTCGGGCCCACCAGACACAACACCCGTCTGGTCGGAGGATCCTCCCTTTTCAATGGAGGATGAGGGACTTTACACTCTGTTCCTCATACCTCCAAACCAACTCACCTATCAAAAACTGAAAATATAACATAAAATAACTAAGTTATAGTTAGGTAAGGATACCGTTACATAACTGTAATATTTTACGTTTTACGGCTCAGCCCGATGCCTAGTTTAGTTGTAACCTCTCTGAGTTTATAGCTTACCGACGAATTTTATTGAGCATAACTATAGAATTGTTACTAGGGGATTCTGAGGAGAGGTTGGTTGATTCTAGTTATATTTTTGATGGTTCACAGGAGTCACAATGTGATGAATAAAGAAACAATGAGACTTTTTATGTTAAGCAAACTCGTAGCGCATTCAATCAAGGAAACTCGTCGACTTTATAATTTTTTTTTTGGGAAGTGCAAAATCATCAAATGACTGCTCCCGTCCTGGGTGCGGCGGGAGGGCGTGTCAGACTTTTACTGACTAAAACTCACTCATGTTCCTTCGGTTGCCATTTATGTTCCGGGGTAACGGTATCTAAATAAACATTCCGCAACCCCGTAAAATATAATATTAGTATAGATTCCTAGCTATTTGATGGGCCAGTAGTTAAGGCAATCAAATTATTATGGGATATAATTTAAATGATAAACAAAAAAACTTTTTGGCTACCAAAATGGATTAATAGTCAAATTTTGCTAGGCTAGGTTAAGTTAGAACTGTGACCACACAAACCACAGATTTCATTTTCATTTATTTAGCAAGCACAATGATAAATAGTGACACATAAAACTTTTGACATTATTGTATAATATTGTTAGTTAGATTTGTTAGTAATTCATATAAAGTTTCAGTTTTCAGTCAAAGTCATATAAAAGCCAAATTAGATTTGGTTCATAATATTTTAAGAAACGTTATTTGGTGACCATTTATCCATTTTGGTAAACGTTTAGATTTTTTTTGGTAGTAAAATAGGTACTTTTTTGGGCGGTGTTTAAACAAAAGCCATTATTATGTACATATTTTCTAAGTTTACCTTGAGCATCTCTGACCATTGGTCTCGGTTGTCATTCATAGGTTTTAGACTGTCGCTACCGTAGTCAAAAGTTAAAAACTGTGACAATCAGCCTAACCAAGCGGAAAAATTAAAATATCGACGTAGAATAAAACATTTTTTAGTTCCACTTTTTTTATAACCTTTCAACGACCAACCGACAGCCGGCTGTCGGGCTGCTATTGTCTTTCTATTGTGTCTCGAATCACGTGTGTTTTAAGGTTAAATATTTTTATTTAATACTCTGACACACACTTGGCCGGTTTATTAAGCGTTTTTATGTATCGCTGTTTCAAAGTCCTAGGCCCGTATAAATAGACGTCACTCAACTCCGAGACGCTATCAAATCTATTGCTGTCCTTATTTTTTCCCTTTAGAATGACAAGGACAGCAAGATACTTGAGAGCGTTTCAGAACTGAGTGACGTCTATTAATACGGGCCTTAGTCCGGCTAGCGCTGAAAACCAGCGTCGGGGACTCGTGCGTGTGTATGGGTCACGGCATTATGCTGAGCGCTACCCGTTTCGGTAGTGACGCTACTGAAATGTTTTTAGTTTTAAGGATTATAGTTTAAAAGTTTTTTTTATTATTTGTAGCTCACTCTGTGTGAATAAACTGTTTTTCTTTCTTTCTTTCTTTTAGTCCCAAAACAAAAGCATTTCAAATTCATGAACACTTTTAGCAAAAAATGGACAGTGTATTAAAGTCAGTATATATATTTACATTGACCATTTTAGACCCTTTTCTGCCTCCGTCCAAGCTTAATTACATCGCTGAGGATATTTGCATAAACCAAATTGTATCGCCTTGTAAATTTTCTTCCTTGTTCCTTCTTCTGAAGCTTCTTAGAGCTGTTAGATCTTCTGTGTAGTTTAGACTATTGGTCTGCTAAATTAAGTATGAAGACTTCGCTATTATTTATTTATATTTTTTCCCCACCTTCGCCCATGTCATTACAATTTAAAATAGTCGTTAATTTTTTATAATTTTGCCGCGCAACTTTGTTATTTTTCTCTTTCATAAGAATCTTTTAGTGGCAGTTTCAAACACGACGAAAAAGATCTTGCCAGATTGTGAATAGTTCTCCTATCAATTTCCTATCTGTCTACGGAATTTCACTGGAAGAGTGAAAGGGTTAATCCTCCTTTTCAATATCTAAAAAGACCTGGTGTCAAAGCCGTTCTAAATTCCACACGAAACGACAGATTTACAAAACTGTGCATTTCTGGACCTTTGACAAGTCAAAAGGTGTTGAATTTTTCGTTTTATCTAAACAATCTTGTAAACAACATGCACACTAAAAATAAAACGGTAGTGTTCGTTTTAGATTTTAAAATAACAAATTTTTAGAAATACATACTGTTATCATAATTTATACAGTATTAAAACAAAAACAGCAGTGGATGGTCATAGGTTTTTTTGTCTGTTTATTTTGACTAATCTTCAAAAAGGCTGGACTGTTTTTTACAGACTTTAATTGTCTGCTAATAAAAATAAAGTAGCTTAGATGCAAATTTTGATAATTTTTTTTCGTCAAAGCCGCAGACCCACATATTTTTATATTTGCAATTTCTTGAATCTGTAAAATTACTACCGGCCGGAGTTTGTTGACAACTTGTAACTTTTCACATAGACTACATAACATCACGCTATGACTTGCAGGGACGCTGCAGTAACCAAAGATCTTACATAATAAGGGGAAAACCATGAGGAACAGCTAGTATAATCAAATTTGCAGTTGGTGACCATCAGCGATATTGTTATTTTTATTTTAACACATAAATCTTGCAGGGTGTGTTCACGCAGGCGAATCCGATGGCGAAAGCAATAATATGTTTTGGTGATCAAACATCCCAACAACACTAAAAAACCAAGTTTATTTTCACATCATCACATAACTATCAAACTAAACGACGTATATAAACATTAAAACGAATGTTCCAATAGATTTCTTATCAGAATTCATCTCGGTTATCTGCCGAACATCTTGAAACATTTGTCGCCTACTCAGATGGCATAGATAACGATGATGCGTAATTAATTCCATGTGAGAGATAAGATGATCAGTGATTATTGATAAGATTAAGATCAGTGTTAACGATTATGTGTTTGGTTTATTTGAGAACTAGCCTGTAACTGCGTCTTCTTTCGCATTTAGCGCGTTTTGGGAAAGTATTTCCATCATATACGTTTCGAATAGCGGTGCTGAGTTTCGGTTTTGATCTTTCAAACCGTAACCCAGCAACGCTGTAAGTATAGTTAGAGGAACATGAGACATATCAGCTTAATTTCAAAATAAGACTTTTAAAATATAATATTTGATATACCTTTAGTTGGGTCTCAACCACTGCACTACACTATATTGCAAAGGTACAGTTTTTTTTTTGGTATAAGAGACAAGGCTCAAATTATGTATTGACTTATTTACTAAAAATGTTGGGTTTGTGTTACAATTAATTGGGAAAAATCAGTAAGTTTCCACTTTTGCGCGTTTTTTAGAAAAAGGGATATCTCTTCTTATTTTACTAAATTTCTTGCCAAACACGATGTAAGTGCAACGGCAAGTCGTTGCGTTGACTAAGAAGTTTTAATTTTCTCACTTTATTTATTTTAAATAGTTGTGAAAAAATAGTTTTGGTTCGAAACTAATATTCTTAATTGAAAAAATTGATTTTCATGTTAAAAATATCAGTTTCAAAGACGTTCTTGAGAAAAAACTTATTAACACAGATACTTTGACAACGAAATGAATATAAGGGAGCACTTTTTGTTTCGAAGTAAGGAACTCCAAAAATAGTAAAAACAAAAGCGAAAATCATTTCAAATTGCAGTTTAATGCGAGTTACATGCCAAAACTTGTGCTAAAACAAGATCAAAATAATACACATTTCTTTACCGTTCTGTGTCTTCTTTCTTCGAATATAATTCTTCCAGTTCATTAGTTGTAAGACGACTGTAAGCTTGAGAATGGTGAGCGACTCCGAAGGTTATAATTGTTGTCATTCAAATTGTAACTGCGCAATTGACTGTAATTATCTTGCAAGTTATAATTATTATCCAAAGAACTACTTAGGTAGTTATTCTGTCGCCGAGAAGAGTACGAATTTGATGCAGAATTTGGATTGAAAGAAGATTTAAAGTTACGTGAAGGTTGCTCTCGCAAATTATTTGAATTTGATGAATATCTTGAGTTTGAATCCGATCTTAGAGACGAATAATCGTTTAAAGGACTGGCTAGCCCAAAGTGAGCAGCCATGATTAAAACAACCAATGTTTTCAACATGATTATCCGAATCGAATAAAAACAAAAGAAATCGTAACTCGAATGAGCTGTCTAAGTTTGTGTGCCTTTTATACTTTACGTTTTAATCGATTTTCTTTGGACACCCTTTTGATAATGTTTTACAAATCGATTTTTCACGTTTTGATTATTCGATTCTGTTTAGTTTAATTGAGCGTATAAGTGTTACGTGTAATTGTGATAGTAATTTGATGGTTTTTTCCGTGTGTTTTTAGTAAAGCGTGGAAATATACGACTACGTGAATAATTAATTGATATCAGTGCTGTAATTCTAACGATGACATTAACAATTTTCTGTTTCAACAGGTATACGAATAATCACAAAAAGGGTGCATATGTTTATATTTATTTATTGTACAATAATTTCTGAACGGCTGAACATATTTTGATGTATAAGGCACTGTTAAAATCCTGGCATCTTCCTGAGTAACATACATAGTGCATCTATATAAATATCTTAAAGATATTTGTGAGTTTGTAATGTTGTAGGGGGTAATGACAATCATTAAACCGATATTGAAAATTATATTACTGATAGAACTCCACATTATTTAGGTGTACATATAAAATGATAAACTGACAGATTAAGAATATATAAACGCACAGCTTAAAATACTCTAGTCCTAGAGACATGAAACTTGAAGGGTGTGCTTCTGTGAAGATTAAGCATCCACAAAATTTTAATTTTGGGAATTTTGTTTCTTAATACTGTAAACATGGCGAATTACGAAGGTTTTTAATAACATTTGTCTATCAGAAATCGCGTCCAAGACCTCCAGTTTAGCAAATACGAGTCGTCTGAAGCAATCATTCTTATCCATACTAATATTATAAATGCGAAAGTAACTCTGTCTGTCTGTCTCTTCTTCACGCCTAAACCACTGAACCGATTTGAATGAAATTAGGTACAGATATAGTCTGGGATCCGAGAAAGGACATAGGATAGTTTTCATCTCGGAAATTCCCCGGGAGCGGGAACTATTATTCCACGCGGACGATGTCACGGGCAAAAGCCAGTAAACAATAAAATTAAACATTAATTAATAACACTTTTGCGCTACATTTATTTTAAGAGTACGCTAGGGTTGTGTACTAGCCATTGCCACTGAGAGAAAATATACGAAACAAAATCGGAGACCCACTCACTTATATACCATTAAAACAATGTAACCCTTACTTCAAAAACATTCATCGTTATGATCGCAAAAACGTTAGCCGTATCCGAATTTCGGATATATCCCTTAATACGGTGAATGTGGCGAGTTACGTAAGGTTAAGATAATGTGTGATATAAATTGTGTTGTAATATAATTTATCTAGTAAAACTGAAATAACGCTTGCAAACACGAGACGTCCGGAGCAAGCATTTCTAATTAAAAATCAAAATGTCAACATGAATTACCGCATAGCATTTATCCTCCGTTGCAAATTTCGCTATAGCATTTTGGTTTGCTGGTACAAAACTCAATTCTGGGTTAAGCTCGCCATTGTACATAAGTTTAATTTTAGTTTTGCTTTAAGGTTGTATGTATTTTTTTATGTGCAATAAAGAATATGAATATGAATTAATTTAGTAAAGTGATAAAATATAGCACTTTTGCATGTCTTTTTTTTTTCTTATTTTAAGCGAACGCTAGTGTCGGTGTAAGTGTGTTGTCGTTGCATGATTGCAAGAACGTTAGCCGTATCCGAATTTCGGATATATCCCTTAATACGGTGAATGTGGCGAGTTATGGAGGGTTAAGGGAAGGTGCGAAGGAGCGGTAATTGCGTTTGTTTTTTGCATGTTTTAGAGGCCAGAGATAGGACAGTCTGGGGACTTTGAAGTTTTTAGAAAGTACGTGTAATGCATGGTAATTAGGGTGTAAATTTGTGTGTGTTTATGTTTTGGTGTACTGTTTCAAATTTTATTTAGTAATATCATGAAGCAATGTTGTAAATGAGTGAGTGACTCTGTTTGTTTGCTACTATTTAACGTTAAATGGTTGATTCAAAATTACTATTGGTTAGTCATCACCATGCACGTGATTTAAAATAAAATTCTATAGCTTTGCACTGAACCCTCATACAGGTCGAAGCTAGTATTTTTTTTTATCAAATAAATTCTACTGATTGTCAGAGCTTCGAATATTATTTTTGAGAAACGGTGCTGTCACACCACAAACTTCTAAACTCCGTAAATTGAGAAATTATTAGATATTAGAAAAAAGTTTTTCCAAAAAAAATATACTTAACCTATTTCAAAAACTAAAAGCACAAAAATAACTATTTCGGAAGTCGGTGTCAACACAAATCGTTAAGCAGAAGGGAAGCCAGTCGGTTATTTTTTTTTTAAATATTATTCTATTTATTTTTTACTTTTTAGTTAGAGTCCCAATGTCTGTCTACGTTTTAGAGTAACTTTCAAAATAAAATAAAATCTTCTAAAATGAAAACGGCTCAATGCGCGCAACGTCACCGGTTATCCATTAGTGTTATACTAAAACCTTCTACAGAATGTAACAAAGACTTTTCTGAAAACCGCATCAAAATCGGTATAGCTAAACGCGAGATAATCGCGGACAAACATACATACATACATACAGGTCGAACTGAGAAACTACTTTTTTTAAGTCCGTTAAAAAAACGAAATAAAGCTTGTTCCGACTCGGAAATCTCAAAAATAAAATCCTCCTCCCACTAACAAGGCACCTTTAGAGTAACTCCCACAAACACTAACAAACGACAAACAGTCTGTTTTAATTCCAATACAAGTTACATTCCACTCCCCCTCCATTCCCCTTCCCGATTCCTCGCGACACGACTGGAATGTCGTGTATGTAAATCGTCGGCTCATTATTGTCAAAGTGTTCGACCCAATTATAAGTCAACAGTGAATTGGAGGAGTGTCAAACAATATGTCATTTACGTGATGTTGTTTGTTAGGGGTGCTAATGTTTTAGGTAAGTGGAGAAATGTTTTGAGGGGTTTAGTTGTGTGACTTTTGGGGTCTCCTGTAAGATGTTTTTTTTTATAACTTATGGGCTTGCTCTTGGTCCCAGACTAGTCCGAGGGCATAGACGGGGCCTACGACGGAGCGAGCTCACCCAAAAGATGCCTATGCACTCTTCTCTTGAATACATCCGCGTTATATGCTTTTGGAAACACAGACGCCGGGCAGAGAATTCCATTCCTTTGCGGTGCGCATAATAAAGGATTTCGAAAAACGCTGCGTGCGGATTCGAGGAATATCGACCAAGAAAGGGTGGTATCCTGCCGTACGTCTGGATGTCCGGTGGTAAAACGGAGACGGGGGAATGAGCTCGTATAGCTCGTGAGCCCACTCACCGAAGTGCAATCTGTAAAACACCGCCAGACAGGCAACTTTACGCCGATGTGCTAGAGGTTGCAGTTGGGCCACCAGCTTCTTGTCGCCAATCAACCTCCTGGCTCAGCGTTCTACCGAATCCAATGCGGCCAGTTGTTTCTAGTTTTACCCGCGTTTTTGGTTTCTGCATTTCGTAGATCGTATCGTGATGCTATAGCTTAATCCTTCGGACACACGTGATTTGAGACACAATAGAAAGACAATAGCAGCTCGACAGCAGACAAGCTTTGCTTAGTTTGGGATCAGATGGCCATGTGTGAGTTGTTCCAAGATATTTATTTATTTATTTTATATTTAGTTGAGAAAGCTAGCTGAATAATGATGATATTATGGGCACTTAATCCCAAGTAACCGACAAATAATTTGTATTTCTTTCTTCTTCCCCGAGTCCCAAAAATCCGTGATTTACTGTCGGTGCTTTAAAACTATGATAAACGAGAACTGTGATTACAATGACAGCTTCTAACAACACATATAACTTATGATGTTCGGTCATTCTATACGTTTTTAATTTTGACTCTAAATGTATCGTAAATTATGGACTTATGCTGAGCAAGTGATGGGAGTTGGCGGGAGGCGTTTGATGAGAAATTATTGTTTTGAGAAAAAAAAAAATAACAGGGACTTAAGTTTTGGTTTATTTAATTAAAAGTAAGACACACTTTTCTGTTTAATTTTAAAGTAATAAAATATTTAAAAATAAAATGTTTTTTGAATTGTTTACGAAGATGCCACTGTAAATCGTAACCAAAACAATTAATGTAAAAAAAATGCATTATATTTAAAAAAAATATTTATATTTTTTATAAAAAAGAACTAATGTTGAGTAATAGAAAAAGATATTTCAATTTTTATTATATATTTTTTTACTGATTAAATAAATCTAATTGTTTATTTGTAATGCATAAATTATTTAAAATTCTTTGCACATCTTAAAAAAAAGGCTGATTCTTTTCTAAACTACTTTTGTGTAGTTTTAACTTAGACTAATTTTTAACCCGCAACTACGTCTGTGTCCATAATAATTGGCGGGCACAGTCGCACACAAAACCTAGCACTATGTATCGCCGCAGTATCTATACCCGCTTCAGTTTATAACTTGCACCATAAAAACATCAGCTTAAAAAAACAGTAAATAAACATTATATTTCTCAATCTGACTGTTGTTACGGGCCAGTGTTTATAGGGGCAATCTTTTATGTATAATAAGAGCTATAACCATACTTTAATATAAAACTATGCCTTATAATTACGAGAACAAATATTCAGAGAGAAAATTATATTTCCTACTTAAATAAACTGTGTTTAAAAAACTGTTTGTTTTGACAAATGTGATTGTTGTTTGTATGGATTTAATATTTTGTTTAGGTTGTGTAATAGGAGCTTATAATATTTTTTCTAAGACCCATTGGCGTGGTCTGGAGCACGCCAATGGGTCGTCATCCTGGATCAAATCGAAGGGGTAATTCCCGTCAACGTCTCTGCAGCTGAGTAGCACTAGGAGCACTATTACTGCTACCAAGATAAAAAGCATGAACCAATAGCGTAGCCCAGTCTTCAGGTCTTACAAATATTTAAAATCTTTATGTAATATGCATGTATTTTTTTTGGGGAGTGGAAAATCATCAAATGACTTCTCCCGTCCTGGGTGCGCCAAGAGGGCGAGTCAGACTTTTACTGACTAAAACCCACTCATGTTCCTTCGGTTGCCCTTTATGTTCCGGGGTCACGGTAACTATTATAAACATTCCGCGACCACGGCAAGCGTGGCCCTGTTGGCCCTCGTGCTGACTTCTCTTTGAGGCGCGCGTGGAACACTAACGCGCCATCGACGCGGGCCTGGTCCTAGCCGGGTGGCTTTGTATAATACATGCATATTACATAAAGATTTTAAAGATTAGTAAGACCTATGAGGACTGACTATTGACTGAGTGATTGTTAATTTATCAACGCACATTCCAAACCGCTGTTCCTAGAGACATGAAACTTGGAGAATATGTTCTTTGGTAAGTAACAACTAAGACATTGGACATTGAAATTCCAACCCTACAAGGGTAAAGCAGGGACCTAGTATCTTATATTTTAAGCACCGGGGTGGCGGAATGTTTATAATAATTACCGTGACCCCGGAACATAAAGGGCAACCGAAGAAACATGAGTGGGTTTTAGTCAGTAAAAGTCTCACATGCCTTCCCGCCGCGCCCAGGACGGGAGACGTCATTTGATCATTTCCCACTGACCAAAAAAAAATGTATTAGGTATACAAATAAACCTTTCTCCTGAATCACTCTATCAATTGATAAAACCATTAAAAAACGTTAGTTACCATTGACCTACTTTGTACCCTTGTACGCTGGTCGAAACTTCTAGAAATGTCGACAGGAAAAACTATGGGAGTAAATTTATTACGTTTTAGTAATTCGGAAAGGTTTTAGATCAAAGTAAAACCAACTTTAATAGTTTCCGATTGGTTTCTGTATGTGTTCAATTGTGTAAACGACATTTTAACCGACATCAGTTCTCGGAAAAAAGTAGCTTAGGCTGATTTTTCATGGGGAGATTAATTGTTGCCCAACTATCAGTCCTCCCGTTATAAGATTCATTTGTGCTGTCAATATTAATGTTTATAATTGTTCAATTGGCTTTGAAAATTAGATTTTTTGTCACAGTCGTTGGCAAAGTAAAACAAATACTAAACCACAAACTGCCAAAGCAGATATAAAAACTATTATTTTTGCTCTTAGCGACATTTACATGAACGAGTCGCGAACAAACGCTAGTATCCTTAATAGTAAATTTAGTTAGACAGTCTGACAGTTAGGCTCTTATTGACGGATATTCCAGGGGTAACGGGTTACCCAGTAACTGTGTTGGGGAAGTCAGATCGACATTCACGCAAAATACTGGTATTCCCTAAATCTCACAAAAACTGAAAAGCAGACCAACCGAGCGGTATACCGCCGTTTACCCGAATTTTATTTGCCCTAATTTCATTTGCCATAATAGTCAACAGCCATAATATCATACGACATAATACTCATTTGCCCTACTCTCATTTGCCATATTAGTCACGTGCCAGAATCATTGTTTCCCATAAAGTCACTTACCATAACATCATTTGCCATAATCATTGTAAGCCATAATTATCACATGCCCTAATTATCACATGCCATAATTATGATATGCCATAACATAATTTGCCATCGACATCGGGTGTATAACGGTTGTTTATATCAAGAGAAATTGGATGCAATTGGGACTTTAGGGCACCCTGACTCGGACAGGTTAGGTTAGAAGGGGATGGCGGGGTCGTGTGAGCGAGCGAAGCGAGCGAATAGACCCCGCCATCCCCTTCGTGGTTATTTTTTTATAAACCACACAGAAGTAGGAGCCCCGCGAAGCGGGGCTCAGTCGACCTAGCCCACCATCAACCATGCACAGAAAAAAAAACCATTACGGGGCTTAAATATTTGTCTAATACTTATTGTGCCATTTAAATATTATGCCATTTAAATATTATGTCTAATAATTATTATGGCACATAAAAATATGGGAAACAATACTTATGGCATTCGTATCTTATGGTATCTGAAATTCGGGCAATTAAAAGTATGTCATATGTCTTTTAGGGCAAATGAAACATTCGGGCAAATGAAATTCGGGTAAATGAAATTCGGGAAAATGATGATTATGGCATATAATCTTCGGGCAAACAATAGACGACCCAACCGAGCTAACTAGTTTGATATCGGCAAGAGGAACACCGTGGTTTTAGCTGATAAGAGCCCGACACACAGCTCCATCTTGCCCGTATAGGGGATACTCCATGAGAACTTCTCCAAGATAAAAAAAGTTAGATGATAACTTCGTATACACCCTTAATAACCGACTCTGAGTCGACAAGTCGGGTGTAACATCTACTGGCCCATAAAACAGGCAACCTAAAGCAATCGCTCCGTGAGCAGCCAGCCTTATACCAAGAAGTAAGAACACTTTGACAGTTCAAGCGCGATCTCTTGTCGATTTCACTCGTCGCTGGGTTTCGATTCGTATCCTCTCAAATGTTGCTGTATTGTCGCTTAACTTAAAATGTGATGATGCAAAGAGGATCTCCTTAAGATGAAAGTTTAAGGAGTAGGTTCTTGTCTTTGTGTGACTTTTGAATGTTTCTGTGTTTCTGAGTATAAGTTTTTGAGATCGATTCAAGGGATAGGTGTTTTTTTTCTTTACTAATTTCTCAGTAATTCAAACGTCTGGAAGTTGGTGGTCTAAAACAAATAAAAATAATAATTCAAATATTATAGGACAATTCAAACCCGGTCACCTGATCCCAAACTAAGCAGAACTTGTACAACGGTAACCAGACAACTGATAAACGTGCTTATAAATTTTATAATTACGTACATCAATATTATAGATAAATTACAGGAGCAAACAATCATGCTCATCACACTGTTTGTCCAGTGTGAGAATCGAACCCACAACTTAGCAGTTAGGGTAACCACTAGTTAAAAAGCTCCTTAAAATTAAAATGATAAAACCGAATTCAAACACATTTGAAACAAACATAGTTGGGAAAAGGCTAGAAAGGCGTTGATACATTATTGGAGATGATGATGGGTATCTTATAAGAATTTTCTTTGAACCTAACCCCGATTAAGATAGTAATATACTCCAAATAAAAAAAAAGTAACGCCTGGCAGATGTGAAACATCGACATTACATCATCGCCACACAGTACACAAGACTGTGACTGTATATAATATACACCATCATATAGCGTGGCGACGCGTCGCCATGGCATGCATCGCCACGCCAGAAATTTGTTTTACGTGCGGCTATAGATGTTTCACATCAAAATACAATTCGACATTTACAAAAATCTATAAAAATCTTTCTCATAATACTTTTCGCCTGGCACCTAACTACCAAGCTATCACATTCTTAACTCAGCAACGAAAAAAATACACATTTTACCGAAAGTACGTACAAATCCCATACAATCTTGGTACAGGACATTTTACGATGGCTCTGCTATCCTTTTATATCCCAACCCTGATTGCCTTGCCCTCAGGGTACCGCCAGCAAATGAAATGGGGATACAAATTTATGACTGTATTTTTTTTACGTTAGGATTTTCATAAATGGTAACAAATCGGTTTTTGTGTAATACGAATTGGGTGTCCGTTTGTTTGTTGATCTTTGGTTTAAATGCGCGTTTGTCATGAAATTGGGAGTTGTTGCTTTATTGTTGTTAAATCAAAGTGGACTTTGTGGCTTTGGGTTGGGAATTTTCTGTTATTTTGGAACGGGAATTCGCGATTTTGTGTTACAATTAAATTAACTCAGTTTAAAGTCTATTTTTTCTATTTCGAAACGTTATTAATAAGTAAGTTAATTTAGCACGCGACTTCGTTCGCATGTATTTTAATATTTCCATCTGATATTTTTCCCTTTTAGAGTTGAAATTTCTAGAAATATTTTTTTTTGTCTCGTAGTGACTCCTAAAGTTTTATGTCTATTTAATGACAAATTATTAAGAAAGAAGTCAGAATTAAACAACATTTACAGACTGATACTGATATACAAAATTGTCAGTTTTCAATTAAAACGTCCGTCAAAAAATGTACACTGCTGACGGTACATTAAGTAATTTTCCCGTTACTTCAAACAAAAAGACAACAAATTAAGTTACCTTGTTTTCCTGTCCGTATGCCTCACACATGTTATAAAATTATATTTTTTTATACTTTATAATTAATTTATTTTCCTGTTTTTTTTTTGCGATCCTTACCTCATAAGCTACGAAAGACTAGCTCCGTGAAAAGTGCAACAAAAAAAAGCATTTGTTCCAATAATCTTCGTCTTACAATGGCTTTTGTGTTCTAGAAGTTTCTTCGACTTGTATCTTTTTTTCATGTCGATGTAATGAAGAAATTTCCTGGCTGTCAATGCTATCAATCTCCTTCCTCTCTAGCTTTTTTTTGTTTGAAGTACGTGTCGGAGAATCGGCTTTTTACATACTTCGTCGTCATTTTATTAACGCTTGCTGGTATGTAAAATGCCGAAGGTAAAACTCGTTCAATCGTTATAATTTCAACGTTGGTTGTAATGACCTTTACCCCTTTCGACGACCAAGCGACAGCCGGCTGTCGCGTTGCTATTGTCTTTCTATTTTGTCGGAACGAATCAGATTTGTGTGTGAATCCATCTTTTACATACGGTGTCGTCAATATAGAAACATTCTCTGATAAGTAATATACCGAATACAAAATATATCTAAAGAAAGCCTCCTGCCTGAAGCGACAAATTGTATATAATTTTATTATATCATTGATAGACAAATAAACTTTCAAACCACCTGATATTAGCCGGGGTTGCGGAATGTTTATAATACATAGTTACCGTGACCCCGGAACATAAAGGGCAACCGAAGGAACACGAGTGGGTTTTAGTCAGTAAAAGTCTGACACGCCCTCCCGCCGCAACCAGGACGGGAGCAGACATTTGACGATTTCCCACTCCCAAAAAAAAAACACCTGATATTAAGTATATTATAGTATATATAATATTAAGTTACTAAACCTCATTTACGCAGATGAAGTCTAAGGCCCGTATTAATAGACGTCACTCAATTCTGAGACGCTCTCAAGTTTATTGCTGTCCTTATTTTTTCTCTTTAGAATGACAAGGACAGCAAGAGCCTTGAGAGCGTCTCAGAATTGAGTGACGTCTATTAATACGGGCCTTAGACAAAAGCTAGCGTTACATACGAAAATACAAACATATATTTTCTCTTAACAACTTCACGGCATACATAAGCCCATAATATATTTTTCTGTAGGAAAACGTTATAGTCAAAATGTCGCCGAGTTGTTACGGCTTATAGCTCTGTTTACCCCCGAACCGAATAATAAGACTAATGCAAGAACTTCGTACTTTACTGAAACGGTTGCTATAGGGTGATATTAAATTGGAGACTGTACAAATCTTCATTTCTTGTGGTATTAGGATTATGAGAAATTTAATTGTATTCTAATTGAATGAAATATATTATTTTAATATTATATCTTTTTATTAAATAATCATAAAATTTAATTTAACTATATTATTTTTTATTAGATATAAAAAATATTTGCTTATAAAGACACATACATTTTGATGGTAATCAAAACACCCTACTACTAAAGAAGAACTGAAAAAACAGGCATTAACAAGCGATCGCTTCCTCAAATAATAAAAGAAAATTAAGGAAAAACAATTCTACAACAGTTTTGTGAACCAATCAGCATTTTCCACATTTTTTATACCCCAGACCATAAACATCCTTTTTATGCACCTTATTTTACCCCATTTTCCCATCCCCATTTATTAATTACCCCAAATAGGGTCAATAATTTAAACATCACCCTGTATAATGTCAGGGTCCATTCAAAATCATTTACATAGAAAAATTATGCAAGCGATGTTAACTTTTATCACACATGTTATGGGGTCGCCATGGGGTGTTTATAGGGGGTCTAATTGATGGGGTCGCTTTCTCGTATAAGGAAAAATAGGGACTCTTTTAAGTGATTGTTGTTTGAGATCGATAGGAATGTTATTTCTTCGGATAATGGTGTGCGAAGGAATGTGCTTGGAAGTCGATGTGCTGTAAAATTGAAGAAGATATAAATATTGGTTGTATTTTTTTTTCTTCTGTTGTCATCTTTTTTTTTGTTTTGTAGATTGTTGTTGCTTTTGGTGTCATATTTTCTTTTTGTTTTATACTTTGAAGTTCTTCTATCTTCTTTCAGGGCCTTCATCTCGAAAACGGAAATTTACTCAGTTCTGCGTTTGTGATGGCCTAGTGGTTAAGGCGGCTCGCAAGTTAGAGGCTGTGGGTTCGAATCGGGGCAAGTACCAATGTGATTTTATCAATTCGACAAGTACTAGTGAGACTTTTTTAATTCAGACGTACTTAATATTAAATTAATTATTTAATATATAATTTAAGGCAACATCAAATACTGACAAATCGTGCCTCGGAAAGTAAGCCGTTGGTCTTGGTTGTCATTCGTAGATCTATGACAATCAATTAGTCTAACCATAACCAAGGAGGTGTTACCCAGGAACTAGGTTATTGTGATAGTTTACCGTGACAGCGTCTTCGTTACAAACATACAGCGTTACTACAATAATTATTCCATCCATCCATCCTATTAACTCTTTCCAGAACACATATTTTGTACCAATAAACCGACCGAAAAAACTCCAAAAAAAAAAATTGGATGTCTAACAATAGCCTCGCGACAAAAACTCGCAAAAAAACGCGAAAAATGGCGAAAAAAATCTATGACAAAAAAAAATCAACCTGTAACATATTTACAAACAGTCTTTTGTCTGTCCTGTCGGCGGATACGTTGATAAATTGAAAGCGTTTCAGTAAATCACTTCATTGGAACAACGGGACCATACTTTCACTCTATTATTTAAAAATAAAGTCGAGAAATAACTCGTACAAAACTCTGTTGTGTTAAAAAATCCTGTGTAGGTGGAATTAACGTTCCGTGGCACTAAAATAAAAAAAAAGCTGTTTTCATTTTTCTTACTGTTTGGAAAACTTTGCCGTATACTAAAATATTCAATAACAAATACATGACTGTGTTTATTTGGCATCGATACTCTAAAACAAAAAGTCAAAGTATGTTTTCGTGTCAGTTTGACAAAATACGTTATAGGATTTTTTTTTTATTTTTTACTATGACATTAGAAAATTTTAGAAAACTTATGACCACTTTAACTTGACGCGGTATCACGGGTCTGAAACATTAATAAAAGATTTTAAATTATGTTAACATTAAAATAAAAATAATTAATATAAGGCAGTACACATTGTTAGATAATTCCCGTTGTGATATTTATTTTATTTTATTACAGTCGGAAAACAAACAGTATTAACAGCTAACAAAAACAACGAATTATGCAACCAATTTACCAATTACATGTTTTCACATTTAATTATCTATGAAGAGCATGCTTGAAAGAGAAAAATAAAAGTTAAATACAAGGTGTATTTTTGGTCTTGCTCAACCCGCTAGGAGATGATTCTACCCATGAAAACAAACAACTTTTATTATGGAACCAACTCTGAAATCGCGAAAAAAATATCAGCTGTTTCTATGAAAAGGTCATTGCCCTCCGGACCATAATGTATGAAACAGCTGATATTTTTTTCGCGATTTCCGAGTTGGTTCCATAATAAAAGTTGTTTGTTTTTATGAGTAGAATCATCTCCTAGCTGGTTGAGCGAGACCAAAAATACACCTTGTATAATAATATGTATACACTATTAATATTAAGTGTTGTGGTGCAAAATAGAACAGGTATCGAACCAATGTTGAATTCTTGAGTTCCTGCCAGAATTAAAAAAAACACAATAAATAACAACGACAACTCTTTCGCCTCAAAACACTTTTGTTAAAAAACAAAATTTTGAAAAACATGTTTTTGTTTTTTGACGTCACATCAGTTTGACGAAATTCGATCGCAAAGAAAGAAAATTAATTTGGAAGGCGGTAACCGCTGGCACTGACGCACAATTCATTACGGTGTAGAATATAGCGGATAAGGCTTAGTACGCTGTGTAAGCGATTAATAGTAGGTAACTTTAATCCTTTGAGCACACGTGATTCGAGACACAATACTATTAATAACTATTAATCTTTTTCTAATTTTGATCCCTAGACTTACCACTTATCAAAATAAACTAATTTTTCTTAAACCTTTCACCGACTAAGCGACAGCCGGCTGTAGCGCTGCTATTGTCTTTCTATTGTGTCTCGATCACGTGTGTTCAAAGGCCAAGGTAAAGACCCACTGGTTGACTGCATATAACCTTAGACACTTTTGTCACTTATAGCGCCATGGCTCAAGGTCATGATATTATAAGTACTTCCCCGGAACATAAAGAGCAACCGAAGGAACATGAGTGGGTTTTATTCAGTAAAAGTCTGACACGAAGGACGGGAGAAGTCATTTGATGATTTCCCACTCCCCAAAAAAAAGGTCTTGATATTATAGTGAAAATATGAAATGTTGGAAATCGGATGAAACCGTGAAAGACAGCT
Source organism: Athetis lepigone (assembly GCA_033675125.1). Taxonomy (NCBI): domain Eukaryota; kingdom Metazoa; phylum Arthropoda; class Insecta; order Lepidoptera; family Noctuidae; genus Athetis; species Athetis lepigone. The sequence goes on along the minus strand of CM066222.1, from coordinate 1,714,885 downwards.
AGTATGTAATCCAGTATCGTCTAATTCTCGTTGCTATTCGTTTGACGTGTTCCAGGGATCTCATAAAGCAGTTTATCTAACGCAATTTCAATGCCTATCCCAGTCTAGATTCGTCAAAGAGACCCAATTATTCTATGATTAACACGTTGGACTCCGAATCCCGAAACTCCGGAATTCTCTCATCAATGCATTGAGCTACTGGACCATTGATTATGTTATCAGTGGGTCTTTTGTACATGAATGAGTATGTTAGTCAGTAGCTCATCTATTAGGATTTTGGTATTCCGAATTTGTATATCATGCTATGGAAATTGATATCTCTCAGTATGCGTATGGTTATGAAGTTTTTTGCTTGTTATTCTCCGTATGAAAAAAACTTTGTGGAACCATAGTGACTTGATTCATTTTGTTGTCATTGTTGAAAAGGTTCTAAATAGCCTAATAATGTGAATCTGCTCAAGATCTTGGTATAGCGCCACGGGTTTTAAATGCTCTAAGTAATTAACATGTTAATCAAATTTATCAATGCCAGTGGGAGCGTGTTGTCTTAATAAATAACATAATATTATTAACTTAAAAACTTTTCCGGGGAACTACGAAAGATATAACAGTAGTGTTAAGAGTGACTTTTTGGATCTTACTTACTTTGAGATAACGATTATAAAGATAATATCTCATTTGCCTAAAATTTTTCTAGCACCTTTAAACCGGAATACAGTTCCGCTTCGCAGCATAAACAAATGCGGTAATTGACCACAATTTCTTAACCTGATCTCCACAAATTCAACCTAACAAGGTTATCAGCAAAATAAATCCAATCCGGCCGATTATCTCTCAACCAGTTTGTATCAAAATAATCCTAACTCGGTTATATTTACTTCCTCTAATAAGACCGGGACGGCCCGGGGCTGCATACAAATTTATTGGCAAAACAAAGTTAAGCTGTCCCAGCTTGGTTGACGAGGGGCGACTCATGTACTGTGGAATTCTCCCTTTACTCACTATATTAAATAATAAAATCTCGGGGCCTTTTTTAAGGTTATGATTTTAATAAAGTTGTATTTTTTGTATTCGCCAAAGGCTGTAAATTTGGAGGGGTCTATTTTCGGCAGCTGACTGACACGTTCTTTTTTTGTTTGAAGTATTTATGTTTTCTTTTTATTTCGGTTAATGAAAAACAAGCTATCGTTCCCTATGATGTTAATCAGTCACTGAAGCCTGTAATCATTACTCGATATCTTTATTGCTGTGCATAAGTGTTTTTAGGGATACCTTTATAATTGAGGTTATTATGGACTCTGTGGGGCACAGTAAAATAAGAAGAGTAAAAATCGTTACCATCTTAGAGACAAAGCTGATATGCGTTACTGACTTATTTTTAACCGACTTCAAAAAAGGAGGAGGTTCTCAATTCGTCTGTATGTTTTTTTTTGTATGTTTGTTACGCGATATCTCCGTCAATTGTAAACGGATTTTGATGGTTCTTTTTTTGTTTGATAAGTCATGATTCAGGGATGGTCCCATATATATTTTGTAGCGATCGGTTTAGTGCTTCTCGAAAAATTCACCAAGAACCAAAAACTTGAAGATCATCTATGTATATTACATAGACGATATGTGCGTTTCTTCAAGTTTCTATTTTCGTTTTATAAGATTGTAAGTAGTGTTAAGCTATTGCATAGCTTCTATCGCGGGCCTTGAGCGTGGAGACCGAATCCAGAAATTGCGTAACTACTTTGAAAGATACTGTAATACACAGTCAGACATTGGGAGTCGACACTAAAAAGTAAAAAATAAAAAACTTTTTCCAAAAAAAAAGAACCGCCTTCAAAAACTAAAAACCCAAAAATAACTAAAATTTGTGTTGCCACCGACTTCCGAAATTTTAGTTATTTTTGTTTTTTTTTTTTAGTTTTTGAAGGCGGTTCTTTTTTTTGGAAAAAGTTTTTTATTAACTAGCAGAATTACGAAAAATTCTAGAGCAGCAAAGAAACCTATTCCAGACATTGTACGAGAAAATCTTTTTGTCTCCATTTTGAATGAGTAAATATATTCAGCTTTATCCACAAATTCCCTATATTGCAAGGAGCTACTTTCGTCATATATGTGCAATCCTTGGGGAGGCCAGAAACATAAATGTAAGCGTATGAGGAAAATACCCGAACGTTGTTTTAGTGTAACCTATTTTTTGCTGACGTTGGCAACCTAAAAATATCGGCGAAAATATGGGCTTTTGGTTGATATGTCCCACCTTTTGTGTATGGTGTTGCGGGTTGTATACCATGCAATTAGTTCCATATGTCTAAGATAAAAATTGTATCCTCATAAAATCACTCTAGGGTCGGTCTTTCCCCCCCCTATACCCTTTATTTACTGAGTTCAATTTTTTTTATTTAAAAATTTTATGCTCAGTTTTTACTTATTACAATATAAATCCTTTGCGTAAGAGTCCAATTGAAACCCAGACAGTTTTTTCAATTAATTACAAGCGAACGTTGAAATTGCTAATTTTAAGAGATGCATTATGTCTTGTTTTTTTCATTATTTTATTTACTTTGTACCTTTATTATTCTTACTTATATCACTCATTAGGATTTCATGAAAAACTTGTTGAAAAAGCTCAACCGTATAATTTTTTATGTGTTCTTCTCCATAGGGACTTACGATTTGAAAAGAGCAATTAGCCTCAACTTTCTAACTGGCCAACTCCTTAGTTTAAAGTGCCTGTAAACGATCCAATTAAATGCGTCGAATTTGAATTTACGTCCTAACTTTCTACGCTTATCTTGGACTTCACGAAAATCGGTGAAAATAAACGTCCTCAAATATGGAGCGTTAATTAATACTAGATGTCTTTCAATGGTTGCTATTGGGCCGAAAATAGATTGCCTAGGTTTGGACCAAGTGCTGCCTAGGATAGTGAATAGGTCTAAGAATACTGTAGCATACACATTAACTATAACAATATATTTCTGTATCACAATTTTTACTTCAGCTTTTTGCACCGCCGCTTATCCATATAATTTTAGTGTGTCGAATCTCATTTGACGTCACATTCTTTATTTGACGTATACTAGGTGAATTTTTAGTCCCGTACCAAACGCTAGGAGATGATTCTACCCATGAAAACAAACAACTTTTATTATGGAACTAACTCTGAAATCTCGAAAAAAATATCAGCTGTTTATATTACGGTCGGAGGGCAACTTTTGTTAGGAACAGCTGATATTTATTTCGCGATTTTAGAGTTGGTTCCATAATAAAAGTTGTTTGTTTTCATGGGTAGAATCATCTCCTAGCGGGTGGTACGGGACTAAAAATTCACCTAGTATAAAAAAGTCACAAAGTTTTATCTTCATCTAGGTATTCTAAAAAAGGTTGAAATCTGAAATCACTACTCCACTTTGAACAAACGTGGTGAACGATACATGCCTTCTCTATACCAGAAGAGGCCTTTGCCTTGCAGTGGTTATAATACCCTTCAACAAGAGAGTAAAGATACCTCTTCTAACATCATCATGTAGAAACAAAATAAATAAAAAAACAAGCCAATTTAATCAAGTACTATTCAAGTAAAACAATCATCCCAATATGCAAATAGGCCGCACTTACCCTCCCGTTTTGATTAAAACACTCATAAATCAAATATCATAAAACTTAATGGGCCGTACAAAAAATCCCTGTCCCTTCGCACTCTCGTCCCACATTTTTCCATTTCTCCCTCGCTCCTAATTACAAAAATTAATTCATTTATTCCTTCCGATAATTAGTATTCGAGCCCCGCTTCGAACATCTGGGCTTTTATTAATGTCGCCCGGGATACGGGATCTCGGCTTTCGCTCGAGACGGGATTCGTGTAACGTCATTTGTCGGGATACGTTCCGTGTTAATTTGTAATTTCCACGAAATAAGGTATGATGTGTAGCTAATGGGTAGCGTTTTCGTCAAACTGTTGTCTTATTTATTTTCTTGGTGCTTTGATGTATGAACCGTTCTTTGTTGACACACATACATGTATATTTAAGTGGGTGTGTGTTGTTTTTAATTACAGGGTCTCTTGACGTTTCGCATAATGCTTTATAGAACAAATTTTCATGTTCGCTCAATTTTCACGAATGAATATTAAACGTTTTAATTAGTTTTATAATTACAAATTCAAATTCTGTATTCGTAAAGGTACCACGTTAATCTATTTTTTTTTGTAAATAAGCTTATTTTATTACAAGCGGGCTAAAATGAAATTGTTTATTAGGCTGTGGATTATCATTTAGGATTTTTTCTTTGAAAATTAAATATTTTTGTGATGTTTATTTTTAGATAAACAAACAGGGTGGTAAGATATAGACCTCTTGTTTCATCTTAGGGTTGATAATAAAATTAAACAAGCTTTTAAAATATGTCAGTTTTCAGATTTAGCTGATTTTTTCTTATGGAGCGACTTTCTATCAGACTTCCACAATCCAGTAGCTACATAACCGATGACTAGTGGTTCGACTGAATGACAGACTTTCTGGCTTATGACTACCCGTAACGACTGTTAATTTACTAATGACAACCTGGGGCTTTACGAACTTTCTGCGTGAGTGATGTCCAAGATAAACTTTAAAAAGTACACAAATGAACGGAGATCACAAATAAAGAATAAGCCTACAGTGGAAGATCAAGAATCTGCCCTTAGCAGATGCAAGTAACAAAATCTCTACTCTAAATAAAAAATCTAACAAAACCCATAAACACATTACACGCTTGCAACTATCGCAAAAAAACTATAATCACGCGGGCCACGTCCACAGCGGCCATTTTGTCCGCCATATTTCTTTTCGGGCGTCCGCTCGCCACCTGTCAACTGGTTGACCCTTGCATTTGTCACTCGGAGGCGTTCGGGAAACATCGTGACGTCTCGGTTGTTTTCGTAATTTATATACTTTTTTGCGTTAGCCGAATGATTACTTGTTCTGCAGGATTTAGGGGTGTGTTGAGATTTTTTGGGTTCCATTGGTTTGTGGTTGGTAAGTTATGTTGGCGGGTTTTTAAGCGATTTTTTCGGTCTTTGTTTGGTAAACTGTTGTATATGGCCAACTCTTATGGCTTACAAATCGGTACTTCGATATTTGTACAGTTTCGAGCTACCGTATACAGGGTGACTTGTAATTAGTGACCGATACTTAAACACGTGATTGTACTAATGATTACAAACAACATTCCCAAAAAAACTTTTTTTATAGACATTCACTTTTATCACAATTCACAATAACACATGAACAGTTTGGAATTCGCGCGCTCTGACCGATCAGCTGATAGCGGCGCGGCGCTATCGGTCGGTGTACGCAGATACTGTAGGTCCATGTTTCAGTTCTTACTAAATTATAATTCAAAATCTAAAGGTAGCGTGTTTACTATTAGTCTATAGAGAGTAATGAGTAGTTAGTAACTTTGGACACAAGAACCGGTCTGGTCAAAGAAAAATTACATTATTATAATTTTTTTTTCGTGGTGTTTCAGACAATACTTTTATTAAGCAAATGTAAAATAGTAAATGACTGACTGTTGATATATAAACACATAGCTCAAACCGCTGGTCCTATACATGAAACTTGGAAAGTAAGTTCTTTGTAAAGAATAAGTATTCACTACGAACACTTTTTTAAAATTCCAACTCTGAAGGGATAAACTAGGAGATAGCAGTTTGAACATCCACGTGGTCGAAGCCACGACTGAAAGCAAGTACATGATGAATAAAAAACAAAAACAACAATTCAGATTACAGAACCCTAGCAAACAAACAAAAAATAGACCATCTGAAGCAAACAATACGCCCCCAGTTCACGTTAACGCTGCAATGAAACTCCATTCTCCGAACAAATAAATTAATTAGAAAAATCTACGAGCATTTTCTCAATCCTTTGTTTATCCAAAACATTTTTATTTCTGAACGTTAAACTGATATCGGTGTTGTCAACAATAAAATGGGAAGAAAAAACTTCCTTTTCAATAACGTTGAAAAATGTGACGGAGTTAGTGGAGATTTTTACCTGTTTTATCTGATATAGCTTTTGATTGTGACTTTGTTCGACATAAAAAAATTTAACTAGAAATAAGAAGAAAGGGTATATTGCAAATAATTTTTGGATGGCGAACAATATCAGCAGGCAGCCTTGTGGTCACCACCGCATATAGACTTTAGTACTCAAGGCTTATTATATAAACAATTTTTAAAGTAATGTTCTATTTATCCCTGTACCTCAATCATAATTCCATTAAACCTTCGAACACACGTGATTTAAAACACAATGGAAAGACAATAGTAGCCCGACAGCCGGCTGTCGCTTGGTCGTTGAAAGGTTAAGATTGTATTAGTGATTTAACCGTAAAAGCCAAACAAACAGAAAGAGTTTATAATATTGTTTTCATCAGCCAAAAAGAAACTTATATATTTCTCTAAGATGTATAATTTCATCTATTATACCTAAATCCTTTCACCAATATCCGTCCTATGGCTGCGATGTCAAAGCATGACAGTTAGGCTGACAAACACAAAGGTAGACAAACCGGGATAACTACTGTCACATTTATTACATAAGTATGTTACACAGACTATATCGTATAGAATCTTGTGGGTTTAAATTGTTTTCAAAGCTTGTGCGACTGTTATTTTGTGAACGAGTTTAATTCGCTATTAAAAGTAAATATCATGACTTCTGATATAATATACTTATGTATATTTCGATACATCTTTAAAAGCGAAAACCCTAAGAATTTATTAAACTGTGTCTATTTTTAAAATTTTGACTCTTTCGAGTATTAGTCTTATTTTATTGAAGGTGGAATAATACAGTTATAGGAGTCACAAGTTTGCTATATTTTTTTTTTCTAAATGTTTAAAACTATCTGTGTGGCTTGTCAGACATAACTACAACATATTTAACCAAAAATAAACAGTTAACACAAAAATAAACCTCACCATATCGTAATATTATCCTGCCGTTGACATCGCACATACCCCACATCTCCATGGGGGCTTGTCACATGAAATTGGATTGTCAACTTAGAATTACATAAGTTGTAACCGCCATTGATACCCTGATTAATATCCTGGGTATTGATATGGATAACTTGGGTGGAAAACTTGAATGTTCCTCACGGGAAATCATTTTACGGTTTCCTCATCTGTGTTCGAGAAGTTTCTTTGAATCTGCGCGTAAAGTCTTAAGATTTTTTTCTTTTGATGATTAATATTGGTAAACTTCGGAGGTTTTTAGCTCGTTGGATGCAAAATGAGAGTCGGATTTGAACGCTGAGGATTTCATGCTACTGTCGACGTATTAAACGATTGTTAAAGTATTTTTTCTTGTCATCTAAATATGCTGCCGGGAACAAACTTGCCTTCCAATTTTTCCTTGTTAAATATTTAAAGTGTACGTATTCTATTATACTTAGTAAGACTCCCGTTATATATAGTAAGAATTCCGTTTCGTTATTTTTCGTCACTACCTCACTGTGCCGGGAATGGCTAATTTGCACGCCTGGGCTTTCAGATTTTTCTTTATATGTGCTATATTGCTTATTGCCAATTTCATTATTTTAAAACTATCTTTTCTTTTGATTGCGTTGACTTAGATTCTTATACCGAGAAAGATAAACGCTGCGTAGCAAATACTTCGGCTCAGCAATATTTCTATCACTGTCGCACAACTGCAAAACTACGATGGTGAAACAGAGACAGAAAATAACTTAACCAAAGTACGTGATAAGTAATATATTTTTATCTCGACGATAGCGAGTGATAATAAAACCCTTTGAATAAACAAAACGGTCATGAGATGAACTCATGTGATATGCAAAAACGGTTCGTCACAATAATTTTTTCACGGATTTTGAAGGTTTTATGTTGTTTCCGCTCGCCGAGGCGCGTTTGTATTTTCTGGTCGGAAAGTTGAATGAAATGGAATTAAAAAAACTGTGTTGAATTTGTCGCAGCATAGGGGACTTTGATAAAATACCGTGGGGCCGTCAACGGGAACTAGTGCGGGGTTGTGTCTGTATATCTAGTGTATTGTACACTGGTTCAATATGTATTTAACTGAATTGGAAAATCTGTTTCTTTTTGTGTTTGTTACGTGATTTCTTTGCCAATAGGATATTGGACAAAAAGAAGAGTTACGTATGACTTCGCAAGTTCTAACTTCAGTACTTTAACCTTTCAACGATCAAGCGACAGCCAGCTGTCGGGCTGCTATTGTCTTTCTATTGTGTCTCAAATCACGTGTGTTCGAAAGTTTAACCTCTTGTATGCCGTAATTAAAACAATTAAAAAACTTTGTGTCTCGCATTGTTCTGCGCGTCTGACAGTCTAAAGATTAATGCGTTTTATGTTTCATGGTTTTAGTTTATGGGACGAGAAAAAAAATACGTGTAAAATATTTTTTACGAATCTAAAAGACGGACTTATAAAAATCACTATTATTTTAACCCCGTCCGGCCTGTTGTTCATCGATTTGAATTTGTAATATGTCTACATCTCTTCCATTGTTGTTATCCTTTTGTTATAGTTGTTGGTTCTTAAAAATAAATTAATCATGTGTAAAACTGCACCTAAGTCTCCCTAAATGTAATTGTATTAATTTCACGAAAAATAAAGTAATTGTTAAATTTGAATATTCATTGCAGAACACAATACTCAAAAAATTATCTACCGTGAGAGATCTCGGTGTGTTAATTGATGACAAGTTGTCCCTAAACCAACATGTTGAGAAAATTGTAAATAATGCTTTTAAAATGTATGGCTTTGTTATGAGGTCATCCACTGCATTCAAACGAACCTCTACTTACCTTTGTTTGTATAAGACACTAGTGCGGTCACAATTAGAATACGCCGTCCCTGTCTGGAACCCGTTTTACCAAAAATATAAAGATGAAATTGAAAGAGTCCAGCGTAGATTTCTGCGTGCTATGCATTACAGGTGTCATAAAGTATATTTATCTTATTCAGTGCTGCTTGATAGATATAAGCTGAACAGCCTGGAGGATAGACGTAAATTCTTAGATGCATCTGTATTGTATAGTATTGTCCGTGGTGACTTTGATAGCATAGATCTCACAAGTAAACTCTGTTATGCGGTCCCACGCACGGTTAATAAACGTAGTGTCCGTGCTGGTACTTTATTTGCTGTCAATTCTTGCCGAACTAATGCTGGTCTGCGCTGTCCTATCCGTCGTATGGTAGAATCTTACAACTGTAACTTTGTTGACATAGATATTTTCGTATGCTCTAAATCTAAATTTAAGTATAGTGTATTACAAATTATAAACAATAAAAAATAATAATGATAATTATAACAGGAATGTAGACTAATTTAATATTTAATTTAACGTACTCATTTAATTAATGTATTAATCACTGAGTTTGTTTAAAAATTCTTCCTTTAAGTTGGGGAGTATTCTGTTATTATAAAGCCAACAATGCTTTATTAATTGTAATTTGCATGAAATTTCTTTTCTCTATTCTTATATTTAATTTTATTATACTAATAATTTTAATTATACTTTAATTTAATTGTATTGCCATTCTAGCGGCACTCATTATTACCATATTATTAGATATTATTTTTTTGCTAATATGTGGATAATGTAGTGGGCTGCAATATTGTTTAATCATTATTAACTAGTCTTGTAACATTTATATTGTAGCTGTTTATTGTCCCATGTTGAATAAAAAAAAAAAAAAAAAAACAAACAGTTTTAATAGGTTTGTTTAAATGTGACCAATAGTAATTTTTTTTTTTGTTTTGTCATCCATGAACTGCTAACCATTTTGTTGTGTGTGCTTACTAAATAAATCCTACAAAAGCTAATCAATTTTGATTTATTATATCTGAAACCCTTAAATTCAAAAGGACTATTTTTAAATAAACCGACCATTTAGGCAGTCTGCCGACTACTACGCTGCGCTACTTAATTCCATAACCATAAACAAATTCCCAATACCTCCTCCATCCCTTCTAATTATCCTCAACGTATTTACGACTACATACTGTATAACAACAGCCATTGTTTAACCCGGTATTTGCCATACCTGTTCGTATTGGCACTGACCGGCAAGCAGGCTATAATGGGCTATAATTCATAGCCAGTAGTTTGGCACAATAGCCTGCGAACAATTAGGGCTGTGTACTAAGATTGTTCGATGATATATTTGTTATGCCTCGATCGATTGAGAATGTATGGGAGTATGTCGGTTGGTAATCGATTTTGGGGCTCTGTTTTATTGGCTCGTGTTGAATGTAGTTTCAGAAGATCGTCCGTTTTGCTCGCGTCGACGGCGCGTTAGTGTTCCACACGAGCCTCAAAGAGAAGTCAGCACAGGAAGGGACCCAACAACGCCTGCCGGGGTTGCGGAATGTTTATAATAGTTACCGTGACCCCGGAACACAAAGGGCAACCGAAGGAACATGAGTGGGTTTTAGTCAGTAAAAGTCTGACACGCCCTCCCGCCGCAACCAGGACGAGAGCAGTCATTTGATGATTTCCCACTCCCAAAAAAAGGGTCATCCGTTTGTTTCGGCATTTCTTCTCAGAGGTAGTCAGTCAAAAAATGCGGATTTCAGCTATTTTAAAAAATTATGACGCGTGAGTGATTCTAATTCAGTATTCGAAACAATTTCCTTTTAGTAATCGCTCATTCTGCTAAACTTTGACGAAAAAGCCCTTAAGCCTGCTTGTTTTGAAAAGTAAGTGATGAAATCATCACATTATTGTCACTTAAGAGTCTTACTAGGTTTTTGTTCTTTACAGCTCTTTGTAATAATAAAATCTTAATAATAAGAGATTGTTTGATGTATTTGTTATGCCTCGATTGATTGAGAATGTATGGGAGTGTGGTTGGTAATCGATTTTGGGGCTGTGTGTTTTATTGGTGTGATATGGGGTGTAGTTCGATGAGCCCTTAGTTTGTGTTGGCATTTCTCAGATGAAATGCTGACTCTAGCTAGTATTAAAAGATATGATGTGTAAAAGTGATTCTAATATTCTATTTGCATAATAAACAATTTCATTTTATTTAAGTTATCGCTCATTCTGCTAAAATCATAGTATTAAACAAAGATGTTGACAAAACTGTTTGTTGTTCCATTTGAATAAAAATAAAAAATAAAAATAAAACGATACAGGGGATATTTCTAGCCTAGCATTAAAAAAAACCCTTTAGTTTTAATTTGACTGTCCCGTTGTTCTCGTAATCGCAAACACGACTGTGGAACGCGGAGTTCTTAAGTTCGAATCTCGGCAAACATACAAAAACACATACAGCCTAGCATCCACCTTTTTATTAGTCTGATAAAAAGAGCACAAATATATAACTTACCTACCTAGTTACCATAGAGACGATGAAATCCTACGCTTCTCTCTCTCCGTTCATACATATTCCTTAATCAGTCATTGTTCGACAGAAATAATTATTCCCAGTGGGGTAACCACGCAGTTGCAATTCATGAGATTAGTTCGTTCCCATCAGATTTTTTTTGTTCGAGAATATCAATCCAATTTTGTTGGACACATTTCGTGAGTGTCTCTCATCGTCTCCCTGGCTAAATATTTTATTTTATGTGTCAGTAATTATATCGACACTCATACTCTTCAAAATGGTATACAGCAAAGCTGTTTTGCAGCAGAAAAAGGCATGGTGGGAGTACTTTCTTTAAGAGCCGTGTGAAAATAGATGACTAGATTGTAATTCAATCCTAGATAGATCTAAATTAGTGTTGCCCAAATTCAGTCTTGGTCTTGCAGTCTTGGTCTTGTTCTTGCGTTTTTGCAAGACCAAGACCAAGAACAAGACCGCGTATTTTTAGCAAGACCAAGACCAAGACTGACCGTGCAAGACTTGAGCAAGAACAAGACATAGCCTGCAAGACTCTTGCGTCTTGCAGCTAGGACTTAGCGCTATTTCACTGAGTAGTTAGGTGTAACATTTCGGTGTATAGGTAAGTACGCTTAGGAATTCTATGAGACGCAAAAAACTCGGAAGACATTTTAGATTGGTGGAGGACGCATGAGACAGAGTATCCGATTTTATCGAAAATGGCCCGTGATTTTCTCTCAATACCTGCAACTTCAGTACCTGCTGAGAGGTTATTTTCTAAAGCATCATTAGTAATTAGAAAACATAGAAATAGGTTAAGTGATGAGTCAGCCAGATGGTTACTTTGCATTAATTCTTGGTCAAAAAAATTGATATAAAGTATCATAACCTAATGATAAAGCTGTTGATTTGTGTTGTATTTTATTTTTTATTCAAATAAATGATAAATCGTAAAACTCTTTTATTAAATTTCTTATAAGTTGAGGGTTCAATCTCTTTCTAGACAGATAAATATTGTTCTTTAAAATACAGTCAAGTTATTGTAATTAATTTGTTTTTTTACATGTTTTAGCAAATGTAAGCTTATAAATCATAAATGTTTATTAAGAAACAGTTACTTCCATGGAAAACGACATATAGGTCAGTTGATTTTTCGAATTTCTTATCAAATCTTCAGTTATTTATTAATCTGCTTGATCTTTACTATGGCTATGTTAATTCAAGCTCACAATGTTCCAATTCTAATACGTTTTTCTAAGATTTAAAGTAAACTTTAATAAATAGTAATAGACTAATAGGTAATTGCAAGACTTGCAAGACTCTTGCTGCAAGACCAAGACCAAGACCAAGACTGGGAGCGCAAGACCAAGACCAAGACCAAGACCAGGTGTATTGGCGCAAGACCAAGACCAAGACTGGCTAAGTCTCGTCTTGTTCTTGCATTTGGGCAACACTAATCTAAATAGATAGACAGTGATGTGATCCCATTTGGCAGTTTAACTACGACACTTTCAAAATTTTAACTAATATTGTAAGGCTAAAAATTCGTTTGTTTAGTTAGATACATTAAAAAAGTTATTTTTGCTCAAATCTGAAAAAAAAAACTAAAGCGTTTGTTTGATTAAGACTGAAAAAGATTACTAGCGCGAATCTCAGGAAATACATGTCCCAATCAAAAAAATCTTCTTGGGTTGGATAGCCCATCAATCGGGAAAGGCTATGTGACTACGATTTACGGGAGCGAAATTACCGTAATCGAAGGGCTAGTAAAACTGCAGGGTACATTACTGGTAAGGAACAAACCAGCCAGACACTACCTACAAATTTAACTCCCCTCAAAACCACCCTCTTTCACCAAACAGGTGATGAAAACCCACTCTAGCGTGACGCATACATGTTCCTTTATCAGTCATTGTTCGACAGGAACAATTATTCCCAGTAGGGCGACCAAGCGAGAGCAATTAACGAGATCAGTTCCGAACAGCGGTAATACTCCTTTGATTGTCCGAGCGAGTCGTCCGCGGACAATCCAATTTTGTGGACGCCAAGTCCCATTGTGTTTGCGATAGACTCGCTGTATTTCATTTGTCTTGAAATTTGTGGCGATTTATTGGTCATATTAGTTTCGGGCTCGATTTGCGTGTTTTATGGGTAGGCGATTAATTTTGGTACGGTGTACCGTGTGTGGTACGTGTACATGTATGGGAAATTTTGGATGTGATGGTTTAGAAAGGCAGTAGCGGTAGCGTAGTTCATACTATCCTACTTGATATGGATGTTTATAATAATTCTTTCACGCAAAAATATCTGAACGAATTTTAGCTTAGCTTTATACACCAGAACAAAACATTGGCTAGATAACATCACGCTACAGACTTTTACTCCAAGTATGTTGTTGTGTGATGCTATGTGAAATATTTTTTACTATTGTACAACTATTACACTTATTATTCCTTGTGAGTTAAAATTTCATCTACAAAAATTCAAATTCAACTGTCAATCCTGTAGTTTATCCCAATTACACAAACGAAAAATTTCTTCAGCTTTACTATACCTTATTCCTTAATAGCAATGCCCAAAATCTTGTTATTCTAAAGAAAAAAAAAAACTAGAACGGATAATTATAATCTCGATCAAAAACGAACTATTAAACGTCTTTTTAGAAATTTCAAGTATCTTCTGTACAATTTAGGATACCACGTATCGATCGCAAATAACAGACAATGTACTCAATTAACTGTTACCGATACAACAAGTTAATCACAGTCTTCAAACAAATTAATTAATTATCGTATGTTAATACCTCCGCGCGTGTCGAACGGGGAATCAATCAAGCGCTCAATGCTTAGTAACTAATACCAGCCTATTATTGCCCCAATGCAGAGCAAAGGCCTCTTCTCATACAGAGAAGACATGAGCATTATAATATTCATATTCTTTATTGCACATAAAAAAAATAAAGTACAAACATCAGCAAAACTAAAATAAAAACTTATGTACAATGGCGAGCTTAACCCAGAAATGAGTTTTCTACCAGCAAACCAAAATGCTATAGTGAGATTTGCAACGGGCAATGTGCTTATGTGCACGAATAAAACATAATTATTAACTCTTAACTAATATATAAGTGTAATATTAAATACATAATATTAAATACGTAATACAAAATTAAATACAACAATAAATAAAAATATATATAAATATATATATATATATACATATATATTATCAATCAACAGACAGGAAATGTTCCCTAATTCCTCTCCTGAACACTTCTAAGGAAGGGCTATCTCGCAATGAATGCGGCAAAGCATTCCAAAGACGCACAGCACTAACAGTAAAAGATCCATCATACCGACTCGAAGAGTGAGAAGGAAAACGAAGTAGAAGAGATGATGAAGAACGACAAGGTTTACCTCTAGGGACAAGAAACTCAAAGCGTTCACGCAGATACGAAGGAGACTTACTATTGTGAAGAATAGAAAAGAGGAAAGAAAGAATGTGACAGTCTCGACGCTGCCGAATAGGTAGCCACCTCAGCTGCCGCCGAAACTCCGACACGTGGTCGTACTTTCGGAGGCCGAAAATGAAGCGGATACACAAATTCTGCAGACGTTCAAGCTTATTAAGGAGTTCCTCAGTCGCATCAAGAAAACAAATATCAGCATAGTCTATAAGTGGTAGAAGAAGAGTCTGAGCAAGGGTAATTTTAGTTTGAAAAGGCAGGAACTTCTGAAGACGCTTAAGAGATTTATACGAACAGAAAACCCTCCTGCTTACTTCAGCAATGTGAACTTGCCAAGAAAGGTTGCAGTCCAAGAAAACACCAAGGTCTTTAACTTTCTTGGAGTAGACTATAGCGGTACCTTCGTAGGTAACCATTGGGAGAGGCAGGTTATTCAATAAATTGGTAAAGTGTCTGCCACCAATAATGATTGCTTGTGATTTAGACGGGTTAACTAACAATCCAAAACTTTTGGCCCACTGACTGACGTTAACAAGATCATTATTGATGGCATCAATGGCTTCAAGAAGTTCTTCATATTTAAAATGGCGATAAAGCTGCAGGTCGTCCGCATAAAGATGGTAATGCGAAGTTAATATTTTAGTGACAGCGTCTATAAAAACGGAGAAAAGGAGAGGAGAAAGAACGCCACCTTGGGGAACACCCGCAGAAAGATCGCACCAATCGGAGCAAGCTTCATTTAGGTGTACCGACTGCGAGCGACCACGAAGATATGAATTAAACCAAGTGATCACAGAGGGAGATATATTTAAAGCAGCTAGGATACCCAATAGTATATCAAAATCAACTGAATTAAAAGCACTACTAAAGTCCAATAATACCAACACGGTAAGGAGTCGGTTTTCCATAGCCAATCGAATGTCGTCAGTTATTTTAAGTAAGGCCGACACCGTACTATGGCCAGGGCGAAACCCAGACTGGTATGGACTAAGCAGGCTGTTAGAGGAAAGGTAATGTGAAAGTTGATTATTAACAACACTCTCAAGGACTTTGGACAGAATTGGAAGTATTGAAATTGGACGAAACTGGGACACTGAGGAGGGATTAGAGACTTTAGGGAGAGGCAAAACGTGGGCCTTCTTCCAAGCTGATGGAAAAGAACCAGTGTATAAGGAATAATTAACTATGTGAGAGATTATAGGAATCAGGACATCAAGGATAGGAAGAAACATTTTAAGATGCAGACCATCATCACCTACTGCTTTTGTAGAAATAGATGTGATGGCCCGCTTAATATCCCCTTCTGTGACTGGGTGAAAAGAGAAAGAAGTACATATTGGCAAAGGAAGACTAGATAGAACATTGAGAGTAGAAGATTTAATGGAATCATCCAGAATCACTGGAGATTTAGAAAAATGTAAATTTATTGTATTCAAGTTAAAATCGGGCGTGCTATCATTTGCAGCTTTGCCGATTCCGAGGGATCTGAGGAATTGCCATACTTGTGCTGTGTTAGAATTTTGAACTGACTCATGTATGTGGCGCCTTTTGGCATCCCTACACAAACGACCGCAGCGATTTCGTAGTTTCTTGTAGAAGGTCCAGTTTTCATCGGAAGGGTCCCTTTTGTACTGCCTCTTCGCCTTATCCCTTCTAGCCATCGCATTTTTAATTGCATCAGATAGCGAGGGGGCAGGAGCATATTTTACTCTGACCTTCTTCACTGGAGCGTGCACATCAAAAAGATCTAATATGATTTTAGTAAAAGCAGACACCTTAGTGTCCAAGTTATTGCTGTCATAAACAGGAGACCAATCAATGTTTTTCGCATCCTCTCTCAAACTCTCCAAATCAATGCTCTTGAAACTACGAAGCGAAAGAAATTTAGATTTACGTTTAGGAAAGCGAATTTTATATGATAGAAAAAGAAGATCATGATATGAAAAGGGGGCTGAGAGTTGCCCGTATGAAGTTACTTTGTCAGGGTCAGAAACTAGAATGAGATCAAGCAACGAGGGGTTGCAATGAGGAGCATGGTGAGTAGCGTTAAGCTGAAGGATGTGCATGTTGACAGAAGAGACAAGGGACCTGAGTTTACGGCTACGCACATCATCTTTGATAAGGCAGGTGTTGAAATCTCCGAGTATTATAAAATGGTCATATAAGGAAGAATAATATTCAAGATTTTTTTCAAAAGAAGAGAAGTAATCAATATGACATGAAGGACTATAAAAAACACCTAAAAGTAATTTTGCACAATTAACAGTTATTTCTATGAAAAGGTGTTCAGCCGATTTTGAATAAATACTCGGGGACTGGTCGACGATTTTATAAATAATATCACCACGAAGATAGATGGCAACACCCCCACCACCCTTGCCTGTTCTGTCGTTGCGCACAAGCTTGTAACCCGGCAATGAATATTGCGTTGAAGGAAGAGCAGGTTTGAGGAAAGTTTCA
The DNA here is from genome assembly GCA_033675125.1 of Athetis lepigone. Lineage (NCBI taxonomy): Eukaryota > Metazoa > Arthropoda > Insecta > Lepidoptera > Noctuidae > Athetis > Athetis lepigone. Next base: position 1,697,603 of record CM066222.1, on the reverse strand, counting down.
GAGACAAGCACGGCATGAATAAGATTGGAGTCAAAAGAAGATAATAAATCGGTATGATGGGCTGGAATACTTTGAGCATTGATATGAACTACATTAAAACACTGACTATAGCTACAAAAAGTGGAAGAAAGTTGATCGCGTAAGTGCACTGAGTCATCACTGAATGCACTGGCATAGCTAGCATCTGATGAACAAGAAGATGAACAGGAAACAAAACTGTCATCACCACAGTCCAACATGACTAATAAAATTTAAATATTATAATAAATATATAAAAATAAATTAAATAAATATATCCTAAATTAATAAAAAATATTCCTAAATATAAACAGAAATACTAATCTTTTAATTAATCTACAAAAAATCCTCGATGCACCATTATAAAGGATTAAACAGCTAGTATCCAAGTCACAAAAAAAAAAAGTTAATTTAGTGAAGTTTCCGAACGAAACGATTATTACAAACAAACATCATTGCAGATTGCTGTCAAAAATGACAAAACAGAAAAAAGAAATAATTATTGTGACTAATAATGTGAACTACCGACACTGCTGTGAAATAAACATAAGTAAAACTAAAAGTACACTACCTATAAAACAAACTGTAGATGATAATAATTAATAATAATAATAATTTGTTTATTTGACACAAAAACAAGGTTACAATTTAATCAGATATACATGACATATTACAAAGATCTTAAGTGTACTGAGGACATCTGCATTGATCACGCTCAAGGCGTACTGGCGGTTTTTCATTAAAAATCCAGGGTTTTTCTAAATCTGAACTTCGGTAATGTCCAAGATAAACTTTAGAAAGTACATGAGAATTGAAAAGTCGCTGCTAGTTTCACGGATTTGAACCAACAACCTCTTTACATGAGAGGTGGGTACCCTCATCATTAAACTATGAATTAGGAGTATATTTGAATATATTTATAAAGGTACAAATACGGTAATAATTAATAAATTCAATGGCATAGTGATATACCTATTGAATGATGATGATAAATACATAATATATAGTAAAGTATGTTAAGTGTATTTAAGTTACAAAAGACAAATCGTGTCTAAGAAAAAAATCACCTTAAAAGGTTTTTCTGTCAGACCTAACGTGGGTCAATCTCAAAAACTCTTGCCTTTTCAACTACCGTTTACTCTACGTGACAGCCATAGAGAAATATTCTCAGAAACTGACTCAAATAGAAAGGGGAAGGGGAATAATGGGTAGAATTGATTTAGGGGAGGACGACGAAAATTGACCACGAAGTAATTTCAGCGTGATTGCTGTTATCAATAATGACAGAGAACTTTATGAAGTTCTAATGTTATTTGGTTGATAAGTTTGTAATTTGGGTAGCGCTTTTTAGCTTGTTATGGCTAGAAAATATAAATTATACTGCTTGCTTAGGCATTTCGACATGTTTACTTTGCGAACTCAAATTGTTTCTGGCACTTTCCTCAAAAGGTCAGTCTAGAACTTCAAACTTTAAATATTTATTGCGATCATGAGTAGATAAGAATCCATACTAATATTATAAATGGGAAAGTGTGTCTGTCTCTATGTTTGTCTTTCTTTCACGGCAAAACGGAACGACGGATTAACGTGATTTTTTAAGTGAAGATAGTTGAAGGGATGGAGAGTAACATAGGCTACTTTTTGTCTCTTTATAACGCGAGCGAAGCCGCGGGCATAAGCTAGTAATACATAGATAAAACATAATTATGCTTTCGATGATGGCATACACAAATAAACATATACATTATATACATATTTTTGAATTGTTTTTCTATAAGACATTCTATTATTTTTAGTTTAATCCACGTACCATTCAGGGACCATTCCACGAGAGACCAAACTGCAAAGTGAGATGTTGAACTTCAAGTACATTTTTTTTTTTTTTTTTGGTGAGTGGGAAATCATCCAATGACTGCTCCCGTCCTGGGTGCGACGGGAGGGCGTGTCAGACCCTTACTGACTAAAACCCACTCATGTTCCTTTGATTGCCCTTTATGTTCCAGGGTCACGGTAACTATTATAAACATTCCGCAACCCCGGCAGGCCACTTCAAGTACATGACCTGTGTTTAACTTATTCGTTTAAACTTTATTAAATATGTTCAATTAGCTGAATCACCACTCACCAGCCACAAAATTAACAGCAAACCGGACTGTCATAAAAGATCTCTTCACCTCGTAACAGAAAATTCGAGAACAATTGAAACGGAAACCAACCTTCACTTTGAGGTCACTTAACCGCAACATTTCCCAAATGTCACATTAAATATCAATTCAAATCATAAGTATCACAAAAACCCACATTATTATTCTCAAAACATAAAAACAGTCCCCTGTCTTCTTGACACGACATTAAGGGTGCTGTCCAAAACATAATAGAACAATCACCCTATTTATGCCCAAATTATTTAAACAAAAGACCCTAATTGACCCCCAACCACTAATTGGACCCTAAATGTTTGTAAAATTAAATTAAACACGTAGTTTAATTGACTTTTCTTCTGTGCGGAAAAAATTGAATTTACGCAAAATTAATTTTAATCACCGTTCAATTTATCTACGAGGGCCTTTTGGGGTCGTGTTGGACTAAATCGTAATTGCCTTTTTTGAGGTTCACTCTTTTGAGGGGTTTAGATAGAATGTAGAAAGTTTTAAAAGCGCTTCGGGCTATCCCTGGCTTCGGATAAACTGCGGAACAGCGGCAAACGATTTAGTTAAATCTGCGATGAAATAAACTGTCATTTTAAAGATCGGGTTTGTCTGAACGTGGAAGCGATTCTAATATTTATGTATACTTCTAAACTAATACGAGTATTATAAAAATAAAAAGTTTGTGAAGAAGTAATCTTTGTATCAATTAAACCGATTTTGAAAATTGATTTACAAATCAACTTATACACGTTTATTCATTTATTTAATTGCATAATACCCAAGCTTGAATTGGCAACAACTTTAGTCCATTCAAAAATAATTGATTTGCTATGAAATGTAAGCAGAGAACGGTCAGAATTGAATCTGAAACTAATATAGCCCATTTATTACTCTATTTTATAAGAGAATTTCTAGATAATAATGTTTGCAAATATATCCTAAACTTTAGCTTGTTAATTCACTTCGTTAGCAAATGTTAATATTTTGAGTTCAATTCGATTTTGGAGGATATATAAATGATTTTCTCATATTGCCTTAATTGGGACATGCAGTCCATAGTTGATTTCATTCATCGTTAGTTAAATTGAAAACTAAATTCGATGCAAGCAGGGTCGTATTTCAAGTGTCTGTTTTTAGTTGATTTATAGGTTTCATTTCATTTTATTATTTATTAGTTTGGTAAGATTGATAAGTAGTATTGAAAGATCATTATTTATCTATTCGATTTTGAAAACATAATAATATTATTGTTAGACTCGTGAGATTGAGAGAGTTATGAATATTATTGTGAATGAATGATATGAAAGAGAAAAAAATGGGTGTGACACTAGGATGGGCACGGTATCTCGAAAACCACTTGTTGGAAACGTTTTTTGACCTTGACTTTTAGGCATATGTAAGGTAAAATATACCGTCTGAGGCACTGATGATCAATGTAGCTTTCCATAAGTGAAAAGAAATGAAAAATAAACAATCTATTTATCAATTGTTTTGTTGAGAATAAATAAATCTTCGCCTAGATGAAAGTGATGACAATTTCTATTTAAATTCTAATTTTAACCTAGTATTTTAAACTAAAAACAAGACACAAAACAGGACGAAACAGAATCCGACACGATGTACCACAAAACAAAACTAATTATATTTCAAGCCGCATAGCCGCCTCTAAAATATTCAAGGCTCTATCCCCTGCTCACGACACTTAATTACTCAGAAAACGAGGGTTACATCTGGCCAAGATACATTAAATAAAACACACAATTATAAACAAACTGCTAAACTTGAAGAAAACTTTACGTCCGTGTGACAAAGGTCACTTTAATTTGTAATTCGAACTTCGTTTGAGGTCAGACGTCTCTATTTGGCCAGGGGACGGACATTAAGCGTCACATCAAATGCCCCTTTCTCCCCAAAATGACCCGCATTTGCGATGGCAAATAATTAGACCTCGTCCTTTCTATCCCTCGATAATATTTTAGGATAGACCGCAGTTTCAAATTTTTATAGTATGTGGTACGGTGGGCAAAGCAATAAGTATCCAGGGCCGTCAGACACAGTTTAAGTTTTCTCAAAAACCAACAGATATTTTCTAACAAAAATTTATTCTATAGTAGAAAATGACTTGTTCTTCAATTAGGTTAAATTTAATTTAAATACATTCATTGGTATTCAAGAAAACCTCAATTGTATGTGACGGCCCTGGATACTTATCTGCTTTGCCCACTACGTCTGGTGTCTGGTATATTTTGGTTGGTTTAATATAAATTGCTGCGTGATGTTGATTTTAAATTCAAAGTTAATTTGAGTGGTGTTATGTTTATATGAAGTGGCAAAGAATTTTTTGATGTATTTTGTTGAGCCTTTTTCAGATTGAAAATGAAATGGAAATGAGTGGTTTCGACTTTTTATGGTGTAATTATTTTTCCAACGTAAAAATGGATAGCTAAATACTCAAAATAAAATGATAGTGTTTATTAAACACAATGGAAAGACCCAGTGCACTTCATTATCCCTCATTCTCATAGTCTGATGTTTGAAGAATGGTTAGACTATGCACACAAGTCGAAGTTCTATTGTCTATTCTTATTTTTCCCCTTAAGGTTTGGAATTTACAAAAATATATTCTTAGTGGATACTTATTCTTCACAAAAAACATACCCTCCAAGTTTCATGTCTCTAAAACCACTAGCTTGAGCTGTTTGTTGATATATCACGGTAAAATTCACGGTCTTTCTTTTATTTGTGACACTATGTTATTAAGCAAAAAATAATCCTTATGATGAAACCTTTCGATCAGTATGATAAAACTACAGGTGATTATTTTTTCTTGTGGAACAAGTTCGATTCCCGGCCCAACCATTTAATTATTAAAATATCTTTGAATGCAGTTTAAATTGTTTTTAAAATTCAAATAATGTCTTCTTTCAGTAAAATGTTCTATTTACAAAATTTAAGGTACATGTGGATAGCCGTGGGACACCCTGTATACATTATACATTTTAGTATAAATTTTATTTCATTAGCAAGGATCCATTTTCATACCAATCTGCGTCGAATGCGCATTACAGTACATCCATATACGGTCTGCAGAACATTGCCCATAGAGGTCTAACCTCGACCTTCAACCCTGTAATATTCGCTCACGACCTCGATACAATGTCCCGCTGTGGTCCGCGGTTTGCGGGTTGAGGTCACCGCGGTTTATATGCAAAACGGGATTCTAATCTGGATATAATATTGATGGAGGTTTCATTAAATATTGGGGATGCAACAAGGTGTGCTGTTAGATTATAAAAGAGAAACAATAAAGTTAAATATAACGTTTTTTTAATCATCATTCTAAGTTTAATCATCATCTAAGTTGTTCTATTAATAAGTAAATTGATGAGTTTGTTTTTAATGACATAATAACTCCTACTTAATAAATACGATACTTAAAAAAACAAAAATAATTTTCAAGTAATCTTTGAATTTACAGAACTGATTTCAAAGGGACTTTTACCATCAGATAACTTATACAAAAAAGTGTAACTTTATGTACTTTTATTTTTCAAGAATTATTCACGATTCCACGAAAAGAAAAACATTGTTTTTTCAAGTATCTCAATGCATAGATAAGGTAGATACGCTAGCATACCAGTATTAAGTTACCCTGCCTTTTTTCCAATCAACATTAAATAAAAAAAACTACCTCTGCTCTGGCCAAATGTCAATGTGACAGCTGTCATTAATGTCAGATTTCGTATAACTGCCATGCAAAATTGACCCTTATGATCACTGTCATTTTGTTATTTAATCTGTGGTATAGTTGTGGTTCACTCAACTGGCCCTTGGTCGAAAAACGATACCATCTAAAGAAAGACAAAATATAGTTAGCTTAATGTGCTGCCATCTGCAATTCTGCACTTATTCTTAACTTTTTAACAAACGAAGTCGCAAACAACAGCTAGTTCTGAAAAGAACACTCAAAATAATTGTAGTAATTAACGAAGAAAAGCTCAATTCTCTTCGAACTTCCAGTTATTCAGGATCCAATGTTTTTATTTCGATGAATGTTTTATTTTTTAATTGTACAGTCAGACCGTAATCGAGTAACAATGAAACTGGGTTTTTTACTTTTAATATTCTGAAAGCTTTTATTGTTTGGATACTTTGAAGTAAGTGCTTGAAATTACAAATTGTTACAGTGGCTTATTATATACTCGTAAATAACTAGCTGTCCCCCGCGGTTTCCCCAGCGTTATATCAGATTTTCGGTAACTAAAAAAAGAAGATAAAAAGTATTCTATGTCCGTCCCCTGGTCCTAAGCTAACTCCCCACCAAATTTACAGCCAAATCGGTTCTGCCGTTCTTGAGTTATAAAATGTGTAACTAACACGACTTTCTTTTATATAGATGACTATCTGAACCTTCAAACATACGTGAGTCGAGACACAATAGAATGACAATAGCAGCGCGACAGCCGGCAGTCTCTTGGTCGGTTAATAAAACTTGCCACACTACTGGCGAGATAAATAAATGTTACTAAGCGCGTACTTTAGCTAATTTGGCAGGAATAAATTAATACCTATGTATTTTCTGTCCTTTTCTTAATAAAATAGAAAGAGAAAGATGTACATAACTTAAATTTAGTTTTGTTTGTGAACAAGAAAATCGGTACCAATAGCTGAGCCAGTGCGCCTATTGAACTGTCAAGGACTAAAGCCAAGACAAAGAAACGTTGCTTAGCAAATACTTCAGCTAAGCGATATTGCTGTTTCCGTCACACAACTGCCTAACAATGCTGGCTAGATAAAGACGGAGAATTGCTAAGCTAAAATACTAGCTAAGAAACGGTATTTTTTCCCCACATAAGAACATCCTTGGTTAATTAAAATATTTTGAGTGTGTGTCAGGCTTTTACTGACTAAAACCAACCCTTGTTCCTTCGGTTGCCCTTTATGTTCCCGGTAACTATTAGAACTATTCCGCAACCCCGGCGGGCTTTTCTAGTTACTAAGTTATCACGATTATTATCTCCCACAGAAATCAGATTATATATTTTTTTAAGTAAAGAATAAACCATGTCTATAACTAAAAAAATACTATTTAAACAAACCACAAAATATACTTCACTGCTTATCGGGATTTAATGCGCACATACCTTTTTATATGTTTTTTGCTTGACGTTTCGGCAGGGTTACACCTGCCATGGTCACAAGCAGACTAAAAACAAAATCCCGCTAAGCAGTGAAGTATATATGCAACGCGAAAGTTTAAAGTATAATATAACCACAAAATATATTTTTTTACTCTAAATTCGACAAACATTTTTCCCCCTTTTATTTGACGTATCACTAGACAGGAGTGCAGTGCTAAAAAAATTCAAATTGAATCGAATCAAAATCTACTGTGCGAACGCATTTTATTTTTGCAGTAGAATCCATTTCAAAAAAGAGAATCCATTTAAAAAAATAGATTCAACTGCAAAAATTGGATCCAAAACATACGGTGTGTGTTACCAGGTTCAATAAAAGCTTTGGTATAACTTTTGAATGGGTTTAACTTGTGGTACTAACACATTTAAATTTTTATTTGTGGATTTCAATTTTTTTTGTCTTTGTGTTCTCGCTTATCTAACTGCGATCGTTGGCTTGTGCTGATGGTCCTGTATATACAAATGTTATTATTTAGTGTATTTTTAGGGTTCCGTACCTCGAAAGGTAAAAACGGAACCCTTATAGGATCACTTTGTTGTCCGTCCGTCCGTCCGTCCTTCTGTCAAGACTCTTTTTCTTAGAAACGTGTCGAGATATCAAGCTGAAATTAATACACATACTCAGATCTACCTACTATCTTTCAACGCAGTGAAAAAAACAAATTTCTAAATCAACGCAATAAAAAGATACGTACTGTACTGTTTATTATGCATATTTAGAAAATTGCAAGAATTTAAAACCTATATTTGGCACGAAGCAATGTCAAGTAGCACAAGTAAAGGAAACACTCCGAAAACCGTAAATTTGTAGTTATTTAACAACAAATTAAACAATTTATGGAACCCTCATTGGGCGAGTTCGAGTAGCACTTGACCGGTTTTTTTTATATCTGTTTGGATTTTCGAATTTTTTTTTTGGCTTATGCTGTAGGAGACTATTTCTTGACTAGATTCTAAGACCCTACGTCAACGGAAAGTATAGCATCATTTTATAATCGGTAGTATCTTTTCAAGAGGTTGTAGACCTTTGCTTAAGGTTCTAATAATTCTAATTAATTTATCAATCCGATTTTGAGAAAGGCAGGGAGCCTTACTATCACTAGCATACAAATTAAAATGCATCGACAAATACTGAGACAAAATACATAAAAACTTAATAAAAAAATATGAAATTTATAATGAAGAAACAGAGAGAGCAAGCTCAAAACCCATCAAAGAACTCATCTGCATCGCATTTTAAAAGATAGATGTCCAAAAGGCTATCGGTATTCTTATCCTCTTCATAATCTTTGTTTAACATCTTTAGTTAAACCATCCAAATAAAATAATATAAAAAACGAACAAAAGTAATTTATATTCCAAATACGAGTGGTCCAATTGTTCCCATCCTCCCTCGCTTAATAGACTAACTTTAATCTGAGCTTAACTTTTTCAGGTAATCGTGCGTTTAAGTGAGGATTAAATGTAAGTACTTATTGTTAAGAGGTGTGCTTGAAAAACAAAAGAACAGCGGATATCCGCGGCGGATAAGTGGGACTATTCTACGGTGGAACTCATGAGAGGTGGTAAATAATTCAGGAGCAGATCATTTTCGGATATGAAAATTCGGATAAGGATATAGATTCGGATATTTATAATGTGGGTTTTGGATATGATTTTTTTATCATTAATTAGTTTTTAGATGGACTGGATGAATTTCAAATGTCTAAGTATTGCGGTTTAAAAGACAGATAGCAAAGTTTTTAGTCATAGTGTGTAAGTAGACTGTGGAAGAGAAGTAATCATAATTATGTATAAACAAACATTAAAAACATTACTAAAATGGCTGTATAATTGTATATACTGACTTGAAAAAAAAGAACACTTATTTGAATATGGCTTTACTTTGCTCGGCTTAAAAGGTTATATTCATAGGGTGCCAAGAAATTTTACCAGTATATATTCAGAAAAAGCTGGTTTTTTCTTAAATATAGTATAAATGGAGCTCATTAATCCGTAGAGACTAAAAGAGTTTTTTGGAACATAAATGTTATCATTTTTCCCCAGTTCTAGACAGTAAAGAGATCTATTACAAACATTGTATGGACAAGTAACTAGCCGTATAAAAAAAGCCAACGCGAAAAACGAGATTGCAAAAAAAAAAAATTGTCACAAAGTAAATACAAAACGCGCGAAACGCATTGCGCCTACGTAATTTTTGCTCAAACTGGTTTTTATATATTTTCAGTTTTTCCCGAATTTTAGAAATTACAAAACTACCTCGAAATTAAATAAATAGAAATAAACAAAACTTAGCTCAATTAGTCCAGCTGTTCTTGAGTTTTAACTTAAACAGATTCTACGATTTATTTTTACGTACGAGTATATGTATAAATAAATGGGATGAGCGCGTTTCCATTAAGCAGTGATTTAATTGAGGACCTATAAAAGCAAAATAATATAATAATCACTCTTATTCTACTATTGCATCCTTTGTTCAGCTCTGAATCTAAATAAACACTTTCTCTTTTAGAATAGTTAAGTTTTGGTTAGCCAATTTATTGAGGAAGGCTACATTATAACATTCCGCTAAGACCTGCTACATGCTTGCTGCACTGCCTGGATAGGTGCACTGAAATCTTTTTGTTTCTCTCATCAAGAGAGTACCTCAGACATTAAACTTCATGGTTCTCGCACTTTTTAGATCAATACGTATGTTGTTTCTTTTTAAAGGAGTCAGATAGTAAACACCGGCCCCAAATAATATATCATTTTAATAAAATAAATATCATAGTGCGGATAAAACCGCAAGCGACAGCTAGCATGACACTAAAAATCTTTGCTCAAAACCAAATTACCGCTTTTCATCTCGAAAACTAATCCAAACAGCCTAATTTATACAAAGGTAATTTGAAATAGCAACAGATGTATAAATGACAAGCGGGGTACGGCACATTAATATTAAATGAAGAGACTCAGGTTTCATTAGCTGGGCACTGAAAATTTAATGTGAGTGACGTCAGTCGCCGACCTATCGCGTCGGCGGGCGAGTGTCGATTAGGTGATATACGGTACACAGGACGGCACGGCATATTTAATTTAAATTTAGACGGGATTTCTGTCGTCGTGATGATGACATGTAATGCGATGTGTTGGGATTGCGGCCGCTGGTTGCAGATTTGAAGCTGGGCAGGCCCCATTATTAATTTTTCAATGCTTATGTACTTTCTAAGTTTAGGAAGGACGTCATCTCGTGCCTCGGAAAGCACGATCTTTGGCAGTCGATACGGGTAGTGTTACCCAGTAACTGTTTGTGATGACACATGATAGGCAGTGTAACTTTTCACCTGGGTGAACAAATTCCACCAAGTATGTCTCTTTATTCACATAGGTGAAATCACCCAGGTGGACTAGTTTCTAGGTGAATTGAAAATATTGTAGATTTACGTTTGCGTGAAATTATAAACGATATAAGATGAACTGTAAATACTATGGTGCCACATTGTCCACGTGCGTGAAATCACCCAGGTGATTAAAGTGAACTACATTCATCCTTCCACCTTACCTCTTTCCATGCCTCGTTCCTTCTCAAGTGTCATCAGCTAGCTAGTTTACAAGAATGCTTGCGAAAAGCTGTCATTATTTTACTCAGTAAATCTCCTCAATTCACTTAGGTGAATTAATTACTTATTAGGTATACTGAAGACACTATAGTATTCCACTATGTTCACTGGACGATATCACGTAACTGAACTGAAGATACTATAGCTCTTCAGTTTGTTCACGTGAGTGAAATCACCCAAGTTAATTAAAAATACTCATACTATAGTATATTCACGGAGACGAGTTAGTAGAGCGCTATCTCACTCACACAATTTTTTAACTGCGATTGGTCAGTGATAAACGCTAAGGCGGTGTACACAGTACGAGTACTTTTTAGTCTACTCATACTTCCCGTACTGTGCAGACGTGCTCTTACTTGTGATTGTGACTGTATGCTCAACTTGTGAACCGGCTAGTGTATTGGATTTTATGATTGATTGCTTTCTTGGCGACTTGGCGGCTTGTGTAAAGGACTTTTAATTGTGAACTGAAATAGTGCGATAATGGCGGATATCGAACAACCTGCTGAGAAAAGAAAACGGCGGGCTTTTTTGTCTACCGAGAAGACTATGATTTTAAATATGTACCACTCAATGAGAAATGCAGACTCTTCGGCCTCCAAGGGTGACATTCTGAAAGCTGTTGCATCTTCTTTAGGTGTTCACTGGGCTTCTGTTCATAGAATTGTTAAAGAGAAAAATGATAGTGGTGAGCTAAAATCTCCGAAGAAATTGAAGCAACGTTTGTCAATTGTTGATACGATTGATAACTTTACAAAATGTGCCATCAGAAATATAGTCCACAATGTCTTCGCGCAGAATGAAATACCAACTTTAGATAAGATTTTAAAGAAAATCAGTGATGATGGCACTTTGGGCATTATAAAGCGAACGACGCTACATAAAATATTGAAAAAAATTGGTTTTAAATTCTGTAAGAGAAGCAGAAATAGCTTATTGCTGGATCGCGATGACATATTCTTTTCGAGAAGAAATTATCTGCGAGCTATCAAAAATGCACGAAATAATCATCAAAAAATCTACTATTTAGATGAAACTTGGGTGAATGAAGGTCACACTACCTCAAAAGCTTGGGTCGATACCACAGTGAAAAGCAGGCGAGACGCTTTTATTAATGGACTAACGACTGGCCTGAAAACACCTTCAGGTGTGTATTTTTTTTATTTAATGTTTAATTGAAATTTTAAAGCGGCGCAGGTGTGCTAATGACCGGTTTATTGATCTTTTGTCATAAATGAGCATTATCATAATAAAATACTTTTTCCCAATTTTTGTATAGTAAACTGGCCCAGGTGCGCTACATCCATTGTTAGTATTATCATTAAGTTATTGTTATATTCTCATTGTTGAAACACATGTTTTATATTCTCGTTACAGGAAAAGGCAAAAGACTAATTTTTACTCACATCGGGAGTGAGGATGGATTCGTCGAAGGTGGTCTTAATATATTTGAGTCGAAGAAACAAGGCGATTATCACAAGGAGATGAATGCCGAAGAATTTGAAAATTGGTTTAGAGAAGTTTTTAATAAGCTAGATGATAATTCTGTGATAGTCATGGATAACGCTTCCTATCACTCTAGGAAAATAGAGCGAATCCCAACGGCCAAATGTAAAAAACAAGATATATTTAATTGGTTACGCGAAAAAAATATTAGCTGTAACGCTGAAATGTTGAAACGTGAATTATTAAACATCGTTAATAATCATAGACAGCGATACGACGCTTGCATTATAGACGAAATGGCAAAATCACAAAACAAAACTGTATTGAGACCGCCGCCGTATCATTGTGAATTAAATCCAATTGAGCTAGTGTGGGCTCAAGTTAAAGGAAATGTAGCTTCACACATGAAAACACACAAAATGGCAGAATTAAAAATTGTATTAAGCGAATCAATTCAAAATATTGACTCAGACAAATGGAAAAAATGTATAAAGCATGTCATAGAAAAAGTTGAGCCTAAAATGGATGCCATGGACAGAAATGTGGAAGCAATGACTGACAGATTTATAATAAATGTAGGAAACGACGACAGTAGTGATAGTACGGAGAGTGATGATGATGATGATATGTTATAAACTTGTATAAGTAGATATTATAATATAATAAAGAAAAAATCATTAACTCTCGATTTTATTTCTTTCCTTCATATCCATCAGATATATAAAAAGTAGGTACCCAAAAAAAATCTATCTAATAAATGTCTCTCAATTTATACGACAGGCGACGCCGCAGGAATAAACTAAGCGAACTTTTAAGAAGCGCAGTGTGAACGCACATTTACATTTCTAAGGTATTGTTAACGCCCACTGACCCTAAAAAAGTTTTTTTTGTCTTTGTCATCTGTATGATAATGTGCGATAGAGAAGACGCTATACTAACTCGTCTCCGTGAATACACTATATAGTATTTCACTTTGTTCACTGAAATGAAATCACCGAGATGAATTAGAGCGCAAAAGACAGTAGGGACGACATACGTTCACAGAGAGAGGCCATGGTAGAGCGAGTGAACTTTGCCTTAAGTCGTGTGTCCCAATGGGGCCATCACAATCTAGTGCAGTTCAATGCCGCCAAAACGCAAGCGTGTCTGTTCTCCGCTAAACGGAGCCCATTCGACCTGGCTCCTACTTTCCGAGGTGCACCTGTAAATGTAACCGGCTCCCTAGAACTCCTTGGCATGGAGTTGAGTTCTGACCTCAACTTCGGCACTTTCATCGAGTCCAAAGCACTGACTGCGGCGAAAAAGCTGGGCATCCTTAACAAGGTTAAGCGGTATTTCACGCCGGGACAGCTTCTAACACTTTATAAAGCTCAAGTCCGATCGTGTATGGAGTATTGCTGTCACCTATGGGATGGCTCAGCCAAATACCAACTGGCCGCATTGGACTCGGTAGAACGCAGAGCCAGGAGGTTGATTGGCGACAAGAAGCTGGTGGCCCAACTACAACCTCTAGCCCATCGGCGTAAAGTTGCCTGTCTGGCGGTGTTTTACAGATTGCACTTCGGTGAGTGTGCTCATGAGCTACACGAGCTCATTCCCCCGTCTCCGTTTTTCCACCGGACATCTAGACGTACGGCGGGATACCACCCTTTCTTGGTCGATATTCCTCGTATCCGCACGCAGCGTTTCTCGAATTCCTTCATTATGCGCACCGCAAAAGAATGGAATTCCCTGCCGGCGTCTGTGTTCCCAAATGCATATAACCCGGATATATTCAAGAGACGAGTGCATAGGCATCTTTTGGGTGAGCTCGCTCCATCGTAGGCCCCGTCTATGCTCTCGGGCTGGTCTGGGACCAAGAGCAAGCCCATATATGTAATAAAAAAAATAAAAAAAAAAATTAATTCCTAGGCAAATTGGAGATGATACAGCTACCCTTTGTTCACGTGCGTGAAATCACCCAGGTGAACAAAATATCCCATTTTCACCCCACGTGACCCCTTTCTATGCCTCGTTCGTTCTCAAGCTGTCATCGCCTAGCTAGTTATACAGAACTGGCACGGAGAGCACTCGCCCGACAAAGCTCGCGAGATGCGGTCATTAGATGGTTAGTGTGGGGCCGAGAGAATAGCGAGGCAAGAGAGGAGCGATCGATATGGTTCTGCTTTGTGATTTTTAAGGATGTCAATATTACATCGAAACTACACAGAAATATGTTCATAATATTCGATTTAGGAACTTATCAGTCAAGACTATCTTTGTTTGTGGAGTGTTTCACTATATAGTTTAAACCTTCGGACACACGTGATTCGAGACACAAAAGACAATAGTAGCGCGACAGCCGGTTGTCGCTTGGTTTCCGAAAGTAGATATCTAATTATATTATAAATTGTTGAAACATGTCGAACATTTAACCAAACAACATAGCCGGTTTTTCCTAACCGACTACTCTGAGAAGAAACATCAAAAATAATTTCAGAGGTCAAAAAGATTGAAGGCCATACTTTTAATAGTCAGATCATTTTTTTTTGGTGAGTGGGAAATCATCCAATGACTGCTCCCGTCCTGGGTGCGGCGGGAGGGCGTGTCAGACTCTTACTGACTAAAACCCACTCATGTTCCTTCAATTGCCCTTTATGTTCCAGGGTCACGGTAACTATTATAAACATTTCGCAACCCCGGCAGGCGTTGGCCCTGTTGGGCCCCTTTCTGTGCTGACTCCTTCTCTTTGAGGCGCGCGTGGAACACTAACGCGCCGTCGACGCGGTCCTGGTCCTAGCCGGGTGGCGAGCTACCCATCGCTCGCCATCCGCAGAACCGCGCCTACGGCGGCCGGTAGTCGTCTTGCGACTCTCGACGTCTTCGCCTGGGTCTAAGTCCGGAGCGAGAGGCTCGTCGTTGCCTCTCGCGCGCCACCGCCTGCTTCACTAGCATAACTGCTTCGCAGAAGGAGGCGACGGCATCCCATTCTATCTCGCCCCGAAGCATGGCCTGAACCAGCGCCGGGCGCGAGAGGTCACCGCCGCCGATCGCCTCTACGAGGACACGTCGATGCTCCGCCCATGCGCGGCACACCTCCACCGTGTGCTCGACCGTGTCCTCCAGGCGACCGTTGCTGCAGTGGTGACACCCAGGCGTCTAATAGTCAGATCATGTGAAGACCATTTAGAATATTGGCTGTTTTTTTATATACAAAAAATCTTCATAAAAAACGCTATTTCAATGGCCCCAAATTTATCGCTCAGGGAACTACTGAAGAGAAACTAGAACCGTGTTAAGATACCCCTTAAATCTTAAAGTATTTGAGAGGGATGACTCAAAATATTACTTCATGAACTTTAACTTCTTTTTTAAAACGGTAAGTTTCAAAGATTACAGGAATACATAGAAAATGATTCTTGGTATGGTTTCCATTGAGCTTTAGAAAGAGACAGTCAGAGGAATGTGTGAGAGTGATGCCGCTATATCTTTTTAACCAACTTCAAAAAGGTGGTCATCAATAAATCGTATTATTATTTGTATGTACGACTGACTGTAATTGTTATATTTCAAAAAGTATGTAGTCAGTGACTGCAAGACAAAAAAGAAAACAAAAGATGGTGCCTTTCGGAGTTAAAGTAATTTTTCCCTGTAGGTCCTTTGACGGCAGTTTTATTTTTTGAAAACGATTTTTCTTTTTTCTTTTTTAATATACAAACTTTCTGTCCTTTAAATATTTTAAATTAAATTCAGTTTCATTACCACTTTATCTCTAAAAAATTAACTTTTTAAACGTAGAGTTTAACCTAGGAGCAGCTAAAATACATTAAAATTATCGTACAACTTATCCTCACGATACCTTGGTAAAGATTGACAGTTATTAAAGTTTCTAAGTACCCGTTATTACAACAGTGTAGAGCTGAGACGAGTTGCTAGTGAAAAATAAAATCCCTTAGAGCTCGATTTTCTGGCGAACAAAGTCACGGCCAGAAGCCAGTATTTGACGCCAGCCTGCCGGGGCGAGCGGAATGTTTATAATAGTTACCGTGACCCTGGAACATAAAGGCCAACCGAAGGAACATGAGTGGGTTTTAGTCAGTGAGAGTCTGACACGCCCTCCCGTTGCACCCAGGACGGGAGCAGTCATTTGATGATTTCCCACTGCCAAAAAAAAAACCTGTTTCAAGCTGAGACGAGTTCCTGGTGAAATATAAAAATATCCCCGAATAACTTAACTTTCAAGCGACCGAAGTCACGGACTGAAGCCTGTATTTTAGTTGCGGAATGTTTTTAATAGTTACCGTGACCCTGGAACATAAAGGGCAACCGAAGGAACATGAGTGGGTTTTAGTCAGTAAGAGTCTGACACGCCCTCCTGCCGCACCCAGGACGGGAGCAGTGATTGGATGATTTCCCACTCACCAAAAAAAAAAAAGTATTTAACGCCAGATAAGTACAATTTCTTAATATGACAGCTTTCTTAATGTGTTGTTACGTCAGTAAGTAATGTGTATGTTTATGACAGACTTAAAAACGAACGAGAACATTTATAATGGGCAACTAATGTGCTTTTTGTGTTAATGGAACTTTGTCGGTATTACTCGTAAGAAGTTATTCTTATAACTGATGTTATTTTATGTGCTTTTTGTAATGTGTGGTTGTGGCGACATCTGTTGTGGGATATGTGAATTACGTTTGACGTTTCGTACATCGCGCAATCGAAATTTGCGTTGTAAATGTTTATTTTATAAATTCTAAGAGCTTTTATTAAGCTTTAACCTCATTATACTCAAACTACTAATATAATTTTAACGCTGTGAAATCTGTTGCTGTCCTTACTTTGTCCCTTTACAGTGACAAAGACAGCAATATATTTAGGGGAATTAATATTAAGTGAAGTTTGAGTATTCGGACATGAGGTAGAATGCATATAACCCGGATGTATTCAAGAGACGAGTGCATAGGCATCTTTTGGGTGAGCTCGCTTCATCGTAGGCCCCGTCTATGCCCTCGGGCTAGTCTGGGACCAAGAGCAAGCCCATATGAAAAAAAAAACAAAAAAAAAAAGATAAAACTTTTTCAAAAAAATAATAACCGCCTTCAAAAACGAAAAACTCAAAAATAACTAAAATTTCGGAAGTCGGTGGCAACACAAATTCAGATAAATTGACTGGCAGAAGAGAAGCCACCGACTTCCGAAATTTTAGTTATTTTTGAGTTTTTCGTTTTTGAAGGCGGTTATTATTTTTTTGAAAAAAGTTTTTTATTTTTTACTATTTAGTGTCGAGTCCAACTATGTCTGAGTGTGTATGACATCTTTCAAAGTAATTTATTTTCAAAATAAAACTTTTTCGTTTTATAATCTTATAAAACGAAAAATAAAAATTGAAGTTACGCACATTATAATATCGTCAATGTATAATTCGTCGATTTTTTTTGTTCTTGATGAATTTTTCAAGAAGCACTAAACCGATCGCCACAAAATTTATATGGGACCACCTTTGAATCATGACTTAGCAAACAAAAAAAGAACCATCAAAATCCGTTCACAATTGACGGAGATATCGCGTAACAAACATACAAAAAAATACAGACGAATTGAGAACCTCCTCCTTTTTGAAGTCGGTTAAAAATAATTTGACTTTGTCTTGCTAGAGCGAAGATGTGCAGAAATAGAAAAGAAAAGTAAAGAAAAAAATAGAAAAGTTTGAACTTTAAGTTCCTTATTCTAAAGTCAGATTAGTTATCACCATCATCTCCCTAGCCTTTTTCCAACTTTGTTTGGGGTCGGCTGCCAGCCTAACCGGATTCAGCTGGATACCGGTGTTCTACGTGGAGCGACTGCCTATCTGACCTCCACAACCCAGTAACTGGGCGACACGATACCCCTTGGCTAGACTGGTCTGAATTTCTGACTAACCAGTAACGACTGTCAAAGTTCTACGAATGACAACCGGGACCAACGGCTTTACGTGTCTTCCGAGGCACGGGATGTCAGTGATGTCTAAGACAAACTTTAGAAAGTACATATGAATTGAAAAAGTCACATTGGTACTTGCCCGGATTCGAACCCACAACCTCTTACACGAGAGGCGGGCGCCTTTTCCACTGGGCCATCACGACAAAAGTCAGATCTAAACTAAAGTCAGATTAGTTAATCAGTCAGAATTTAGTAGCTCGTTTAAGTACTTGGTTCTTAGAAGAATGAGGCATACCGTGAAATCCTTATAATACAGACTCAGAGTAAAATAACCTAGAATAGAGAGGGACGTAACTGTATGGCTATTTTTCTAGGTTTGTTCTTAATTTAAAGTAATACTTAAATATATTTGAATTTCTGCTAGCGATATTAAAATAACAGTTTTTTCCGACAAATGAAAGAATATGAAAGATTATTATGTCAATTTAAAGAGTCACGTATATTTTAACTAGCTTTTGCCCGCGGCTTCGCTCGCGTTAGAAAGAGACAAAAAGTAGCCTATGTTACTCTCCATCCCTTCAACTATCTCCACTTAAAAATCACGTCAATTTGTCGCTCCGTTTTGCCGTGAAAGAAAGACAAACATACAGACAGACAGACAGACAGACAGACACACTTTCCTATTTATAATATTAGTATGAATATTTTCATTATTAATATAAACTCAAAATTGGATCAAAACCATCCATCCACAGAAGCATTTTTACTGTTATTCAATCATTTCATAAACATTACCTATCCCCAAATATCAATGAAAAATAGTTGAAGAAACACAATGCTCCATATTATGACTCATACATCGATGTAAGGAATGCTCAAACCAGATAAATAAGCAACATCCACGCTCCGAGGTAGGCACAGATAAAAATAATACATTACTACACAAACACTCTAACTTATCTATGTAGTGCGTTTTATTTATCTATGGCATTATTATGAACCTTGAGTGGAAATATAATAATTATGTTCGACATTTTTGATAGGGTATCGGTTGAAAGGTAGCTAATGGTGTGATTGGTTGGACGCATTCCGATCGTTCCCGAATTTAGCCGAAGAGAACCGAAGATGGGCCGTTAATTTGAAGTTTGATGGAATGGTCGTTCGGAGATTGAACATTACAAATTGTTACGTCAAGTAGATTGTATTGATGGTAGAGGAAAAAAAGATTGTGTATTGTTATTATTATAAGAAAGAGTAAAAGTTAATTTCTTTGTTTGTTTAAGGTGTTCTCTGTAATACTGTTATGCGACTGCCTATCAGGCATCCACAATCCACTGAATAACAGGATTATCCTTGTTTAGACTGATTGCTGGACTTTCTGTCTGTAAAAAAACTACAGTTCCTCAACCAACACCAAAAGATTAACGTGCTTCCCGATACACGAGATGTCAGTAATATCTTAAAGGTTACAACATTTTGTAAGCAATTCATGTTGCTAGAGACCAGAAGAAATAGTTAATTTATAAAAATAGTAATGCAGCAAAATGAGCATAACCGTATTGCTGCATATGGCAGCTAAGTAAGTATAAGACTGAAAAATCGCAATGGTACTTGCTTGCTAAGCAAAGAAGTGAGTGCTTTTACTACTGGGCCGTCATGACATTCAACTGTGGTTACTTACAACGTATTTTAAGATTAAAAAAATCCAACCAACGAAAACTCTCCTACACCTTATCCCTTAAATCTCTTTAACCATATAATCATCCTCCTCCGTGTCACAATCCATGTTCAAACAAACGTCTGTTTGTTTTGTACGTTTGTTCAACGCATTGTCTCACCTGCTCAGCGAAGGGATACGTTTCCTGTCTACGTTTTTGAATTAGAAGTTTTTTAAGTTTTGAAGATTTTGACGGTTTTTGTAAACCGTTGCCCCTCACTAGAATATTTCTTCTTTAACGTGGGTGCGTTTACAAATATATGAACTAAGAAACATAAATAACGAGTTTAGGAACAAATCTATAGTAAAATTACAAGGAATTAATTATTGTGGGACAACTCACACACGGTCATCTGATCCGAAACTAAGCAGAGCTTGAACTTACGTAACCAAAGAACTGATAAACATACTTATATAATTTATAAATACGCACTGAACACACATACATATTATAGATAAATTACATCCAGATACAGAACAAACAATCATGCTCTTGCTAATCACACAAAGTTTGTCCTGGGTGGGAATCGAACCCACGACCTCCGGCTTAACAGTCAGGGTTACTAACCATTACACCAACAGGCCCGTGATATTATAAAGCCAAAGAAATGGTTTGTTTAGTTGAACTAGCTGATCTCTCATGATTTTTAGGAAGTACAGGTCCAAATTTAATTTTGAAATAAATTTATTTTTGTGATGGATAGCCCATAATATCAAGGAAGGCTATGTAAAACGAGACGACGTACGGCAGTGGCGCAGCAACTAAAGATGCGGGCTTAACCACAGGGGACGGCAAGTATATTTGATTCGTGCGAAAACCGAACCGACGACACACAAAACAGGTGTAGAGGACTTAGCCAGTAAGCTAACCGTGTCCAGGTTCTTTCTCTCCGCGCCTGCCACCGTCTGCCAGCTAAATTCTCATAAGTGAGAATATTCAAAGCTTACTTCCCACTTATTGTGGTAAAAACTGAAGCTAGAATTTCAGTCTTACCAATTCCAGTACCACAAACAGTACCGAAGTCTAATTGGTTGAATCTGGTTAGACTGGACGTCGACTTTATACAAGGTGCATTTTAGAATTTGCAAAACCTTTCAGGGAATAATTGTGTTAGAGATTCTCAACCAGAGTCAACAATAAAATATAAAAAAAATGTGAAGCCAAGTATTATAGCTTACGGCGCGTTTTGTTTCACGCGCGCCTCAAAGAGAAGAAGTCAGCGCGAGAAGGGGCCCAACAGGGCCAACGCCTGCCGGGGTTGCGGAATGTTTATAATAGTTACCGTGACCCTGGAACATAAAGGGCAATCGAAGGAACATGAGTGGGTTGTAGTCAGTAAAAGTCTGACACGCCCTCCCGCCGCACCTAGGACGGGAGCAGTCATTTGATGATTTCCCACTCACCAAAAAAAAAAGTATTATAGCTTTTACAGTAGAATTTAGAACATAGGCTGCATAATAACATAACATTCCAAAACCCATAGGGGCAAAACGGAAACCAAAGACCTAACATAAAGCGAATGAAACTGCAAAAACACTACATAGTGTAAAAAAAAATCACTTTCCGATGTCTGTCCGTCTCTAGGTATGTTTAGATGTTTAAAACATCGAAACGGGTTTGATACGATTTTCCTAATACATAAGGGGATTCAAGAGGAAGGTTTATGTATGTTTATCACATGCCTATTTTAAAGAAAAGCCGAGATTTTTAAAGATTCGTCACACCCGTGTCATACTCGTCGGGTCTCTAGAATAAAAGTATCTTCAATTAAATCATAAAAAACTATAATTGCCTAAACAGACAGAAAACCAAAAACAACATTAGGTTTATTTTCAATCTGAGAAAATATGACCATGTCTCTGACTACAGGTCTGAGCTAAATTGGTTGCCCATTCGCAAGAGGCGAAATTTGCGTGCTCTGACTACGCTCTTTTCTTTGCTACATTGTCCCACTCCGCCTTCCTATCTCATCTCTCAGTTCCAATTTTTATGTTCTTCGCACTCTAGAAACCTGCGCTCTTCCAATAATCTTCTTTTACTTTGCCCTTCTCATACTTCAGATTTAGTTCATTCTTCCTTTCGGATTCAATCCATTCTTCTCTGGAATGCGCTTCCTCTCGATATCAGGACGGCCACTAGCCGTTATGGATTCAAGCGGAAATTGAGGATTCATTTTCAAAATATATGAGCAACAAAGAATGTAGTGACTGGTCAATAGACTCTCTATTGACCAGTCACTACATTCTTTGTTTTATATGTATGTATGTATGTATTTATATTTATTTAAGTAGTATATACTTTAATATATAAATAAGTAGGTAATTATGTCTATTCTTTTTTTTTTCTTTTTTAAGTTGCATTCTTCTATTCTATTTCTTTTTTTTTTTTCTTTTTATTAGTGCACCTGCCATGTAATCTCTGCACCACCCTGGGTAGACTGGTAGAGAATGCCTAAGGCATTAAGTCCGCCATTGTACATATGTGCATAAAGTTTAAATAAATAAATAAATAAACACTACAGAATATCCCAACAACGCCTCACCTGCAACATACTTACCCAGTCTAACATTACGCATAAGAACTTCACAATAAATTCAGTTTTTCTCATAATATAAATAAACTGTATATTAACAATATATAAACTGGGAAAGCCATCGATTTCCGATAACCCTTCTTTATGACCCTATGTGACCTCCATAAATATAATAAGATTTTGGTCCGTCCGCTCCTTGGGTAAATACTTTATTTATTTTTATTATATACGCACGAATTTTGATTAAAAATAATGTTGGGAGGGACAAGATAAAGTTTATCAAAGTCAATAAGGTAAGGCTTTGACTTTTAATGTGATATTTTAGTGTTTTGACGGTATTTCTAGTGTTTTTTTTTTTGTGTTTTCGGACTCTTTTTAAACTGAATTTAGCTTTCATGCATGTAGGTTTATTTGTTAATATTCGTCTATACTAAATAGCTTTGTATATCTTTGAGATCATAAAGTAACCGTATTTGTAATATCTAACTAATTACCTTATTACAATCTAGTGCTATACACGTGAAGGTTTTTTTTTAATATCTTGGGACAATTCACACACTGCTATCTGATCCCAAGCTAAGCAGATCTTGTGTTATGGTAACCAGATAACTGATATACATACTTATATAATTTATAAATGCATACATATTATAGATAAACAACACCAAGACACGGAACAAACAATCATTCTCATCACAGTTCAAATCAAGTTTGTCCTGGGTGAGAATCGAACCCACGACCTCTGGCTTAGCAGTCAGGGTCACTGACCACTAGACCAACAGGCCCGTCACAACGTTAATCAACGATTTCGTTTTTCTAAGATCACATAAAAATAATGTTGAGTGTGGACTTATTACTGTGCAAATATACAGCCTTGTGACTGATGATCACACGAACATCTTAGTTTTGTACTATCTCTATCTAAGACAATTGTTCAACAGTGACAAAAAAAATGTTAAAAGGCCCGTTTGCAACTAACAAACTTAATTAAAAATAACACGCAACACTCCTGACAAACGATACAACAAAAGAATAGTTAACACAAAAATTAATTACTCATCATTGCTGTAACCGATACACACGATTTCCGTTCACCTAACAAAGGGGGTCCATAAATTGTAGACAACACTTATTGTCCATACACAATAGATTGTAACAAGCCTTAATGGCGGTGATTACTAACTCGGAATTTCATTAACCTTTAACTTTAATTCTTGTTTAATCCGGAGTTAGGTGCGCCTAAATAAAAATATATTAGGATATTTTTTGGATAATTTATGGTGATCGAATTGAGATCGTTTTTGCTTTAACATCTTAGCCTAGGGTTTTAGGTAATATTGTTAAATATTGATATGTCGCTGCATTTGTTGTCAATAATCATGAATGAAAAACAAAGAAATACACAATACTCAAACTCAAATCATTTATTTCTAATAGACCATTTCAAAGGCACTTTAGAACGTCAAAAACAAAGAAAAATGAATCTAGTTGCTCATTCCAAAAAGTTGATTCGTATGGAGAAGAACGGGCAAGAAACTCCATACTTACTCTTTTAAAATAATGCTTTTACAATAGTATTTGTACATGGTTTTTTGTGAAGAGTTAAAATATGATAAACTAATCAATTAAATTTACTACCCCTACTACCTACTACTTTCTAATTTTATAATAGTTAAAGTATGTGTGCAGGTTTGTCATTACTCACGCAAAAACTACCAAATGGATTTTATTGTAACTTTACAGTTATACTGAATGTACAATTAATCCTTCGAACACACGTAATTTGAGACACAATAGAAAGACAATAGCCGCCCGACAGCCGGCTGTCGTTGAAAGGTTAAATAACATATATGCTATCCTCACGCTATGACCCTTGGAAATGGCAGCAGTAGTCAAATATCTAACATTACATCGTAAATCCGGTGTTAAAACTGGATCTTTTTAATATCCCTACATTTTCTTCAGTTACCGAAAAAAATTGTCTGTTAAACGAAACCTACTGGCCTTTTAATAGCCCGAGATCCTACTAGATCTTATCCAAAAGTTAAATATCTTAGGGAACGTCTTGAAGAGTAATAAATGTCTAGGCTGAACCAAGTACCAACTATTAGGTAACCCTTAATTGACTTTTGCGGTACTTAATAGGCAGTAATTTAACATAGTGGCGACTTTAACAAGATACATAGTTGTGTAGTTACAAATTATGCTAAATGGGAGCAATGTTTTACTACACCTTAATTTGTAGTGTTTAGCCGGGGAACCCTTTAGACCTTGTGACCTTGTAGGGCTGAGACTTTATCAATTTGCTAAGGTCGTCAAATCTGTCAGGTATTGGGTTTGACGGGCCTGTTGTTCTAGTAGTCTAGTGACCCTAATTGCTATGCCAGATGTCGTGGGTTTGACTTCCACCCAGGACAAACTTTGTGTGATGAGCACGATTGTTGTTTTGTGCCTATAAAAGTAGGTATATCAGTTGTCTGGTTTCCATAACACAAACTCTGCTTAGTTCGGTATCAGATCGCCGTGTGTGAGTTATATTAAGATATTTATTTTATTTATTTATACTTTATGGTTTGCCTCATAAGTTTGCCTGTACAATTGAACTACACAGGTAAACAGGAGGG
Source organism: Athetis lepigone (assembly GCA_033675125.1). NCBI lineage: Eukaryota > Metazoa > Arthropoda > Insecta > Lepidoptera > Noctuidae > Athetis > Athetis lepigone. The sequence continues at coordinate 1,672,415 of CM066222.1, read as the reverse complement.
TATACCACTCAGCTAGAGTTAATCTGACAGGTATTATGTAAACAAGCCTGTCAGGTATACCCTAACGTATGTGGCCGCCGCTATAATTGTTTTCCTATATTTAAATTTCTTAATTTTAGTTTTATTTACAAGTATACTGTAAATGGTATTTAACTTTTCGACGGTCACTATAATATATTCTGCTGCCTTTCAACAATCAAACGACAGCCGGCTGTCGCACTGCTATTGTCTTTCTATTGTGTCTCGAATTACCTATGTTGGAAGGTTTAATTAAATTCAATATTGTTATTAAATATGTTATTTACTCACTTCATCGTATTCCCAAAATAAGTAATTTTTAAGGTGACTGGACCTGCCATTAATTTACTTTTAAACCTATTTTGCCGGTCGTTTCTCATTTAAGAGTTGACAGCTCATGACCTAGATTTGTCTGAAATAGAATTGTTAAAGTATTTAACGAATTTCCGACCATATTTGAGATAAAAATAATTGAAATATTTCACGTTAAAATAATTTCTGTTTATCCTTTGATTTTAAAATATTACGGCATTTGATGACAATATGTTTATAATCAAAGATTGCGGCATTTATTTTATTATCTGCTAATAATTTTATTATAATTTTATTTTATTATTCTTGCTTTAGCTTACCTGTCTACTGATTCTTGTACTATACTAATATTGTCAGTGAAAACTTTTAATTAGCTTTCTATCACTGTATCTGTATTCTAGCTGTAAGTTTTCTTAAGAAATAAAATAAAATAAAATAAGTAAAATAAATAATGCTGTCAAACGTTCACTCTGTTTTTTGTGAATTATTTGGTTAAATACCGACGATTACTGTTTAGTATTAAAATCCTATAAGTATGGCATATATTTTACTTCCGATTATAAATAAATATGCCAAAAGTTCCCTCTAATGGTGTTAAAAAATTTGGTCAAATCCCAAATGGTGAAACCCTTTTAGTTTTGGCGCTAGACTGTCCAAATTAGTCACTACTAAAATAAAATATACGTACAATCGTAAATCAAATGTAAGTCGTGCAACAAAATAAATCTCTATCTAAATCTAACTGAATCTAAATCTCATTCAAAAATATCCATCGGTGTTCAAGATGTTGCGGAATGTTTATAATAGTTACCGTGACCCCGGAACATAAAGGGCAACCGAAGGAACATGAGTGGGTTTTAGTCAGTAAAAGTCTGACACTTCCTCCCGCCGCACCTAGGACGGGAGAAGTCATTTCATGATTTCCCACTCCCCAAAAAAAAAACGGTGCTTAAGATAAGTATATCTCATGGGCTAATTAACTTTGCTGGTTATTGGTAAACAACTAACACATTATAATTATTAGATCTTAAAACCCAAACAGAGAAATGCCGAAGCTGTGATATTTTACTACAACATCCATACTAATATTATAAATGGGAAAGTGTGTCTGTCTGTCTGTTTGTCTTTCCTTCACGGCAAAACGGAGCGACGGATTGACGTGATTTTTTAAGTGGAGATAGTTGAAGGGATGGAGAGTAACATAGGCTACTTTTTGTCTCTTTCTAACGCGAGCGAAGCCGCGGGCAGAAGCTAGTATAATAATATTAATATTATAAAAGATATGAACACTAATAACTAGAAATCCAGCTCGCGGCAATCAAGGTCACACCGAGATGATTTACGCGCGGAAATTAAACTATTGTTGTAACCAAGCTCTGTTAAACATATCGACGGAGATCTTAGGGCCATATCACACTAGCAGTTCTCATGTGGCTGCCGACCGGGGCGGGCGCGCAGCGTTGGCGAACACACCTTGAGCACCTTACGCTTCTAGTTGAGTTTAACAATAACTGATAAAATATGTTTTTTGAGCTTGGACACGTCCACTCAAATTGTTTGCTTCTCTCACCAAGAGAGCACTTTGGTCATCATAGTTTTAAAAGATAATGAATGACAACCGGCCACATCGTTAAAAAAAATCATCACCGCGACTGCACAGAAGGGTGGCACTTTCACTCACAGTGGCAAATTCGCAACGTTTTCGTCGCGTATTTGTAGCAAGCTAACGTCGAAATTACACTGTTTTTTGCGGCGATCTCGTTACGCGCCCGCTCCGCTTGGAAAACGTTCGCAACCCGCTGGTATGAAAAGGCCCTTAACTCTATGATTAGTAAGAAGGTACAACACTAATGGTTTGGTAATATTTCGATGTACGTGAACGGAAATTAAAGTAGTTTTTCATTGTAGGGAGTGGGAGTTTGTTGTAGTGATTAAGGTTCGGGAGATTTGTGTGTGTGTCCTTAGGTTTTGCTGTATTTTTATGTAGTTTCATTTGGTAATGTGATAACACTATGTAATATAAAAGAAATCATTTAAAATACGGTCGTTATAAAAAGATTTTCATCCTGATTGTACAAAAGTAGGGTTCGAAACACCCCTTAAAAAAATAATAATGTGTCAAGGGTCTGGTGCAGAAGGCGGTGCTCTTAGACACGGCGCACATTAATAATAAATAATAATAAATCATTTATTGGTTCAATAAAGGTTACAAAAATATGAACACTGTCACTTAAACTAGGTAAATCCTGTGCTATAAGTAACAGTTAAGCCTCGAAGTTGACCTAGGGAACCAGTTAGTACAAACTATCTTAGGATAATATAAAAAGCAAAAAATAAAAAAATAATAAAGCTAAATAATTTTTTTAGTACATTTAAAAACAAAAGAGGCCAAAGTATGTAGGTGAGTACAATATTGGAATTGTGTGTAAAAGGTGACGTGTGTGTATGTTCAAGTTCGCGCGCGTTTGTATGGGTGTGTGTGTGTGTGCGTGCGGGTTTGTGTGTATACGTACTTGTGCGGAGGCATTGTCAGGAGGTTCCTCTCTCTGGAGCCCTGACCACCGGTAGCTTGGACCTTGTTCCCGATGCCGGTGGGCTACTATTTTTTATATTTTTAAATGTTTATTTATATATTAATAATTTAAAAATATAAATTATAATTATGTTTAGCTTTGAATAAATGGAATAATAATAATTAAATTCTTGGTCCGACTGGAGCGGACGATAATCAGCAGCTAAAACGCCTACTAAACTCGATCAAATAAGTAAAAAAAAAATGAATACATAACATACATTTGTTTCGAAGCGTTTATAGTACGAATCCCTTTGAAGTCAGTCAGATTTTTTTTTGGTCTATTTTTTTGTAATACTGGTCCAGCACTGACATCGCAATATCATTAAAAAAAAAAACAAAAAAACGTAACTGCAATTCGGAACTTGGTGGCTCTGTGTCTGTTTAATGTAATAACATGAAACAGAAATATTTCGGAACATTTCGGAACTTAGGGCAATTGCCCTTTATGTTGTTGATTATTTAAATATTTCTTTTAATTTCCCCTTTTTTCAAAATTATTTACCCTGTACTTATCACTCCCACTACTAAGTGCAATAGGGATGTGGACTTCATCAAAAGAATGACATTCTGTTTAGTCCGTCTGTTAGACAGTCCAAAAATACTTGTCACATATTTTTTGCTTGATCAAATTAATAACAAAATACAAAGATAAAGAGCATCAAAGTTCCGGAGAGGGGGCTTGTGACGTCACTTGTCAGTAATAGTAAATATACAAAGGCGTGAAGTTTCACGAAACTTCAACGCACTGTATTATTGTCGTCATTTTCTGTTTACGAAAAAAGAGAAAAAATACGTGTCCCAATTTTTTTGATTATCTAACTGACGGACTAATTACTTTTTTTTTGTCATCTCGCATAATCAATTACACCTTACATATCGGAATCTGTTCAACAGTTTAGGCTGTAGAGCGTGTCATAGAATGAGACATAATAACCCTCCTTACGGCAGTTGGGTAACTAATCAAGTACACACCAAAAATACTTAGATTTGAAGGGTCTTCTGACCGAAACTTGTACACAAAACACACATTTAATACTCGTAGTAACCAATCAAAGATATTGCGTATAATTACTCGAAAGGGTGTTTCTTAGTTTCCATTGAATTTGTACACAAACTCGCGTAAACTAGCTTTATTTGACTATGTTTGTGGGTTTGCTTGGCTTAGTTTGGCCTCGCCTGGCCTTTAATCATGACAATGTACTCTTCTTGTTAGCAGACCGCAGGCCGTCAAACTTTGGCCTCCAAGGAAACGGCCATGTTGTTGAGATTTGACATTTGAAAGTGAACGTTAGATATAAAGAAAGAAAATTGTTTTGTGTCTGGTCTTATGCTCATTTATGCGGTTTTTTCTTACACCTCCGCTGTTCTTTTCGGATTAATTTCGTTGCGGGATCCAAGACAGTTAAGTCGCTTCTCCGGGACTCGCCGTGCTTCATTGCTCGCAGCTTTCTGGTGGACTCCACTGTTGATTCTGGCTTTCAGGAGTTGCAGTGGTTGGGAATAGTGTGGTGGAATTGTCCAAAAAGTCCACGTACGGTATAATAAGCTCATAGTTCATCAGCAGAACAATATTGCTCACAATATTTTGTCGTATAGCAAGCCAAAAATTGTATACTTTTCGTCTGAAACGACGTTATAAACATTTTATCATCCTCTGTGAAAAAACTGTGATTTCGGGGGAAGCCTTCCCCATCACTAATGTTTATATTTAGGAAAATCGAAAATTTTATCAGTCTAGGGTAGGCTAGAAACAGTCACATGTACACTAAAAAAATATTCGGTCCTATCACGAATTTTTGTTGATTTTACCAAACTTCTTAAGTTGGCGTTACCAAATTTATTTGGTGGATTACACCTATGTTTTGTTAATTTTTCAAAACAACTATTTTTTTTATAGAAGTTGTTGGAAACTTAAAATTAATAATCCGTGGATCCACCTAAGACGCTCCTGACACATCTGCAGCGGTTCTACAACTTCTTAAGTTGGCGTTGTACCAAATTTATTTGGTAGATCCAAATAAATTTGGTAACGCCAACTTAAGAAGTTTAGTAAAATCAACTAAAATTCGTGATAGGACCGAACATTTTTTTCAGTGTATTAGGTATGTGTTAGTGACACAGTACATTTGTCAAGGTCATGTGCTTCAGTAGCTGTCTTCGTTCCTCATCTCTTTATTTAAGAAATTCGAGGAAATTTAGTGCGAAGAATAACCGCACAAAATTTCACTGAATTTCTGTGTCGCTTTTTGCTGAAAATATTTTCGTTAGTGAAATAAATGTTTGTCGAAATTCATATGTGGTTAAAATAATATAGTTTTGATGTAATTGTGATAATAGAATAATGAAAATAATGATCAGTTACGGCGACATTTTTTTAAAGGAATTTCTCTAACTGTTCCGCCATTTGAATTTACTTTTAAGTTGAAAATTCTGTGAACAGTCTGTTCGCAAAAATGGTTTTACCTAAAATTTTCCAGTACATAAAATATGTGATTTACATCATCTTCTATAAATATATAACAGTAAACCGACTGATTGATTGATTGACTGTTGATATATCAACGCACACCCCAAACCGCTAGTCCTAGAGTCATGAAACTTGAAGAGTATGTTCTTAGTGAACCCTATGAGAATGGATTTCTGCAAATTCCAACCCCAAAAGGGAAAATAAAGCGGATGAAAGTTTCTACATTCACGCGAGAGAGGCCGCGAGCTAAAGAGTAAAAAAAATGTTTACTAGCTTTTGCCCGCGACTTCGTTCGCGTTGAATAATAGTACCCGTTCCCGGGTAATTTCCGGGATGAAAACTGTCCTATGTACAGTCCATGACAAGTATGGACATTTAACATATTAGTATGGATTTTGATGAATTACATTAACGTAATAGTTATTTTTATCTATGGAATTTTACAGAGGTTTAGTTTTTATCCCCTTGTATAGTATATCGCTTATGGTAGAAACGGACAATGTCGCAAAAATAAAATAAAGCCCCAGTTTCTATCTAGGTACAAAGCAACTCCTTTTTCCTTCATCACAGTCGCTTCACTGGTTTTTAGGTAACAGACAGTTACAATTGCATTTGTACGTAAATAAATAAAACTACTTATTACCTACTTTTCCTTAGTGGACTTTGCCTCCAGGGAAAAATATGGAGTGTTTAAACTCCGTTCATTTATTTTTTCGTGCTGATGTGCAAAATGAAACCCAGTTGCAACAAATGTTGACCAACGAGTTTTTGATTGCTCTCCGGTGTACAAAATATGGAGCAACTATGAAGCTAGTACCTAAAATACAGGTCTGTATACAAGGTGCATTTTTGAAACTGCAAAAATTTTCAGGAGGTTGTTATAAAACTCGTTGTAAAATATGATACCTGATCAACAGTCAATAATTATGATTCTTTAAGATAACCCTGAAAAAAAAAAATATTTATTTGTTTATTAAGGTTTGCCAACAGCTTCTGTATACAAAAGAACTTAAATATAAAACAAAAACGGTCTAGGACTTATACAGTCGCCAATTACAGGCCAACCAGCATGTCTACAAAACGGATAACAAATTACAAATACAAAACCCTAAATACAGAATAAAAAAAAAACACATTAACACTAGCACAATTACAGTAGTTAAAGAAAGTAAAAGAAGTAATAATAATATATAAACAAAAATACTCTAATAAATTTAAGTCCTTATATTCAAATTATACACCTTGTATAATGCATACTAGGGACTTGTTCCAGCTTTGCACGGGCGGGCGGGCTGGGTTTTCCTTTATGGTTATTTGGAAGTATTTATACTAATATTATAAGCCGAGGGATTTTTTTTTTTGGTGAGTGGGAAATCATCAAATGACTGCTCTCGTCCTGGGTGCGGCGCGGCGGGAGGGCGTGTCAGACTTTTACTGACTAAAACCCACTCATGTTCCTTCGATTGCCCTTTATGTTCCAGGGTCACGGTAACAATTATAAACATTCCGCAACCCCGGCAGGCGTTGGCCCTGTTGGGCCCCTTCCTGTGGGTTGGGCCCCTTCCTATGGAAGCTGAGGGATTCGAACCGAAAAAAACCTTTCAGTATGGAATAGCTTTTGTATTAAGGAAGGCTTCATGCTATATTACATCATGCAATAACCTTTGGGAGCGAAACAGTACTTAAGAAAATATGCGGATATAACTACAGGGGACGCCATATGTAGAACCTTTATTTATTTATTTATTTATACTTTATGCTCAACGGTACATAGGCGGACTTAATGCCGCAGGCATTTTCTACCAGTCAACCTAGGGTGGTGAAGAGATAGCATGGTAGGTGCATTTATGATACAAAAACCTAAATTTTTCCTTCTTTTTAATTACTTTATCTCTCTATTAATCTATCTATTATATAAAATCTATCTATTAATAGATGGTTAACAAAAACTTTATTTTAAACCATGTATTTACAGACATGGATGAGAAGGTAAATAGGTCGGAACGGTCATGTAAAGTCAGAAGTCGAATTACTTATGCTAATTAGACTAACAATATTCCTGAAGTACTGTTTAGTTTGCAATGACTCAGTAGATAGTTAGCTAAGATATGTTTGATGTTTTTCTGTATTTCGCTGTTCCAAATGCAATATTATGTCCTTACTAGCTTTTGCCTTGGCTTTGCCCGCGTGAGCATCAAAACTTCCATTTCCTATAATAAACCCTTTAAGGTTGGAATTCTCTTTTATTCTTTCTTATGGTGACATAAATAAACGTTACTAAGCACTGACTTTGGCTTAGCACTATACTTGTCACTGTTACACAACAGCTAAACGCCAAGTGCACGATAGAGACGGCAACATGGCTAAGCGAAAGTCAGTGCTTAGTAAAGTCTATTTATCTCGCCATTAGTGTAATGCGTCCAGATTGACGGTATCCGTACTAATATTATAAATGTGAAAGTAACTCTGTCTGTCTGTCTGTCATTCTGTCTGTATGTCTGTCTGTCTCTTCTTCACGCATACCACTGAGCCGATTTGAATGAAATTTGGTACAGATATACGTGTAGTCTGAGGCCCGAGAAAGGACATAGGATAGTTTTCATCCCGGAAATCTCCCGGGAACGGCAGCTATTAATCCACACGCACGAAGTCACGGGCAAAAGCTAGTAAATTAATATATAGGTATTTGATTGAATACCGCAATATTGCGTGCAATATTCTCCATCGATAACACATATTTGTGTGGTAGAGGCTAAAATATCTTTTGGCCAATATGACAGTTAAATCACTCGCGCTAAAAACGATCAACTAACTTCAGATAATGGTGCCGATTCTCTTGTGCACAAACTAACGTAAATTTAAGTTAAATGCATCTGTCTCTTTCCGTTTATTTAAGAAAAGGACAGAAGATCAAATATTAGTTAAGTCCTGTCAAATTTAGACACTCCATAGATAATTTAGACGCAATTTAAAAACATGGCGTCTAAATATACGTTAATTGTCATCAGGCGCTGTCTAATTTGACAGGATTAAACTAAAATGTATCTTCTGTCCTCTTCTTTAAGAAATGGAAAGAGAAAGATGCACTTAACTTAAATTTACGTTAGTTTGTGCGCTGACGATACTGCCATAACATCTGTGAACTCTAACCCAGCAATTGCCTCAGCAAATCTACAAAAACATATTTTTGAGATAGAGAAATGGCTTAAGACATGGAGAATAAAAGCCAATCAAAGCAAATCAGTGCACGTCACTTTCACTTTAAGAAAAGGCGACTGCCCACCAATCACTTTAAACGGGGATCAAATCCCACACGATACTACCGCAAAATACCTAGGTATGCATCTTGATAGGAGGCTTACCTGGCAGAAACACATTTGGAACAAAAGAAAAGCATTGGACGCAAGACTTCGTTCCATGCGCTGGCTGATTGGTAAAAAATCTCAATTAACAAATGAAAGCAAAATTACAGTCTACAAAACTATCTTGAAGCCTGTTTGGACATACGGAATAGAACTCTGGGGAACAACAAGTAACAGTAATATAGAAATACTGGAAAGATTCCAGACCAAAACTATGAGAGCTATGTTCAACATACCAAAATGCATACATAATAAATACATCCTGCATGACTTGAGACTCAATACTGTAAAACAAGAAATCGCTACGCGAAGCTCAAAGTACCAGCAAAAATTAACTGGACATGTCAACGCTCTAGCGGCCAAATTAACGGGTACTGGGAGTACTATTTTCACAAGACTGAGAAGGAATAGCGTTCCGAATCTCATTAACCGATTTACCAAAGAATAGAGAGAGTGGTCGTTGGACAACTAACTCTGCCTAAGGCAATAAATTCATAGATCAGACATGGCTCAGACAACGAAGCAGCTAAATGTCTACGACAGATCGCTGTGCTATGCGGGATACATAAAAAAAAAAAAAAAAAAAAAAAAAAGTTTGTGCACAAGAGAATCGGCACCAATATCCTCCTCAATAATTCTCTAAAGCTACAACAGAATTGCAATGTGTTCCAGAATATATCTCTTAAGTGCATTACTCCATAAGTCCAGTATTGGCGTCACCTGTTGGTCGTTCCAAACATCGTTACAGTAGAGTGTTTGCTTCAGCTTGTAAACGTTGTCGTATGAACCCGAGTTCATCTGTTGCATTCGATTCAAGCTGGAGACTTTCGAACATCGACTGTGGCTTGGTAACAAGACTTGGGGACTTGCAACGGGAATTTGGAGACAGTAAATGAAAATTTGGGCCGGAATAAACGTTGCTTTTCAGCTGACTCTAATGATGTTGTCGATTTGTCTATTTCTTTGCATTTTTGTTAGGTTATTTCTTAACTGATAGTGAATGATTACATCAGTTTTGAAAAACTCATCGTTATTATCATGTCGTAAGCCTCACTGCTGGACATAGGTCATGTACCTTCTTAGCTCTTTGTGTTTAGGGCCACGGTATCTTTTTCGAACAACCAGAAGCCCCGGCAGGAGATGACCCTAGCCGAGCAAATTTAAAGCGCTCGTGGAACACGAACGCGCCATCAACATGACCTGTCGACGTCATCAAGAGACGGATAGACGGTAAGCTAGCCATTTAGTCACCGTCCACAGGCCTATGGTTTCCGGAAGCCATCACGTGGCCCCTGAGGCTGTACATAAGCCTTACCTTACTTTTTTCACATGTCCGTTCTGTACCGCCTGTAACCAACGGTTCTCTGGACTTTAACAAGGTCCACCTAGCGAGAAAAACTACTTTATTTTAATTTAAACATAAATTAGATTTTACAAAAATAATGATTTTACACAATACAGAATATATTAGGTACTTGCACTTTGGATAAATTTTTTGCTGTCTATCATGACTAAAACATATGTGTTTAAACTTTTAAGCTAAGCGACAGTCAGCTGTCGCGCGGCTTTTGTTTTTCTATTGCGTCTCAAATCACGTATATTCGAAGTTTTAAATAACGGTCAATAATTACCAGTCAGTTCAGCAATCATAATCTCAAGCATCGTTCTACACCTCAATCAAATTAAACCCAAAATAAATCATCTAAATCGTCAGACATTAACCGCAAAAAGTGCCACAAAATACGTCTTCAAAAATAAAACCTCTCTCAGACATTAAAAGCCACCCCAACACGCCTTAAAACAAAAAAAAACTCGTCTAATCCGAGCAGGTAGAATGTCTTATCTTGTACTTAAACAAATACTCCTTAAGCTTCATGTTATGTCCCTAATCCCAAGGATTCCTCAAGGGTCCAGGACCCCGTTTTTTGTCACCGATAGTTGACGCAGTTTGGAAGTGTTTGAAAAAGGGTTAAAATGCTTAAGGGTTGCTATTAAGTTAAAGTTAAGTAAGTTAGTGTTTTTGGCGATTCAATTTAGTATAGGGTTAGAAATATTAAAACCTAATTATTGTGTTGGGTGATACGATGGCAAAGTGATTAAGGTTCCTTATTGCATGAGAAAAAAATAGAATTATAATTTATTTATTTTTTGAACACAGTACAAATCCTTCGTGTGTTTAGTATCCTAATATAAAAAAAACTTATTATGTCGGTACGCTGTTAATAACTATAAATAAATAAATTAATATGTTGACACGGCCACCTAATCCCGAACGGCAAATTCTGTACTATGGCCACCAGCCAACTGGTATACATACTTACATAGTTTCTGAATAAATACATAATTACATATAAATTACATACACCGAGACACAAAACAAACCAAAATGCTCATCACAGAAAAAAATGTCCTGGGAGGGAATCGAATCCACCACTACTTGCTGAGCAATCAGGGTCACTATCTACTAACCAGTCAAAAATCATTTTCCCATCAAGAAGCGGTTCTACAAAGGTCCTGTCCTTTGCATAATGCATTAATACTTTAATAGCAACGACATAAAGATAAATGGTGAACAGAGTATAACTCAATTCAGTTTTATAACTTCTTTGAAGATAGCGACTGATTCCTTAATTAGAGATCCTTGATGAAACGTGGGAAGGATACACCAGCATTTTTTGTTGTCTAATTTTACCAATATAACTTGGCTAAAATTACTTCTGATTTATCCATTTTTTAGGTGGAAAATATATGTTTTCTTACTCCTCCGCTGTTCTTTTCTGATTAATTTCGTTGCGGGATCCAAGACAGTTGAATCGTTGCTCCGGGACTCGTCGAGCTTCGCTTTTCTGGCGGACTCCACTGTTGATTCTGGCTTTCAGGAGTTAAAGTGGTTGGGAATAGTGTGGTGGGATTGTTATCCATTTTCCCTAGTAGCGTCGGCTTCCCGTGTAACTAGGTGCAGCAGAATACCAGTATTTTACATAGAGCGACTGACTATCAGACTTCCACATCCTTGTTACAGGGCAACAGGATACCCCTGGGTAGTCAGACTCCACTGTTGATTCTGGCTTTCAGGAGTTGCAGTGGTTGGGAATAGTGTGGCGGGATAGACCCAAAACAAAAAAATACCCCTGGGTTAGACTGATTATTAGATTTTCTACCTTCTGACTACCTAGAAAGACTTTGAATGATTAGCGACAATTGGGCCCAACAGTTTTACGTACTTTCTGAGGCACAGGATTTCAGTGAAAATAAATAATATTTCTGATGTTATGAAACGGTAAAATTATTTATTAGTAAGAGGGAATTTCGGAAAGGAAGAGTCTCATCTGATTTCTGAAATATTATTTCAATACAAAGCCACTGTATTCACTGCGATGCGAATGAAGTCGCGGTCACAAGCTAGTCTCTATCTTTCTTCATCCATATTATGAGGTAAAACTTATATTTTTTGTTACTTTGTTTTGGGATTATCTCCAGAACTAATGTTTTTTTTACGAATTGAAAGCTACATTAATCGTGAGTGCTACAAAATTATGTGCGGGTGGAGTCTCAGATAAATTATATTTAATTATAAAGTTTCATAAACTTTAAACTAATTCAAAAGCTGTGTTGTCAATTAAACCGATATCTATTGAACTTAAGTTTGTCATGAATAGATCAAAATAATATAAAATAGTGCATTTTAAATCCGAAAGGATCTATTATCATTAAAATAGTCTTCCGTAAATACGTCTACGAAATGCGGTATCGTGAAACCAGGTATGCATTTCAGCAGTCCTGTACCAGAAAATTCATCAGCAATTACTTCAAAATTCAAAAATTTTGCATTCCACTCCATTTTCCTCAACGCTCCACGAAATATTCAGTCCCCAAACCGTCCCAATTTGAGGAAAAAAACAATTTACAAATGTACACAACTTACTACAAAACAACTATAATTTAGAACGCCATCAGGAAAATGGGGCGACTCGCATTTTACCCATTTTCCCTTACAAGAAAACATTTTCTAAAGGGAAAAAGAAAAAATCTAGTTGACTACATATCTTTATTTGGACACGCCGATAAAAAAATAATGTCCAACATTAAGGGGAGGACTTAATTTAAATATTTCTGACGCATGCCCTCTCTCGCTCACTCCGGTCCTTTCGGCTTTACTTCTTTCTCTTTCGCGCGGTCGGCGATAAGTCACGAAAGCGTCGTTCAGTAAATGCCTTTTTAAGTGAACCCTTACAAAGTTAAAGAGAGATTTTTTGTAACAAAATGTAACGTAACGTTAATATAGCGTTGCTCCGTTACACTGATTATTACTTTATGGTAATAGTAACGTTTTATGTTAGTTTTAACTGCTTTACGTTTGTCCGTTGCGTTATTGTTTTTTTCTTTCGTTTCTCACGTTTTTGTGGTTTTGTTTTAGCCGCCTTAGCTAAGGAGTTTGTGCTTCATTAATTAGAAAGGGATTTGCATGTAAATGTTTGTTTGTATCGATCGTGTTTTGGGGAATGTAAGACAAAGTTGTTTTGTGAAGGAACAATATCAGTTTGCAATTTGCATTCTGTTAGAGAAGGGGCACCTTTTAGTATAAAGGAGGCGCCGGCTCAAAGGACTATCATTTAAACTTAGACGATATTAAACTAATCAGTTGGATGTTCAAAATAGGTGATGTTAGTTTCTAAGTTTATTATAAAGCATATATAGTAAAACGAAGCTAAATATTAATTATTTGCATCAAATCCGTCTGTTTTATGTCAATTTACAAGGGGCTCTTCCTTTCCATGTATCTTTATAAAACACTGTTTTTTTACTGCACCTCTGTTTTTTTTTATTAATTTAATTGTGATAGCCTCGACTCTTATATTGTTTCTCTGACTCATCAAGCTTCGTTGCGTCGGCATTTACTAGGTATATAAATAAAGCATCTTCTACACAAGCCAAAATTCTTTTGATCTGTGTTTTTTGGTCAAAGCCCTCCCATTATTACTAAAGACTTTTTAAGATATGTTGCCAATTTCTACTCATCAAAACCAATAATACATCATGAGGAAATCTACCTTAGTTTATATTAATAGGCGAGACGACAAAAAAAAAGTAATTAGTCCGTCTGTTAGATAATCAAAAAATTTGGGACACGTATTTTTTCTTTTTTCTCGTAAACAGAAAATGACGACAATACAGTGCGTTGAAGTTTCGTGAAACGTCACACCTCAGTATAATTTTTACTGAGAAGTGACGTCACAAGCCCCCTCTCCGGAACTTTGATGCTCTTTATCTTTGTATTTTGTTACCTATTAATTTGATCAAGCAAAAAATATGTGTCCAGTATTTTTGGACTGTCTAACAGACGGACTAAACAGAATGTCATTCTTTTGATGTAGTCAACATCTATATTGTTATTTTTTCGGATCAGAAGGGATTACTGTGTATTTAAATAATGCTGTCTAACTTTAATTTTACAGTCTGACTATGCAACCGGTTAGGTATACTAATGATCATCAAAATCAAAACATAGATTATTAGTTGGTATTATTAGGAAAATTATATTATTTGCCATTGAGTGTGTAACACAGAGCAGCTAATACCTCTTTGAACATCCCGGAATTATGTTAATGATGTTTAAATCCTACGATTCAAGATCTAAATTCCAGTGATTATTATTAAGTCGTGCAAATGAAGTTGCAGCTTTAGATATAATAACTTACAAAAGGATACTGATTACATATCCAGATTTAATAATATTCAATCCAGCCTAATACTATCACATTGTAGGACAAAGACTTCTTCTCATAAGGAGAAGGTACAATTATTGTTGTTAAAAATATTCTGAAGTATAGTATTATTGCATTCATGTACACATACTTTTATTCGTACTCTTACTACATTTTTTTTTGGTGAGTGGGAAATCATCAAATGACTGCTCCCGTCCTGGGTGCGGCGGGGGGCGTGTCAGACTTTTACTGACTAAAACCCACTCATGTTCCTTCGATTGCCCTTTATGTTCCAGGGTCACGGTAACTATTATAAACATTCCGCAACCCCGTACTCTTACTACATTCCAGTGACATATATTAATGTCACTTGCAATACATACTATTTCATATAATTTGTCTTCTTTATAAGACATTGTGGAACTATTTTGTTCGGTATGTTTCCTTGTTTGTGATATTATGTTGTTTTTCCTAAAAGGGTAACTGAAGCTGTAATTGATATGTTAAGGAAATGTATTGTTATAAAATTTTATTTTGTTTTGTTGCTTGATGTATGTATCCCTGACGAGGTAAATTTAAAAATAGTTTCTTTGTTAGACATGATTATATATATAACAAGGACTTCATAAAATTCGTACATATTAAATAGCTAGCTGTTCGGTTTTTGGTTAACTGCTAAGTTCCTGATCATAGCCGGATATGCCTGTAGGTTATTTTTCCCTCGTTTTTGTCACATTTTTCATTGATGCTCGATCCTATTGGTCAAAGCGTGACGTTTATAACCTACTAGCTTTTGCCCGCGACTTCGTCCGCGTGATTAATAGTTCCTGTTCCCGGGGGATTTCCGGGATGAAATCTATTCTATGTCCTTTCTCGGATCCCAGACTATATCTGTACCAAGTTTCATTGATATCGGTTTAGTGGGATAGGCGTGAAGAAGAGGCAAAGAGACAGACAGAGTTATTTACGCATTTATAATATTAGTACGGATACGGATGTTACTCGCTGATAACGTAGCTTTCTATTTGTGATAAAAAAAATCAAATCGGTTTAGTTACGAAACCTATTCAACGCAAACGATCAAATATTTCCTCCTTAAAATATTAGCATAGATTTGTACAATGAATAATAATTAAAAGAAAGCTTATTAATAACCATCAAACTGTGCCCACCATGGCCCATTGTGTACAGAAGCAAGCCATTAACCGTAATAAACCAACTCACTTAACATCCACTTTTATTCAGGACACATAATGATAAATACACGACATTGTACAACTTTTTCGACATAAATTATAAACTTTTTCGTGTACAAAAAAAAGTTTTTTATTATCAACCGACATGTGCGGGCGGGTTGATTTATATTCAGTATTTTTTGTCGATTAATTCGAAATAAGGACTTATCTCTTACTGTTAAATGTTAATTGGAACTTGGGACACAGATTGACTAATGTGTTTTTAACTAACGCGACTTTTCTGTTCCTCATTTGTTACGGAATGTCGTGGGTCGTATGTAGATTTCTTTTGTTTTTTATTGATTATTTCTTAGGCCTAAAACATACACAAGCGACGTAAGGCAGCAGGCGTGGAACAGGCGTGGCGCAGGCGTGCGTCGCTTCAAAACAATTTCATACAAAATGTATGCAGGCGACGTTTTTGAATTATACTGAAGCGACGCGGCGCAGACACACCGTTTCGTTGCCGTTCGTCGCTTCAGTATAATTCAAAAACGTCGCCTGCATACATTTTGTATGAAATCGTTTCAAAGTTGCGCACGCCTGCGCCACGCCTGTTCCACGCATGCTGCCTTACGTCGCTTGTGTATGTTTTAGGCCTTAGAGGAAATAGTTTGTTATGTTGACTCCCGTGAATTTACTCGTGGTTCTTAGCATGTGGTTATGCAGTCTATATGTCATTTTTGTGAAGAAGCTATATTACTGAAAAATCCATTAACAGACATTGTTTCGCCATTTCTTCTCAGAGGTAGTCAGCTAGGAAATATCGATTCCTTTTAGTTTGAAAAAATATGACGTGTAAAAGTGATTTATTAACCTTTCGACGACCAAGCGATAGCTGGCTGTCGCGCTGCTATTGTCTTTCTACTGTGTCTCGAATCGCGTGTGTGCGAAGGTTAAATATCCTAGTTGCTTAATAAACAAATTATTTCATATGCTTAATGGCTTAGTATGCGTTTTGACCGCTGAGTTTCCACTTCGGTCGAAACAGGAATGTCAAAATTATTAATATTTTTAAGGTGTGATACTATTTTAAGCTAATTTTAAGGTTAGAATGAAATACCTTTTCATTCTTACCGTACAAAATTGATTAACTATAGTATTTTCGCCGTATGATGAGTTCCCTGACAGTTATTGTCTGACAATTATAGTGATGGGACCTAACGAAATTTAATCGATTGTTTTATAATATCGAATCAGTTGGCAAAGAAAATGGAATCGTACTACCAAATTTAGATTTTCGAAATAAATTCATAATAAACGAATTATTAGCAGACGTAACCCAAACACAAACAGCATACAAGGCAGACGCACTCGTACTGACGCGACGCGGTCGCGAATAGTCGCGATTACAAGATGACCGCTCCGATTATCTTTTTTTTGTCGATTAGTGTGTCGGGTAGTGTCAATCTCTATTGGCAGACGTTCCATTCAACGCATTAGACATTTTTAAGATTTATACTTTTTTATTTTATTTACTTAATTTATTAACAGTTAATTGAAAACACAATAATATACTTAGTAATTTACGAAAGGCAATATTTTTTTTATCATATCATTTTTAATTATTTTGCCGGTTAATTTTTTATTAGTCTAAAGTAGTATGCGTGCCACGGAAAAGAATGAACTGTCAGGGAACTCATCATAGGGCGAAAATACTATAGGTCACAAAATTTTCAAACGGTGTATTAGAAACTAGGTATTGTTTGGGAACAAGCCGTTTTATTTAACTTTATGATATGCCTTTACAGTACCGGTAGATTTTGAAACCTCTTCTATCAGTAATTTGAACCGTTCACCTTAAACCTCATAATATTTAGAGCGATAAGGACTTCAACCGGATTGTTTTAAATGTAAGTTAATGTCGCCCATGTTTTTAAGTTATGTGTCAATATTGTACTGGCTTATCGTTTTTAAATACAGACCAAGAACTTCGTAATAAGTCATTGACCATTTATTTTTCTAGACATGTGTTGACCTTTTTGGTTTTAGTGAAAATGCTTACTTATTTTTAGGGTCTTGTTTTTGAAGATAGGAAATCATCAAATGACATCTCACAGACTTTTGCTGACTAAAACTCAAACTTGTACCTTCATTTGCTCTTTATGTTCCGGGGACGCGGTAACTATTCCGCAACCCCGGCAGGCGTTGGCCCTAGAAGGCAACATGTGCTGACTGCTCATTGAGGCGCGAATAGATCTTGGACAGTTATTATGTGTAGTCAGCAATCCGAAATCTGACAATCACTCTTATAAAAGGACTAGCTGTCCCCTGTGCGGTTTCACCCGCATTTTTCGTTACTGCTCCGCTCCCGTGTGTCGTAGCGTGATGTTATATAGCCTATAGCATTCCTCGATAAATGGGCTATCTAACACTGAAAGATTTTTTCAAATCGGACAAGTAGTTCCAGAGATTATCCCCTACATACAAACTTACAAACCTACAAACTTACAAATACCTCTTTATAATATTAGTATAGATATAGATATAGTGATACTCAGTAACTGAGTCGTTGAGGTCTGATAGGTAGTTGTCCCATGTAAACAAAATGTTCTATCAAGTGAATACGGTTAGATGGAAAAAATGTTGAGAAATGACTAAGAAAATCATGTAAATACTTACGAATAACTTTAATTGTCTACTAGATCATAATATCCTGGCTCAACTCCGAATAACAACTCGGTTGTCCTCCATAAGCCGTCAACGTATCTTGTCATATTTTGGCCACACAGTGCGCAGAGGGGACGAGAATTCGGAAAAATTGATTGTGGTTGGGAACACCGAAGGCAAAAGATCGCGCGGTCGTTCACCAACAAGATGGGCCGATCACCGCCGATCAATTAAAAGACTCGGCGTCAGACAAATTTTACACCATTGCAAGAGAAGCGCTGGACAGAAACCGGTGGAGGCAGATCATCCGCTCCAGGTGCAACCCTAGTGCTGACCACGATCCTCAGACATGAGGGACCGACCCGAGAGAGAGAGATCATAATATAGGTAAAAAATAAAAGAAAACGTGGTTGAACTTATTAATAAGAACATAAATTATTTATTTAAAATTATGCAATAAGTGTATTTACAAAATACAAAGTTTTACTCTTTAACTACAAATTATATTAAAATGTATTTTTTTATTAAATTTATTAATGAATGGCATAATGTTATTAGTGTTTTAACATTTTTGCTTTATTATTTTTGACATTTTTGTTACAAAAATGGTAACGATTGATGACATATTTTTTAAATAACCTTTATATTTTACTTATATATTTTGTAAGTTTTATAACCTATGTTAAACAGTTTTAAAGGTTTTAAAATAAATACTTACTTAAATGGAGAGTATTAAATAAATACCTATAACAAAAATTAGTACATACAGAAGAATATTCAGATTATCTATATAAACTGTTATTCAGTATTAATTTAGGTTCATTTAAAGGTATTCTTTGAGGACAACACGCGGGGTAGGGTTCGCTGAGATTCCCGTACCGAAAGTATCCCGGTACCGAATAATCTGCATTACATCTGAAAATAATAAAAATATATAAATTAGATTTTTTTGCCAACATTATGCACCAACCAAAGAAGGATTTTCGTCATTCGTCCGTCATTTTCATTTTCAAAGAAACTACGAATTTGAAAGATTTGCATAGAAATATTAATAATGCAGAGTAGTCTTGCTATAAATTAAAATAATGGCCATACTATAGTTTTTATCGATGTTTTTTTTTACAATATCAATAATATTAGCCTATCTCTATCCTATTGCAGGGCAAAGGCCTCTTCTAATTCAGAGAAGACACGAGCATTAATCACCACGCTTGCTTAAGACGGATTGGCGATTTCAGACTTATAAGTCTAGGTTTCCTCACGATATTATCTTTCACTGCTGTCAGTGATGTCCAAGAAACTTAGAAAGTACATAAATATGATACAAAAAAGTCATATTGGTACTTGCCCGTGCCCGGCTGCGAACCCACAGACTCGTGCATGCAAGGCGCCTTAGCCACTGGGCCATCACGACATTTCTTTCAAAAATTATTTACTGTCACTTTTTTTGTTGATGTATTTAAAAACATCTCTTTGTGGATTGGTATGTACATGTGACAAACAATAATAAAAATAAGTTTTTACCCATCATTGATAAAACATACCACCATGGAAGGGTTGTTTTAACAAGGGACGAATTCCTTTAACTGGTTTTTGCCTAATTTGTCAAGTTTTTTGTAGCAAGGTGTTAGTTGGGTCCTTTATTTGAAGAAACAGTAAATAATGAGCGAACAGTCTTTTTGGTTGTGTTGAGAATCAATCAGATAAATATGTAAGTGAATGGGAAAGTATTAGATTTATGAAATTTAGTAAGTATTGAAGGAGACCTTACTACATAAAATCAAGTTTTTGTCGAGACGAACTATTGTGCGATATTCTAAAGTTTGGGTAGTGTCGCCATATTATTAAACCTTAATTTGTAATTTTATAGTTGCCAAGGTTAAAAATAAATTCATCTTTAACGACAACTTTAAAAAATAAAAATGGGCGGCTAGACCTAAAATATTTTTCCCAACCGTTAGGTTACACATAACTTAAATTACTACTATGAATTTAACCATGTAACTGCCTTTGCTTAGTGCCAGGCCACACGGTGCGGCAACGCGCCGCACCGCATTACTCCGCACCGCACTGGCGGCCACACGAGCAGTGCGGCGCCGCTGCGGGACCGCAATGTTCTTACGGCGCCGCTGCGGCACCGCAACAAGCTTGGCGGCTTGCCTACTAGTCAGTTGACGACAATCATGAACATCCCCATGAACTGAGCGGCGCCGCTGCGGCACCGCACTGCTTGCACCCCTCCCCGCCTCGTCTGCCTCGCGCCGTTGTCCGGAGAGCCTGCGGTGCGGCGCCGGAGCGGTGCCGGACGTACCGTGTGGCATACCATCCAATTTTATATGTAGCAAACCGTTGCGGCACCGCTCAGGCGCCGCGCCGGAGCCGCACCGCACCGTGTGGCCTGGCGCTTAATGCTAAGTAAATTAAGGAATGTAAGTATTTGAAAAACGTGTTTTACGTACGTTTTTCTTTATTGAATTACTACTGAGAAAAATCAGTTAAAGAGTTAAGGCTGTAGTCAAGTTTACGGTATGTGTGACCTACAAATTGGAAATAATTCTAGATTTAGCCGCTCAAGTTTTTTTTACACCAATTCTGTATGAACATTGCCTGATGTTCTAGAGAAACAGACTTAACCGCTAGTCATATAAGCTGCTAAAAATAATATTCTTATGGTGTTAAAAATAAGTGAACCTCAAAGTTTCGAAAGAATTTGATAAATTCTGGTTACTAACCTAACTTAAGCAAGCTTAGTATAAAAAGACTTTACAAAAACCTTTTTTTTCTTCATCATATTTTTTCTAGTGGTCTTACTGTAAATGTACTTGTATTTGTGTAATATAAGTAATTGGAAAAACTTTAACTATGTTTTGAAATAGTTAAATTGTTTCTATTTTCAGCCACACCTGAGGTTGTATTTAATGAAAATCAAATATTCTTTTTGTTTTAACGTAAAATTAATTGCTAGGTAAAGTCAGTCCAGTTATTAAAATAAAAGCTGAGGCCTTAGTAAGTTTATTGTGTTAAAAATAAAACATTTATTTCTTTAAATGCTACTTACGTTACTTTTTCAATGAAAACTTCATATAGTTCAGGTCCAGGCGCCTCTTCTTTGGGTAAAACTAGGTTTTCCTCCTCTGATCGTTTGGACCTTACGAGTTTATCCATATTCAAAACCTTGGCTACTCTTTCTAGTTTCACTTTCTTTCTTAAAGGGAAGGGATGGATGAACAGCCTCTGTTTCTCTTGTATATGAGCTCTTACTTCATCTAAAACGTGTGATGGTAGAGGATCAGTCTGCCAATCAGGCTTTCTTCTTTCACCTCTACCATCTTTCAGCTTTTTATTAGAATCTACCACTACATTCTCTTTCTCAGACGCCTTTATTTCTAGATCTTGGAAATTCTCCAAATATGGATTCATTAAAACTGCATTATAAGGTTTCACGTGATTCTCAACTACGTTCTGATGACTATCCCTTCTGCGAGTTTTGACTTTTCCGAAAATGTCGGCGTAGTTCATGTGCTGTGGGAACGACCAGTTGTAATGATGGATGTTCGTGAATGGGTATGGCAGGAACATTGAAGGTCGAAGTTCCTTTTGGTACTTTCCAGAATATATCGGCCTATAAACAACAGTATCCAGAGTTGTCTTTGGAGATGGTAACCGTGTTCCTAGACTCGATGTAACAGCTTTCTTTTGCTCATGTGTGTACGATGAGAATCTTTGAAAATTTGAGATGGGATAGAAATAAGGGAGCTTCCCAAAATCTCTGTTAGACAGAGGGCCGTTGAAGTATGAAAGTGATGATGGCGGCAACGAGGTTTTTGTCGCTGGTTTTAAACCTACACTTACACGAGAAGCAGGGTCTTCTATCCCGTTCCTTATTTCTGGTAACGGCGAGTTCTCCTGTTTGATCCAATAAGAAACGTGATCATGCTTTGTCACCTTTTTGTACTTGTCCGATGTAAATTCATTTTTGTTTCTAGGTTCTGTGGTACTCAACACTTCTTTTAAAGCACTGTCAGTGGTTGTTTTATCAATTTCTTTATAAATATCTTGAGCTAAATTGTATATTTCCACTATAGCTTCTAGATCTGCCTTCTTTACTGTATGAAGTATGTCTGTTAGGCTTCTAATCTCTTTATCTGATAAATACCTGTCTTGTTCAGATATGTTTAAATCATCTATGTTATTTTCTATTTTAATACCTTGGCCTTCTTGTAACGTAAGACCATGTGTAATGTCAGGTTCAGCTTTCTGATTAGAATGGACTACAATTTTTATTACCTTATCTTTTATGGCAAACATGTCATCCTTTTGTAAATCCGTGGTTGTAAGATTTTTCCCTAATAGTTGTACGTTTGTGATATTGATTTCTCGAAGAGGTGCATATTGAATGCCTGTTATGTTTCTCTTCTTGATCTTGCAGTGGTATTTGCCACAGAATGAGGTGGCTGTCCAAGACGTATTTGCACTGTGTAGTTTGCCGGTGTCTGGATCTCGGCAGAAGAAGCCTGAAATTAAAAGAATGGAATAAATTAGAGATAAGACTACGGTAATTGGCTAGCGTGGGTTCGATTCACATGATCATTTATTTAAGAGTGTGATTGTTTGTTCCATGTCTGAGTTTTATCTATCCGTACTAATATTATAAATGCGAAACTAACTCTGTCTGTCTGTCTGTCTCTTCTTCACATCTAAACACTGATTTGAATGAAATTTGGTAGAGATATAGTCTGGGACCCTAGAAAGGACATAGGATAGTTTTTATCTCGGAAATCCCCCGGGAACGGGAACTTTTAATCCACGTGGACAAAGTCGCGGGCTAAATTATTAATTAAATAAGTTTGCAAATTAGTTGTCTGTTTGCCATAGTACTGCTCGCTACACCTCTGCCTAGTTTAGAATCAGATGGCAGTGTCTGAATTGACTCAATCTATTTTTTTTTGTTTATTACTAAACAAAATGTGTAAGATGACACAATGCATAAGAGGAACTAACAACAATTGTCTCTCGATAATAAGTATGACTTCATCCTTAATTTTGTTGTCATTTCGTTTATCTCATTACAGATACAAATGATCCAATGATATTATCAGCAATTGTTTAAAATTTACATTACCATCACGCTCGCTACTTTTCCTGAATGACTACACATGGCCTTGTTTTGTAACAAAGTCTATTATCAAATATTGTGTTGTTTTCCTAGACAATAGTAATAATATAAATTTGAAAATAGCTCTGACTGTCTGTCTCTCTGTCTGCTGATTACGCATGACGACAACATAAACAGTCAATTTGCCATTTTATATTTTAAAGATAGATTATTTTAGATTGCTTTATGCCTACATTGCTATAAATATAACAAGAACGAAATACCTAATCCATACTAATACTAATATTATAAATGGGAAAGTGTGTCTGTCTGTCTGTCTGTTTGTCTTTCTTTCACGGCAAAACGGAGCGACGGATTGACGTGATTTTTTAAGTGGAGATAGTTGAAGGAATGGAGAGTAACATAGGCTACTTTTTGTCTCTTTCTAACGCGAGCGAAGCCGCGGGCAGAAGCTAGTATGTAATGACTTAAGTAAAAATAAATTACGTGCAGTTTCTTGCTCGTTCTCCATAAAGACCTATGATTTGGATCGAGAACCGACTTCAACTTAAAGAAGCCGCTAGTTAGTAAGAACTAAGTAAGTTAAACTAACTAACCGACCCCTTGACAGTTCAAAAGTGGCTGTGAACGGTTTAATTGAAATAAACTTGGCTTCGACTGACGTAGGTAATAAATGTTCTACGTTTTACGCAATATAATGTTTTCTGTTATCTATATATATTATAAAAGAAAGTCGTGTTAGTTACACATTTTATAACTCAAGAACGGCAGAACAGATTTGGCTGAAAAGTGGTGGGGGTAGCTTAGGACCAAGGGACGGACATAGAATACTTTTTATCTTCTTTTTTTAGTAACCAAAAATCTGATATAACGCGGGTGAAACCTTGGGAGGCAGCTAGTCTTGTACATAAATAAGATGGTAAACTGACTGACGAATTGTTTGACTGTTGATATACCAACGCACAACCCAAACCGCTGGTCCTAGAGTCATGAAACTTGCACTAAGATAGGATTTTTGGAAAATTTAACCTTAGAGGGGTAAAATAGGTGTTGAAAGTTTAAATATTCATGCTGGCGAAGTCGCAGCAGTAATTAACACACTGTCAAAACTATACATAGGCTTGTATAGTTTAACACATGACATTTTAGGGGATGAAAATTTGTTTGAACTGACGGGTGAAAATTTGCTATAAGCCGTGGGTATAAGCGTGGATAACCTCAATTGATACATCGTGTCAATTTAATAACTGAGCTGTTAAAAATGTTCACACAAACGTCAACCACAAACAAATTGGTAATATTATTCAATTATACCACTTGCTTTAGTAAACTAAACCTTTACGTACAGGTATTAGCGTTCGAATTGCCTACTGCCTACGTTATGAAAATCCGTATTTGTACACAGTAGCGTGAGCGAGAACGCAAGATCTCTCCATCGCTTTCCCTCGTTAAAGGGATTTCTAACTAATGCATTTGCCACCCAGCTACCTGAGTAAAGGCAAGCATAGGTGTAACTTTGACTGATACGTTAAAGGTCTATTCACACAGACTAGGGAGCTTTGGCCGCTGGTCTTCTTTATATTTAGATCGGGGCAAGTTACACATGAGAGCATGTAAAAAGCTATTCGGCTACACGAGATGAAATTAAATGAAATTGGTTATTATGCAAGTAGGATAAAAGAATTACTTTTACTCGTCATACATAATTTTTTTAAACTAGTTGGTGTCGGCATTACCTAATTGACTACCTCTGAGAAGAATCGCTGAAACAAATTCAGGGATCCTAGTCACTTTTAAAGTTCAGACAAAATTCATAATGATCAAAATTTTTGTGTAACGAACCATGTAGAATAGTGTCAAAGCTAGCATTTAAGGAAAGTGCCAAAAACACGTTATTCCTCCTAACCTGAGCACGGTAGAGTACGTTACCAAAGGCAGCCAGTCTAAGCGCGTTAGATTTGCTCTCAAGCATCCTCAATAGTAAATAAAAGACATTTAAATTAAAAAAAATATATATAAAAAAACTCAACTGCAATTCCCGAATTCGGTGGCTTTGTTTCTGTTTCATGTAATTGCTACCAACTCCCTAAATTGCATTTGGATTTTTTGATTTAATGATTATTATTTTTTATTACTTTTTTTTTTAATAATATACTCTATGTCACTCCCACAACTGAGACGAATACAATGACACCTCATATGTCGAAATCGGTTAAACGGTTTAAGTTGTAGAACGTGCCATAGAAAGAGACATACATACAAACATACGCTCTAAAAATGTAACCCTCCTTTGAGTATTAAGGTAAAAATAAAACTTTTTACAGCGATTCAAACCTCTGTTTTAACGTGTTTAAAAATCTGCTCTCCTCTACAACCTGTGTGAAGAGACTCTTACAACAAGGATGCGTTATCCTATACAATCATGGGAGACAAGTGACATCTCAAGGGAACTTAGTCTTGACTGTGACAAGTATATCTTGGCCAGAGTGCAAGGACCAAGATTGGTCCTTTGGGTCTTAAGAGGGGATAAAAGAAGGCTTATTATAGAAATGGTGATTACGGTTAAGTCAAATTTGAGTGTGGTAAGTATATTGTAACTTGCTAGCTGTGCCCCGCTGTTTTATATACATTTTTGGTTCTTGTTTCGTTCTCGTAAGTCAAAGTCAAATCATTTATTTCTAATATGCAAATTAAAAATGCATGCTTTAGAACGTCTTTAGCAAAAACAAAAAAAAAATAATCTAGTCGAAATTTAACGTCATGTGTACAAAGGAAAATACTCCAACCCGACTTGTAGTTTTAGATATTAGCCCGAAACAAACAAAATGCTCAGCTGAGAAAAAGCTGGGGAAATAATAATATGTAATTTATAAAGTTCGCATGTATGTATTAAAAAAGTCAATTTGGGCGCTTTAACCACTGGCACGTTAATTCTTATTAATAATAATATCTAAAAATAACAAAGAAACTAAATAAGTGATAATTTGCTCAACGTTTAAAATAGCAAGATAAACGACTAAACACATAAATCACACACTATAACAAGATTATTTTATCAATGCGTTTTAATGTAAATAATTTTTATAAACGACATATTTCTTCATTCTACTATTAGTCATCATTGAGACTAGAAAACTGATATCAAAATATTATACGTTTCATTTTAACCGTAGCAAAGAAAAAAATATAACATTATTGTTTATCATTAGAAGCATTTTATCTAGGTTGTTCCAATTGGTTTACACCAATTTATTTATTTATTTAGAAAATCCATTTAAGTAGGAGTCAGACTCCCACGTGAATTGTGGCTTCCTCATTTATTTCTTATTAAAGTGGCATTAACCTCTCGACTCCGCGGCCTAAAACACGTCACGCCGCCCGATTACGTCACGATTACGTCATCGCGCGCGTCAAGTACCTGCGCTCACAAAAACGCTTATCACTCGAGTTCTATTGACTCATATCTCAAACGGTAAACAGTGTCGTGTTCCTGAAGAACGAGACTATGTATTACAATATAAACAACTCTTGTATGACTACTTTGGAATTATAAATATCCTATAGATAAGAGAGATCTCGCCGCAACTAGACTTGTTGACGTATATTATTTATTTTTGATAAAACTACTAAATCAATTTACACGAAACTTTAGAACTAATATAACGAATATACAAGTAATCTAATTAGAATATTTTAAGGAGTCTTATAAGAGGATTCTTATAAGATTCCAATTCAAAATTCATATACACGGAATTGACATCGAAGTTCAATGCACGACTTTGTAAACAAAATTTGCAAATGCTTGAAATATAAATAAATATGAATAGTACGCATTGAATACATGAAATAATGTATTATCACTTTATTTTACGTTGCTTATAATGTTTCCAAGACCATAATATCGTTGTATAAGAGGCAAAATCAAATTTTCAATGTTCATTCAATGGCGGTTGAGGTTAGAAATATTTTGTTGGCCGAAATAATAATTTTGTGATATTATTTCAAGCAAATGATTATCTACAAACTTGCTTTGTACACTTATAGTATAGAAAATATTTACTTACCAAAGTTTTACGCCACATAACACAAATAAATATTTTTTGTTTGACACGTACTACACCGGCCCGCACAGATTATTTTTCGCTTGAATGTGTCATCGACAATAATTTATTTCATAGTGTTGTCCAGTTTGTTTTAGTAAGTTTTTGGTATCGATTGACTCGACTATTTATTGGCTGTATGGGTAAATTTTTTCAAACGATTCAGAGCAATATTTCGTAATTAAATAAGGTTGAAAGTGGGTGGTACGCGAGGAACCATATATGGTTCCTCGGGTCTCAACCGAATTATCCGAGGAACCACATTTGGTTCTGCCGGCATCTTTAAGCAATACATACTCTGTGAGCATTTTAACTTTTTACCTATTACCTAAAAACACATCGAAATATTTCATTACTTTACAAAACTTTATATAAATGCCGTGGGCTGAACTAAATCTAATTTGACTACACGATGCGTCGGTGCAATGGTGGCCGCTGCGCTAGGATTCGCGGGTTCGATTTTCTCTCGGAACATAAAGGAATTTTGTTTTTAGTCTGGATGATTATGTACGCCAGTTTTATCATCCAAAAACATTTCTAGTGCATGGCAAATTTAAAAAAAATATATAAATTATAACAAGACCATATTAAAGAATTGCAAACCTTGTTAAATGTGTCGGTATTGCATTAATTTACGAAAACAATAAGACGATACTTCGTTACTGTTTATAACTAGAGTAATGTTATGAGTAAGTGACAGTCTTGAAGGAAGTGGGTTCAACAACTTATGCGATAGACATGTTTCATAGCATGATTTTTTTTCAAGCTCGTGAATGGGTGCTGTCGGTTGAGATCGGTCATCACCCCTTGACACCCAACCGACAGCCGGCTGACGGGGTATCCCATTTCATTATAGTCCTTATTTTCATTACTTTGTATGAACAAGTTTGGTTATTTAAGTTCTTGAATAAATTACCTACAATTAAAAAAGATAAAATTTTATGATCTATGCTCGCACGTTTTTGTTTTTGGGGTAGTAGTGAAATTTCTGCCGCCATTTTGTTTATTACATAATGGCTGAGGGCTACCATTACGTTTTATTATCATTTTTAATTGTTTTTTTTTACTCTTTAACTACATTTATTTAAATATAATAAACACCGAAAATATTTAAGAACATAATATATTTTTTTTACAAACGTTTCCGACCTTTCTGACTAACCAACTGGCTCTTTGACAATTCATATAAGTGCCTGAAAATGGTCTAAGAAGCTCTTACACAACCCCGAAAATGGAACAAATTGTGTATGAATTTATCTGTCAGATATTTATACTAAAACATATCAGAAAAAAGTGAAACAGGCGCTAAATGAAATAAATGTCTTGAATTTTAAATAGCTGCAGTTTTCTAGTATGTGGTAGTAGTTATATTGTACTTGCATGTGCCCGCGGCTTCGCTCGCGTTAAAAAGAGACAAAAAGTAGCCTATGTTACTCTCCATCCCTTCAACTATATCCACTTAAAAATCACGTCAATCCGTCGCTCTTTTGCCGTGAAAGAAAGACAAACATACAAACAGACAGACAGACAGGCAGACAGACAGACACACTTTCCCATTTATAATATTAGTACGGATTGGCTACTTAGACAATACAATACGTAGGTATAACCCACGATATTTATACTGACCTAGGGCCTAGTTTCAGGTCTAGTTTCTAGTGACTTCTAGTGATAAGGTTATATAACACAAAGTCTAAGTATAATTTAATTATAACTATATGACCAGCCTTCGTGTCGCTGTGGCATTCTGTTAAAATCGTAGTCATCAATCAAAATAAAAAATGCCCAAATTGAAAGTTAGATAAAGTTATAATAGTCGTCATTAAAAGTTTATGTAAATATACTAATTTAACCCGGACAAACATTATGATCCGAGATTGATATTGTGTTAATACTCACAAAATAATGAAAAAATATTGAATTGCTATCAAATTGCCCAATGGAATTTTGGTCCCAATATCCTAAGATAGAAAGACATTCGTTTTATTCGGTTTTCTGCTCTATATGTGTGTGTCTATAGGTGTGCCAAATAAATGTTATTCTTTTCTTTCTTTATTTATTTATTTATTTTAACTTTATGCACATATGTACAATGGCGGACTTAATGCCTTAGGCATTCTCTACCAGTCTACCCAGGGTGGTGCAGAGATTATATGGTAGGTGCACTAAAAAAAGAAAAAAAAAGAAATGGAACTTAAAATGAAAAAAAGAATAAACATTATTACCTACTTAATTATATATTAAAGTTTATATTATATACACATAAATACATACATACATAAATACATATATAACAAAGAATGTAGTGACTGGTCAATAGACTGCTCATTTGTTCTGAAAATGAATCTATATTTCTGCTTAAATCCATAACGGCTACTAGCCGTCCTGATATCAAGAGGAAGCGCATTCCAGAGAAGAATGGATTTTTATTAAATTTTAAAAAATACTGAGTTTATCTTTGTTAATAATACCGTCTCTAGTTCTTTTTACCCGATGCAAACAAAAAAAAGCAAAAAGAAAGATTGTGATTTCGATTATTCATCGAGTATGTTTTCCATGAATGTTCGGAACGCAATATTTAAAAAACCCATTTTAATAAAAAGGAAGCCATCTTGATTCTTTTCCCTTTTTCATGAAAGCAGGATCAAAGCAATAAGAAATATTTTGTGTAAATATTATAACCAGGATTTTCCTACAGCGCAGACCTAGAGCAAATCTCTTGGTAAATATTTTAGGACACTGTTTTTTATTGCTTGGCAAAATTTTAAAGGCTTTTCATATACAGAATTTGAAATAAGACTTTTAATAAATATATATTACACTAGATTTTCACGGCGACTCAGTACATGTAAATGAAAGTGCACCGATATCGCGAGGATGCTGATTAAATAGTAATCCGTTTCTTGGGTCCAAGCTTTTTCTACAGCGAATTTCGTAAAAATCGGTTCAGTGGTTTTGTCGTAATAGCGTACCTACCTCTGCTTTCGTAGTTTTAAGCGTGATTTGATGAGGCCCTCTAGGGCCAATGCCTGCCGAAGTCGCGGAATTGTTTAAAAGAGTTACCGTGGCCCCGGAACATAAATGGCAAAAGAAGGAGCATGAGTGGGTTTTAGTCAGTAAAAGTCTTACACTAGGGTGGGAGATGTCTTTTATGATTTCATCTAAAGTTCCCGCTCAAAGCTATTTTACATTAATAATATTGATATGGTGAAAAGGTGGTTAGGAAAATATTTCTAAAATAGTAACCACAGATAGAACCGTAGGAGCTAAACGTGAATATAATCCACTTTATAATTTTATTGTGCAGTAAACAAATATGCGAATAATTAAAAAACATCTTTAAAGAGTACGTGATAAAGACAATAATAACAAGATGCATAGTTTACTCATAATGCGTATAATAAGAAATATTCTACAATGTCTGCATAAACAACTATGTTATTGAAAACATTCAGTTAGAATTTGCTTTGTTAGCAAATATCGCTGCTGTTAACGTCAGTTCAATTTCAAAGAAATCTATAGCTGGCTGTTATTTTTTCTTTGAGTAATTATGAGTATACTGGCTAACCAGGCGCTGTTTCACCCATTATTTGGCTACTACTCTGCCCTTAAAGGTTTTAGCGTGATGTTATATTACCTACTAGCTTTTGCCCGCGAATTCGTCCGCGTGCAATAATAGTTCCCGTTCCCGGGAGATTTCCGAGATGAAAACTCCTATGTTCTTTCTCAGGTCCCAGACTGTATCTGTACCAAATTTCATTCAAATCGGTTCAGTGGTTTAGGCGTGAAGAAGAGACAAACAGACAGAGTTACTTTCGCATTTATAATATTAGTACGAATAAGTACGAATACGAAAAGTACGAATAATCAGAATTAAACAATGGAGCAGTAAGACCATTTTTTTGTGAGTGGGAAATCATCAAATGACTTCTCCCGTTCTGGGCGGGACGGGAGGGTGTGTCAGACTTTTACAGACTAAAACCCACTCATGTTTCTTCGGTTGCCCTTTATGTTCTGGGGCCACGGTAACTATTATAACTATTCCGCAACCCCGGAGCAATATGACCATTGTGAACTATTTAAGCAGTATACAGAACCAAATCTAGGATATAACGCGCATTGAGGCACAAGTTATGGGTCATAAAATATTGTTATCGCTCAGTCATTAAGGCATCCGCCTCTCATCCGCGAGGTCTTGAGTTTGGAACTTGGCACGATCGAGTATTTATATATGACTTTTTCTTATACAACTGTCTGAAATTAGACCTGCAGTCGATTGCCATTACAAGAAAAACATCGTGAGGATACAGACAGTAATAGGTTGATGTTATTAAATAGCAAAACATTCCATATTAATGGTATGATTGTTATTCAAATAAAACGCTTGAAATTACAGAAATTCTTTCAGGCTTTCCCGGCAAAGCTAAACAGTTTAGCTAAGGAATGAAATTACTTGTTCAAGAAAAAGAGTATAAGATTATTTTTAAGTAAAACAAAAATACAAAAAAAAAATGTTATAACATAAAAAAATGTTTATCTGCTTCGTGTTTTTGATTGATTTTTGGTACGTATTTAGTTCAAATATTATTTAAAACATATCTTTATAAAAAGGTAAAGCTGTAATTATGTAACGGGTGTTAATAGGCTATGCCAAACACTCGATAGTTTTCCGAGAACCCGAAGGACAGAAGCCCAACCAACAACTTAACCTTAAAATACCTCCAATTTACATTTGTATTGGCTATATTATTCATTATTACATTTTAAAAAGATAGAAAAGGTTTATAAAGTTTTAAAATTGGTCTCTCTAATCTGATGTAGACCTTCAAAGAATGATAATAAAACTCCTTAATGACAAACCTAGTCTTGAATTAGTTATTGTACTAAAGATTAAAGATAATTAGTTACCTATTATCATGTATTTTGATAAAATCTCATGGAACTCCATTTATCGGACAGTAAACACATAGTGAAAGGTGTCATACTTGTATATTGGAAAAAATAAATAACATTTGCTGGTTAGGTTGGTTTGGATGTTAAGAAGTTCATTTGGACGAAGCTTATTTTGAGAAAATAACCCACTTTATAGCAAAGATATGAAAACAAACTGTATAAACATTAACTTTCGACAGTAAACCTATTTTTCTTTATAAAGGCATAATTTTCTCAAAAAAAATCGTTCCATCCACTATCGGATCGAAGGACCAAAATACACCAAGCCTCGGCTCGAAGGACCAACCTTTTCCACTGTAGCTCCCAGCACACACACACACAGCCACAAGTACCACACACTGACGCCACATGATCTACTCTTGCGACTGACGATCGAAGACTGGAAGACAGTTCCGTTGAACGTTGTTATGATTTGAAGACATTTGCTGTTATTGTACGGTTCTCAAAGTTTCATAACAGATGTGTTGTAGAAAGAAGTTTGTTTTGATTAGTTTGTGATTTTTTTTGTTCTTTCTTTTGTAGTCACAATAACAACCTCAATGAGCAGTCAGCACGTTACGAGGCCCTCTATGGTCAATGCCCGCCGGGGTTGCGAAATAGTTCTAATAGCCCCGGAACATAAAGAGCAACCGAAGGAACATACATGGGTGGGTTTTAGTCAGTAAATCTAACATCCCCTCCCGCCCCGCCTTGGGCGGGAAAAGTTAATCGATGATTTCTGCCCCATGTAAAAAACATTATTTTATTGCTTGTACGTCGTTCCAAAGTGACATTGAATTGGTCAGACATAATTTGATTTTGACGGTAACCAGTTAACGCTTAATTAAATTACTTGTGCCCAATTACATTCATTTAGATGGAACTCTAACATAGTCAGCAAAAATAACGAAGATCATACACAGACTTTTAACACTGTTCTCCACCCATTTTCTTGCAAACAACCTTCAACAAAGACGGCAAACGGCCCAAAAATATCACTAAATCATCCAATTTCCTGAATTCCATACTTCACTTGTCCGACCGTAATTCAGCGACAAATAATAGTATCAATAACCCAACGGGGTGCCACAAGGAGCTCTCTTAGGGCCGGTAAAGTTCTAACAATGCGGGCCTGGACAAAAGCATTGATATCGGAGTTGCGACGGCTTTGTACAACTTGTCCGGTCGGATATTTTTATTGGGTTACAGATTTAATAGTACAATATGAGTTTGATAGTTGTTATTACATTTTTCTGCGATTTTCATTGGTTTTGTTGGGTTTGAGAGGTTTCTTAGATGTGAATGTTTTAGTGAATGTCAGGTATGTGACTTTCTGAAAAGCATTTGTCTATTACCTGGTCTTTTACGAATCTGTATTAGAGTTGGCGTTCAGTTTAACTGGATTCAGCTAAATATCAGTGTTTTACACAGAGTTACCATCTATATGACCTTCACAACCAACCCAGTGAGTGATTATTTGAGACTCTTTGTTAATCTGGTTGTCAAAATTTCTGGCATCTAATTCCTTGTAACATCTGTCAAAGAAAAGATAACAGAGACAAGAGACTGTTTGCCTTTTTCTAGGCTAAGTTCTTGCCCAAATAGTTTTAAAATATCGCAATGCAAACGTTGAATTTCAGATTTATAAACGTATACGTTACAAGTAGTTGATTTTTTAGTGCAAAGATAAGGAGCTTAAAAAATAGACAATGTTTCTGTGCAAAATAACTACTCAAATAACAGGTAATCTTATCTATCTAAACAGTTAATTTAAAAAGTCACAGACTTATACAGGGTGGGCGAACTACTCAACTTAAGAAAATAATCTTTGAAACTTGATATAATAGCTAAAATAGTTTTACCATCCTAAACTATATATTACTAGCTTCTGCCCGCGGCTTCGCTCGCGTTAGAAAGAGACAAAAATTAGCCTATGTTACTCTCCATCCCTTCAACTATCTCCACTTAAAAAATCATGTCAATCCGTTGCTCCGTTTTGCCGTGAAAGAAAGACAAACAGACAGACAGACAGACAGACACACTTTCCCATTTATAATATTAGTATGGATATGCCGGTTTAAAAAGTCCTCCCATACATATCTTTAAAGCTAGATCTTGCTCAATGTGTTAAATAAAATAAGTCAACTTATAACTTTTATAACGAACAAGATTAACCAACAAAGACAAGGAAACTCAACTTTGTTTCTTTCAAACTAGTTTGAGAACCGCATTGGCTTAGAATTTCGCGAACGTGCCTATTTAATAGGACACTGTTTTAAAGCAAGCAATGCTAACAGACGAGCAGTTCTTACAAGTTGATGTCATTGGTTAAAACATACTTTTAAAATATGACTTCTTTTAGAATGACTAACTGTTTAACTTCGATAAAGACTGGCCCCAAAAAGCTTTATGCAGAGAGAGGTGGAAAGAGAGTAGGGAGGCCTTTGCCCTGCAGTGGGAAAGTTTAGGCTTATAATAATAATAATATAACTGTTTAAGTAAAATGACCATTTCTGGTTACCATAGTACAAGCTCTGCTTAGTTTGGGATCAGATGGCCTTGTGTGAGTTGTCCTAGAATATTATATTATTTTATTATGGTTATTATTTAAACTTAAACTTATAATCATTTATTCAATAGATCTGTCTCTCTAGTATCATTCTATACTCGAGCGCAGCGCGATCTAAGCCCATGAGGGTTTTTCTAGCGCTCAACTATAAGTCCTCATAATTATTATTTAATAGATTTTAACCTACCGACGACCAAGCGACAGCAGCCTAACTAATTTTCTGATCGTAATCAGGTCAATATCCTACAAAAGTATTAAATGACAAACAGCAATGACAGTAGTTATTTGCTCAGGAGGATAAGGAGGTAATTATTCCTGGTAATATTTTTCCTCCTCACAAAATTCCCATTAACTCGGTATCTTCGTAAAGTCTCCAATTCCCTGAGGGAGTGTCGATATGGAATTTCCCTTTTGTAGTTATTTTGGGGAGTTATGAGAACGGGAATAAAATCGTAGTATCCTTTTTTAGCTTAGGTAAACATTGAAGATTTCTAATTCTCTTAAAGAGAGTGTAACCTAGACCTATGATAACATTGTAGGGTGTTGAATCACCCTTTATATTCAAATCATGTTGACGTAGATATATTTATTCAACACCATGCAAATAATATCTTCTTTTCAAATGGGGTGCGCAAAATCGAAAACCTCTAAATTTATAAATAAAAATATTACATGATAAACCATTTCATAACAAATAATCCACATCGCTATTTACTAGCTTCACAATTATATGTATGCACATCGGCTTTACGAATTTGTTTTTATTTACATTAAGATAATACAAGAAAAAGCGCATTTTTTTTACACTGAGTACCATGTTTGATTGCTACAATCCTGAGATCACGGGCGCGCCCTTGATCTCAGGATTAGTGCAATAATTGAGGACACAATTTCTACAGATTGCCTTTTATAACCTAAAAACTCTTTACATTTTTTTAGTACCGTTTTAGTTTTGGTTATAGCGTTAGACACCACACCCGCCTAAGCAGAACATCATTCCATTTTAATGAAATATTTTTATCCTTTATTATCCTATATTTTATGAAAAACTTTCTATTCTGGGTTTTTAACTTCCAAAGTACAAAAGGACCAAAAAATACTTCAAACGTTAACCGTCCTAACAGCACCTACCCACAAAATTCAAATTCGTGTTCGAACTACCAGCGCTTAATGAATCAAGACTAAACGAACGCTTTACACATATTTAAATTCCGAATCACTTCAAAAAAACAAAAGCCGACCAATCAGCGTACATTATTCACAATTACACACTTCTCATTTCTTCGCGCCTTCATTTAAGGAGGTTTAATTTATTTTTTTCTACACGCTGCTAGGGTGAGGCACCCTGGTGGGACCCCATGCTGGGTTCGTAAAGGATTCCTTGGTTTTGTTGGGGTCCTTTGGTAAATATCGGGATTTGTTGGATGTAGTTTTGTTAATCCAGTTTTGTATGATTTTTAAGAAGGAAATACTAAGTTCCGGTTTGATTATTAAAATAAAACAAAATCTTACAGGACTTCCAGATATATTTATTTTTTTATTTAAAGGAAGACTCTATGTATAATTAACTGGCAAAACTGTGCAACAAATTGTTTATTTATTTATTTTTACACTAACATTTTCCTTTTTGTAGTTTAGGCGAAAAAGGTGGCGTTAATATTTTTGTTGATAAATCTTAAGAAATCATAAAAAAATAACATTTTATTATGTGTATTGAAAACCACGTATGTCCATTTTTGGAGCGTTATAAATTATAAAAATAAAAAAGTCAGTTTAGATATTAGGTTTTAGAATCTATGATTACGCCACTGAGCTATTAAAAGTACCAAGAACGGTATTAAGAGGTTTTTTAAACATTTAATCCTCTTTTCACAATTTCCAGGGAGCTCATTAATAAATTTAATGCCTGAAAAGCCATCACCAACACTGGCAAAAGAAGATAGTGACCGTCACACCATAAAGAACCCTAATACCATAACAGCTTAGTATAATTCTACCACAAACATTAACTATACTGACCCTCATCACGCCACACGACTCACGCTTGACCGATTCGCATTGTTTTGATGTCCCACCGAGGATATAATGTTCTTTACACTTAATAAGTGTCTCGAGTTCACACAGGTCGCCACGCCTCGGACAAAACCCCACCTTACGGCTTAAGGCACAAAGTGTAAATTTAAGTACAACATGTTAATTACGATTTCAATTTTAGTATAATACGAACCGGCTCGAAGGACCAGTTTGTGTGGCGCTAAGCCAGGTATGCTTTCTGTAAGCTCGTTATTGTTCCAAAAGGACGCGTTTTCCCTTTGAGTTTAATTCAAAATGTTGGTATTGAATTAATTATTTAAAGTAACTGTGTTTTCCTGTGACTTTCTGTTTTGGGTGAGCTGTAAGTGTTTTTGGGGTTGTTATTGTAATCCGTGAATCGTGGTTCTATTTATAAAGCAAAGGTAGACCGTTTAGCGATTAATCTAACTTTTAACAAATCTTCAAAGTGGTGTATGCCATAATAATATATTATTGAATCATTTAATTTCATTGTTTAGTAATAAACTAAATAATTGTTGTAATTAGATTTTTTATTGTCATTTACCAAAACAGAAGGCACTTCACTGTTACGTTGCAAAAATACATTTCAGTAAGAATAAGGTTTGAGCGTAAGTCCATCATTTTCAAAGTATATCCTTTCGTCATAAAAATAGGCTGAAATTAGTTAAAAATCCAACATTTAAAAAACATAGGTGCGTTGGGGGAATACCGGACGGATTTTCGAATAGTTGTAAGCATGTTGCAAAAATATTTTTTTCTCAATTTTGGTAAACAATGTTCTTGAGAAATGGTGGAAATTAATAATGAATTATCAAAGCGTAATATTAGTTTATTTATGAACACACAACAGTTTTTGTTTGAGAAGCCTGTAAAATCAGGAAACTTTTTTTGAGAGTGTAATGACGATTTGGCCGTCAAGGGGCAAGTTCGGACAACAATTTAATCTGTTCCTACTGCTAGGAGCATATGATGCAAGAAAAGAATGTGTCCGATCTTATCCACTCATTTTTACAAAACCTACCTTGTTTCACCTTTTACCTTTTATTACTCGTCCTAGCTGTCGGAGGGACTGGCGGTCACTGCGGAGTGGGGCGGAACAAAATAACGTATTTCGCAATGTGGCTAGCATTAAAAAATATACCCAAATAAGTGGAATATTTGATTCCTACGTTCTTACCCCAGCGCCGATCTTACCCCAACGCACTTAACCCTCATTTGGTAGTCGGGGGTAAAAATAGGAGAAATTCTGAGTTGGCTCGTTTTGACAAAACTAATCCTAATAACAGCACAGGTACACTACCAGGCCACAATAATGACGCATTTAAACGTCTCTGTAAAGGGCCGTACAGGCTGTCACAAGCCGCGTCACTCCAGCCTAGCAGTGTAATCCGGCGGTTACACGATTACTCGAGTTAATGCTGGCGGCTCTAGTGCACAAGGGGCTAGTGTGTGGCACACATTAGGCCTAAAGATTATACATATTTACGTGGTGGTCTGAACCATGAATTTTTGTTATGGTGGGCAATGTGTGCATCTTCAATAAAGAAAAAATGCCTTGGAAGTACTCTTATTCGGGCATCTGATCCCAAACTAGGCACGGTAACTAGACCAGGACCGCGTAGACGGCGCGTTAGTGTTCCACGCGCGCCTCAAAGAGACGAAATCAGCACAGGAAGGGGCCCAACAGGGCCAACGCCTTCCGGGGTAGCTTAATGTTTATAATAGTTACCGTGACCCTGGAACATAAAGGGTAATCGAAAGAACATGAGTGGGTTTTAGTCAGTAAAAGTCTGACACGCCCTCCCGCCGCACCCAGGACTGGAGCCGTCATTTGATGATTTCCCACTCACCAAAAAAAAAACAGTAACTAGACAACTAATATAAATTCGCTTATAACTTAAAATACCTACAAGTAAATTACACCCAGATACAAAACAAACAATTATGCTCACTGGGAATCGAATCTACGACCTCCGGCTTAGCAATCAGGGTAATTAACCACTAGACCAAAAGGCCAATTAGTATCAGAAATTGTTATGCTTAATTATTGGAGATTGCATTCTGAAGCAAGCCACTGGCAATTATCTGTTACATGACACCAGATTGGTTTATATTAATAACTGTATTATCTAGGCGTCAGCTTATCATTAGTTTATCTAGGCTAACACTGACATCGGTGAAAGAAAACATCGTCAAGAAACTTGGACTTATAAGGTGTTTGAAATCGCCAATCCGCTTTGAGCGAACGTGGTGTTCAATGCTCTTGTTACCTTGTGATCAAAACAAATTTGCCCAGGAACGGGTTCATAAGGCTTCTTAACGTTCGTCGTTCGACGACCAAGCGACAACTGGCTGTAGAGCTGCTATTGTCTTTCTATTGTGTCTTGGATCACGTGTGTGGGAAGGTTTAAAAAGGTTTCCTGCCGGGGTTGCGGAATGTTTATAATAGTTACCGTGACCCTGAAACATAAAGGGCAACCGAAGGAACTTGAGTGGGTTTTACTCAGTAAAAGTTTGACACTACCTCCCGCCGCACCCAGGACGGGAGCAGTCATTTGATGATTTCCTACTACCCAAAAAAATAAAACATATGACAACGGCATGCACATTTATTTTTTTAATTAAATGAGGTTAAATCTGAGACGAAATTCAAAAACAAACTAGGAAACCTAAAGTCTATTCAATCAGGTTCTCAAAGGACCATTAAACAATAGGAATGAGCAATGACTGTCTAATTGATTAAAACTGCTTCACCTAAGCGACTAAAGACCTAAGATTAAGTTCTTAGGGAAAGTGAATACCCACCCGCTGGGGTCGAAAATATCTTCTAATCGTGAAATGAACTTGTAACGTATAGAAACTTTAAAATGGCAACACAATTTCATTTATAAAAGGACAGAAGATAAATTATTAAATTAGATCTGTCAAATTAAGACACTCCATAGATAATTTAGACGCAATTAAAAACACGGCCGCTAAAAATACTTCAATTTACTCAGACGCTGGCTAATTTGATGGGACCCAACCAATATGTATCTTCTGTCCTTTTCTTAATTAAATGAAAAGTAAAAGATGCACTTAACTTAAATTAGTTTAGTTTGAGAACAAGGGAATCAGCGCCGATAAATATACAAGATGCCGTAAAATTTGTGCAAAATGGTTATTCATTAAAATTAAAAAAAAAATGATTAAAATGATCTTTATTTTGTAAATAGGTTATAAGTATAACACTTTTACACGTCAATATTTTGTTTTTTATGTTTTAATCGAACGATGGAGCCGGTGTTTCGTAACTGACTACTCTGAGAAGAAACATCCGAAACAAACTCAGAGGTCAAAGTCTCTTTTAAAGTCCGTACAATTGTATTGGTCAAATTATGCGAGGATCATGAAGGTTAATTACTAATGTGCTTTCTTGATGAGAAAAGCACACAGATTTGAGTTACCGTGACCCCGGAACATAAAGGGCAACCGAAGTAACATGAGTGGGTTTTAGTCAGTAAAAGTCTGACACGCCCTCCCGCCGCACCTAGGTCGGGAGCAGTCACTTGATGATTTCCCACTCCCCAAAAAAAAATTGTTCAAGTCAACGCTTTGAAGATAATTCTGCTAACATTTCTGGGTAAAATACAGCTATTTGGCGGCGTCCTGATTTCCTGAAAGACTAGTATTATTGTCACGTAGTTCAAAGTAGGCTGGCCTGAGATTTCTGCTACAGAAGCATAACCCAACTTATATTCTGCAAATAGCACGACCAACATTTTTGTGTGGAGAAAGATGGCCGCCTTACTTGATTCATCAGCCGTTTTTGTTGATAGAATCAGCAGATTTTTTATATTTTTCAGATTCTGTACTCAGATGTTGTTAAAAAGAACATCGTTAAAGTTTTATCTTCTGACTGTTCTTGAAGTTTTATCTTTAACGTGCTACGTGAACTTGTATGCGAAGACTAAAACCCTAATAATTTGCGTTATCTATCAGCTGTTTGTTTTTGACTACGATAATGTAGGATGGATCCATCTCGATCGCGACCAGCAATCGAAATCAATGATTGCGATTCAGATATCTACCGATTTTACCGTTAATCTATT
Organism: Athetis lepigone; assembly: GCA_033675125.1. Lineage (NCBI taxonomy): Eukaryota > Metazoa > Arthropoda > Insecta > Lepidoptera > Noctuidae > Athetis > Athetis lepigone. Next base: position 1,631,268 of record CM066222.1, on the reverse strand, counting down.
TCGAACATTATCAATCTGGATTGCGATCATTGATTTTGATCGTGGATTGACTGATCGGATAGATATTTAAACCGATAAAGTGCAAGCCTAGTGTAAACCTAGTGTAAAAAATTCACGAAAACTTGTCTTCTTTAGAGTTCTAACACTAGCTTGGGGCAAAAGCTGACTGTTTACACAATTTTATCGAAACCGATTCATTGATTTAATCGTGAGAGCGTGACAAACATACACAATTTCTCTCACAATTACAATCTTACGTACTAAAACTAATATAATTCCGTGTATGTAACGTTCCTCAGATAATTTCTACCGCAGCTATCTGATATAACAATAATTTATTAGGTTCACATTAATCGTTTTTGCCGACGGTACAAAAAGCTCACGTACGCGATTAACATCGGTTTATCTAACGACGAATGTTTTATGTTGTCTGTACGTAGCGTTAGCATAAGTTTATGTGGCTGATTTGTAACTACGTAGATAATAAAATAATTGTGTAAAAATGTTAATTTATTTTAAACAAGATAGGTAGTTTTTAAATTTTGAAGTAAACGATTAAATGAATGATCTTGAACATGATAGATTCAAAATTGTTGTTGATTAGCGAACAAATCTTTGAAAATCTTGTATTTTATTTACTGTAATATGCATGTATTATACGCATACACCTTTCTCTATAATTAGGTACTCTATCTATTAAAAACTCCGCATCAAAATTCGTTGCGTAGTTCAAAGGCCTAAACACACATATCTACAGCTATTGTAATACCAGCATTAGTAATATTAGTATATGGGTATGTATATGTATAATGTATATAGACTATAGCACTTTTTTTTGCTAATCCCTTCCTATTAAAAAAAAATAGAAATAATCAATTGGGTAATGCTACACAGTGGCTTAACGATTGACTGCTAAACTGTGCTAGTTAGATTCCATACCACACCGAAACACAGCAATACTGCTTTGCAGCAAAAATAAATACGGTTGTAAAGTTTCCCCATTTTCATAGAGAACTTCACTACTCCCAAATGGTAGTTTGAGTATGTGAATTTATATGTTTTTAAACGCAGCCACGAACTATCAACATTTAAAGTTTAGAATAACGATGCTCAGGCTAAATAAAAATTGCAATAAAACTCTATCTTACTTTAAAGAAATTCTCCACAAGTCTCATCACATCATTCATTAACGACCCACTAACAACTTCAAAACTTCTCTCTTAAACCAAACAAGCAATGTACATCGATAGTAAAATACCAACACGAACACTAAAATTTTTAAGTACCTTTCGCGCCTACAAAGACCAAAGCACTGAAACAGCAATTAAGCGATAAGTCACCAACCCAACTTGAGACACGGTGGAATATGGAACTAGATTATTCTGTACGAAGTTTGATTTAATGTTAACGTTCGTCTTAGACAGTGGCGCCACGCCAACATGTCAAGATATATTGGTAAGTATGACGTCATAAAAACACGGCATTATGCAGTAAACGGTAGATCAATAATTCGCTAGAAGAAAATCGTGAGTAGAGTGAAATATTGAAAGGCGTGTTTCTTAAGAACGCTATTTTGATGCTTAAATTTTAATACAAAACCTTTGAATGACTTTGTCCTTACTGGTCTACTTTTGACCTTTTTGGTTTGGTCCTTTGTACTTAGGTAATATCCTTTACACTCAAAAATGCATAATTGCCAGTTATCGCGTATACTAACAAAGTTACCGATTAAAAGAAGCCCATGTTCTTCTCCAAGGTCCAAACCATCTTTATACCAAACATCACAAAAGTGACTTAACTGTGAAAGTATAAACGGAAAAGCTTATATCGCAATCATAAAATTAAGTGTAAGCAAACACAACTGTAATATTTTTTATTATCTGGGATATGATGAAACTTTGTTCCCAATTATGTTAAAGTCTGCTTCAAATCTACCGAATTGAGCTGAGTACCAATATTTTACAAAGAACAACTGTCTATCAGACCTTCACAACCCAGTTATTAGTTAGCAAGATAACCCCAGGTAAGGCTGGTCAGACTTTCTGGCTTCTAGCCTTAACGACTGTCAAAGAAGTACGGATGACAACCAGGACAATCCGCTTAACGTGCTTTCCGAGGCACGGGATGTCAGTGATGTCCTAGATAATTTTAAGCGGGGCATGGACGGTCAGTTTAGTCGTAAAACTGTGGCGTTACTCCAAATGGTTCGGGAGGTGGAGAATCGCCACTCCAGAGTTATAACTCTGGAGTGGCGATTCGACATTCACGATCAAATTTTGGATGAACGTTAGTTCAACTGACGCGGCAAATTGACCGTCAATGCTCAGCTTTAGAATCACATCCGTACTAATATTATAAATGCGAAAGTAACTCTGTCTGTCTGTCTCTTTTTAACGCCTAAACTACTTAACCGATTTGAGTGAAATTTGGTACCGATATAGTATAAGACCCAGGAAAGGACATAGGATAGTTTCCATCCTGGAAATCCCCCACTATTATTCCACGCGGACGAAGTCGCGGGCAAAAGCTAATATAAAATAAAGTTTACCTTTCTAAAGTTTATTTTGGACATCACAGACATCGGTGAAGGAAAACATCGTGAGGAAACATGGATTTGTAGTTAATATAAGTTCGAAATCGCCAATCCGCCTTGAGCAAGCGTGGTGATCAATGCCCGTGCCTTCTCTGTATGAGAAGAGGCCTTTGCCCTGCAGTGGGTCAGTTATAGGCTGGTATTAGGCCTTGCCTGGCACGAGAGAAGGTCCTAGAACCATTTCTGCAAACTACTAATTACTTCCACCCAACTTCAAACAAATTATTAGCAATCTTTTCCGAATCACATAACATTGAACCGATCGCGTGTTCTCAGCTGTTACCCCCAATAATATGCGAACTGTATAGTCAAGAACATCCAGATATTGCACATTGTCTTCGAACTCATAAATCTTTGTCGTTTTACCGTTTCGTGACTTCGTTTTGGCAGTTTTTTCCAATATTATATGAAGTCGATTCCAACTTGTACGGATTGCTTGAGAAGTTATTATTGTAGCGGCGGATAATGGAGAATATGTCGGTTTATGGGATTTGTATTTAAGTCTGTGTTGGTTTGAAAGGTGGTGAGGTATTGGTAGGTTTTATAATGGGTTCAAAAGTGCATTCCTTTTTATGCATTGCTGACAACAACGCATTGCGGTTTTTTATGGTGAGTAGTGTCAGTAAAGCAAACAGCCTGCCTCTCAAGTGGTCACCGTAACCAATGTAAAGCTGGGCATTGACGGTTATTTTTCGCGTCAGTCTAGTCTTACAACTGTGGCGTCACTCCACATGGTCTAGGCGGCCAACCAACTCTGGAGTACGATTCGACACTCACAATATTTTTGGATGAACGTCAGGTCAAATGACCGCCAATGCCCAGCTTTAAATTGTCGACACAAGGATTATCATTTCGGCATAAAAGAGTAAGTATGGAGTTTTTTGCCCATTATTCTCCATACGAAATCACATTTTGGAATAGGTAACTAAATTCATTTTTGTTTTGTAAATGACGTTTCAATGTGCCTTTTTTGGTCTAATGAAAATTAATTATTTCACTTTGACTTTGGCATTGTTTATGTTTAGACCTCAGACACGAATGTGTATGGAGTTGTCATAGGTTTCTGCAAAGTAATGCTTGATTCTTTAACTGATCTTACCGCCCCTTTAAATGCGTAATAGCTTCTTTTTACCCGACTGCCGAAAGATGGTTTAAAAAATAATAATTTAATAATAAAAAAAACCAACTGCAATTTCGGAACTGCAGTTCGGGTCAACCTAGCTAGACTTATCCAGGATTTTGCAAGTGAAGAAAATGTGTTACCGGTCAATATGAACGTCTTGCTTAAATTTATTTTAGAAGATATTTTTATGACATCGCTTATTGAAATTTGCTGGCATCAGGGCACGTCAGCAATTGTGTAGATATACAGTGCAAAGTATAATACTAGTAAAGTAATATTGTTTTTAGGTAACAATACTAGCTCTCGAGCTAACTTAACTAACGGCGCTAACCAAAGCGTCAGAAAAACTTTTATGAAACGTTATAGCGTTTATTAATCTCGCCTCAATTCGAACTAGTGGTCCTCAGTTGTGTAGAGTATAAATGGTAAGAAGTATCGTATACTAGCTTCTGCCCGCGGCTTCGCTCACGTTAGAAAGAGACAAAAAGTAGCCTATGTTACTTTCCATCCCTTCAACTATCTCCACTTAAAAAATCACGTCAATTCGTTGCTCCGTTTTGCCGTGAAAGAAAGACAAACATACAGACAGACAGACAGACAGACACACTTTCCCATTTATAATATTAGTATGGGTAAACTGTTCAGCTAGAAGGAATAAGTAACAGTTTAAAATCTCCTCACAATAGCTTAACACTCGTGTAACGGTAGGAGAGTAAGAAATGATTTCAGCAGTCGTAGACGAGAGTAAAGTGCGCTGAGCTGAAAATATATAATTATTTTGATGACTAAAGTAAGTACAGCTGCAGTATTCAAAACCCAAACGTAGTCCAATATATATTAGTAAAGAAAACCATTTGTGATAGTAGCGCCACCTTTGTTAAGCATCTTTATACAACACTTTTCAATACACCGAGACGATTCGCCTTCCCTCCGCCTTTCATACTTTGGGGTTTGACATTGACAAAGAAAGCGCTACTATCTCCAAATCAACTTTCGCATAACCACCAACACTGTTCTAAGAACCCACCCCCACAATAATACAACCCATTCCGCCGAACATCACACACACGCTATCTCAGATTCTACAGATACCAAAGTATCAGAGAAAACAAAAGAACAAATACCGTAAATGTCCGCATAAATGTATTCCAGCAAACGTTCAGTTTGCGTGTTGTAGGACTATTTGATAGGCGTATCACGAACTGAGACGGTTTAAGACGTGCACAGCAAATCACTGTGTTTTACACATTTGGTGTATCGCGCTGGTATTTTTGGAGGCGGTGTTAAAATGGTTGAGATTTAGCGTACGTGTCATAAGTTATGAAGCTTGTATTCATACTTTTTGTTAAGCAGAGGTCTTTGCCCTTGAGTAGAACTTTAGTAGACTGATATTTATTACAGCCAAATAGCCTAAAGGTGTTTCACTTTAAGACTTTAGTATCCCGTAACGTCTTCCTCACCTATCTTTACCCTGACTAGCCAATTTTTCTTTTTGACCTGTACACCACTTTGATACCGCTTTCTTCCACATGCCATTACCAAACAAAGTACATGATGAAATATTTTATGTCATCTCGAAACCATGAGGCCAACGTATGTTGTCAATATTGGCAATAATAAGATAAGAAAAACAATACCAACCTATTGCTGTCCCACTGCAGGGCAAAGGCCTCTTCTCATACAGAGAAGGCACGAGCATTGATCACCACGCTTGCTCAAAGCGGATTGGTGATTTTGGACCTATATTAACTACAAGTTCAGGTTTTCTTACCATGTTTTCCTTCACCGGTGTCTGTGATGTCCAAAATAAACTAATAGATTAATATTTTTTTTTTCAATATTGCTCTTGAAATGTAGTTCGTTACAATCTGGATTGATTGTAACTAACTACATACGCCTTCAGAAAAATACAAGCGTGAAGATTTAAAAGTAAAGGAGAAATATACAGCCTCAGTTAATGGTGTTAGAGCTCATTTATCAACATCGTCGTCTTTTGTAATATCACTGCTAATAATAGGGCTATCGTATTTTCTTGATAATATTCTCTCAGGTAAAATTAGTATTGCTTTAATATCTTTTACCTCAAAGGCTTCACTTTCTAAGACTTTTGGCTCAGTTTTAGGTTTACTGTCTTTGAGAGAAAGTCAAGAATCCTTAGGCAGGAATATACAAATTCATAGTCGATCTTTGTTTGTAGTCAGACGTCCGACTTTTTGGCTTCTTTATCGTGTTACCTAATAACTCGGTTAGAGAGGTCTGATAGGTTGTCGCATCATGTAAAACACTGGTTATCGACTGCATTCGGTGAGATTGAATCTACTATAACATAGTTTGGATAAGGCTGGAAAGATGATGAATAAAATCTACACGACATTATAAAGAGAAATTGAAATTAAAGTATCATAAAATGCTTTTCACACAGAGTAAATAACGGACAAAAAGTAGTACCAAAAATTTCAAAACTGATATTTATTTTGCCATCAGTACTCAAGGGAGATTCTAAATGCTAGTTATTCATGATTCATTACATGAGGGTTATTCCCACGATTTATTGTGGTTCATACTGCAGGTAATTTTGGCTATCAGGGAGATATTTTCATAGTTTCCTAAAAGCTACTATAAAAAGTGTTCTCTATGAATTATGTTTCTTTTTTATCTTTATTTTGAGGGACTTTTGAACACAGTTCACATTAGTCCTATCATAATAGTAGATTGTATTACAAGGGCGCAAAGTAATATTATTACGGCGAGGGCGTTTTTTGAATCCAGAGCGAAGTGAGGGATTCTAGAGTAGAATCCCGAGCATTGCGAGGGATTCTTAAATAGAATCCCGAACGTAGCGAGGGATTCAAAGTACGTCGCCCGAGCCAAAAATATATTTTGCGCCCGAGTGATACACTCTACTTTTCATCACCCCCTATGAGAAAATAAAAGGCGCTTCATACTTTATTGTAAAATTATTATTGTAGCTGCTATTATTATCATATCTTGATAATAATGCTATTTTTATGATATCTTGATACCTGAAAATTTTTACGAGAACTCGGGCTGTAGTTTGCGCGTTCTATTTCTATTTAATTTTTTTTTTATTCAGTCGCGGCGTGACTATGGTATTTGCAGTATCTCTATCGAACAACCCGCAGCCCCGGCAGGACAAAATATGCCTTAAAAATTAACTAATTAATAATATGCCTTAAAAATTAACTTATCAATATGTCATCCCTTTCTGTTGCTGTTTTAAAATTGTACGATTTACTAACTTATTATTGCAACAAAAAAGGCGTATTTTCATACAAAGAAGAGAATACAAGGAAATACTTTGACTGCAAATTAGCCCACATTCCACGTTCATCCGTAAATCCCAGTTTTGATGGCCGCCGCCGTCAGATGCTTTTCTTTCTCATTAATACTTAACAAAGAAAGATAATTAAAAGGCAACATAATATCATGTTTAATGACAGCTTTTAAGTTAATTTTTAACAGGTGTTAAATAACTTGAGTTGTGTTAAATCAACTCATTATTGTAAGTTTTTAGAAACAAATGACTTTCGTATTTAATGTGTTGGTCCTAAGGTACAATTTCATTTGTGTTGTGGTTGCATATGTGGTCGAGGTCCGTATGTGAGCGATGCGCGATTTTAAGATTAATAAAATATTGATGATTAAATTAGCGCTGAATTAAAACTAATGTATACATTCTGATTCAAATTCAAAGTCTAAGTATTATTGTTATATCCCAGCGTTATTTGAACGTCATCATTTTATAAATACACACATCAAAAGTATCTAGGGATATTTCAATTAAACCTAAACAACTAAAATTCTATTAACTTTTTGTTAAGACACCTTCACATTAAAATAAACCTTGTTTAATAGCCTATATAATCTGATAACAAACATTTAGATAAAGTTAAATTTAAAAAAAAAATTAGAAGAAAAGGAAAAACTCAAACAAAATTTCTATCTTAACTTTATTTTTGAAACATCAAAACCTAAACAAAAAATCTATTTTTTTTACAAAAATTGTTAAAAACATAAAATTAATAATCCTTGTATCCACTTAAGACTCTCCTGACACATCTGCAGCGGTTCTGCATACTTAAAACAAGGTGGCAATATCCTGTTGTGGAATACTGTCCCAAGTCCCATTAAGATGCAAGAAAAGCTGGTTTTCATCCTCAATATCTTCAGGGAATTTCCTAAGAGCTCTTCTCAGAGGCATATCCCAGGCATGCTCGATAGGATTTAAGTCAGGGAATTGTGCAGGCCAGTCTAAAGCTTGGATATCATGCTGTTGTAACCAACTTGTGACGATACGCGCCGTATGTGGACGGGCATTGTCGTGCATTAACTGGAAATTTTGTCCCATTTGTTGTCTGTGGGGCAAGATAACAGGCTCTAGCACCTCATCTCGGTATTTTAGAGCAGTCATATTGCCTTGTATCCAAACGAGGTCCGTTCTACCGCCGAGACGAATTCCTGCCCATACCATAATCGTGCCACCTTGATATGCATGAACTTGTTGTGGGTGCTGCAGTCGATTCCAACGTCCAGGTTCTCTCCAAACGCGAAGTCTTCGCGAATCAGGATGAAATCCAAACCTGGATTCATCAGTGAAAAGCACAAGTGACCATTGAGAATGGTTCCAGTTTTCGTGTGCAATAGCCCATTGTAATCTTCTTCATCGATTGCCTCTCCTTAGCGCTGGTACCCAAAGTGGCCTACGAGTACGTAGGTTGACTTTATGCAGTCGTCTTCTCAAAGTTTGACCGCTTACCAACAAACCATACTCTCTTTGTAGCCTTTGAACCAATTGCATTGCCGTTACATTTGGTTGACTTCGTGCAGCATTTACTATGAATCGGTCCTGAACATGTGTTTTAATGCGTTGAGGTCCTCGGTGCCGTTCCACCACTTCCCCTGTGACACGATAACGTGACCGAAGCCTGGATATAACGCTCTGACTAGTCCTCATGGCTTCAGAAACCGCAATTTGGGACAGTATTCCACAACAGGATATTGACACCCTTGTTTTGAGTATACAGAACCGCTGCAGATGTGTCAGGAGAGTCTTAGACTGATCCACGGATTATTAATTTTAAGTTTTTAAAAATTTTTATAATAAAAATGGTTGTTTTGTTTAGGTTTTGATGTCTCAAAAATAAAGTTTAGATTGAAATTTTGTCTGAGTTTTTTCTATTCTTCTAAGTTTTTTTTTAAACTTAACTTTATCTAAAAGTCTATTATCAAATTAGATAGGCTATTAAACAAGGTTTATTTTAATGTGTAGGTGTCTTAACAAAAAGTTAATAAAATCTTAGTTGTTTAGGTTTAATTGAAATATCCCTAGACACTTTTGATGTGTGTATATATAAATTGATTCAGATTTTTTTTACAAAAAATATAATTGTTCAAGTAAAAAATATCCCTATTATATTTTTAAAAGTCATAAGACCAAAGTAGTAGTATTAGATAATTATACTTGAGATAAGAATCGTAGTTTTTATTTTTAGTAATGCATATCAATTTTTATTGCAATCGCTCACACTGGAACCAAACCTTTTGCCATACCAACACCATTCTTCGATTCACAATCTATAATCTCAAAGATGAATAATTTAAACAGTAATAAATTTAATTTTGACTTCTGTTCGTTTTTGACGGCTTAATAATGAGTTTCGCATTTACGACTTTTTAAAACTTATTCGGTATTGTTTCTGTTATGCATCCGTGACTGTTCATTAGTTTATGAGCTGTGGTTTACGGTAAAACCGCATGAGAATAATTTCTTAAGTCATTCTTATGGACGTTTATTAATATATTATTATAGTATATGTGACGAGACAACTGTACACTGACATGGCAGTTAATTCTAGCAGAGACATAAAGTCATTGGTCCCAGTTGTCATTCGTAGAATTTTAACAATCAAAGACGCTCGAAACTGTGACGGTGACTGGGTTGTGGAGGTCTGATAGGCAGTTTTTCTACACATGAAAAACACAGATAATCAGGTACATTTGTTAAGATTAAAAGCCGACTTTCGCATAGCTGGTTTATTTATTTATTTGTTTCACGTATATACGAACATTGTACAGAGCCTGTGTAATGCCTTAGGCAATTTAGTGCAAAAATACAGAAAAGTTACAGGAGAAAAATTCTATACATAAATATATGCGTACATACTATACAATAGGTTACATGAATGAATTTTAGTGATGTCTTAAAAAGAGTTGAAGTCACATTGATTCGTAAGACTCGGTCCCCTTAACTTCTTGTATGCCGTATTTAATAAAACAATGGAAAAAGTATTGGTGCCGATTCTCTTATTCACAAACTAAAGTAAATTTAAGTTTAGTGCATCTTCCTCTTTCCATTTAATTAAGAAAAGGACAGAAAATAAAATATTAGTTAAGTCCTGTCAAATTAGACAATCCATAGATAATTTAGACGCGATTTAAAAACATGGCGTCTAAATCTACGTCAATTTTCTTCAGGCGCTGTCTAATTTGACAGGATTAAACTAAAATGTATCTTCTGTCCTTTTCTTTAAGAAATGGAAAGAGAAAGATGCATTTAACTTCAATTTAGTGAAGTTTGTGAACAAAAGAGTCAGCACCATTGTGTCTCGCGTATATCTGCGCTTCCGGCAGTCTTAACTATTGAGCCATCATGACAACCACACAAATTCAAATTAAAACTTTATTATAATAAGCTCTAAGATAACCCTCCTCCATCCTTCACAGTATTTATCTTTCAATTCAATCAATTATTGAACAAGAACCCAATTATATCAATCACTTGCCGCGGCGTCGCTTGCACTAACAATGTTTTTAATTTTCTTAATTAATTGTGTGGGTATTTGTCATTCATCTTGAATTAAATGATGAATGGATGTCTTCTTTTTATAGACCACTAGCTGTCCCCTGCGGTTTCACCCGCATTTTACGTTACTGCTCCGCTCCCGTGGGTCGTAGAGTGATGGTTTATCCATAGCATTCCTCGATAAATGGGCTATCTAACACATAAAGAATTTTTCAAATCGGACCAGCAGTTCCAGAGATTACCCCCTTCATACAAACTTAGAAACTTTCAAATTTTACCTCTTTATAATATTAGTATAGATATAGATTGGATGACAATGAAACTATTGGTTCTTGTTTCCATAACCTTGGTCTTCACCGATGTCAGCGACCAACGGATTTATGTGTTTTTCGACGACTCAATGATGGTCAACATAAACTTACGTATGTCTAAATTTAAAAAGCCACATCGATATCCCGGCTTTGAACCCGTTACCTTATGCATAAGATACATCCCGTTAACTACTAGGTCATTACAAAGTTACTAAACCACGTGTTACTAAAAAGTTTCGTCAAAATTCATTTAGTAATTTTTGCGTAAAAGAGCTACAAACATACAACCATTTTGCGTTTATAATAGCAGTAGAATATTAAGTAAAATACCATCGTATGACCTCTTCATATTCAAATACAATTACAAAATTAAGATTCATAAATTAAACAAACCGTTATTGATATTGACATAGACAAACAACATAAAATAATAAAAATTTAACCTGTCACGAATGATTTAAGTTAATTTTACACAGTGTGGTGTGACGCCTACGCCTGTCAGTGTGTACGTGGCTTTACGAGCTTATTCCAAGTGATAAATTATTTAGGTCTTGTATACATTGTAGATATTGGCTTCGCGAGTGTTTGAGTTAGGGGTGAAAAAAAGTGTTATTTTGCATAGTTAAGCAAATCAAAGAATAACTTTTGGTGATAATGAATGCACAGTTTAAAGTACCGCGGCTAGTGCAGTAGATTATTTTCTATACCTAACGTAAAGGTGTACCAAAAAGCCATTTTTATACATTTAAGCCCTTACTAATAATCACTGTGTAAAGTTATGCAATGAATAAAGCCTGTGTAACCATATATTTTTTGACGTATAATCCTGTCATAACTTTATGCAGCGTTTATTAGTAAGGCGCTTCACCTTTATTCGGGTATGATGAAGGTTTGAACAAACAGAAAAAACTATTATCTACAACGCTAATATTATAAAGAGGAAAACTTTGTATGTTTGTTTGTTTGATTGTAATGAATAGGCTCAAAAACTACTAGTCCGATTTAAAAAATTCTTTTACCATTAGCAAGCTACATTGTCCAGGAGTAACATAGGCTATATAATATCACGCTATGTCCAACGGGAGCGAAGCAGTAACCAAAAACCTAATGTAGCGTGGGTGAAGCCGCGAGGAGCAGCCAGTAATTATATAGCATTAATTCTGCCAGGATTTAAATTAATACTTTGTTGCAAGATACAGCCAGCAAAAATGTGGTATGCAGAAGCAAATCAAATTTACTTTGTCGCCTAAATCTTAATCCTGACCTGTTTTTCACCTTCCTTGAGAACTTTTTGACATATCGCGCTCCATTGTTTTAATTTCCAAAAACCATCTTAAACTAACAAAAAAATGAACACAAAAAAAATACAATATCCCCCTTAGACTGTTATGGGGACCTCATAGATTCCGTCTATCGGGCCTTTACCAAAGACTAACATATTATAAAAGCTCCTAAAGATTATTTAAATAAGGTCTTATTACGATCTTCAAATTTCTTTTGGAATTCTCTCTACTTCATCTTAATTGCAAACAATCTCTTTTATCTCTAACACTCAAAATAACTAGAATCAATACCCAACTCCAGGGACCACAAACGATCACTCACACAGAACATTACACGAAAATCTATCATTCTCTTGTACAAACAAAGTTTTTACTAAAACACGATGTTTTTGCCGAACAAAGATTCAAGAAAAAAATGGTTGCCTGTAAAGTCGGTTTTACGGGCGAAGATTTTACGTGACAACGTCTTTTACCGATCATAGTTGAGTGGGAGAGAGACGCAAGGCATTCGGCGGGCCTCTCTCTCGTTCGGTGACTCATCGTAACGTTACCGAGCGTTACACTTTTTCATAAGTGACTCCCAGCCGCAACCTAATTTAAGACGTTGTCACGTCAAAAACTTAAACCATTTTTTTTCTAGTCTCCCGAGTTCAAGCAATTTGTCTAAGGATTATGTTTGACAGTACAATATTACACTTATTCGGTATCGACGCCTAAATAACAAAAGCACTAAATCTCAATGAGTATGTAAAGGTTATTTATTTTAATTAGCTCTTGAATTGTTACTGCGGTTGATGAATGTTGTGCGTAGAGTTGTAAAGTTATAGAAGGGGCTAGTTTTTTTTTCTCCTATTATTATGGGCTTGCTCTTGGTCCCAGACTAGCCCGATGGCATAGACGGGGCCTACGATGGAGCGAGCTTACCCAATAGATGCCTATGCACTCGTTTTTTAAAAGCTAGTATGTTAAGACGGTTGATTTTTATGTTGTTTACTTTTTATGGAACATGAAATTGAATACAGACATTGGCACAGGAATGTAGAATGTGTGTTACATAACTACATTATAATTGAAAGTAAACTTTGAAGTTTAATCCTTCGAACACACGTGATTTGAGACACAATAGAAAGACAATAGCAGCCCGACAGTTGGCTGTCAGTTGGTCGTTGAAAGGTTAAATTAAAATATAGCTTACACAAGCCAAATTAGAGCATAAGCTCGTAACTATTAAAATTGAAACTGACACCATATCAAACATGTTATAATCTGTGACAGTATCATAAGCTCACGAATTTATCTGTTTGGTTTGATATAAAACATCACGCTACGACCTACTGGAGAGGAGCAAAACCAAATCATCAATGAAATCGTAAGAAACTGCTAATTTTATATTTTTTGGACTTACCAAGTCGTACAATTGTAGATATGCATCATGCTGTCAATTTTGATGCTAGTTTTCTACTTTTTCGTTTTCTATAGCAACGTGAAGTGATTAACGGCGGCTTACAATTACACAATCTCCAAGCGATGTCGGAAATCTATCATTCAACACAGCCGGCTCAATATGCAGTGTGGAGGGAGTACAACCTACTAAATCACCATCAGCTTATAAAAGCACAGGAAATGAAGTTCTGATAGAATGGATTGACGAACAGCAAATCCACCATAAGGACGCAGATGAAGTTATTACGAATAATCTCACCGATCAACAACAATTTGACAGTAAAACTACAAAAGAAATTGCTCCGGTCTGCTCAACGAACAAAGTGAACAGAATAGTAATATTTGGAGACCAGCAGGCCCGTGGCCTCAACAAATTTATGACTAAAACCAGGGGAGACCAATGGAACGATAACTACAAAATTATGTCTTTCATCAAGCCTAATGCAACAAGTGCCCAAATCTTAAAAAGCTGCAATGACGACTTTGTAACGTCATTGAACAATGAAGATATTATAGTTTTAGTGATAGGATCTAATGACGATAATCCATATTCTTTTATGACTGAGTTGTGTAACGCCCTTTGTAGATTGCGTAACAATACCGTATTTATTACTAACGTGCAATATAATCCTTATTTAAAAGAAAGCACGCTTAACTACAATCTAGAATTAATAATACAAAATTATAAGAATTGTAAATATCTTAAAATACACAGTTCAGAATACATAAACAAGAGCAACTACAGGTCTATGAAAAGGGACCATCAAGACTATCTCTCGCATTTGTGTCTGAAGTTGAACACGAGAATTGACTACAAAAAATACCAGACTGAGATTCTTAATCGATTTAAAGTTAAGCACATTGTCCAAAACAAAACAAACATTCTTACGACTCCACAAAATACCACACAAACTAAAATTACCGACTTCTTTAGAAACACAAAACAAATAAGTAAAGACATGAAAACCAGGTTTTTTCGCAGACAAGACTCAATATACTGAAATCACAATAATCCACCAAAATATTGCGGGAGTATTAAACAAACAGGAATTAATAGAGGCGGCCATATCAAATTTACAAAAGGAAGTAGGTTCCGTGGATGTTATATGTTTAACTGAAACATTCCTGAAAAGCGGTTGTGAACAAAACCTTAGACTATATAATTATAAACTAGCGTCTTTCTTCTCGCGAACTAACCAACGACGGGGAGGTTCGTGCATATTAATAAAAAACAACTTACAATTTAAAGAATTAATAAAACTGCCTGCCCCTATTACTTTTCAATTCGAATGCTGTGCCATCGAAATAATCAAATTTAATTTAATTATAGTGTGCATATATAGAACACCTACACGCGACGCTACGCTATTTTTTAATAATCTGGAACTTCTTACCAATGAACTAAGTAAAAAAGGGAACAAAAAAATTATTATCTGTGGCGATTGGAATATTGATACACTGAAATCAAATAAAACATCAAGTTACTTAAATTCTATACTCAGTAATAATAATCTAATAAACCACATAAAATGGCCTACCAGAAAAAATGCATGTTTGGACTTGATAGTCAGTAATATACACGACGCAAAATCTGCTATTCACTATCTAGCGCTTTCAGATCACGAATCAGCGCAATCACTAACGGTTAGCTTAAAAACTGATTTTCGAATTAAAGACATCAAGAGCTTTTGGTTCAAAAATGTTAGACAGCTCAGTGAAGAAAATATAAAGAAATTTAATAACTGCATCTCGAGTTTATCTTTTTCTGAAATCTATGAAGCACAAACAACTAATGACGCTTTCGATAGACTACATGACACAATTACCCTTTTCTATAATCTATGCTTTCCTATAGTTAAAATAAAAAATACCTGTAAACAATTAAAGAATAGAAGTCTAACCAAAGGTATAAAAAAATGCTGTATAAAAAAACGAACATTGTACTTAAAATACCATCTCTACCGACATAACAAAAAACAAAACAAAAAAATATATGATGACTACGCCCAAATTCTAAAAAAATGTATACACAAGGCCCAGCAGATTAATAGCTTAGCTTACATTAATAATGCTAAAAATACTAGTAAAGCTGCCTGGAACATAATAAAAAAAAACACAAATAATATGACTAGTAACTCTGAAATTGACGTAATTAATATTAATGATAAAACTTATAACAATCCAAACCAAATCTGTGACCTATTTAATGACTATTTTATATCTCAAACAAAGACGACTAATAATAATACTCAGAAAAACACTCAATATGACAAGATAAAAACCTCTCCTCAAAATCCTAAAAGCATCTTCCTTACACCGGTAAATGAATCAGACATTTATAAAATAATTCTTAGTCTAAGAAACACTAACTCAACTGGGTACGACGACCTATGCACTAAGGTAATAAAAATATGTGCATTGAGTCTTGTGTCTCCTTTAACCTACATCATAAACCTATCTTTAACTGAGGGACTATTCCCTACGCGTCTGAAAAAATCAGTTGTCAAACCACTTTATAAAAAAGGTGTAAAATCTGAAATGAGCAATTATCGACCAATAACTTTAATCCCAATTTTATCCAAAATCTTTGAGAAAGTTATGTGCATTAAATTAGAGAGCTTTTTGACAGCAGGCAATATTCTTAAAAAAGAACAATTTGGTTTTAGAAAGGGCAGTTCCACTACCTTAGCATGTTATACGTTAATGAAACACATAACTGAAAGCCTGAACCAAAAATCTAAGATTAGTTGCGTATTCCTAGACATGACTAAAGCCTTTGACTTTGTTTGCCATAAAACCCTTCTTTCAAAGCTTGAACACTATGGAATCCGAGGTAAAGCCAACGACTGGATCAAAAGCTACCTTTCTGAAAGAGTACAATGCGTAGAAATAACAAAAACTTGTCAAAATGTTAAAAAAAGCTATAGATCAGAATATAAACAGAATAATTACGGCACGCCACAAGGTGGTATTTTATCCCCACTACTCTTTCTAGTATATATCAATGACATTCCTGAGGCAATAGGTAAAGATTGTATATTATTCGCTGATGACACTACCATAATCGTTAAGAGCGACAATAACCAAAACTTGGAAACTGAAATCGTCCAAGCTCTGGATAATGCAATCGTTTGGCTAGAAAAAAATAACCTTAAAATAAACATGACTAAAACAAACATTATACAATTTCAGACATACAATGCAAACGTCAATAAATTAAACTTATTTTATAAAGATTCGCATTTGACTGCAGTAGATAACTGTGTATTCCTAGGTATAACAGTCGATAAAAATTGCAGCTGGAAACCTCACATTGACAAAGTTGTAGCCAAAATAGATCGTTTTATATATGTTTTAAAAAGAATTAAACAAATAGTTAACCATGACACCGCAATGCTGGCTTATCACGGTTACGTATCATCGGTGTTTAGATATGGCATTGTAATATGGGGTAACTCGGTTGATTTCGACAGAGTATTTAAAGCCCAAAAAAAATGTGTCCGAGCAATTTGTGGAGCTCATTTTCTAGACAGCTGCAAGCCACTGTTTTTAAAACTTAAAATTCTACCACTGCCTTGTTTATATATTTTTGAGATATGTATTTTTGTCAAAAGCAATTACAACTTATTTGTAACCAACACTGTCAGACCAAATAGCCGACCACGACATATAGACAGACTTCAGCTGCCATCAATAAAGCTTAAACTATTTAAAAAAAATGTATACTGCATGTCGATTATTGTTTTCAATCATTTACCAAATAAAATCCAAGAATTACCTTTGACAATGTTTAAAAAAAAACTATTTAAACTGTTATTATGTAAGAGATATTACACTGTTAAAAATTATTTAGATGACAAATCATTAGAATCCTTTAATTATGTATAATATTTTTTTTTTACAAATATTGAAACAAAATTACTAATATTGAACTAAAATTAACACTGACTGTGAAAAAATTTGCACGCCATGTTATGGCAGGATATGCCGAAAACCAATGTACCTATACCACCTTATGTACCATATTCTTGCAAATAAATATTCATTCATTCATTCATTCATTCATTCATTCATTACATTAAAAAATCACAATTAACCCAAACCACAAACATTTAATAGTTCAAATGTTACATAAACTAAACTCTTAAACCTTACTCTTACTACATAAACAAAACACTTTTAGCAGCTCAACAAAAATACTATTTCAAAGTAAGTTGACCTACTTTCAAGAACTATTCTATTTTCTCCAATTCCGTTCCAATTTACTGTTGCCACCTCTATCGGATCTTTAGCTCTGTACCTAGTTACCCTCTCAATTTAATTGGTAGATTCTTCGACAGATATCGATTGTCGCTTCTCTTAAATAATTGTATATATCTTATACACAATTGTATTGCCCGTATATATTGTATTGTTCGACAATAAATCCTTTAGATTTATAACGCAATGTAAGCTAGAGCAATGAATTTCTGTTTAATTAATTTTGATGTTTATTTGTGGTTATTGATTTAAATAAGTGAAAGAGGTTCTAGCATATAATTTTGTCTTCAATTGTTATGTTACTCGTAGTATTTTCTACAGCAAATTTATGTAAACTCATTAAACCATCGAACACCCGTGATTCGAGACACAATAGAAAAACTACAGCAGCACGACAGCCGGCTTTCGCTTAGTCTCTGAAAGGTAAAATTGTAAATCAGTAATTGGCTGTTATGGCGATATAAATAAACTTTACTAAGCACTGACTTCGGCTTAGCCTTATCCCGTCTCTATCGTACTCTTGACGTTTATCAGTTGTGTAACAGTGACAGGATAGTGCTAAGCCAAAGTCAGTGCTAAGTAAGGTCTATTTATCCCGCCATTACAGTCATAGGTGTGAAAACGGATATTTTGAGAGCCGTGGATTTTGTCATACATAGTATAAAACAAAGTCGCTAACCTCTGTCTGTCCCTATGTAGGTATGCTTAGATCTTTAAAACTACGAAACGGATTTTGTTGCGGTTTTTTTTAATAGATAGAGTGATTCTTAAGAAAGGTTTATATGTATAATACATGCATAATATAGTAGAGAAAAGCCGGGATTTTTAAAGATTTGTAACACCCGTGCGAAACGGGGGCGGGTCGCTAGTGATAAATAAAGAAATAATTGGACTGAAAGGTGAAAAAAAAGCACATTTGGTCCTTGTGAACTTCTTTGGTTCTTTGAGACATCTTTGATTTTTAATACTCTTGATGTTGCACGGATTAATATGAACGATGAATAATATTTCCCATTAGGTGAGCTCCCGGACGGAAACAAAAATGATAAAAGTAATGGTGTTTTGGTGTGTCAATGCTATAGAAATCGGTAAAGAAAGAGACGAACTTGCAAGCGATGAGTTCTGTACCACCATATCACCATATAATATTAAGACTCAGCAAAAATATTATTATTAATCTAATTTCATTCTATAAAAAATCATAAAATCATATTTATTTTGTAAATAGATATCATAACACTTTTACACGTCAAATTTTTTGTTTTCTTTTTTGTTTTTTTTTTAAGCGAACGATGGGGCCGGTGTTTCGTAGCTGGACTGCTCTGAGAAGAAACATCCGAAACAAACTCAGAGGTCAAAGTCTCTTTTAAAGTTCATACAATCGTATTGGTCAAAAATGTGCGAGAACCATGGAGGTTAATGTCTGAAGCACTCTCTTGATGAGAGAAGGACACAGATTTGAGTGGACCTGTCCAGACAGTGCAAGCTATTACTTTTAAATGACTATTAGGCTTCGAATTTTCGATTCAAACTTGTTCTAGTTTTGCTTTTATTTTAATTTTTTGTTGGTATCGCTATACCAAAAAAAAAAATATAAAAATTAATTAATTAGCGGCTATAGTAAAATTAACCCACATTGGGTATCGCTATCAAACATTGCAATCCTGAACCACGTAGTATCGAACTTTTGTATATAAATGTATACACTTTAGTAAATAACTGTTACTTAAATAATATTTATATATTTATTATTTATATATTACCCAAACGAAAAAAAAATACAACAAAGGTCTGTTTCTGTTCAATAGATATAGCTTTGTGACAGACAGACGGTAAAGTTCACAGTCCCTTTTTAACACCTTTGAGTATAAAACTTGAAAAAGATAAAAAATCTGCTGTTTCTATCAACAAAAAAGGCTGACAAAGCTTGAGGCAGCCATCTTCCTCCACACAAAAATGTTGGTCGTGTTATTTGCAGAAAATAAGTTGGATTATGCCTCTGTAGCAAAAATCTCAGGCCAGCCTACTTTGAACTACGTGACAATAATACTAGTCTTTCAGGAAATCAGGACGCCGCCAAATAGCTGTATTTTATACAGAAACGTTAGCAGAATTATTTGCTATGCCTTTACTTCTAATGTTTTCGGATGGTTTTAAATCGTTGAGCATTTGACAAGTAAGTGAAACTGCTTAAAATCTGTTACTAATTATCACGAGCCTTTAAAGCTATGCCTGGGTATAATTTTTTGAAAACAAAGGAAGAGATATAACGTTTTTCTTTAAAGCATCAATAGAACATCCAAGAGAATCAAGGTTTTTTTTTTAAATTGTCAATCTGTCTCGAGCAAGCATCATGATCAATGGACATGCCTTCTCTGTACTGTATCATTAAAGTATCCATGTTACTTTTTCCATTTATGTGTACTTTATGAATAGGTAGTTAATCAAGTGGTTAGGAAATTTTTTTGTGGAATAAGAAGAGATACAAAAACAAGTCAATGCGGTATTTTGTTTAATAATATTTTTTTTAATACCCTGGAACATCTTACACTCGGCCATCTGATCCCAAGCTAAGCAGAACTTGTGTTATGGCAATCAGACAACTGATGTACATACTTATATAATTTTTAAATACATACATATTATAGATAAATAACACCTAGACACAGAACAAACAATTATGCTCATCACACAAAGTTTGTCCTAGGTGGGAATCGAACTCGACCTCTGGCTTAGCAGTCAGGGTCACTGAACACTAGATCAACAGGCCCGTCGAATATCGTTGTTAACATCGGCAAGTACTCGCTTCAAAGTATAGAACATGTTACAATGCTATAAACACCCAAATCACAACCCAATTCTAGGCACCACAAACACAATTGATTTACCTGCAACATATTACCTACTCGAACACAATACGCCTCTTTATACCCCGTACCCCAGTCGGGTAAGGCCCAAACGGTTTCACCCTCAAAGAGAAACACAATGGTTTCTAGTGACGGACGTAGGCACGGGAAGCCGCCATCGCCCGCTACTGCCGGCTTCCGGTGAAAGCCGAAACAATTACCAGAAGTTCCACTTCAACCGGCTTCAGTCGAGTCTAAGTTAGACTTGGGCAAATTGTTGAGGGTTAGTGGATACTTAGTGTTTGGCGTTTAGACTAGTTTTGGTGTTTCGGAATGCAATGAGGTGAAAGTTTAATTTATGAATGAACAGACTGTTTGTTTGAGCAATTAGTTCGATCTAAGCTGGGAATCTTGAGTGGTATCGTTAGTAGGAAATTAGCCCTCTTATAGTGGTTATCTCTAAAAATTTATAGACAAATCAATATAGCACCGTCCACGTCTAGAGATTTTTCTATGAATCGTTTCTACAGGACTCGTTGCCTTTTATAGTCACGGCGCTTTTCTGATGAACTAAATAGTACTTTCTGGTTTTCAGGAGTTGCAGTGGTTGGGAATAGTGTGGCAGGATTGCCAAAAAAACTTACGTGATTTTCGATTTATTTTCTTGCGGGAACCGAGACTGTTGAATCGTTTGTCTCTCACTCATCGAGCTTCACTCTTTGCTTCCGGTGCTTTTCACACCTTTATTAAATCTTTATGACAATAAAGCATGATTGGCAATTTTTTAAAGTTCTGCGTTTTTTTTTAATATGATGAAATTTTGACTGAGCATGCGCCGAAAAAGCGGCAAAAAACACATTTAATACTTCAAAAAACAAAACAAAGAAACTGCTGAGATTCATCCTATAACTTTAAATTAAACGCCTAAACCTTCTGTCCCACCTGTTCAATGACCCATCGAATAAAGGTTTCACGTTGCACCCTGTCCCAGCTTGTTCACAACATGTTCGCCTGTAATCTATCTTTATTATACAACTTGTTTGGACAAGCTTCAGTTAATGGATCGTTTGCTATAGCATAGAATTTAGGAATTTATCATGATTTTATATTTTTATATTGATGACCACAACTTTAAAAAATGGCGTTCTGTTTAGTCCGTCTGATAGACTGTTCAAAAATACAATGCTAAAATACAAAGATGAAAAGCATCAAAGTTCCGTAGTAAGGGGCTTTGGATGTCACTGTTCAGTAATAATTGTATCTATTCGTGACGTCATACTGAACTTCAACGCACTGCATCGTCGTCATTTTTCGTTTAAGAGAATAAAGAAAGACGGATTATTTTCTTAATTTTGTCGTCTCGCCTATTATGTCAGTTTTGAGGTTGTAGTGCTTATAAAAATTAATGAATATCTTGGGTCAACTCACACATGTTCTGGGCCTACCTTTTGAACCTACTACCTCAAGCTAGCAGTCAGGGTAACTACTAACAACAACCAGGCGAAGACCTACGTTGGAGACAAATGCTATTGGAGCATGAGGATTTGGCTCCAGAAGGTCGAAAACAAGGGTTCTGTGCACATTTGTCATGAAAGACTTTCTGGTCTAATAAAATATTAGCCTAGAACTCTAGATACCTAGACATTTATCTACCTCCATATAAACACAAGACAACGTATCCATTATACAATACCTCACTAAGAGATGGATATGAAACACAGGTGCGTGTCAAAATCTAGCTCAGAATATTCAAGTCTCTTTGTGGTCTCTGGTGAGGGCATTAAGGTTGATAATACGCTGACACCAAGCTCAGAGGCGTGTGATGTAGCCTAAAGTCAGGGTACTCTAACCTATAAGATTTGTAGATTGTGTGATGAATATTCTCTTAGGTGTTCACTGTTTTAGGCATAAAGGGAGTTGCTTCTACTAGTTGGTTGCTTGTAAAGCTATGTATTAAGTATTTGCAAGCTTTTAGTTCGTATTTTCCGTACTAATATTATAAATGCGAAAGTAACTCTGTCTGTCTGTCTGTCTGTCTCTTCTTCACGCCTAAACCACTGACCCGATTTGAATGAAATTTGGTACAGAAATGGTCTGGGACCCGAGAAAGGACGTAGGATAGTTTTCATCCCGAAACGAAGGGCGAAGTCGCGGGCAAAAGCTGGTATATACATATATACAATACTGCCCTCGTAATTGAAATCACAGTAACTTCAGTTACTGTGTTTAGACTTGTTTTAGTTCTTTAAAACCACGAGACCGAGCGCTATTTGGGAAAATTTTCGGTTTGTATGTAGCTAGTATAGTTATCGAGATACGGTAGATAAAAACACAGTATTTTTCTAAAAATCAAAACATTTTTAATAAAAAACACAGTAAGTAAGAATGTTTAGGTTTGAACACAGCAATTTACTTGTTTACTGTGGTAAAATATGTGTTTATGTATTTTTTGAAATATGTTTTGCTTGGCTATAACACGGCATCTTCAAATACTGTGGTTTTGAGTAAAACTTTCGTAAAAGTTAATTCATGTTATACATAAATTAATCACAGTATCTCAATTACTGGGTTTAAGGTGCCTGCAGTTTCAATATTTATTTCGAAAATACTAAGCTTGACCACAGTAACTGTTGATTTACTGGGTTTTAAGCTAACCTTTTGCTCGGAACGGGGGGTAAGCACCATACCAATTTGTCTTTTCATGCTGCTTTGAGATCAGCTTGTGGTAACGATATCATCCGCATAGGCAGCGAGTTGACTTGTGTTGTAATCAACAAGCCCTTATAATCCTACGTTTTGGATAGCTGCTTCCAGCGTGAGATTGAAGACCGCTGTAGGTAGGACTTCTTCTTGCCTTACTCCTGAGCGTATTTCGAACGGATCTGATATTTCAATCTGTACAGCAACTACCTACGTGGAGTTCGACATGGTGGCCTCAACCAAGCGCACTAGCTTACTTAGTATTCCAAGTAACTTTATGGTATCCAGAATTTTCTGTCTGTTCACGCTATCCAAGGTCTGCTTGAAATCTATGAACATAATGATGTAGATCTATGTCATACTCATCTGGTTTTTTAAGAGCCTGGCGCATCAGGTGGATTTGATCCGATTTGTCTAAAACCACCCTGATACTCTCCCAGTATTTCTTCGGCATACCTTCTTAGTTACCAGCCCTGAGAACATCTTGTAAGTCGCAGACAGCACTGTGATTCCACGATAGTTACTGACTGTCTTGTCCCCCTTCTTTTGTATCGGAATTACTAAACCTAAAGACCAGTCTTGCGCGAGGGTTTCTTATTCCCAGATTTGCGTAATCAGGTTGTGTATTCGCCTTAGCAGTTCATCTTTATCTTTTATAATCTCAGCAGCAACTGTGTCTAGGCCCGTCGCTTTGTTGTTTTTGGAGGTGCTTAATACACATCATAGTTCTTGATGCGGTTTCAAACTTCACTTCCTACATTTAGCAGATTATCGAAATATGGCGAAGCACTCCATTATTAATTTTTGTCATTTTTCAAGGGAAACAGAGCACTTTTTTTGCTAAAAAGTTTTATAACCCATCTATGTTACTTCTATGTCGATTTGAAACCTTTTATTGCTTGACTTCGCATCAAAAATGCTAAATTTAAATCTGGGTTGTTTAGTTGCCATTCTAAGACAGAAACTGATTGATACGTAAGGAATTATGTAACAGTGCGTGCAGTGTACTCTGGACTGTTGTTGTATTGAAATATCCAAATAATCGGAAGGACGTCTTAGGCGTGTAGTAAAAATGTTTTTAGTTGTTTTTTATTTTAGATGTTGTGTATTTTTAGTTTGGAAAAAAATATTATTGATTTATTACTGATCTACAGAGCGATACTTGTATGAATAAAATAAGTATCTAATTTTTTTTGATCTCATTCGTCTTGTCATTTTTATCCAGATCAATAAAGAATTGTAAAACTAACTCAAAAACTAATTAATATCTAAAAATAAATAAAAAACTAAAAATTAAAAAATAAATAATAAAGAATTGTTATGTCGAACTAAAAAAGAAATTGATCTTAATTTTAGCAATTAAAACTTATAAGTATTAAATATGTGATTTTACTTTAAGAAGATTTAACTGTAAGTTACAAATGATAAAAATAAAATAAGTATAAACACATTCCATTGTTTAATTTTATCTTATGTGATCAAAATAGGTTGATTATTTTTTAAGTAATTATACGAAGGCTAACCTAAAACAAAGTATATTTAGATACTATAATTGCACCTTAGAGTAAACCTTGTTACAAATTAGTCTTAAACACAGCATTTTCACTTACTAGGTATTGATCTAGGTAGTCGACTCTTACTATTATTAACTTTCAACCCAGTATGTGTAAAGTTACTGTGTTGTGATGTCACTAGTGTTAGTATCTTTACATGGTTAATACACAGTAATAAGAAAAACTAACCTAGACCACAGTAACCAGTCAGTTACTGGTTTTTAGCTTAAAAAAATATAATTTAATAAATTATATTCCTATTTTATAACACATTATCTAATTTTATTAATTATACAACAGTAATATTATATTTATATATATACAGAATTAAAGCTTTAACTATTTTCTATCATTAAGAAATGATTTTTTCAACCTAACTTATATAGTTTGTTTATAACAAAACGATTTAACAATTAAACTTTAACCGCGTTTTTTACAAAACGTGATTTTCGAAGTTACTGTGTTTTCAATTACGAGGGCAGAATATGTCTGAATTCGGACTGTATAAACTTTAAAAGGTGATAGTTTGCTCAATTTTATCACTAAAACCAATTAGAACATGTAGGGTTTAAGCCCAACGTCCACTAAATGGCAACCACTTTTGAATTTGGTTGAATTTTTCGTAGCGTCGATACTAAAAGTTGTGTAACATAGGAATTTAATGCATTGAATGTTAAAAAAAAACTTCCCATATCGGAAGGCTGGTTCTTAATAAACTTACTGTTGTCACAGTGGATTGGTCGTGGCAGTCCTGTAGCCAAGCCCAAACTTAACACCATTTTTTTTTTGAGAGTGGGAAATCATCAAATGACTGCTCCCGTTCTGGGTGCGGCGGCAGGGCGTGTCAGACTTCTACTGATAAAACCTACTCATGTTCCTTCGGTTGCCCTTTATGTTCCGAGGTCACGGTAACTATTATCACTATTGCTTTTATCTCTGAGGTTGAATGAGACAGACAGTTAGTTTTGAATCAGTCAACACCAGAGAAAAGCTACTGAAGCATATTCGCGTTGCTAACGTAAACTTTTGTAAAACTACAAAAATGGCTGCCCTCTCGATATCACCTTGATACTCTCTGTTTGATGATTTGAGTGACTATATCGGTTACTCTAGTAGTTTTACTGATAAATTCTTTCCAAATATTATTTAGGAAGATTCCAAGCATAGCCCTCTCTATAACACCATACTAAATTAACTTCACAACATTCCTTACACTATAGCACCTTACAGGTAAACCAATACCAATTTGCCCCAAACATGGCCACAGGTAATGTCCTGCCGGTGCCCCGAGGTCAAGTCGTGAGGATACGGCTATTGTAATACGACACTTCACTATTAGCTTGTCAGGAAACTTATTGCTATTGTCTTTTAAGTGGGTGCATGATGTACCACCAATTATGTGTTAAAGCTTGGTCATTACATAGTTAAAAGTTTTTTCAGCTGTATGTCTGTCCATCTATGCTTAGGTCTCGAAAAATACACAACAGATTTTGATGCCGTTTTTTTTAAAAAAAGATTGATTTAAGAGAAAGATTTATATGAATAATACGTGCATATTATCGTAGAGAAAAGCTGGGACTTTTACCCGTGCGAATCCGAAATCTTGACTAATATATTGTGAAGATTAGCTGAAATGTTCTGGTAATTGCCATCGATATGCGTTGTGCATTATAAAGGGCGTCGGATTTGACAGAGTCCGGTTTACTGGGGCTACTCTATATTTATTTTATTTTTTATATAAGTTTACTGACAGTCTTTATAACTATCTTATTATCAAAACCCGCACTTTCCTCCATAAAGGGCACATCTCTAAACCTCACCACATAAATCCAGCCACCATAATGCCCCACATTAAACAGAGCACCATAATAAAGCCACACTACACTGTCCGCAGTGGCCAAACGGTGTCAATCATGGCCATCATCCCATTACACATTGGTTAGTTGGCCGCCAGCCAAGTTTCCACGCTGGCCCATCGGCCTGAGAAGGTTTCATTCTATTTATTAGGCCTATATTTCGTGAACTGATATTATGAGGACGACCTAGTTTAGGCTTTCGGCTTTTGGGGATGTTTTTCGTACGGTTATGAAGGTTTTTTCGGCAATGGTTGGTTTTTGGAAGAATTTTAAGTTACGTTTTAGTTGATTGAGGTGAAGGTGAAAGAATTGTTGTTTATGGTTATTTGTGTGCGAATATGTTAGACTGCTAATTTAATGAGTGTTCGTTGTATACCTATTAATGAATAAGGTATCGTAAAAAACGTCATGATAATAGAGATGATGATTGTATTTAAAAATGGCATTCGGTTTAGTACGTCTGTTAAATCGAAATATATATTATCGACATCCCATCGGAGGTATGGCAAAGCACGTAGATCCATTATTTTTGGTTGTCATTCGTGAAACTTTGACAGTCGTTTACTATTATAGTCAAAATAGTTACGGATAGTCAGAAGCCTGAAGGATGATGAGTCTTACCAAAGGGTATCGTGTCGCCCTTTACTGGGTTGTGGAGGTCTGATAGGCAGTCGCTTTCAAAGTCAAAGTCAAAGTCAAATCATTTATTTCCAGACCAAAAAAGGCACTTTGAAACGTCATACTTATAAACAAAAGTGAATCTACCGCCCATTCGGAAATGTTGTTACGTATGGAGAAGAATGGGCAAGAAACTCCATACTTACTCTTTTAAAATAATGTTGTTACAATATTATTAATTGTACATTGTTAAATGTGAAGAGAAGAATGTATATAATGTCAAAACCATTTCCGTCAAAAGTGTATATAAACATAATAAAAATTAAAATTAATTAGGAAATGAAAGCTAATCAAGTTCATGAACATTTAGTGTAACACATTTACAAATAAATTACCTTCCTCAAAAAATGAAAAATAATGTGTGAGCCAGCGCTTCCAACTATTAGAAAAAAGAATTGTGTCTAATTTATAATTGTAAAAGTAGTTAATCATTATCAGTTTTAATTAGCCACCAGTTTAGTTTTGTCTACACTGTGGATTAAATATCCTATGGAGCTGGACCAGCATGCTTCCAAGCATTTTTATCTTGAATGTAATCTTCCAATTTATAATATGCTTGTTGACATAATTTATTCTTAAAATATGTTTTAAATTTCCTTTCGTTAAGTTTTAATATATCACAAGGAATTTTGTTGTATAACACTTTACGTATAACACTGGTATCCAGCTGAATCCGGTTAGGCTGGAAGCCGACCCCACCATAGTTGAGAAAAGGACTAACGAAGAAGATGGTAACGAACTAAATAACTAACCCTTCAGGTTTTGCCGGTTCCATTTTTTCTAATTCCTTGTTATTCTTTTTTTGTTTTCTCTTAAAACTG
Organism: Athetis lepigone; assembly: GCA_033675125.1. Lineage (NCBI taxonomy): Eukaryota > Metazoa > Arthropoda > Insecta > Lepidoptera > Noctuidae > Athetis > Athetis lepigone. The sequence continues at coordinate 1,602,978 of CM066222.1, read as the reverse complement.
TAATCGGATTCTCGTTAATACTGACTGGTGACTAACAATATTATTTCTTTCTTTCCTTGTTTACTTTCTTCCTTTTCAAAAGAACGCCTTTTGAAAACTTTTCATTTGTAGACTTTTTTGTGTGAGTTAGGAGTCTTTTTTAATAAGTTTTCAATTATAATGAGAATTGGGGATTTGTTTTGACAGATTAAAAGCTTTATTATAAAAGTTTTTTATAATTACTTTTTGTTAAAGAAGTGTTATTTACACTGAGGTTTGTAAATCTTACTTAGTAAGTGTTGCAGTTAATAATAATATTATGATATTGTCTCTGTCACACTGCCATAAAATTACTAAGTATAGCAAAATACTAGTTATATTTTCGGTCTTGCTCAACCCGCTAGGAGCTGATTCTACTCATAAAAACAAACAACTTTTATTATGGAACTAACTCTGAAATCTCGAAAAAAATATCAGCTGTTTCATACATTATGGTCGGGAGGGCATTGTACTTTTGTTAGAAACAGCTGATATTTTTTTCGCGATTTCAGTGTTGGTTCCATAATAAACGTATGTTTTCATGGGTAAAATCATCTCCTAGCGGGTTGAGCAAGACGAAAAATACACCTAGTAGAGACGGAATATAGCTAAGCCAGAGTACGTGGTATATTTATCTTAGTCTTGAGCTATTCATTTCTAAATAAAGAAGGCTTACACCATCCATATTAATATTATAAATGTGAAAGTAACTCTGTCTGTCTGTTACGCTTTCACACCAAAACTACTGAACCGATTAAAATGAAGTTGTATAGAGGAGGTTCATACTCAGAAAAAGGACACCGAATCTTTTTCGACCAGCGGGTGAAGCCCTTGGCAAAAGCTAGTAAGATATTTGAAATGGCTACATTAATAAATTAATGCAATAATTAGATTTTACCACCTAAAATTACCAAAATAACTACACAACAAAGTAAACTTGTTTAGAAAACAAGACAAAACCACAAATTCCTCAGGATTATGGTCGACTTAAGTAGATAATATCATAATCAGTTAGATTAGTCGAAAATCACTCTAAATCAAACAACTTTAGACATTAATCGGTTCTAAAGCGTCAGTTCATTCGCTGTTTGACTAAAAATAACTAAATTGATATTAAAACACAAATTTATTTTAATTTAAGTTGTTTCACCTGGCTTCTCTCTTTTTTTTTACCAACGTATTCCCTATTTCCCTGTATTACCCCGTTAAGGATTGAATTATCAAAAATCATATATTATACAGAAACGAATGTGCAAATCTTATGTTTATAGCTTATGTAGTTATAATTTTGCGTGACTACCATTAAAAAGTCTTCTATTAATGTATATAATGTGGTAAACTGACTGAGTGACTGACTGTTGATAATCAACGCACAGCCCAAACCGCTGGTCATAGAGGCATGAAACCTGGTGGGTTTGTTCTTTGTGAAAAGTAAGTATTCACTAAGAATAGATTTTTGGAAATTGTAACCGCGGGCGAAAGCTTGTTATATAAAACTCAAACTCAAAATGATTTTATTGAAATAAACCATTTCCAGGTACTTTTGAATTTGTCAAGGGGTCAGTCTGTCAGAAAATTGGAGCTGGTTGCTCATTCCCAACACTAGGTTTGTATGGAGAAGAACGGGCAAATATATAGATAAAACAATTCAATTTTAAATAGAACATTTATTTAAATTAAATTCAATCAGATTTTCATTCGCAAACAATAATGAGAAAGAATTCCGAGCTTGCTCAATTAAATCGGACGATTCTTTTTTCAAGTACAAAAGAAACAATTAATTGTAAGAAAAAAGTTTGTATAAAGACGCGTTGCTAAAGGGCGATGAGCGAGGAATGAGAAAATTAAGCAAGGATTTAAAGAAAATGAATGGTTTTTAATTAAATTCGTTAAACTAGGAACTGCACACAAGAAAAATACACAAATGTTATGTAAATAAACTTTGAAGTGACGTGACATTGACGGGCTAAAACAGACGATCAGTTTCTTATCATATTTTTAGAAAATGGTCGTGATAAACTAACAATAATTTCAATTTATCAGCTCTAGAATTGTTTATTTCTGGGTTTAAGCGTCCGCAAGAAGTTGTCAGTTGGCAACTCAGCAGGGGTATCACTGTGACTTTTTCAATTGTATATGCACCTTCCAACTGTACCTAGTAAATGAAGATATCAAGACATAAGCGGCGGCGCGCGAGAGGCAACGACGAGCCTCTCGCCCCGGACTAAGACCCAGGCGAAGACGTCGAGAGTCGCAAGACGACTACCGGCCACCGTAGGCGCGGTTCTGCGGATGGCGAGCGATGGGTAGCTCGCCGCCCGGCTAGGACCAGGACCGCATCGACGGCGCGTTAGTGTTCCACGCGCGCCTCAAAGATAAGGAGTCAGTACAGGAAGGGGCCCAACAGGGCCAACGCCTGCCGGGGTTGCGGAATGTTTATAATAGTTACCGTGACCCTGGGACATAAAGGGCAATCGAAGCAACATGAGTGGGTTTTAGTCAGTAAGAGTCTGACACGCCCTCCCGCCGCACCCAGGACGGGAGCAGTAATTGGATGATTACCCACTCACCAAAAAAAAAAATATATCGAGACATAAATTGGACTAATAAGACGTGATAATTATGCTCATACCTTCTCAGCATGAGAAGGGGCTTACGTTGCATTATGAGAACGTCTGCAATAATTAAACTGTTATTTCTAGAGTTTTCTAGCCAATGCGGCACCCAAAGCCACTTAAATATATTTTGGCTTAAAGCATTGCGTAATAAAACAATCCTAACTTACCACGATAAGCAGATAACGTGAAACTAAAAGCAACTTTATCACGACACACAAAACAAGTTTAAAACCAGAATTTGGCTAACATCCTAAAAGCGTTTATCCCCCTAGAAATCAGGAACAGCGTACTGGATTAATTAGGTTATCTGATAAACTAGACTAGATCTATTAATTTATTTATTATCTAGACTGTAAAAAAAAAAATAAAAAAAAACAATATTGAAATCATTTTCTCAGATTGACATTACTTGAAATGTAATATTATATGACCCGCGGTTCGGAATAAAAGTCAAAGCATTTATTGCGAACTAAGTGTACAAAGTTGGTGTTATTATATGTTAAACATAATAGTTATAAGAGGTATAGTGGCTCCGGAACATAAAGGACAACCGAAGGAACATGAGTGGGATTTAGTCAGTAAAAGTCTGACACGCTCGGCCACTCTCCAAAAAATAATAATATGACATCTAGACTAATTATCCGTTCTTCCGTACTAATATTATAAATGCGAAAGTAACTCTGTCTGTCTCTTCTTCACGCCTGAACCACTAAACCGATTTGAATAAAATTTGGTACAAATGTAGTCTGGAAACTGAAAATGGACATAGGATAGTTTTCATCCCAAAAATCCCCCGGGAACAGGAACTATTATTCCACGCGGACGAAGTCGCGGGCAAAAGCTAGTTATTAATAAGTTATTTAATTGATTGATTGATTAAGCTGAGTGGAGCTAAGCGGAGCGGAGCGAGGTCGCTCGCAGTGTGACCTTACCCTGCAGGTAGGAATGGAATAATCTAAAAGGTGCTTCTTGGATAGTCTTCATTAAGACAGTCAATAGTAGTGCTTTATAATTTAGTTTTTTGTTAGACTTTTATATCAGTTTTAGTTATCTTTTTAGTTAGAATTTGTATTTATTTATAAACTTTAGGAAAAAGGTATAAAGGTGAATTTAATGTACTAGGCTAATAAGGTTTGTGAAGATATGGCAGGTGCATACCAATTTTTGATGTGAAACATTTATAGCCGCACGTAAAAAAATTTCTGGCGTGGCGTACGCGTCGCCACGCTTTTGTTTATTTTCAATCATATCACTTTTTGATATGCGCCTTGGCCTCACGTTTTGTGCTTTTCGGGGGCACTGATGCCGAAAATGAGGTCCATTTCAGAATCCAAGATGGCGGCTAACATTTTTCAAAATTTCGGTCATGGGTATCGTTTCCGTGGTTTCGATGTGTGGTTATCGAAGTTTCACATCTGCCAGGCGTCCCGTGACGGCTCACTTTTTTTTTATATATGACCCGAATATAAATAAATGTAACATAATTCTTTACCTAATTTGTGTTCAAGGAAATATATTTCTACTATAATTATTATAAAGCTGAACAGTTTGTTTGTTTGAACGCGCTAATCTCAAAAAGTACTGGATCGAATTGAAAAATTATTTTTGTATTAAATAGCCCATTTATCGAGAAAGGCTATATATAATAGGCTATATATAACATCAAGCTACGACCTAGGGAGCGAAGTAGTAACCGAAGTTGTTAGTGAAACTGCGGGGGCCAGTTACTTATGTATAACTAAAGAATTCACAATTAATTTCAAGAACTAATCAATAATTCGAATTGACGGCTATTCCAGAACTTTCTTACGTGAAAATACCGGATTAAAACATTTCAACGCGAATCCAAACCATTAAATACCACGTACTTATCGACTTCCTAAGTTCACGTCCGCTAACATCTCGAAATATTTCCACTAAACTTTATTAAACTTAATTACTTAAAAGTAAATTGAATTCTTGGCTTCAACGGATTGTGTGGTTCCCAATTCACTTAACAATCAGTTATTTTAATTATTATATTTCTGTACGTATTTGCTGAAAAGTTTCTCAATCTAATCATTGTTCAATTTGTAAAGTTCGTTATAGAAATCATAATTGTTTGCTGGTTTTGTCTGTGGGTTCAAACCGGGCAAATATTAACTATTTTCAATTAATGTGTACTTTAAAAGTTTATTTAAACATCATTGACATTTCGTACCTTTGTAATCAAGTAAAGTCGTTGGTCCCGGTTGATATTTGTAGATCAATCGTTACGGATAGCATAGAAATTAAATTTAAAATTGATCCTATACATAAATTTAGATATTTACTAGTTGCCTCCCGCGGTTTCGCCCGCGTTAAAAATGTTAAGCGTGAACAACCCTTATCACTTAGGGGTATGAAAAATAGATAGTAGCCGATTCTCAGACCTACTGAATATGCATATAAAATTTGGTAAAAATCGGTAAAGCCGTTTCGGAGGAGTAAGGTAACTAATGCAACTTGTGTCATTGTGATTAAACTGCATTTATTTTAATTCACCGGCCAGTAAAATTTAAATAATAACGAATAAACTAAGAAGCATTGTTTTCATCATTTTCGGTAATATTTAAGATCAAAGTTTCAGACCCAGTACTGTTAAAAATAATGGTCATCGGACGAACAGAAAAACAAGCGATTATAATATCGGCTGGGTTTTTCATTCAACCATATAACCCTACAAAGAAATCCGTTTTTCATTCAAACATACGGAACCGCAAAACCGCTACTTTTACATAGAACTATCTAAAAAGTAATGTTTTAGAAAGTTTCCACAAGTATTTTGCACTAAATACGAAACAAAGTGTGAACATGCACGTAATAGCTAATTATGAGTCAGAAAATGTAAAACAGTACGCTGGTAGCAAAATAATTAGTACGCATAATAGCATTACATTCTCTTTGAAAGTTTTGCTAGTTCAAAGCTCTAGAAATAGCAATGCAGAGAACATTCTTGAGAATGTAATTCTGATAGCACGTTTTTGCAATTATGCTACGCGCGTATTGAAAAACGCTGCAAGCGTATTGTCAGCTACATGTTTTCTTGCTTCGCCCCCTATTTTATTAGGTCAGGGGTTTTTTTTTTGTTAGTCTGTTCTGTCCCACTTTTGGGCAAAGGCCTCTCTCCAGTCCTTCCATCGTTCGCGATCCTTCGCTTCTGTGGTCCAATTGGGCATAAATCCGTCCAGTTCGTCCCGCCATCTCCTTCGTGGTCTGCCGCGACCCCGTCTTGCCGTCTCAGGGCTCCAGCTTTGTGCTAATTGAGCCCACAGTTTGTCCGTTACGTTAGGGGTTAAATCAAATATATTAGTAAGATGTAAAATGGAAAGTAAGTACTGTGCGAATTTAGTTCTAGCTTCAATAGTTTGAAACAAGCGTGTTGATCAATACTCCTACGTCATAGGCTGATATGATTATTTAACCAATCCCTATAGAAGGTGGTCGTACTTTGACCTGCATAACTTTTTTTATTGGGGCGATACCGCCAAATTATTTACAGCCACTACAACTTCTTATTCAACTGCCAGAATCAGATTCCTCTAGTGTCAACAGTGGAGACCGCCAGAAAAGCGCCGATAAAGCTCATTGGGCGAGTCAACTATCTTAGATCCCGCAAAATCAGAGAAAAACAGCGGATGAGTCAGAAAAACATGATTTCCACTTCCCTCATATTAAGCAAGAGATAAAACAAAACTAGGACAATATTCTCAAAGCGGTAATTACAACTGGGAGATTTCCAGATTGTCTAGCACCACGAATTAAAATTTACGAAAATTGCTGTGTCTTTAAATGTGAACTCTTACACAACATTTTTAACAGACTGTCAATTTTTCAAAACTTCCACAACCTACCCAATTTATACCTCTCATCAAAATACCCTGACATCAATTCCTCGCCGCAATTCGTCGCAACACTAAAACATACGAGCATAATTCGTCACAAAACAAAAGTAATAAAACGAAAACAGCAATTTATTATCCCTCAGATTATCGTACCCGACTGCTATAAAAGAAGGAGGTATATATGTGACCCTGCCGTAGTCTGAATATTTAATGGCAGAAAAATCAATGTTTAAGCCACGGCAACTCTTTGTGTGCTATTGATCTGATTTTGTTGGCGTTTGGATTAGACGATGTGTTCATTGGTTAAGTGTGGAGGTATTTTGTGTTCGTTCACACTAGGAGTGTTCGTCGCCCAACAAGGCCAACGCCTGCCGGGGTTGCGGAATGTTTTTAATAGTTACCGTGACCCCGGAACATAAAGGGCAACCGAAGGAACATGAGTGGGTTTTAGTCAGTAAAAGTCTGACACAAAGGACGGAAGCAGTCATTTGATGATTTCCCACTCCCCAAAAAAAGGAGAGTTTTAGTCTAATGGATAAATAAGTCAGGTGTTTTCCTACATGAGATTTCGGTTTCGGAACCGAGCAAGTGCCAATGTGACTTTTTCAATTATACTGTTGTGTAATTTCTAAGTTTAACTAGAACATCATTGATATTCCATGCTGTGGAACGCACGTTGAGCCGTTGGCCCTGGTCGTCATTCATAGATCTTTGGCAGTCGTTACGGGTAGACAGAAACTAAATAGTCTGGTAATCAACCTAACCAAGGGATATTGTGTTACCCAGTAACTAGGTTGTGGAGGTTTAAAGGCAGTAGCTAAAAGTAAAACACTGGTATTCAACTGCAGCCGATTAGACTAGAAACATACCCTAACATAGTTAGGGAAAGACAAAAGAGATGATGTTGAACGCCAGAAGATTTTTATTTGGTACACAACCTATACCTATTTCTACCGCGAAATAGCACTGCTGTGTTTAGCTTTAATGATCTTTTGACGACCAAGCGACAGCCGGCTGTCGCGCTGCTATTATCTTTCTGTTGTGTCTCAAATCACGTGTGTTCGAAGGTTTAGCCTTTTCCCAAATATAATGGGGTCGGCTTCCAGCCTAACCGGATTCAGCTGGATATCAGTGTTTTACTGAAGCGACTGCCTATCAGACCTTCACAACCCAGTAACTGGGCGACACGATACCCCTTGGTTAGACTGGTCAGACTTTCTGGCTTATCCGTAACGACTGTCAAAGTTCTAAGAATGACAACTGGGACCAACGGCTTTATGTGCTTTTCGAGGCACGGAATGTCAGTGATGTCCAAGATAAACTTTAGAAAGTACATATGAATTGAAAAAGCCACATTGGTACTTGCCCGGATTCGAACCCACAACCTCTTACACGAGAGGCGGGCGCCTTATGCACTGGGCCATCAAGACATCTAAAAAAAGGCGTCAATGCCATTTTAATTGCATGAGACATAATCTTTGACTTGTGGATGGCAAAGCATTTAAGAGGTCTCTATTATTGCAGAACTAGTCTTAACAAGCACTCTTTCAAACAGATATATTTATCAGTGGTTATTTACTATTTTATATTAAGTAACTAACGAGTAAATGGTCAAACTTAACTCATTCTGTACTTGTTTTATGTGCATAATAGCGTAAACTTTTAAAAGCCTGTATGTAAAAGTCAGGCAGCGTGTGGCATTTTTATTAACTTAACTATGATTAGGTACTTCCGTTTTTAGTTACTCCCTTGTTCCCAAGGACTATAGCGTGATGTTATGTGGCCTATAAACTTCCTTGATAAATGGGCTATATAATGCAAAAGATTTTAAGCAATTAGCGCTTTTCAACAAATTTTAATAACCTTTTTATAAGTCCCTGTTTAAGTGTAATAAAAGTAATTGTTATAACTGAAATTACATGCAATTTGCACATGTAAGTGCTTTGTAATTAAATAAAGAAAAAAATTAAGAAACCAAAGCAAATGGCTATACACAGGCCGCCGTCTTTCGAAATTGAAATTTATTAACTGTTTTTAGCTTTTGAAAGTGGTCAATATTTTTTTCTTTAGAAAAAATATTGAAATCTTTTATCAACATACATTTGAATTAGGTAACGGAGCTTATTATATACTTACATAGAAATTGCGTTATAATAATATAGTACCAACGTCAAATAAATGGGTGTTTTATTTTTGTTTCTTTTATCATTTCTTTTTTTTTTTAGAAATATTCCATGTTCTAAGATTATGAGTATTATCTTTATCCTTAATTTAAAACTTAAATTTATTGTAATAAAAAAAATACATTACATTACTTAAAATTGTAAATGGAGCGAAGGAGCCTGGAACTCACGACACAGGGAATCCTAGTGTGAGTTTCAGGAATCAATGTAATAACTGTATTTTCTCGGAACAATAAATTATTCTTATTCTATTCTTATTCTTATCATCATTATCATCCTTCATCAGTCCAGTAATGGAAATAGGCCTCTGCCGAGAAAATGTTACCGCGGCTCCGGAACATAAAGGGCAACTGAAGGAACAAGGGTGGGTTTTAGTCAGTAAAAGTCTGACACTCATTGAGTTTCATGGCGAATTCAATTGATGATTACCTATCCTCAAAAAAAAGGTGCACACTTAACCGTTTTGTTTGTTGTAACAGAAGATATTTGCTAGGTTCTGTACAGCTGGTCTTATTCATACTTCAACATTTAATAAATCGTTTATGCTCGATAGTTTATTGAACTAGGACGGCACAAAATAGCACATATTATTTACTGAAGCTTAGTCACTTTTGTACCAGTTAGCGTTGAAGTCAAAAGAATTGGGACTAATGTAGAGGTAAATAAAATTAATTTACTTTTGGTGTGGAATTTAACGAAGCTTAATCAGTTTGTATTGAAGTCAAAAGAATTAGAATGAATGCAGGTATAGAAAAATTAATTAACTTTTGCCTTCGTTATTTTGTGTTTATTTATTTTAAACTAGCTTTTGCCCGCGATTTCGTCCGTGTGGAATAATAGTTCCCGTTCCCGGGGGATTTCCGGGATGAAAACTATCCTATGTCCTTTCTCGGGTCCCAGACTACATCTGTACCAAATTTCATTGAAATCGGTTCAGTGGTTTAGGCGTGAAGAAGAGACAGACAGAAAGACAGACAGACAGACATACTCTCGCATTTATATATATAAATAATACTAGCTTCTGCCCGCGGCTTTGCTCGCGTTAGAAAGAGACAAAAAGTAGCCTATGTTACTCTCCATCCCTTCAACTATCTCCACTTAAAAAACCACGTCAATCCGTCGCTCCGTTGTGCCGTGAAAGAAAGACAAACAGACAGACAGACAGACACACTTTCCCATTTATAATATTAGTATGGATAGTACGGATAGTTAGCTAGATTTCATCTTGGCATTGCAATTTGTTTGAATGTGTTATTAAGAGAGTTTTTATTATAATCGTTAAAACTATATGCATGCTTTTAACCAAACCGGATTTAGCTAGATTCTGGACAGCATATTTTAGGAAAAGTCAAACCTCCACAACTGTAACCCCATCAGTTATCTACAATAATACAAAAAAGTTGAAGATATTTATAATTTTATCTTATCTTTCTTATCTATAATTAGAAAACGTCATCACATATGTGTGTGTATATAAACAAATACCTAATCTCGCAAAAATTAACTGTATTTCACGAAAATATTTGCCTCCTGCGGGAATCGAACTGCGTCACGCATCACGCCAGCCAATCGTTTACCCACCGCTCTGAAATTCAAGTATTTAGGTTATTAAAATTCAGTAAAACCACAGATTAATAAATAGTTACTACGTAACAGATACTTCACTCCAATACAAAAACTAAAATACCTACGCTATAATAGCCTACAAAATCATAATAATAATACCAGCTGTTTGCAGCGAGGAGAAATGTACCATAAGCACGCACAAAGAGAGTTGAGATTCTTTTGCCCGCCGCGCGACTAACGTGTGTGTGTGTCTTCCAGCAAATGTGCTAGGGTTATACGTATGATGATAATGGTAATAAAACGAATGTTTTAGAAAAACATTTTTTTTTATTTGTTGATCAAATATTTTAAAGTTTAATAAAATGACTGATGCATATTTTTCGTTCCTTGATTTCCCGATTATTATATTTTAGTGTCGAAAATATCCAAAACCGCGTGAATAATTGTAATAAATAATCAAAAGGGAAACAGGAAAATTGGGAAACAGGAGAATTGCACTATAATCACGCAATAATTACGCGGTTTCGGCATTTTGATAGTCAGCGCTGTACCCGTGACCCGCGAGCACTCAGCCGGGCGCGCGACAGCCCGGTGTTCGTTGTATCGTCGACGATACGCGAAGCGGTAGGCATAAAACGCGTGGCCTTGAGCGAGTGACGGACGCCTGGTAAAACTATTACGACAGTTACATGCCTCCTTTAAACCAATGCAAGATTTATTGGATTTCCACGAAATAAACCCGGCTTACACCTTAAGGTGGATACAGACTTTAACACACCGAATGCCTCGCAAGGTGCCTTTATATTCATGGCGAGGCATGTGCTACGCACGTGCGAAAGCGAGCCAACGTAAAAATGAAAAATGATCTTTATTTTATAAATTGGTAAAAAATTACACTTTTACACGTCATTATAGTTTTTCTTAAGATTCTTAGAACGATGGAGCCGGTGTTTTCTAGCTGGAATACTCTGAGAAGAAACATCTGAAACACTCAGAGGTCAAAGTCTCTTTTAAAGTCCATACAATTACTGTATTGGTCAAATTATGCGAGGACCATGAAGGTTATTAACAGAAGTGATCTCTTGATGAGAGAAGCACACTACGTGGACCTGTCCAAACGTGCAAGCATTAATCAAAAGTCGTTTAGTTCAACTAAAAACGTATGTCGACAATTGTTTCAAAATGAAACTGACTCAGTGCGTGCATTACGTACCTTAGTTGTGAACGAAGATGCGCATGCACTCTCGAAGTGTGCGCCGCGTACAACATCAACGCACGCGTCGACTGAGGAAATGAGACAGCGCGTCTGTGCGTAGCACATGCCTCGCGACAACCTGAATACAGGCATACGAGGCGTTTCCTTCGCACGCAATGGCACGACCTGAGCCTAAGTCAGCCTGTACCTACATCCGTACTAATATTATAAATGCGAAAGTAACTCTGTCTGTCTGTCTCTTCTTCACGCCTAGACCACTGAACCGATTTGGATGAAATTTGGTACAGATATAGTCTGGGACCCGAGAAAGGACATAGGATAGTTTTCATCCCGGGAATACCCCGGGAACGGGAACTATTATACCACGCGGACGAAGTCGCGGGCAAAAGCTAGTACCAAATTTAATAAAAAAGTGAATTAGACTTTATAGTCAATCTAATACGTACATTGCCACCTGGTTCGCGATCAGAGAGATTAACTGTGTACGGATCGCCTATGTTAGCATTATTTTTCAACGCACGCCTCAAGTAGAGGCATTTATTATGCGACGTTTGTGACGCCTGCCTCGCAAAGTCTATATCCGCCTTTATAATAGTACTAGCTTCTGCCCGCGGCTTCGCTCGCGTTAGAAAGAGATAAAAAGTAGCCTATGTTACTCTCCATCCCTTCAACTATCTCCACTTAAAAAATCACGTCAATCCGTCGCTCCGTTTTGCCGTGAAAGAAAGACAAACAGACAGACAGACAGACAGACACACTTTCCCATTTATAATATTAGTATGGATATGGATTGCCTAAAGGTATGAATGAATTTCAAATATTTGCCAGTAGATTTTGAAGTAATACGTTGAATCACGAAGATTAATATAAGGTAAAGGTACTTTAATAAGTAAGATTGGTATGAACAAAATACTAGTTGTAGAACATGGGTTTGGTTGTGTTGTTTTTCTTTGAAAATTACGATCTTGGATATTTCGGTCTTAATACGTAAAGGCAGGAAATAGAAGAATAACTAATGCTCGTGCATTATCTTTGTGAGAAGTATTAAAGTTGCTATTATTTTCCTTCTCTGTATGAGAAGAGGCCTTTGCCCAGGAGTGGGACAGTTATAGGCTGGTATTATTTTATTATTTTCTTAGAAATTAATTGCCAAAACATTTTTAATGATTCCGTTTTTAAAGCATATAAAGAAATAGCAGACTTTTTGGTCTAAACTACGTACAACCGAAACTACTGTAGTCAGAAACGTGAAATTTGCACATAGTTTCTTTTTATAACAAAGAGACGCAAAAAAACCCATTTTTTAAATGCAACCCCTAAAGAGATGAAATAGGATAAACAATCTACTATATAAAAATAAGTCGGGTTTTCCTTCCTGACGCTATAAATTCAGAACGCACGAACCGATTTCTACGGTTTTGCATTCGTTGGAAAGGTCTCGGGCTCCGTAGGTTTTTAGCAAAGAAAATTCAGGAAAAATTCACGCGGACGAAGTTGCGGGCAGAAGCTAGTTTTATATAAAAATGTACAGGCGTAGCCACAAAAAATCAGCGAGTTTAGTAAGTATAAGCATAATTCTGCAATTACCTTCAAGGGGTGGGCAATTCTATATCCAATAATAACTAACAAAATCGTGTCTATAGCCAGGTGCACCGTAACCCAAAGGGCTTATAACCATAATCGGCTATAAAAAGTAACGGTTTTATAGCCCATTGTAGCCCTTTGAGTAGCCTTTATAATTATTTAACGCCACACACACCTGTAGGGGAGTAAGTAGTATTAGAGGTCTTTGTGAAGGAGTTCGTCGGGGAAAGTACCATGCTTGCCGGGGTTGCAGAATAGTTTTAATAGTTAGCGTGGCCCTGAACGTAAAGGTCAACTGAAGAAACAAAGGTGGGTTTTAGTCAGTAAAAGTCTAACACTCTCTCTTGCGAGATCTTGGGAGATGTCATTTGATGATTTCCCATGCCTAATAAAGTACTATCACCATTGCTTGGATATTTATAGATCAAAGAATTTGATATTTATTTTAATATGCCATGATTCCTTCATTGTTAACATATATGAGGATGACAAATTGCAGATTTCAAAAAATCATTTTCTTGTAAGCCTGAAAAGTTGGAGTTTTGGTCTTAATAGCTTAATCTATATTGAACTGACTGTTTTATTATTTAAAAGGCCTAACTCTGGATCTACTAATAGGATTGATAGGGATAACTAATTTTGTATATATTTATTTATTTAAACTTTATGCACATAATTATGAACAATGGCGGACTTAATGCTTTAGGCATTCTCTACCAATCTACCCAGGGTGGTCCAGAGATTACATGGCAGGTGCACTAATAAAAAGAAAAAAGAAATCGAAAAGAAGAACACGTTTTAAATTAAAAAAAAAAGAAAAAGTCTGATTCATGAAGATAATAGTATAAACTACCACATCGCGCCACCCCAACAAAAAAACGTAAAAATAGACACAGAAAAATCTAACACAATAAATTTATCTCCACATTAGTTTTTGCAAATAACGCTGATATATACAATCGCAATTTCCCCTACACATAATTATGAGTGAAGAACAAACAAACGAACGGTACGAAAGCTTTCGTAATATCGAAGTTATCTAATGATAGTGCTAGATCGACAACCCCGTATCATTATGCAAAGTGGATCGCCATGGAATACACGGTAAGGCAATTTTAACATTATCTATACTTACTTAGATTATTCTGATATCTATACGGCTTGTGTTATTTTTGGTTTTGATTGAGATAGTGAGGTATTTTTAGATTTGTTGTGTTTGTAAATTGGTTTCTCTGAGGAGTAATTAAGTTGAGTCTCGGTGTAGTCAAAAACAAATTAAGCTAAGATCGATCAGCGAATCGTATAGTTTAAGATTTGGCACAGTTATTCTTTGAAGTCTGCTGATGAACATATTAAAATTTCCCGAGGGTGGGGGCAGAACTAACGCGGGAAGGAGGGAAAGGTTCCTTTTTAGTTTTTTTGTAGTTGATGAATATTACGATATAATAAAAATGCCGTGCTCGTGCAGAATCGTCGTCATGAAACTATAAACGGCTTTATTAATAGGTTTAATTTCGGACGTCGCCGTCGTAGTCATTACAAAGTTAAAATGTATCGAAAAAATTTGGCTTTGACTAAAAATGTTTAATCAAGGTGTTATAAAATGGAAAACGTAATAACCTATCCTGCAACTCCTATCCTCTGAAAGATTAGTTATTTAAATAGAAACAATAATTTTGCATAAAATTGTACTTTTTACAAAGAATCTTTGAAACTCATCGGACACCAGCCTAATGAGTTGTCAGCTGCATTACGAATGAGATACAAATTAAACATCACAACAGCATACTTTGATAACATTACAAACTAAAATTATAACACAAAAGAAAATAGTTCAAAACCAAAGATTTTAATGTTATAGATTTTTAACAAAAGTGTAGTAAAATACTTTTAATATTTAAAATGTTCAAAACTTTAAGATTAAACAAATCAAGCTGTTCTTATAAATATTAGGACGGTCTCGAAAATAACAGTGACTAAAATTTATTATAACGCCTGACATAAATCTCACAGCAAAATGTAACAAAATCCCAACTATGTTCTCTAATTAATGCACTGGGAGCTAAAACATACACATTTTTTAATGTAAACAACGTGTGTTAAAAGCTTTTTTATATTACCTGTGCTTTTATATTATTATTGCGATACTTTATAAAAACATAGCATAAATCCCTATTGCGCCAAAGTATTAACCAAATTAAATTTGAACGCCTGATTAAATTAGTATAGCAGAATATTACATCACCACAACCACGACGCGATACTAAAACAATTTTAAATGTAAACAATAGATTCTAAATAGTTTTATTTTTAAGTTCTGTAAGCTATTCTATAGTAATCTTTAATAATAAACTACTCCAATAAATAGATAATATAATTTATCAAACTAAAACTATTGACGCCTGACAAAATTCTCATAGCAAAATGTTGCATCACCTCAACTATATTCTCTTACGAACACGATAGGAGCTGAAACTATTTTTACGTAAACGGCTATGCTAAAAGCCTTGTTTTTAAGTTACTTAGCTACACTGTAGTAATACTTGTGTGGTTTATATGCATTCATAACACGCCATCTGTCACAAAATGAAAATATACGAGCGAATTATGTAACTGGAAATTAGCTGTGGCCCATTTAGGTGGATTACTACAAACGTTGTTTTTCTGACATTGTTTTAGATTTTTTATGTGGTATGTGGGTTAGTATGTTAACATGCATGTAAGTTGATGGTACGCATGTGTATCGATATTACTTGTTTTCACTACACTTTTACATGTCAGTGTTGCTTATTAAAGCTGGCTCAAAAAGAAGGAGGTTTTCTATTCGATCGGTATTCGATCTCGGCTTAATCCGAAATTTATGACCCGATTTACGTGATTCTTATTAAGTTTGATGCATAATAGTTGCCATTTGATAAAAAAAAAACTTAATTTGTAATTAAGTATTTTCTAGTAGTTTTAATTTAATCTTTCAACGGCCAAGCGACAGCCGGCTGTCGCGCTGCTATTGTCTTTCTATTGTGTCTCGAATCACAGCGTGTTCGAAGGTTTAATAGACTTTTTTTTTGGTTTTTGTATTTCATCTGTTTGGATAATGTTATAACGTTTAACATAGCATCGAAATATAACAGAACCAGATTTGAACTACGATTTACTTGTACGGGAGGTATCCCAAAAAAGATTTTTTTTATTTAGGACTTTGTTGGCATTGTAAATACATATAATATTATTCATGCAAAGTTTCATCTTTCTAGCACTAACCGTTTGGACAGTAGACCGAGGAAGAACGGAGGGACAGACATGACAAAACTATAAGGGTTCCTATTGTACCATTTGGGTACGGAACCCTAGCAAAAGCAGAACGAAAGCTCGACTAGAGCTCAAAAGCGACTTAATGCCCTAGGCATTCTCTACTAGTCCACCTAGAGTGGTAAAGACACAACATGGCAGTTGCATTCTGAAAGATTACCATCCCATAGTATTCACAACAAAAACAAAAGAAAATCTAAAACAACTACCCGATAAATAATGTTAATATTACAATGTTTTCTTCGTCGATCCGACTATTCGTGCCGATTCGTCGAATCGAATTCTTTATTCGAAAACTTTATTCGAAACTTGGTTGAAAGTTCGCAAACAGCTCAGAGATTGGTTGACGGGACTAGTGATGGGAATTGTCGATAGAGTTCAAAGGCAAATATTTGTTTGGACCCGTTGGGAATTGACCTGATTGAGAGGTGGAGAGGAAACGTTATAGATATTGATAAGCTCTGTTGAAAGATAAAAGGGTGAATTTTGGGCGTTTCGCTTCCTGATTGGTGTGGTAATTAGTGTAAGTCGATGTGGTGACTGATTGATCGACGTGGCATGTACTATCGTGTATTTCTTTTTGATTGGCAAGGATAGGAAGATGTAATAATCACTTTAATGAATTTTCTTAAAGTCAAACCTATTAAAAAGAAACTTTTACAAAAGGCTACTTCAGAACCATAAATCTAATAAATTTCTTTAACGGTTTGAATTCGGGCATAAACCAATGTTACTACACATTTTAATTCACAATGGTCTGTCAAAAACGGTCATGGATATGAATGACTTGTGAACGAAAAACATTGTAAAAAACCTGGATATAATAATAATTATGAATCTCCATTTAACTTTGCCAAAGCAGGGTGATCAATGCTCGTGCCTTGTTTGAGAAGAGGCATTTCTCTCTAGGACATCAATAGACTAATAATATTATTTTGACATGACAAGTATTTTTTTCGATAGCACACTTTCATATGTCATCTCCATCACTACAGAGGATTCACCGGGGCTCAACCTTTCAGCGTACACTTTTCAGTACAATGTTCAGGGATTAACAGTTTTTTCTCGAAGCCTAGGCTTCAACCTTCACTTTCAGGCTCTTTCGAGTGCTTTAGTAATTGTTTAAAGTGTTTTTGGACCGATGTTTGTAGTACTTATGCTTTAAGGTCATGGGAAGTCAGATTTATAAAGTGTTTATTACATAAACTTGTAACCAAACCCGTAGTACATAATGGGTCACACCACTAAGAACATTTTTCTTTTCTTTGGATTTTCTAGATGTTTCTAACATATTAATACACTCGGAACTAAAACTGGTAGATCACATTGACGGGCCTGTTGGTCTAGTGTTCAGTGACCCTGACTGCTAAGCCAGAGCTCGTGGGTTCGATTCCCACCCAGGATAAACTTTGTGTGATGAACATAATTGTTTGTTCTGTGTCTGGGTGTTATTTATCTATAATATGTATGTATTTAAAAATTATATAAGTACTAGCTGACCCGACAGACGTTGTCCTGTCAACTATGAATATTGAATTCGAATTGACACACTACCTACCCACTACCTACCCACTACCTACCCACTACCTACCCACTACCTACCCACTACCTACCCACTACCTACCCACTACCTACCCACTACCTACCCACTACCTACCCACTACCTACCCACTACCTACCCACTACCTACCCACTACCTACCCACTACCTACCCACTACCTACCCACTACCTACCCACTACCTACCCACTACCTACCCACTACCTACCCACTACCTACCCACTACCTACCCACTACCTACCCACTACCTACCCACTACCTACCCACTACCTACCCACTACCTACCCACTACCTACCCACTACCTACCCACTACCTACCCACTACCTACCCACTACCTACCCACTACCTACCCACTACCTACCCACTACCTACCCACTACCTACCCACTACCTACACACTACCTACCCACTACCTACCTACTACCTTCCTACTACCTACCTACTACCTATATATAAACCATCCTATGTATAAACCATCCTTGAACTACAACGAACATTTAAAAAAAAAATCAGCCAAATCGGTCAAGCCGTTTTCATGCCAAGTCGTGACAACGGAAAACGGGTTTCATTTTTATATATATAGATGTATATCAGTTGTCTGATTACCATAACACAAGCTCTGCTTAGCTTGGGATCAGATGGCCGTGTGTAAGATGTCCCAGGATATTTATTTATTTATTTATATTATTAGATTCAATCGGGAATGGAACTCAAGATATACGGCAGAGCAGCTAATTAACCTATAGAAGTATCATATAATTTATTCTCAACATTCGTCGAATAATTTGTCTCCTTCAAGGAATTAACTATTTAATATTAATAATTAATTATAAACTCACGTACATACACCAATAAACACACACGGAACTGATGGCAAATTAAGTCAATTTCAAATAACGATGAGTAATATACAGGCTGATATGTAATTGCTCCAATTACATTCGGGAGATGAATCTCGTAGTATAATGTAATCGGTATATTAAACCTCTGAAAGCACGTGATTCGAGACACAATATAAAGACAATAGCAACGAGACAGCCGGCTGTCGCTTGGTTGTTGAAAAGTTAAGGCTGAAATTATTGCAACTTATTTAATCCGTTAATATTAGTTAACAGTTCATTTTGGTGTAAGCTACAAGATTTTGTGATATTTTGAAAAAAAAATTGGCGTGAGATCAAATTTTTAACCGACTTCAAAAAAAAAGTAGGTTCTCAGTTCGACCTGGGGGCCGACCATGAGCTTTAACAAAACATTCTTGTTGCAGGAACGTTTTGTTTCAACACTGCTGCAGTATTACTTCATTTCGTACCAGTAACTCAATCTCTCATTATCATTATGTTCCTGCTTAGGGAGGGGAAAGAATGAACGGTTTCAATGATTTTGTCTATTCCCTGCCAAAGCAGAAAAGAAACGACACGATATATTAACCTGTATAGCGCTATCTCTTTCTCACGTTTACGGTCCGATTCGCATTATGAAGTTCATCATGGACCAAAAAATTATAACAACTAACTTAAAAGATGCCGTTAAAACATATTTTGAAATTGATTTAATTTATCTACATTATTTATGTACATAAAATTAACAACCATTTTTTCAGATTTAACTCTAAAGTCACAAAATTAATTTTAAAAAGCTGCGACTACGTCGTCATCTAATTATTTCTTTTTGTGATTCGGAACAATTGACAGCTCTTGACCTCTTTAGGGTATATATGTTCTGTGCTCCTGACTGTCTTCATTACAAATTTACAAATACAAATTTTTATTTTTCAAGAGTGCCAATGTTATGTTTACAGTAATCTTTGTTTCTCCAAGTGGTTTGTTTTATTAGTGGTTACATACATAAAACCACGAAGTAACATATTTACTTCGTGGTTATAACTTATTGTATACAAAATGGAATCAAGGTAAAGTTCAACAGTGTGAATCAATGATGTAACTTTAAATATTCTGTTAATATTTAAATAGCTAAGAAGATGTTGTTAAATAATAGTGTGTGATTAGTTTTTGTGGATAATTTTGCAGTCGAAGTTCTCACCGCGTCTCTTCTCGGCCGTTAGATTGTGAGAATTCCTCAACATACTACCCACTGACCGAAATTTTGCTTGAGTCTTACAATCGAAAAACTCGAGCGATATTCAAAAAGGAAATGGTGAGAAATCGTAGAAGTCCATAACACCCAAGGTGATGGTGCTCATAAAGATTGGGCAGGCTGATATAAGGTCAGTAACCAATTGTTTTTATTTTATCATGTTATTATGATCTTTAGATCAATATTAAAATAATCTTGTTTTATCACAGATACTCTACGATTCTGCTGTGAGGGCAGCTGACGAGGGTGGCAAGAGGTATACAGATAACCGCTGAAGACAGAGATCTATAATTATAGAGGATTGAAAGGTAACCACAAAATCATAATACAATATTTTTTTATTATTATTTAAATCCAATAAGAAGACATCACTTGCTGATTTTTAAAATATTGTTATTGTTGTTAAAGCAGTCACAAGTAAGGAGTGTATTAGAATTTTAAGTCTCACAAATTATAGCTCAAAGAAGTTTGAATCAAAACAGAATAGTTGACAAAAATACATGTATTTATTATTTACATAGGTACTACTTTCTACTAAATATAGAAATGTGCATTGCAATAAAAAGGAAGTGGAGTCCCCATACAAAATTGTCTTCTTATGTTTCAGGATCTTACATGACGTCTTTCTCACAACGCCGAACAAGAAAGTTGCGAGTAGCAACACTCTGCTGAAGAGCAATGTTGCTTCTTTGTACAATGCTTTTCCTCATGGGGTATCCGAGATCTGATGAAAAAAAATATATTGTTGACTAAAGTTTCATGTATGATTTATGTAAATAGTTGTTACAAATAAATAATTTTTGTTGTCCATTTACTACATATTTGTTTATTTTATTATTAAGCCTTATTGTAAATTAAACTTGTGATGCATACCAAGAAACCAAGTATCTTCTGTGTAACTAACATTTTCCAAATCTGCTCTTAATGGATGTGTATACGTAAGAGTATATGTAAGATATGTAAGAGTCAAGAGTTTCACCACTGTGACTTGCATCTACACTCATTATCAGTTTGCATCGCAAATCTGAAAAAAGTAAACACAAAATATATATTTTTTTAAGTTGTAACGTGTTATGTTACATTGTTAATGTGAAGTCCCGATATAAAAGTAATGTTAATTATAAGTTAAAAAGTCGGGCGCCAGGGAGCTCCACTAAACAAAATACAATGGTGCCGAATAGCAAAATGTGTCAGAAGAGTTGAACTTTTAATCTGCCGGCGGGAGGCTAAATAAGGGAAATCAAACTAACATACTCTTTTGTCTTTCCTTTATTATTTTGGCCCGTAGCTTCACTCATATATGTTAAAACCAAACGCTAAAAATATGAATAGCTTATTAGCTAGATAGTTGAGTTTACTAATAAGAATTTAAGGTTTTAAAGGTTATACTTGTTTAAAGTACAGGTTATTATTATTTAAAGAACAGGTTATTATTGCATCATGTTTGTGCGTAAAATAAATATTTAAGACACTCCTACCAGATATTGGCTGGGTCTACCGATTTACTTAGCCTGAAACAGAGCCACGCGTGTAGAACGACGACAGCTTCATTGTCCAGAAATCGGCAAAAATAATTCCAGTATAAAAGTATAGAATAAAGAAAAACGCCGAATATAGGCTGAAACAAACGGGTTAGCCGGTTAAAATTTGAAAAACTGACAATTTACCATTCGAATATGTATGATCTTGTATTTTGGATTAAAACTTACCGTTTTTCTCGAAAAGAACAAACAAATCTCTAAGCAGAGTGCATACCCATGGCACAAGCCAATGGAAATATATTTATGTTATCATTTATCTGAAAAACAAGACGAAACAATGAGTGAGATTCCAATTCGAAGGGCGTGCGACAGCATGGCATTGAAGAAACGAGAAAACGCCAATACTCACCAAAATTCATGGTAATTTATAAACCATAATATAGTTTTATTATAGTTAATAAAACATTTCTGCCCACGATGGGGTCAGATTATAATATTAAAAATTCAGGCTATGAACAAGCAGCCATTCTTCCGAAACGGAATCGCAGAGTGACATCTGTCAAAAACGACACATCCACCAAAACTCTTACCACAGATAATATAGACGTGTTGTTCGGAAACATCCACTAAAAATCACTTCCAATGTAACGAGATAAAAATAACTCGTTACATTACATCCCTCCCCAAAAAATAAAAGAAAGCCATTTCTTTTATGCTAAAGAAAAACAAAAGAGAAAAGCATAAGCTCTTTTCTTAGAAAAATAACATGGAAAGTCAAATTCCAAAAACAATCAGAAAATATCCTAAACAGGATTTAAAAGGATAATAAGACTGCAAGACAAAATATCAATGCAAGCCCGTTGCCAACTAACTAGGTATTAAACCTAAAAAAAACATGCAATTAAAAAACAACAAGTGCAGCTAAACCGCAAACATAACTGACTCACAATACCGGAAGGACAAACAAGAGTACAGTTAGGCACCTACGCCACTGACTAGCAAGCTCAATCCAAGAAATACTGTTCGTACAGCTAAGCACAATCATCGCTGACCACCATGTATAAGGCTATAAGCATAAAGAAAACTATGGAGTACGGTTAGGCACCATCGCCGCCGACTATCAAGTATAAACCTAGAAACAAAAACTAATTTGAGTACGGTTGGGCACCATCGCCACCGACTATCGAATATAATAAACCACAATATTGGTTAGAGTACAGTTAGGCAAAATTACCGCTGTCTTAAGGAATCAAAAATATGTCTACATGAGTGCAGTTAGGCACCATCGCCACTGACTAACTAGAGCAAAAATATATCTGTGAAACACAGTAATAAGATCTTCGCAGCACAAATGATGCGGAGAAAGATAAAGAAGAGTGTTGTGATCGGCATAACACCACCAATTTTCCGAGCACAAACACCTTCGAAAATAAATGCATATTGTGATCGGCATAACACCACCGATTTTCCGAGCACAATAGCAAAAAGAATGCATACTGTGATCGGAACAACACTACCGAACTTCCGGGCACAGTAGCAAAAAAAATATGCATACTGTGATCGGAACGACACCACCGAACTTCCGGGCACAGTAGCAAAAAAATATGCAAAATCAAGGGAAAAAGAGACCCAAGATCCGCAAAAATAAGAATAGGAAAATTCCTGCAACACCATAGGTAAAAAATCCCTATGGGTAGTAAAAATGTACAGAACACAAAGTGCCTGTAACAAAAAATGTATAAATTTGTAAACCGACAAAAATCAGGTATACCAAAATAGATTAATATAAGATCTTTTGATGTGAATAAACGCATGTGGGTAAAATAAGTTGTCAAAATGTCCTAAGTTATCTTTAGAATGTTATGTTCGACTTTAATATATCTATGTGAAGTTACCTAACATACATCTCTAACATCTCATTCAAACGGCTATCACCCTATCATCCATCACATCGTACATCAATCTATCATAAGCCGTCTTCAAACAAAAATATTAAAATCCGAACTAACAGTCGGAAATCAAATTAGAATTTAATAATATCTTTAACATGATAACGACCAGCGGTACCCTTATTAAGGTCTTTCAGAACGTAAACGTTATCAGAAACTTTTTCAATAATTTCACACTTTATAAACTTAGGAGCAAGTTTTGCCGAAAAATAAGTAGGTGCATGAGACTGAACAAAACTCCTTCTCCATACAACATCACCCACATCAAAAGAAATGACTCT
The DNA here is from genome assembly GCA_033675125.1 of Athetis lepigone. NCBI lineage: Eukaryota > Metazoa > Arthropoda > Insecta > Lepidoptera > Noctuidae > Athetis > Athetis lepigone. Next base: position 1,579,257 of record CM066222.1, on the reverse strand, counting down.
GCGACCCTTATTATAATAGCGAGCATTACGCTGATAAGCTGTAAATAAATGTTTTTGAACTTTAACAAAAATATCACCAAGTGAATCAAGAGACTCAGCATAGTGACTTCTATTGGAAACTTCCAGCTCACTTAAGTTATCAATAGAATTACTTAAACGATGTAAAGAAGCATCAAAAATAAGTTCCCTACCAAACATTAAAAGGTTGGGTGTGAAATTTGTAGCAAGATTAATACTATTATTTAAAGCTAATTGAACATGCGGTAAATATTTGGACCAAGTTCTATGATCATCCTTAACAAAGCAAGCTATGCAAGTTTCAACAGTTTTGTTATATCTCTCAACAGGATTGTTTTGAGGGGTGTACAAAGTATTGTAAAATATATTTGTAATATTAAAACCTTTCATGAATTCTACAAAATGTTTAGAAGTAAATTGTGTACCATTATCACAAACAATTATTTTGGGACAACCAAATTTAAGAAATATTTCTTTTTCAAAAAGTTTGTTTATTACTCTAGTCGTAGCATTTATCATTGGAAAAATCCAGCAGTATTTAGTGAAAACATCAACAACCGATAGAATGTATTTATGACCAGAATAAGTTTTAGGTAATATACCAATAATATCCACTGAAAGCATCAACATTGGTCTACCGACTTTTTTAGGGTTAACCATAATACCAAAAGGAGGATGAGTGGTATGTTTATAAGCTTTACAAGTATCACAATCTAGAATATACTTTTTTAACATCATTAAACATTGCTTTCCAAAAATAGTGTTGTTTTAATTTATTCAAAGTTTTATAAATACCAAGATGACCTAAATTAATATCATCATGATTAAAACAATTTGTATCTAAGATATATGTTCTTTAGGAATAACTATTTTCCAATTAAGACGACTATTAGGATCAAATTTACTTTTACAAAATTTATATAAAGTTTTATTTATTAAAGTTTTTTTTTGTTGACAAAAACTTCCAAGAATAAGAAACTGTTCAACAGAATCAATGTGTCTACCAAATATAAAAGGTGTGTAAATGAGTAACATGTTATGTTTAATTATATTAACCAAAACAGTATCAAACATCGGAGAGCAAAGACGACTAGCCATGTCCATAATATCTGTAATGAAGTCTGGAAGAGATTCAGAACTTTTCTGTTTCTTGGTACGAAGGTCATGCTCCAAAAAGTAATCAAAATCTGGCTTGTCAAAACGTTTAAGCAAAGCGAGTTTAAGCTGGTGCCATGAAGAGATATGAATACGAACAGTGCGAAACCATTTAAGAGCAATATCACTAAGCAAGTCTGAAAATGAACCAACCAATAAAATTTCATCAAAATTTTTATATAAGAAATATTCCTCAACCACAGTAATAAATTCCCTAACACAAGATTTTCCATCAAACTTAATCTTACTTCTATTTAAATCTGGCAACTTAGTTACAGAAGGCAAATTTTTCTTAATGTGATCATTGACCAAAGCATTCATTGAATTAAACGAAGGCAAAGCATGAGTCGCAAGCGCAGAAGAAGAGTGTGCAACCCTGTCCATATGATCAAAAGGATGTTGTATCTCTGTCAAATTAATCATCTCAGCTACATGTGCGTTAGCAGCAGGAACTGAGCCAGCAACAACAGATTCAGCTAAAGGCGGAGGAGACTGATCTTCCTTACTCATTGTGAACAAGCAAAATTATCAATAAGTAAATAATTAGCCAAAGGCAAAAGTTCAAAGTACTAAAATATTTGAGGTTATGTTAAAGTATTTGAAGTTAAGTTAATGTTGTATTCTTTATGAAAATATCAAAATGTTTAGCCGCGTAAGGATGCAATAATAACTTACAAGGTAAGTTTTAAAACTTAAAGTATGATTTGAAAGTAAAACTAAAGCTTACATACTTAAAAGTTAAACAAAGTGAAAAGTCACCACACTAATATTACACTGTTGAGTACTTAAATATAACAAAATGTCTTACCATACAATTATGATGCTTATATGAGAGTATAAACAATGCTGTAACTATAAAAGTTAACAAAACAAAAATAAGTAGTACAATATTGTCAGTAGGAAAATATCTTTGACATTATATTTCAAAAGAATGCAAGTTGCAAACAATTAATATTTAAGAATTACACAAATCTGTAAACAATACCATTAAGTTATCAAATGCAATAATAACCCAAACAAAGCAATGAAGCTACTAATGTTCCTGTTCCGGAAGCCAATTTTATGTAACGTGTTATGTTACATTGTTAATGTGAAGTCCCGATATAAAAGTAATGTTAATTATAAGTTAAAAAGTCGGGCGCCAGGGAGCTCCACTAAACAAAATACAATGGTGCCGAATAGCAAAATGTGTCAGAAGAGTTGAACTTTTAATCTGCCGGCGGGAGGCTAAATAAGGGAAATCAAACTAACATACTCTTTTGTCTTTCCTTTATTATTTTGGCCCGTAGCTTCACTCATATATGTTAAAACCAAACGCTAAAAATATGAATAGCTTATTAGCTAGATAGTTGAGTTTACTAATAAGAATTTAAGGTTTTAAAGGTTATACTTGTTTAAAGTACAGGTTATTATTATTTAAAGAACAGGTTATTATTGCATCATGTTTGTGCGTAAAATAAATATTTAAGACACTCCTACCAGATATTGGCTGGGTCTACCGATTTACTTAGCCTGAAACAGAGCCACGCGTGTAGAACGACGACAGCTTCATTGTCCAGAAATCGGCAAAAATAATTCCAGTATAAAAGTATAGAATAAAGAAAAACGCCGAATATAGGCTGAAACAAACGGGTTAGCCGGTTAAAATTTGAAAAACTGACAATTTACCATTCGAATATGTATGATCTTGTATTTTGGATTAAAACTTACCGTTTTTCTCGAAAAGAACAAACAAATCTCTAAGCAGAGTGCATACCCATGGCACAAGCCAATGGAAATATATTTATGTTATCATTTATCTGAAAAACAAGACGAAACAATGAGTGAGATTCCAATTCGAAGGGCGTGCGACAGCATGGCATTGAAGAAACGAGAAAACGCCAATACTCACCAAAATTCATGGTAATTTATAAACCATAATATAGTTTTATTATAGTTAATAAAACATTTCTGCCCACGATGGGGTCAGATTATAATATTAAAAATTCAGGCTATGAACAAGCAGCCATTCTTCCGAAACGGAATCGCAGAGTGACATCTGTCAAAAACGACACATCCACCAAAACTCTTACCACAGATAATATAGACGTGTTGTTCGGAAACATCCACTAAAAATCACTTCCAATGTAACGAGATAAAAATAACTCGTTACAAAGTTAATCTTTCGAACACACATGATTTCAGACACAATAGAAAGACAATATCGGCCCGACAGCCGGCTGTCGGTTGGTCGTTGAAAGGTTAAATTACTGAGTAAACAAATACATGAATTAGTTATTATAATTAATTAAATATATTATATTATAAAAGCCTATAAAGGACATAGGATAGTTTTCATCCCGCGGGAACTGGCACTATTCCACGTGGACAAAGTCGCAGGCAGAAGCTAGTTATAATTAAGTATAAGTACCCTATGGCCTAACTTGTTTTTGTTACCATAATAATTGCAAAGTTTGCATGAAGAAACACATACTTCATTTTAATTCTGTTCCATCTTGGTTCTTCACTGGAAATGTGATATACTTCTGCCTAACCCAGCAGATTTAGACAGGCTGTAGCTTTCTGCTGCGCCACAAAAAGACCTCATATGCTGCCTGAAGGACGCTGGTATGATCCACATCCAGTCACTTAATATGATAATGCAATCATCACCTTCAAAATGAATATAATTTGTTTAATATACATGAAAGTAGTTACTATGGCACTTAAACACTGTTTTAAAGAACATTAATTATGGTACATTTATTTACCTTCGTTTCTGTAGATTTATTAGGTCTTGTCCTTGTCCTATGTGGCCTCAATTCATCACACAGACGATGCACTGGCTCCTGCGCGAGTCTGTAGCATTTCACAAACTTTGTCTCACTTAACAGGGAAGTGGTCAACTTCTTTACGAAGCTGCAAACGACGCTTCTTTCGTGAAGAGTGAGAGGACTCGTGTTTGAGTGTTATTCGCTTACGCTTCCAAAAACTGGAATTTTGCACAACCATTCGCCATCTAGAATTCATTATAGAAATAAAGACAAAAATCACCAAATTTAACCATTCATTTGACTCTTTACGGATTATAACAAATTTTACTTACATTATATGTTACTTAAAATCGTATAATAATACAGTATTAATAATTAATAGCAAAACAATATTGTATCCACTCCGCCCGAGTAACTTTTTTGTAGTGTCAAATTTGACATCAAAAACAAAACTGCTAGCTGTCAAAAACATGCTAATGGTACGAAATAGAATGAACGTTTTGGCTATGACGTCACAAAACCGCTACGAAAACAAGAATGTTTATAGAGCCTAACAAGCTTATTTATAGGACGTCAAGGTACGAAAAGGCAAAGTAAGATCAAAGTATTACTGCTATAAGAGCTTGTGGTAGGCCCCCTGTATGTATGTATGTTTGTCCGCGATTATCTCGCATTTGGCTGAACCGATTTTGATGCGGTTTTCAGCAAAATGTTTTTTACATTCTGAAGAAGGTTTTAGTATATAACACTAATGGATATCTTGTGACGTTGCCCGCATAGATCGCGTTTTGCTTTCTTAGATTGTAGATTTTCAAAGACGATTGGACGTTTGACCGCGATTATCTCGCGTTAAGCTATACCGATTTTAATGCGGTTTTCAGAAAAGTCTTTGTTACATTCTGTGGGAGGTTTTAGTATATAACACTAATGGATATCCTGTGACGTTGCGCGCATAGAACCGTTTTCATTTTATAAGATTATAAGTTCATTTTGAGAGCTACTCTAAAACGCAGTCAGACACTGAGACTCTAACTAAAAAAGTAAAAATTAAAAAGCTTTTTTAAAAAAAGATAACCGACTTCAAAAACTAAAAGCTCAAAAATAACTATTTTGGAAGTCGGTGGCTTCTTTTCTGCCGGTCGATTTGTGTTGCCACCGACTTCCGAAATAGTTATTTTTGAGCTTTTAGTTTTTGAAGTCGGTTATCTTTTTTTAAAAAAAGCTTTTTATAGATACTTTTATCGTTTAGTGTCCAATATAGAAATTCTGTTCTCAAATGGTGCTAACGGGACATTGACACCATCTTTTTAAATAATAATAACAACTTCTGAAGCTAAATCCAATTCAATCCTTTTTATTTCGAAAACATATCTCGTGTACTATTTTTAAACTACTCGAGTTTATACTCAATACTCAATAGTTTTAAGTGTAGTACTAAGTTTCAAAGCCATATTAACAAAAAAAGAACCCTAATTCCGCCCCATCACGTTATATAGGCTACATAACCCCGTCTCGAACCTGCCACAATACGCTCGAAGGGCGAAGTAACGGCTGTCATCAATAAGAACGGATCGGAACGGCGCCGGAACGACGACTACCTACCGTGTGCACGCGAGGTGTCACAGATGTAGGGAATATGGATGTGGTAAGGTTCTTGTACAATATGTTGCTACTGTTATCTGACCCATCGTTTTTTTGGAATTGTTAATCATCACGACTACCGTTCTGGTCTGAGCAGAAGGGAGTGTCAGACTTCTAATAATATTATTCGCTATTCACCGTGTTATGTTTTTTTTTTATGGATGGAAAATCATCAAATGGCTTTTCATGAAGTCAGATTTTTACTGACTAACACCCGCTCTTGTTCCTTCGGTTGTTATGTTCGAGGCAACGGTAACTGTTAGAACTATTTCGCTACCCCGGCAGGCATTGGCCCTAGAGGGCCCCGTCACGTGCTGTCTGCTCTTTGAGGCGTGAAACAACACGCGCCGTCGACACGGGTCTGGTCCTAGTCGGGTGGTGAGCTACCCATCGCTCGCCGTCCGCAGTCCCGCGCCTACGGTGGCCGGTAGACGTTTTGCGACTCTGAGCTTCAGTACTTTCTACTGTGCTTTGATATCAATAAGCCTTTTTTTATAAAAAGACTATAGCTACCTCCAGCAGTTTCACCTGCGTTAAAAATGTTAAGGGTGAACGACCCTTATCACTTAAGGGTATGAAAAATAGATAGTAGCCAATAGGGATGATGACTACATCAAAAGAATGACATTCTGTTTAGTCCGTCTGTTAGACAGTCCAAAAATACTGGACACATATTTTTTGCTTGATCAAATTAATAACAAAATACAAAGATAAAGAGCATCAAAGTTCCGGAGAGGGGGCTTGTGACGTCACTTCTGAGTAAAAATTATACAAAGGCGTGACGTTTCACGAAACTTCAACGCACTGTATTGTCGTCATTTTCTGTTTACGAGAAAAAAGAAAAAATACGTGTCCCAAATTTTTTGATTATCTAACTGACGGACTAATTACTTTTTTTTTGTCATCTCGCCTATTCTCAGATCTACTGAATGTGCATATAAAATTTGGTAAATATCGGTAAAGCCGTTTCGGAGGTTTTCGGAGTAAGGTAACTAACATTGTGACACGAGAATTTTATTTAGAAGATGGTAAACATTTTTTTTTTTGGTGAGTGGGAAATCATCCAATGACTGCTCCCGTCCTGGGTGCGGCGGGAGGGCGTGTCAGACTCTTACTGACTAGAACCCACTCATATTCCTTCGATTGCCCTTTATGTTCCAGGGTCACGGTAACTATTATAAACATTCCGCAACAAGATGGTAAACATGATGTTACTAATAATATGTTAAAGAGTGGAAATATAGGTTGATAAAAACAAAAGAGTTCATATCATTTGAAACCTCTTCTATATTTTCTTAATCTTGTACCATTTCTCGTAGCCACAGTTTTTCCCGCTGAAAGGTAGAATGATATACTTAGATACGTCAGCAGTTTCTAGATGAGACGGCTCTAAATATCTAGACTCAGACTGTCATTTCAGATGTTTAGAAAGTAAAGTCTTCAACTTGGGGATTTTATTGAAAAGAAAAAGGTATTGGAGAAATCATTTTGTTTTATTCGAGACTTAAAGCGTTCGTTCTTTTTTTAGATTTCGTTATCTAAACTACTAAACTAGAGCCTATTACTAAGATTCTGCGTGTCTGCTTGTCTGTCCATCGGTTACAAAGCCGTATTTTCTTATGCCTCTGTCTGGATCGTACTGAGTCGGAATTAATTTTTGTTCAGTCTTTATATAGAATTTTTAGGTTTACTGTTTTTTCGATCTTTTAAACTATGAAACTGATTTCTATCAAAGATAGAATAATTCAAGAGAAATATTTACACTCATAAAGCATGCATAATATTAAAGTAAAAACCCAGATCTTCAAAAATACATACATAATTACACCCACAATTACACCCAGACATAGAACAAACAACCTTGCTCATCACACAAAGTGTGTTTGTTTGTGATGTTATAGCCTTCCTCGATAAATAGGCTACTTAACATAAAAATATTTCTTAAAATAGGACCTTCTGGTCCTTGTTGGTTTGAACGCGCTAATCTTCCTGAGATTAGCGCGTTCAAACCAACAAACTATTCAGCTCTATATTATGTAGTATTGGTACAGATGTTATCAATTTGTACCAACAATTGAACAAAAATATTTATGTAAATAGTTTATTCATGTCAAACAAGCTGACGCAAACGGCCCACGTAATCGAAAAAAGTTATTTGCCATACTCGAGACATTTTCAAAGCGACCCTATCTGTTTCAACATATGTCTGTAATTTCAGTGGCACCTTTTTTAATCGTATCAATAAGTTAAAGGTGAAAATATTGTTAGAAAAGAATATTGTAGAGTTATTATTGCTGTTATTTTGGTTAAATGTAGTTTAAGACATTACTAAATATTAACCTAATTTGTTCAAAGATTTTTAAACAACGGATTTTACCCGCAATTTAATTTAATTTAATTTAATTTAATTTAAAAAACTTTATGCACATGTACAAAAACAATGCACAACGGCGGACTTAATGCCTTGGGCATTAACTACCAGTCTACCTTAGGGTGATGCAGAGACAAAACATGGCAGGTGCAAAGATATAAATAAAATTTTATAAGTAACAGTAGAATATACATATTATACATATATACCATAATAATAAATACATATATACATACATATAAATATATATACATACAAAGCCATTGAGAAATATAATATTACTGAGGTGGTGACAATTTCGTTCGCATAATTGTCGATTATTAAGGATGCAAACTTTTGCGCCAATTAAATCTTGCGTACACCGTTCTATTTCTTCGTAAGTACGAATAAAAAACGAAAGTCTCGCAGGAGCTCTTGTCTGTCTGTCTATCCGATGCCATCATATGTATATCTCCGAAGCTATTTAGTCTAAGTGTTTTCTTAACTTATGTATTACAGGAAAACCTATTATAATGTAGCCCGTTGTGTGTTCTCGGTAGGCTTATTGAAACGACAATAAAAAGAAGAAAGTTCTTAATCCGTCGGAATATTTTATTTGATTTTTTTTAGTAAAGTTGTTTTAAAGGAAAAGTAAACTAACATAATTTTCCATTTGTTTCAGGTGCAAATGACTTAGTGGTATATAACGTGATGTGAGGAGGACCTCAACCATGCTGATGCGGTGCTTGTTACTCGTGTTGCTATGTGCGGTGAGTACATAACAATTATAATCAAATACTACCAACAAAACTATAAATACATACCATATGATAGACACTAGTTAATAAACACCAGCCAACTTGTAGAAGTAGCAAAACTCTGGTATCGTCAAATATCAGCCTTCATAACACCTAGTGTGGTACCGAATGTCAGATATTTACCAGTCTGGTTTCGCCGAATGTCAGATATTTACCAGTCTGGTATCGCTCTATGTCAGATATTTACCAATCGGGAATCACCAAATGTAAGACATTTATTCTGGTTTAAGACAACATCATTAGTATCAGATACTAACCAGTATTGTAGGTCTAACTGTCAGACACTTGTCAGTCTTTTAAATAAGTGTCTGACGTCCAGACAGTCAAGTGTCAGATACCCATGCTGTATTGTAATAACAAAATAACATAAATTATTATTCCGAAATATTAAAACAATCATTTGAATAAATATTTGACCTTTTGCTCCTATCCAATTTGAATAAATATCACTAGCCAATTATCCATTCGTTTTCCAAGTATAAAATAAAACAATTGGCGGACTTGAAATTGAATTATAAACGAACGTTCGTAATTTATTATTGTTGCAATATTGAAATTCAGTTCAATTTGTTCTAGTTTCTCATATTAACTTCAATGGTGTATTGAATATTGAGATATTATAATTAAGATGAAATTTTCTGAGTATTTTTATCTAGCTAGCGCTCCGGACAAGCTTCGGATGTTACCAATCTAAAAACCCCTTCTTTTCCCAACTATAATATACTCGTATTTTACATATATACCTTTCTCTTGAATCACTTTTATCTATAAAAAAACCGCATTAAAACCCGTTGTGTAGTGTAAAAGAAGATCGAAGATCTAAGCATACTCAGGAACAGATAACGGAAATCAAATTTGTTTTATATTATGTAGATAATGTGTATTTCTAGATTTCAGTTGTCGAGTTACCATAGCACAGACATAGCGGAGATTGTATTATCTACATCTACCCTTCTACACTAATATTATAAAGGAAAAAATTTTGTATATTTGTTTGTAATGAATAGGCTCAAAAACTACTGGACCGATTTTAAAATTCTTTCATCAATCGAAAGCTATATTGTCAACGAGTAACATAGGCTATATAATATCACGCTATGTCCTACGGGAGCGAAGCAGTAACCAAAAACCTAATGTAACGTGGGTGAAACCGCGAGGAACACCTAGTCTATTTATATTTTTTCTCTGCTTTTGGCACTTTCCTCAAAAAGCTAGTCCAGTTGCTATTCAGTATTCAGAATGGTTTGTTGCACCAGCATAATAATATTTTAATTGCATGGACTTTAAAAGAAACGAAGATCTCTGAGATTGTTTCAGCATTAGTTCTCAGAAGTAGTCAGTTAAGGAATGACGACTCCAGCTAATTAAAAAAAAATGACCTGTAAAAGTTATTTTAATATCCTACTTGCATAACAAACAATTATTTCATTTCATTTCTCAGAACTAAACTCTATTCTAAGAAGAGTTCTTAGAACTTAAGAACCACCTTTATTTTATTTACACCATAGTAATAACTTGGTCATTACTCATCAGTGAGTCTTGCATAATTCTGGAGAAAGGCTGTAAAAACAAATGAACGCTGCCCGAAGTGACGTCACAGTCGTAAACAGCCAATCATAAAGAGGGACTGTTATCTGTTATACTAAGTTATTTTGTGTTCAGTTTTAATGTTGGGGAACTGTATTTGTTTTTAGACTGAGAACTGTATTGGTATTTTTTGAGATTTCGTATCTCAATGTGGGTTGGACGGGGACAAAAAAGCCTGAAAAAAAGAATAATGGGTTGTGTGAATAATGATTATGAAGGAAAACGGAGTAGGTGATAGCATTTTCTTGGTAAGTGAGAAATCATCAAATGACTTCTCCCGCCCTGGGCGGAGCGGGAGGGCGTGTCAGACTTTAAATGACTAAAACCTACCCATGTTCCTGAACCAAGGTAACTATTAGAACTATTCCACAACCCCGGGAGTAAGTGATAGCATGACGGGTGACAGGTTGATATGACAGAAACGATCGTCGACCCCAAGTAAAATTGTAGGTGGCAGGAAGAATAACTCAGCTTTGGGGTAAGCTCGCCATTGTACATAATAGGCGAGACGACGAAAAAAAAGTAATTAGTCCGTCACTTATATTGGGGATCAAGAGTCTTTAACCCGAGAGGTAGACAACTTTACAAAGCTGCCACAGAACTTAACCTGGAATGTGTGTCGCATGGCGAACCAACATACTGGCCCACCGATCCTAATAAAAAACCAGATCTGCTCGACTTTTATGTAACTAAAAATATTGGACTCAATTACATGAAGATTGAGGCTTGTGAGGATCTATCATCTGACCACACTCCAGTCATACTCAATCTTCATCAGCAAGTAATCCTACAAGAACCTCGTCGAAGTGTGTACAATAAAAAAACGGACTGGTTGTTGTACAAAGAATTCATAACAAATAATCTGAACCTCAAAATTAAACTAAAGAACTCTGAGGACATCGAATCTGCCATCGAAAAGTTTCATACCGTTATATATGCAGCTTGTGAAGTTTCAACGCCGATAATGCCCAATAAAACAGCTAAACAATGTGATTACCCTAAAACAATTAAAGAAAAAGTAATAGAACGACGGAAACTAAGGAGAGAATGGCATAACACTAGGTACCCTTCCGATAAAAGTAAATTCAATAAAGCAACAGCAGAGCTGAAAACCTTAATAAATGATTACGAAAATCGTTGTCTCCAAGGTACCTTATCCTCTCTGACACCTCACAAGGATACAAACTACTCGCTATGGCGTGCGACCAAGAAACTTAAACGACCCAAAAACCATATTCCTCCGCTAAGAAAGGAAGACAAAACATGGGCAAGGTCAGATTTAGAAAAAGCAACTGCTTTTGCAGAACATCTTAAAAAGGTATTCAAACCATATAAAGAAAAGAAAGAAAAACATTTATTTTGGTCACACACAGGAAAAGAAAAATAACACTAACAAAAAACATGAAACTTAACAAAAACAGAATACCTGTGCGAGGCCAAAAACGGTCCCTATCTCAGCATGATGCTGCGATTTTTTCCATAAAAAATACCGCAGCGCTGATATTCTGATAGGGCCGAAAGTGCTAGTGATGTCACGGATGCACATACGGACACTTGCAAAAATACTAAATTATATATATATATATTTATATATATATTTAATAATATATGTAGACAAAACAACATAAAAAATAAATAAACATAAATATTGCCTAATAATAAATTCCCCGCGCAATGAACGCGCGCGGGCGCAGACTAGTCTATTATCTGTGGCAGGCAGGAATGACATAAAATGACATTTGACGTCCAATGCATTTGACAGTTCTTGCAGAGAACAAACAATTTCTTTATTACGCCTGTGATACAACATGAAACATAATATTATTAATACAAATTAAATAGGTAATGATAGATTGTATTTTATAATATAATATGATATGATAAATATTGTGAGTAATAATGAGTGGAAGTGACAGTTGAGCTGCTGACTCGCTGCTGGTAACCGACTACGCCAACACCAGTGCGAACTATGCGTGCATACCCTAGGTGAGTCACTAATCAGTTGCCTTTTGGATGCGCAGAAGATGTTCTTTAAATTTAACTCTAAAGGCACTAACTGTTTTTATAGCACGAAGAGGAGGTGGCAGGTCATTCCAACAGCGGGAAGCAGCAAATTTAAAACTACCACGAAATGCAGCAGTTCTATGCGATGTGGCTAACAGAAGGTAGGCAGATGCTCTGGTTTTCACTTTGTTTATATCTCGTGACCATGTTAGTTTCCCATATAGATATTCCGGTGTTTTCGTGAGAATTGTGCCAAAGAGTAGGGTAGCCAGGTGTAGCTTTCTACGATCTGACATTCTCAACAATTTACCCTTATTAAGAAATGGAGTTATGTGTGTACGTGGAGGAATATTAAAACAAAATCTTGCACAAGCATTCTGCACCCGCTGAATCAACTTCTCACTCCTGCCAAGAATACACGCCCCATACACAGTGTCAGCATAATTAAGTTTGGATAAAATTAGTGACTCACAAAGCATAACACGCATATCCACACTAATGTAGGGGCGTATACGGTACAGGAGCTTGAGGCGATAAAAACAATTACGAACAGCCTCCAAGATGTGAGTCTCAAAATGCAGGTGCTCGTCAAACACTAACCCAAGATTACGGGCTTCTTGTACCCTGTCAATTTGACACCCGTCAATCTTTACATCCAGACTGCAACCTTGCATCTTATCCAGAAATACTCTAGATCCCAGTATCAAATATTTAGATTTAGTTGGATTTAAAACCAAGGAGTTACTACTTGACCATGCTGAGACCCTATCTAAATCCTCGTTAATTTTCCTTACAGTTTCAACAGAATCCTGAGGGCGAAAGGAGAGATACATCTGAAGATCGTCGGCATATAGATGGAACTTAGTGTTGATCAGACAGTTGGTGATGTCTGCACTGTAAAGGATAAAAAGGAGTGGGCCAAGGATTGATCCCTGAGGCACACCCCTATTCACTGGCAGAGGACGGGAAGACATAACAGCTCCATTACTGTCATCTGTAACCTGGACAAACTGGGAACGATTACTCAGGTAACTCTGGAACCAACTAACTGTTTCTGGTATACACCCATAGAATGATAGTTTGGACAGTAAGAGTGAGGTATTTATAGAGTCAAAGGCACGGGAAAAGTCTAGCAGGACGAGCATGGTACCCATACCCTGGTCTCTGGCCTCTAGGATGTTGCCCACCACATCAAGGAGTGCGGTGGCTGTGCTGTGCCCTCTACGGAAACCAGACTGAACAAGTGGCAGGATGCGATTTTGTTCAAGGTACGCTCGAAGCTGGTTAGAAACGACCTTCTCTAGAACCTTGGAGAGACACGGCAAAAGGCTGATAGGGCGAAGATCCTTCAAACTGGAAGGAGTAGAGACCTTAGGGATGGGCCTAACCACAGCCATTTTCCACAAATCAGGAAAAGTAGAGGTGGCTATGGATCTGTTAATGATTGCCGTGACAGCTGGAAGTGTGTGGGGAAGAGTCATCATCAACATGTCAAGAGAAATGTCATCCACTCCCTGAGCATTTGACTTGAGACTCCGCAAAAGCCTGAGCACCATATCCTCCTGAACTAGTTCCAGACCGAAGCTATGATCACTGAATCTGTTTTGTTCAAAATAAGCCAAGTCAGTATCGCTGACACTGCCACTGCCAGGTACATCCAGAAAGTGTTCATTAATTATGCTAGGATTATGACAGAAATGTGGTAAACTGTGCTCAGGTTTTTTAGTTATGGAAAGTGTGGACTTTAAATGACTCCATAACCTCTTGGGCTGCTTAATATTGCCACTTATATAAAATTTAAAATAGGCACGCTTATCACTCCTCCATATCCTAGTCGCATATCCTGTCGCATATCCTAGTGACGATCCTGAAAAAGATAAAGAAATTTTTAATTACTTGAAATCACCAAATCAACTTAGTCAACCTTTGAAATCAGTCAGCCCTCAAGAGATTAACAAAGAAATTAACGCTTTGCAAAGTGGAAAAGCTCCAGGTTATGACCTTGTAGACTCGACAATGCTGAAAAACCTTCCGAAAAGAGGAGTCATCTATCTAACTCATATCTTCAACGCCTGCCTCAGACTCTTGCATTTTCCATGTCAATGGAAAGTGGCCGAGGTCGTAATGATCCTCAAACCTGGTAAACCAGCAGAAGAGGTCTCATCATACAGACCTATCAGCTTACTCCCACTTATTGGAAAAGTTTTCGAAAAAACTGTCCTAAGTAGAATGAAACATCATCTGGTGGAAATTCTTCCTAAACATCAATTCGGGTTTCGCCAAAAGCATGGAACTATTGAGCAGGTGCATAGGTTAACAGATACCATCAATCGTGCGTTTGAAAACAAACAATACTGCTCAGCAGTATTCTTGGATATAAGCCAAGCCTTTGATAAGGTCTGGCAAGACGGACTACTGTTCAAGATCAAAAAGCTTCTTCCACACACTTTTTACCAGCTTATAAAAAGTTACCTCACAAATAGATGCTTTGGAGTAAAATATAAAGGTGAAACCTCAGAATTGCACGAAATATTGTCTGGAGTCCCGCAGGGCAGTATCCTTGGCCCCGTGCTGTACCTTATTTTCACCACAGATATACCAACAACCGCTAATACAACTACAGCCACGTATGCAGACGATACCGCCATACTTTCTGTAAATGGTAATAAAAACACCGCCTCAACCAACCTACAGAAACATCTCGATGAGGTCCAGCAGTGGCTTAAACGGTGGAGGATTAAAGCAAATGAAAGTAAATCCGTACATGTCACCTTCTCTCTTAGAAATAACAACTGTCCCCCTATTACCTTAAACGGGCAACAAGTACCACAAGATGATAGCGCCAAATATCTTGGGATGCATCTAGACCGCAGGCTGACTTGGCAGAAACATATTTGGAGCAAACGTAAACAGCTGGACACAAAGCTAAGAGGCATGTACTGGTTGGTCGGAAACAAATCACAGCTTTCAAATGAAAGTAAAATGATAGTATATAAAACCATACTTAAGCCAATTTGGACATATGGTATTGAACTTTGGGGCACAGCATGCAACAGTAATATCGAGATACTAGAAAGATTCCAAACTAAAACAATGAGATCCATGTACAACATACCGAAATGCATAAGCAACAAATACATTCTACAAGATCTAAAGCTGAGAACAGTCAAAGAGGAGATCTGTCTACGCAGCTCTAACTACCAAAAAAAGCTTAGCAATCATGTCAATACCCTAGCCTCCAAGTTAACGGGAACCGGAAGTGTACAATTCAGACGAATAAAAAGAAATAGTGTACCAAACCTTATAGACCGATTTCCCAGCAAGAAATGAGTAGAAACCAATGGGTGACTCTCAGATTAAAAACAACACATTTCAGAGAATATTAAACAAATTAACAGCTAAATGTTTTTATAACAGATCGCTGTGCATGCGGAGAAAAAAAAAAAGGAGAATTAGTCCGTCAGTTAGATTATTGAACAATTTTGGACAAGTATTTTTTCTTTTTTCTCGTAAACGAAAAATGACAACGATACAGTGCATTATAGTTGCGCGTGACGTCACAATTAGATACAATTTTTCAGGGCGGTGACGTCAAAAGCCCCCACTCCGGAACTTTGTTGCTCTTTACCTTTGTATTTTTTTATTAATTTGATCAAGCAAAAAATACGTGTCCCGTATTTTTGGCCGATCTACAAGACGGACTAAACAGAATGTCATTTTTTTATGCTGTCGTCATCCCTATTCTTATATTTTTGCTGTTTTTTTTTTATGTTTGTCGTTTTACTTGTGCAATAAAGAGTAATGCTTAAGAATAAGGTAGGTATTCGTAGAAACTGTGTTTAATAGTTTATTGTTTTTTTAGTTGCTGACATCGTTTTCTGCGTATTTTGTGCTTCCTCGTATTATTCTGATGTTTAAAGCTACATTCCTGTAAAGTTTCTACAAAATACGTGTAATTTTAGTTTGAGAGAGAAACAAACATAGGTACAGCGTTTTAACTGGAAATTAAAAGGGTGTTAATTTTATTTACATGTATTTAATAACATCGGTTTTTACAAAAATATTTGTTGTTAAGTTATTGACGTAATATAATTTCTAGTAATAATCTATTTCAAATTATTTGTATCTATACATAAAAGACAAATATGGTAACGTTCGTACCCAAATTGTGGTCCATACATTGTTATAAGTTTCATATCGGGTAGAAACCCTTTGTTTTCCAAGTTTCCATGGATACCATGTTTTCCTGTTAAATTATGACACAGAAGTCATGTGGTTTTCATTTCTGAGAATTAGTAATCAAGGTAATATTTAGTTGAAGTTATCAGAAACTCTATCTCTTTTGCAATTTGAACAGTTCAGTGTTGCTTCTGAGAACAACGAGACTTTTTGTTGGAAATTTTCTTTTAGTCGAAAGACATAAAAATTGAACTAAAGCACAATAGCTTAATAATTAATTTGATTGACCGATTTATTACCAAAACTAACACTCAAAATCGGGCAAATAAACATCGAGCGACTCCCAATTGTTGTGATGATGATGATGATTTTGTTGATGAGAATTATGGATATAAGAATGACGATGATATGAATTAAAGTTACGGAAAATGATACTGATTAGTGATCCAAATTGATAAGAATAATGACGCTACGGATAATGACGATGATGAATCAACACAAAGCCACAATTTAACTTTACCAGCATATTCCTGAAACACAAGACCCATTCACAAAGCCAATGTTACATCCTCCGAGAGTGACTAGCGAGACCAAATTGTACCGTGGTAATATGTTTATTATGCTAATATTGTGACCCGCCATGTTTCAATTCACACAGTCAGTTCCTTAATAAAAACATAGTTACTCTATATTGTTGAAGTGATGGGACAGAGTTTATGGATTGTTGTCGATAAAATATGGGCGCGCTTTGGCCGCTTCGCAAAAAATAAGTGTTGGCGCAGCGTAGTGTACCTACACCATGACATTAATATAATGAAAATTTATTTTTAATACCTACGACTTTTAGAAATTTGTCATCCTCGTCAAATGCATGTGAGTTCGTTTTTGGATTATCTCTCAGTTGTTAGGTTATTGACGTTGATATGTTAGGTACCAGAATCGACAATACGCACGCGCTGCCCTTATAATTCTTTGCTTATTGCATGTTTTTCTTTGTACACGTTCGTTGATTATTCGAATTATAAAGTTACCACCCAAGAATACGGAAGTATCCGGAATATGGAACGCATTTAAAAGAAATTTAGTATTGACTTCTGCTCAAACAGCTGAACTGAGACTTTTTGAAGCCTTGATTGTTTAGATGCAAAAATAATCATGAAAAAAATAATAAATCATAGAATAAGGTATCGATCTGTAGTCACTAGTACGCTTTTCGGTTGTGTTTTCGGTTGTGTGTGTAAGTACCATCATACATATCGATAAATCACAACCCAACATGTCCCATCCCTACCAATGTAAATTAGTCTATCCTCCATAGAGCTGTATTTTCCTAACGGCGGCTAAATTCTCGAAGGTTCCATTTAAATTGATTCTCTCACACTAATAACACGGTTTGAAAGCGTTTTCTACTGAATTGTTAAACTAATTTCTTCATTGATGTTTAGATAGGGAATAATGATAATTGGAAAGGGTGCTTTGAAGGAGAAATATACATTTTTGATGAGAGATTTATAGCTGGCCTTAAAGTAATTAGGTGTAAAGACCTTTTTTTAAGATTTTTTTTTTTTTGGGAGTGGGAAATATTCAAATCAATGCTCCCGTCCTGGGTGCGGCGGGAGCGTGTCAGGCTTTTACTGACTAAAACCCACTCATGTTCCTTCGGTTGCCCTTTATGTTCCGTGGTCACGGTAACTATTATAAACATTCCGCAATTTTTTTTTTGGGTTGGGAAATCATCAAATGGCTCTTTTCTACTGACTAAAACCCAGGGAACATGGATATGTTCCTTCTTAGCTTTTTGTTCGGGGTGTACCGTGACCCCGAACTCTTTCGAACAATCCGCAGCCTCGGCAGGAGGTATATTTCCTTTATTTCTCTAATGAAATTAAATAATTTAATGGGACAGCCTCTCATCATGAAATCGGATACCATTGTGACTTTTGTAATTTGTATTTTGTATTTCCTAAGTATTTCCAGGACATCACTAACTCCCGTGCCTCGGAAGTACTTAAAGTCGTTGGTCCTTAACGGCAGGCGAGGCTCGTGAAGTCGCTATGGGTAGTGAGTGGATCGTAAAAATGTGATAAGCAGTCACTCTAAGCATCCATGGAGCGACTACCTATCAGGCCTTCTCAACCGGTTTAACTATGGCATGAGACATTGTATATTAGTCTATAAGATAATAACACATCTCGCTCAAACGCTTTTGGCGATGCAGATGTCATTTTATGCATATTCTTTATTGATCACTAGGGGCGCTATAAAATTTCATCGGACGCCAGTAAATTTAACAATGCAAACTAGTGCTACAGATACGAAATCGCGAAAACTGTACATCTAAACAAAGGCTCCATAACAGCATTTCAGCTCGAAAACTCATTCTTCAGAAATGAAAACAATGTTACCTTTTCTCACTTTGCAAATACGGCGAGTTTTCCGTTCATTTTCTCTACACCTGCAGTACATATTCCATGCAAGGAGTTTCTAACATATTATATAATAGCTAGGGTGCATTATACTTGAATTAGTGACTGTAATTTGCTGAATCTCTGTTACACTGCAGATTGGGTTTGTTAGCTTAGCTTGTGGATTGGAGGTTTAAAGTTGAATTTGATAATACTACATTATGAAATGCAACTTTAAACCTCGCTAGATAGGTTATTTATTTTGATGGTTCAGTAGTTATGAATATCATTGATGGCAAACGAGCTGACGAATTCGACATCTTGAATTATATTTTATCTGGGAAACAACAAAAATGATGAAGATTAATATCGTCTGGAAAAATGGACTTATCTAAACTGTGGTGTATTATAAAGCGGAAGAATTTGTTTAATTATGTTTGGTTGACGCTAATCTTCTAAGCCCTGGTTCAAATTGAAAAAATCTTTTAGTGGTAGATAGCCAATTTATCAAAACAAGGTTATAAGGTAACGGAGTAGAGACCAAAGATGCGAGTGAAACTGCAGGGAACATGAACCTAGTAGTTAATATTAAGATTTAACATTACGAGTGAGCAAAGCTTCAATGCTACATCTTACAGTATGTACCACGGGTAACCGCGTGCTATGCAAACCATTCTACAAAGCGTTTAATAGAGAAATTATTATGTCAATATAATATGTAGTTTGGTTGATATGTCGTTGCTTATGAAGGAGCTATCCCTGATTGTGGGTGTCGCTAAATTGGATTAGATATCTTAGAGGATAGTCAGATAAAGGTTTGTTTAAAGTAACTGGTTAATTTATTTTATTCCATAAATAATAACTTTATAAGTAAAAAGACGTATATTGGTCACCGCATAAAGATATACATATAGTCATGTGACACTAAGGCCACGTCCGCACAGGCAGGCGGCTTGCTTAGCGCCTAGTGTCTAGCGCGTCACCTAGCTAGTAGCTTAGTAAAACAAACGTTCTAAAATGAACGCGACCGGCTGCACTGCGCGCTTAGCGCCTAGCTAGTCGCTTGGCGTGCATCCATGTAAACAAACGTGTTGGTTTTTTGTTGCGAGGCGCCAGGTTGAAAAGTAGCCACTGGGTGAAAACTTAGCTCGGATTTTTGTAATACTATAGGAGGTTAGAAGAAAACAATGGATGAAATATTGATTGCTTCAGTTTTCAAAAGAGAACCTTTGCGGAACCTTTTTCTAAGATGAGTATCCAAATGAGTTAGTTTTCCTTAAACTTTACTGAGAAGTAGATCAAATGTTTCCCTGGTCATACGCAAATATTCATAAAATTTATCGTCAAAATTACGCAATTGTTTATATAAAACATTAAACTCCCCATAACTTGACCGTGATTTATTTATATCATGAACCCAACATGACGGATACGGCCGTGAACTAATATATTTTAAAGATGAATTTTCTGTGAGTAGTAGTTTTAGAGCTATTTTTGAAAGCGACATCTCGTCAACGTGCCGACAAGCAAATGCCCAAGGCACCTAGCGACCTACCACGCAAACCACCTCATGTGCGGCCACCGTGTATCCAAGCAAATAGCCGGATGCAAGCCGCTAGGCTGTAGGCGCTAAGCAAGCCACCTGCCTGTGCGGACGTGGCCTAACGCACACATAAAGGTTGGAATCTTTCGGAGCAATTTGGACAATCTTGCCACACTGCAACTCCTGAAGCTCAGAATCAGAAGATTCTACCAAATAAGCGCCCGGGCAGCATGGAGAGCTGTCTTAATCGTACAACTTCACGAAAGTGGTTTTACAAATTATATATCCATGTTTTTTAAGAAATTTTGATCTCTTCAGATATTAGGTAACAAACATTTATGTCAGTCGTTCTTTTTAATACTGACCGAAAACTTCTTCGAACCAAATTGTACTCCTCTGTCGAGAAACATCCAATAGTAGCATGCCTCTAAACGTTGTTTCAACAAATACCATACGACCCCCTCTAATCACCCCTAAACCTTCACAACGAAAGGTCATGTTTGAAGGTCATAATTATGTAAATCATACAACCTACACGCATCAAGATGGCCTAAGAGATGAAACACACGCAACGTGCTTTTGACCTATTTACACTATATTTTTGGACCCTACGGTAGGCTTTGATCCCTTATGGCTTGTGAATTTTATTTATGAGTAACATATGTATTTTGGGACGCATAATAAATGACTTTAATGTTGTGATGTCCCAAAAGTCTGACCAGTCTAACCATGGGTATCGTGTCGCCCAGTTACTGGGTTGTGGAGGTCTGATAGGCAGTCGCTTCACGTAAAACACTGGTATCTAGCTGCATCCGGTTAGACTGGAAGCCGACCCCAATATAATGCGAAAATGCCAGGGAGATGATGATTTAATGTATGATATCCCAGTGGTTAAGGCGCCTGTTTCTCATGTAAGGTGGGTCCAAATCTAAACAATACTACTAATGTGACTTATCTAATCTTAATACTTGTAATTGCTAGGGTTTTACTAGGAAATTGAAATCCTAGAAAATATCCCAACGTCACAACTTCTCCTTGCTTTCAACGCGAGGTGAACTGGATTCATAATATTACCTGGATAGCAGGCCGTTTTTGACGTAAACTCAAAATTAAACCTGGCTAGATCGATTTATCGCCTTTGAAACGACAACATATTAAAGTTCATGAAAATTATTCGAGTCGTTTCCGAGATTTAGATTTTATATGCAAGAATTGCGCGTTTAAAGTTATTATTTAAGTACGAAATCGCCAATCCGCCTTGAGCAAGCGTGGTGATTAATGCTAATGCCTTTCCTGTATGAGAAGAAGCCTATTGCCCTGCAGTGAGACAGTAACAGTCTGGTAAAATATTTTAGGCAAAATTGCGCTTCTATTTATTGGTGCTAGTACTAAAATATATCACAATATCCGAACAGCAATATAATAATTGCCTAAATCGTCAGTTAACCTACAAAATGAAATAGGACACGAAATTGCCAACTAAACTCTAATAAATTAATTACAAAATGATTGATTAGTTGCCCAATCAATTTTAACTACTAGTGAATAATTATAACACCTTGCTTTCCGCGCGATAAATGTTCATAATAGCAATTTTCTGTTAATTATTCTGCGCCATAAATTTCGCAGCATTAATGTGTTGCATTTGCGCTGTATAGCGTTCATTTTACGCTTAAATTATATTAATGCGCTTTGTTCCAGTTTTAATGTTGTCAGCCTGAGACGATAGGTGTTATGTTAAATTATTGCAGCCCATTTTTTATGCTCGTGTAAGTAAGTCAAAGGTTAAAAAAAACGAACACAACAAAGTAATTCAGATCATCGATGTAAAGGAGATAAGATATGACCTGACCGCTTCTTTACAACCGACAGCCTAGTCCTAAACCCTCCAATAGAGTTTTTTTTGTGTATGGGAAATCATCATATAATTTCGCCCGTCTTGAGTGGGGCGGGTGGGAGTGTCAGACTTTTACTGACTAAAACCTACCCTTGTTCCTTCGGTTGCCCTTTATGTTCCGGGGCCGCGGTAACTATTAGAACTATTCCGCAAATATTTTAGGCTAATAACATCACGCTGCGATCTGTGGGAGCAGACCAAAACGCTATATTAAGATACATTATATTAGGGACTACGCTTATTCAGCTGTATTCAGCTTTTGTTTATAGAAAACAACGATTTTATATAAAGACGGGAACATGTCTGTTCAAGGGCCCAAGTCTGTTGTTGCAATTGTGTCTTAATGAACAGTCATGGACCGGATTTTTGTCAATTTTGACAGTTCTGTATCGGAAACGTGTCAAAAGTTTGACATTACACGTGAAAAATCGATCATTGAATGCCTATTAGAGCAGTCAGAACTTCACGAGGCCCTCTAGGGAAGTGAGCGATGGGTAGCTCGCCGCCCGACTAGGACCAGGCCCGCGTCGATGACGCGTTAGTGTTCCACGCGCGCCTCAAATAGCAGTCAGCACAGGAAGGGGCCCAACAGGGCCAACGCCAGCCGGGGTTGCGGAATAGTTATAATAGTTACTGCGATCCCGGAACAAAAAGGGCAACCGAAGGAACATGAGTGGGGTTTAGTCAGTAAAAGTCTAACACGGAGGGGTGGGAGAAATCATTGGATGATTTCAATGCAATAGCAGACCTGGGCACCTGCTTTTCGCCTGAGTTCAGCTTTCTTACAAAACCGTGGTTTTGTATAGCCATAACCTGACAGCCAAATCCATACTAATATTATAAATGGGAAAGTGTGTCTGTCTGTCTGTCTGTTTGTCTTTCTTTCACGGCAAAACGGAGCGTTGAATTGACGTGATTTTTTGAGTGGAGATAGTTGAAGGGATGGAGAGTAACATAGGCTACTTTTTGTCTCTTTCTAACGCGAGCCAAAGCTTTAATAATATCTTTCCCTCATAAGTTAGCGAAGTTTCTTTGTGTCTACCTAGTTTAGATATCACACAGAAATAAACTAAAGTCATAAAGTCAGCAGATCTAATTCGGAGCATGTGAAAGTAATACGAAACGGTTGTGTATCGATTGTTACTGTCTGACATTGTCTGACCTTCAGTAACTTGGGCTAAAGTTATTCAATCATTTGACAGTGTCTGATGCAGGTATTTTAGTTGTGAAAGTTAGTTTTCTTAGTAATTTAGATGTCAAAAACATGTTTTTATTATTTATTTTGAAAACTGCTTATTTAAAACACCAGGTGTACTTCGCGGTTTTACCCGGTTTTGGAATAAAAGCAATTTTTGATGTGAAACATCTATAGCCGCTCGTAAAACAAACTTCTGGCGTGGCGATGCATGCCGTGGCGATGGTAGCCACGCTTTTATTTTGTTTCTTTTCAATCATATTACTTTTTTTTATATGCGCCTTGGCCTCACGTTTTGTGGTTATCGGGGACACTGATGCCGAAAATGAGGTCCATTTCAGAATCCAAGATGGCGGCTAACATTTTTCAAAATTTCGGTCATGGGTATCGTTTCCGTGGTTTTCGGGGACACTGATGCCGAAAATGAGGTCTATTTCAGAATCTAAGATGGCGGCTAACATTTTTCAAAATTTCGGTCATGGGTATCGTTTCCGTGGTTTCGATGTGTGGATGTCGATGTTTCACATCTGCCAGGCTTCCCGTGACGGCTCATTTTTTTTTGTCCTTTCTCGAGCTTTGAACTATCTCTGTACCAAATTTAATTTCAGTTGGTTCAGTAGTTTTGGTTAAAAGGCGAAATAGATAGACAGAGTTAGTTTCGCATTTATAATATTAGTATGGATTTTTACACGTCAGTATTGTAGTTTGCTTATTTAAACCTTTAAACACACGTGATTCAAGACATGATAGAAAGACAATAGCAGCGCGACAGCCGGCTGTCGCTTAAAAGGTTAAGCGAACGCTAGTTCCAGCGTTTTGTAGTGTTCTCTTTGGAAGTGAGTAATAATTATATTGGTCAGAAGAAATCGAATATTATAAGTGAAATTACCACTAACTGGTTACCAATATCAGTGACGTCCAAGATAAACTTTTGAAAGTACATTATAAAATGAAAAAGTCACATTGGTAATTTATTTATTTATTTATCTATTCATCTTTATTGGCCAAAAAACAATTTTTTATACTGATACATTTTAACAATAATATTCTATAAACTAAGGTTAGTATAACAATTTATTATAGGTTAGCACCGCATGCCCCATAAATTAACAATTAAAATGTGCTACAATAAACTATCCTAGAGATTTACTATTTATATTAGAAAAAAAATGCTTGTGTAATGTAATGACCTAATTCGAAGCCAGAGGTAGGCGTACTGGCCCCTCACAACATAAAACCAAATACCAGACATAACTAATAAGTAGAATTGAAGCTAAAACTATGAAACCCTTACTCCCTCTCCTCGTAAAATAGTGCTCAATAATGTAACCTCCGACCTCTGACGGAATGCAGACTGCATCCTCTGAATAAATATTGATTTGTCACAAACTACGGCTGAGGTACGGAAACTGACTGATTCTACTTTATGGTGTAAGGGTATGAATGTGAAAATGTGTAAGATACACTTTTTGTGTGTTTGGCGTAATAATTCAATGACTCCTTCCACTCTGGGCGAAGCGGAAAGTAGTGTCAGTGCGCCAAAAGTAATTTCACGTATTTTTAGTAGCCATGTTTTTAATCGCGTCTAAATTATTTATGGAGTGTCTTAATTTGACAGGACTAAACTAATATTTCATCTATTGTCATTTTCTCACTGAAATGGAAAGAAAAAAAATGCACTTAACTGAAATTTTGTTTAGTGTGAACAAGGGAATCGGCATAATTAAATATATTTCTTAGTTAGAATAGTAAAAGACTTTCTAAAAGTTTTTCTAAATCATTTTTTCATACACAAAAATCCGAACTCGAAAAAAATATTTATCCAGCAACACGGGCAACATTTCCCAAAAAATACTATCTGTCCGCGGTTTCACCCGCGTTACGTTGTGTTTATTATTGCTACCGTAGGTTGTAGTAGTTGCTTATATGTTATTCTGATGTTATAGCTATATAACTGTATAGTTTCATAAAAATCCGTTCAGTAGTTTTTGACAAATATCCACACACACACACAAACTTTTACATTCATGATATTTATAGGATGTTAGGATGTTACTACTGACATCCATCAAAACTGATATCCTTCCTACGGGTTATGGGGAAAATTTGGCACGCAAACCAGATGTCCACTATTTAAAATATGCATGGAGGATAGATTCGTCTGAAAATAATGTGTTGTTTAAATAATTGTCATCTGGCAAATTCTACTCAACTGATCCCGGCAAAACCACCAATGCACATTTTAAAAAGTGGTCATCTGCCCGCGGGCCAAAATTTCGAGGGCGTAATGTCCCATAACCCCTTTCTACACGTACTGCGCTCTATTTCACCTCCACACTCCAACGCCACTCCTAAGAGGATAGCACTTAAGGAAGGTCGGGGTTTGTTATTGCGAGCAAGTTATACACGCTCAGCCCCTCGGCCAGATTGGCTGAGTTTGCATGCTCATTTGAGACGAATATTGAGAGAGGTCGGAATTTGACTTTTATTTTGATTTGTGGATTTAGTGGAACTTGGTGGACTATTGATACGTCGACATAAAAATAACAGCCTATTGTTTATTGTCGACTTTGTAGTTAGAATGCTCAAATCATGCGTAGATAATGATGGTGAGAATGGAGGTGCTCTCTTAATGAGAAAAGCATACAGATTTAAGTAATAATAATTCTGCCAAATTCTTATTGAAGTACTCGCGAGCTTAAATGTCAACCAACTGGTGGCCAAAGAAAAACCGTCTAAATAAAAAAATAAGACTTAAAAAATCCAGACCGGCGAGAAGGTCATCAATGAAGACGATTATTGGTAGAATTATTATTATTCTTGTTGTGCGCTGAACATAAACATAAAACAGAAGTCCGATAAAAAGGAGAACTGGGTCTGTTTAAGTGAGAAAACAAGATTGTCAATGCCCTTAACGCTCGCCGTCTGAAGGGTAACTATCATAGACTCCGTTCCAGTAGATTTTCATTTCCACGTAAAGGCAAGTTACGTCACGACAATAATCTAACTAGCAAACGGTCGGAGGGCTGTCATAACAGAGAAGTCGGAGCGTCCCATAGTTATTAAATAAATATTGATTGGACGGACCCGGTGTGCAAACTAGATGGGGCCAAACGTGCTTGGCGCGCTAGATTTCATTACAAACGGAGTCGAAGGGAAATGAATATTTCGGGTATATAGGGTTTTTAAAAACTCTTACCCACATTTTTTTATATCATGGAAAGGTCTGATCGTCGGTTTTTAGGACTCTTTTACCTATGGCCTTAGTTGAACTGAACGATTACTGACAAATTCTTTTTTTTTTTTTGGTGATTGGGAAATCATTAAATGACTGCTCCCGTCCTGGGTGCGGTGCGTTGGCTCGATTGCCCTTTATGTTCCAGGGTCACGGTAACTATTATAAACATTCCGCAACCCCGGCAGGCGTGGCCCTGTTGGGCCCCTTCTTGTGCTAACTTCTTCTCTTTGAGGCACGCGTGGAACAAAACGCGCGGTCCGGTCCTAGCCGGGCGGCGAGCTACCCATCGCTCGCCATCCGCAGAACCGCGCCTACGGTGGCCGGTAATCGTCTCGCGACTCTCGACGTCTTCGCCTGGGTAACTGACAAATGCTTGCACGGCCTGGATAGGTTTAGCTAAATCTGTGTGCTTTTCTCATTCAAAGTGTCCTTAGTCAGTTACCTTAGTGGTCCTCGTATTATTTGACCAATTATATTGATAAAAAGTCAATATAATTGGCTAAATAATGCGAGAGATTTTGACTTCTAAATTATTTTGGATGTTTCTTCTCAGCGTAGTCGGCTAGAAAACACGTCCCATCGTTAGCAAAATAAGCAAAACGCAATGTTGACGGATCAAAGTGTTACATTTAACCAATTTACAAAATAAATATCACTTTTATTATTATTATTTTATTCCTTTAAACCTACAGAACCGAATATTGACAAACCAGAACAGCCCAGATCCGAACCATCACGAATTCAATCGAATCTGATTGAAAGTAAACACGGGAATTAAAAGCCGGTCCGGCATTTCGAGGCAGCTAAGTTGTATTTTGAATCTTCTCTGGTTTGGATAGAGTTGGAATTTCTTAATTAGCTTTTATTTTTTATTTTTATTTTATTTCAAGTTTTTTCAAAGTGTACGAAGAAAAAATGCCGCCATAGAAGATCCGCACGTGAAAATGCAGTTTTTTCACGTTCTTGAATCCTCTCCATTGCCAATGAATCTCTAGGAGATATCTGTCAAATAAGCGACATCCGCTAGAAATCTCCTGGAGATATCGTGGATCGGGTCGGATTTAATGGCAAATATAGCATACTTAGAGTATACCTTTCATACTCTAACTTACACAGACTGTAGGTGAAAGAATAAGACAGGCATACAACATCACATGCTAAACATTCAATAACATTTTTACGTAAACAGGGCTACAGCGTGATGAAGTTTCGAGTGATATCACGCCTAGGCATTTTTTTGCTGTACACATCGTGACGTCATAGCCCCACTCCGGAAGTTTGATGCTTTTTATATTTGTATTTTTAGTTTATTAATTTGTTTAGCTAAAATGTGTCCAATATTTTTGGAAGGTCTAACGAACGAACTGCCCCCTTATCATGACGTTTAAAGTAAGATTGTTTTAGTCCTGTGGCAGGAGTGTGCAAGTGACAGCGTTAGACACGTTGTCTAGCGCCGTCTCTTTCCCACTGAAAGTAATATTGTAATATTAAAGTAATACTGCTATAAGGGCTTATGGTACGCCCCCTGAACAGGATGCCATTTTATATATTATACTTTAAACTTTCGCGTTGCTTATTTATACTTCACGACTTATCGGGATTTAACGCGCACATACCTTTTATTTGTTTTTGGCTTGAGGTTTCATTTACGCCACACGTGCCATTTTATATAGTCGTCAGCCTTATCTCAGGCTTGTTTTCATTAGGAAAATACTACTACCTAATTAATTTCTGCTGCAAAGCATCGATGCTGTGCTTCGGTTTGTTTGGCAACGTAAGGCACATGAGACATCTTGTTTGTCTCTGTGAGAGCAACGTATATATTATCTGCTTTGACCGAATGTCAATGTGACAGCTGTCAGTAATGTCAGGTGAACTCAGGTGTTACTGCCACGGAATATTGATCCTTATGATCACTGGCATTTGGTTGTGGATCACTCAACTGGCCTGCGGTCGACAAACCATACCATCGACCAGATAAAGGGGTACGCCTATAATACAGATATCTATATTATAGGAGACAGTGACCTCCCAATATCGGATGGTCCGTCAGTTTATTTGCCATCTGATGACTTAAAAAAATTAAGTTTTGAATATTTTCCTTCATCGATTTCTGTTATGTCCTAGATAAATATAAAGAGCTTAGATGAATTGAAAAAACCACATTGTTACTTGCCTATTATCAAAACCGCAACCTCATGCTCAAGAAGCCAGCATTTTAACTGGTCCACACGACATCGATAAAAACACATCAATATTTATACTCATAATATTTCAAAACCTAACTTTTCCAACCATTAAGCTCACTACACAAAACGCCAGCAAAGTTAAACGGCAAAAAGTTCATTCACCCCAAGTCACAGAACACGCCAAAGATTGCAGTGAAGTTTCCGAACCAGGGTTCGAACAGGACTCCCCGAGAGCATGAGTTGAGAACAGATTAGGCATGTAATTGACATGTGCATTGTCTGACATCGGCTGAAAACTTGTGCAGGTGAATTAGGGTTTAAACTATGTATGAGGGATCTATTTTGTGAGTTTCGAGTTGGGGTTAATGACCGGAGGGATATATGTATGTTAGATAGATGGATATGGTGATAAATGGACCAAGTGATCGGATTCACATACGAAGAGTTCCGTACTACAATAATTTTAATAATACCAGCCGATAACTGTCCCTCTGCAGGGCAAAGGCCTCTTTTCAAATAGAGAAGGTGCGAGCATTGATCACTACGCTTGCTCAAGGCGGATTGGCGATTGCGGACTTATATTAATTACTGGGTTCTGCCCGTGACTTCGTCCGCGTGGAATAGTTACCGTTCCCGCGGAAATTCCGGGATGAAAACTATCCTATGTTCTTTCTCGGGTCCAAGACTATATCTGTACCAAATTTCATCCAAATCGGTTCAGTAGTTTAAGCGGGAAAGCGTAACATTTTTCTATTTTTCTTAATATTTTTTTTTTAATTTTTTTTCCCTAAGATCCTTGTACAGAGTATTAGAAAACTACAAAAAAAAATCTGCCAAATCGGTCAAGCCGTTTTCATGCTATGTCGTGACAACGGAAAACGGGATTTAATTTTATATATATAGATAAGTCCAAGTTTTCTCACGATGTTTCTCTTCACCGATGTCTGTGATGTCCAAGATAATCTTTAGAATGTACAGATGAATTGAGAAAGTCACATTGGTACTTGCCTGGGTTCGAACCAGCAACCTCTTGCATGAGAGGCGGGCGTCTTAACCACTGGGCCATCACGACACACTACAACTTTAACATGGCGCAATAATAAAAAGATCATCTAGGGTTCTTCTCATATAGAGAAAGCACGAGTATAGAACACCATAATTGCTCAAGGTAGATTAGTGATTTAGGACTTTTATTAATTTTAAAGGTTTCCTCACGATGTTTTTCCTGATGGATGAGGTTGCTTTGACAAGACGGTTATTATTTTAGCCCAACTGGCAGCGTTGTCTGGGTCTTGTATACATGTAAGTCTTGTCAAATGCTTATAGAGCGATGTAGTAATTATCGATCAGTTCATGTCACAATCACAATCTTATTATGTTTGCTTCAAAAGCCTGGTTATCCACAGATCCTTTAGAATCCTTCCTCATCATTTGGATTTTTGATGATCTTCCACTAAGTGGATTCACAGGCACGACCATCTTGTGAAATGAGCTTTCAGAGACGGTACTTAAGATCCTACGAACAGAGCCTAGAGCTTTTGAGGATTAGCAACGCGACCGGTTCAGGTTAACCTTCAAACGACCAATCGACAGCCGGCTGTAGCGCTGCTATTGTCTTTCTATTGTGTCTCGAATCACATGTGTTCGAAGATTTAACTTTTCAACGACCAACCGACAGCCGGCTTTCGAGCTGCTATTGTCTTTCTATTGTGTCTTGAATCACGTGTGTTCAAAGTTTTAAGCTAGTGATAGATAGATAGATCGATAATACGTTTATTGCTATAGTGCTTATGCTCGGCTTGTTCGTTTGCTCCCAAATAAAAAAGGTGCCTAAAGTTCTTTTCCAAACTTTATCAACACAACCACACTATAAAAGCTTTCACCAAAACTGGAACAGAGACTTCATCGTTAAAAGAACTCAAAAATAATATTAAAACCCTGAAATCTGGCTTCATGCCAGACTGCGATGCAGAGGCACATAGTTCAAAAATTGGTTATTTTCCAACGCATGGGCACAGTTAGTACAAAAAAGTTTTAATTAATATTCAGTTTCGGCGAAGTTTCAGGTTGCAGGTGTTTCGAAAAAACGTTGTCGATAGCTAATTAGAGAAGTTTTGATCGAAAAAATAATATTTTTACACCGATCCAGGTGGCAAATGGAGGTACTGTAAATGCAAATCTAATTTTACGTCAAAACATTCAATTTATTTGCCCAATTGGCAGCACATGAGTCTATTACAATTAAGTCTTTATTTGGGAAATCACGACTTATTAATAATGTAAACTTGAATTCAGCAATCGGCTTTCAGTAAGCGTGGTGATCAATGTTCATGCCTTCTGTTTATGAGAAGAGGCATTTGTCATGGAGTGGGACAGTAATAGGATGGTATTATAATTTTTGGAAAGACACCTTCCCATGTCTTTTAACCTCCAAAAACCCTCAAGGTTAGAAAAGCGAAAATAATCGATGAAAAAAAACAAAGCTTCGTGAAAACTACAAAAACACGAAAAAATTCTCCCATCTACACCGAATTCGTTCTTGCGTGCCGCTGGAGCTATAATTTCGGCAAATCAAAAAAAAAATTCGATCAAAATAACTCGCGTCGCAATATCGCCCGCTACCCTTCGTTCGCAGCCATAACACTTAAAACGTATCGCAGGATAATGCTCGCAGTAGATTGCTTGGTGTCGATCTAATATTTATGTCGAGAGTGTTATTTACGCAGCAACGGATATTGCCGTGTCCAGGGAATCGTCTTGGCAGGATCTCATCATATTACTGGGGCCGTAAACGGGTTAGGGATGGGATTATGAAGAAGAGATACAATTTATTTTTATTGTGGCGACAAATAATTTGGTAGGTTTTTTGGTTCGTGATATTTAAATTGAATTGCCTGTTTATTGGCGGTTTGTTGGGCCTTTCCGAAGCCCCTGAGTAAGTGTTTTGAATAATATAATCATATTTAGATATCACATTTTTGTGCTTTTTCTGATGGGGTTTGACATTGGCAATCTGATATTGCCTACAAGAGCAGATGTTTGACTGTAACTATTTCGAAATATTAAAGTTTGTGATCAGTTTTAGAAACTGCTTCGGTTTTTTTATGTCATCCATAATGAACATTTTTGGAAATAATTTATAAAATTCTTATAAAATGTTTGGGAAACGTTTTGAGATTTTTTGTACTTTTGTAGCACTTGAATTGATCAGTGTTAGACACAAGGTCAATTGGGCATTGTCTTCGTGGCTGTATTTTTTTAAATTGGGTAATGGCGATCAAAAATTCTCGAAAGTTTATTTATTTACTGAGACTGCTTTTAAGCGCCGCTACCGCATTGCT
The DNA here is from genome assembly GCA_033675125.1 of Athetis lepigone. NCBI lineage: Eukaryota > Metazoa > Arthropoda > Insecta > Lepidoptera > Noctuidae > Athetis > Athetis lepigone. The sequence continues at coordinate 1,546,944 of CM066222.1, read as the reverse complement.
GAAAGTTCCATTCTACCCTGTATTCATTTTCATAAGATTGCCATATAGGCGCCATTTAAGTTTCCTAGTTCCTCAAACATATGCAACTTTTTCATATTTACTTTCCGAACGTCCAAGTATTATCCAATAATAACACGACCAAGTAACATTACCCTTACTATCAGATAAACTCATTTAATCCGTCGATCTCAATGCTTTGCATGCCAGATTAATTCACAAAAACATGACCTCGGTCAACACGCTCAATTTATTTCATAACAATACTCTTTCCAATTTTATATAAGTTCTGTGATTGCAAGCAATCTCCATGCAATAATTAATCGGGGGAATAAATATTGAATGGTTCGGTTTCGCATGATGCGGTCGCGACCCGCGTCCGCCATGTTTGGTTTCGTTTTGGCTTTACGTAAAGCTTACGTGCTTGATTGATACTTAAGATTTTTTTTGTACCCTAAAATATGTACCATATATAGAGTCATGACTTTTATTATATATAGTATAAATATTAGAAATAAAAACATAATAAGTTTAAAGTGCAGAATTAAATAACACAGCTATTAATGTAAGAAGTAGAATAAAGGTTTTTTTATTTATTTTATGAATAAAATATACAATAAAAATGATACCAATGGTTATCGCACCTGTCTTTCATGCAGGAAGTTGCAAAACCGGGCAAGTACTATTACGACTTTTTCACTGACAGGATTTATACTCGTAATATGGTATCTCATTCGTAAATCTTTGACATTCGTTACGGGTAGTCATAATTCAGTATGGTCAAGGGACTGAAGAGTTCTGAGAGTTCTAAACATTTAATGTTTGTTCTCTCCAAAACTTTTAAAACAGAGTTTTTATTTTAAACTTCTTTCATGAAATTAAATTGTCATTACTCAGTCCGTCCACGCGCGCCTCAAAGAGAAGAAGTCAGCACAGGAAGGGGCCTAACAGGGCCAACGCCTGCCGGGGTTGCGGAATGTTTAATAGTTACCGTGACCCTGGAACATAAAGGGCAACCGAAGGAACATGAGTGGGTTTTAGTCAGTAAAAGTCTGACACGCCCTCCCGCCGCACCCAGGACGGGAGCAGTCATTATATGATGTCCCACTCACCAAAAAAAAAAATACACAGTCCGTGGTACTGAGTTAAATCTGCAAAATATTGTTATTATTGAAACACTTCTTTTTTATTGATGATGGAAAATCATCAATAAATGTCTTCTCTAGACCTGGGAGGCAGTGTCAGACTAAAACTCACCCATGTTCCTTCGGTTCCCCATTATGTTCCGAGGCCGCGGCAACTATTAGAACTATTCCGCAACGTTCCGGCTTGAAACACCTCTTTACTACATCTTAGCGTGTTAATAACACCATCATTGTACTGTAGCTTGCTTATGGCGGATTGGCCATTTCGAACTTGTGTACATAATCAAACCAGTGATCTTAAAATTAATTTATTTCTCTGACGTCCAAGAAATTTTTTATAAAGTTTTGGAACTTGAATATAGAAATTGAAAAAGCCATATTGGTTCTAGTTCGGTTTTAAACCTACAATCTTTTAAGGTGCTCCCTCACCGGGAGCATTCGCGTGTAATGTAACGTGACAGATTTGAGCATTACATCAGTGAAGGAGGAGAACCGAGCATTACAATGCGCACCTTGTAATGATACAAAACGGGCACACATCAGTAAAGGAGAAGAACCGAGCATTACAATGCGCACCTTGTAATGATACAATGTGTAATATCTTGATACAACTTGTAACATCAATGCGCTCCGCTTCGTCTGACATCTTGCTATGCAATGCTCAAAGTCGAATCTATATGTTACATTACACGCAAATGCTCGTTAATCAGGAAGATATTATTGTAATGTAATGCTCAAAGTCGAATCTATAATGTTACAATACACGTGAATGCTCCCGGTGAGGGAGACCTTAACATAAGAGGAAAGCTTGGTGGTTACTTTAATGAAGGGTGTAACATTTTAATTTATTTAAAACAGAAAAGGCGAAGGTATCTAATTAAAAATTGACACGTCTTTTGCTATTCACCAAACAAAGTCATGAAAAACTTCAGGTTTGAATTTTGTGGAAAGTAAAGCCATCTAGGAATAATTAATCTACTTTGGCATACGTTGTTAAAAATTAAAATTATTTAATATGCGAACTAAGTTTCTTCGAAACCATTACTTTATGAAATATAGAATTTAAAAGCTATTACGAAAGTAATTCTGGGAATATATTAATCTAATTATCTGAAGTATATAATCGGAGTAATGAATAACTGTTCTACGGAAAATAATGTTTTAAGTACTCGGGCCTGCCCACACTAATAAATGAATATAGACGCGAAAGTTTTTCTGTCTCAAACATTGCAATATAATATACTAGCTTCTGGCCGCGGCTTCGCTCGTGTTAGAAAGAGACAAAAAGTAGCCTATGTTACTCTCCTTCCTTTCAACTATCTCCACTTAAAAAATCACGTCAATCCGTCGCTCCGTTTTGCCGTGAAAGAAAGACAAACAGACAGACAGACAGACAGACAGACAGACAGACAGACAGACACACTTTCCCATTTATAATATTAGTATGGATTACTGTTGATGATGGTGGCTCGTGCGTTATATCATTTGGTTCTCTTTAAAATATGCTGATGACTCGGACGCTGTCATTATATTTTCAACAGTCGTAGTTAAATTTTTTGAATTATTTATTTTGCTCTTTACTTTTCTTGGTTGCAAAGCAACAACATATTATACATACTTACATGTATATTTTTTGCTTGCTTCTACATAGACATCTACATCGATCGACTAACCGATCGACTCTTTGACAATTTATTTATTAGTGCTGTATAATATACAGGCATATTATGTTATGTTCAAATTAGAACAAATTATGTTCTAAGAGCCTGTTACACAACCTTAAAATAGTCATTATCTTCAAGATAAATTAAAAAATGGAACAGATATTGTATGAAATTATCTGCCATATATTTTAATTAGAACTTATCAGAAAAATGGCGCTTAAATAATTGCCTCAAATTGACCTTATCCCAGCAAAACCCATGGAACTGGTCTTAAATCAACCAATAATCAACGTTTATTATATGTACTGAAGATCGACATCGCATGGTAAAATTATACTTTTATACCCCTTTTAAAACACAATAAAAAATGAACAAAAAGCCGCTCCGCTTTCACATAACATCATCCACAATCCCAATTCCGTCCTGATTCCCTTTTACAGCATCTCTTAACGGACTACATTTTATTGTTCATTTGATGGACGGAGCCAATGGACTGTTCGAGGTTTGCCACTAATACGGCCTGTTACGGAAAAATCCGTATTTTCTTTTTATAGGCTATGGAATAATTCATGTTGTTTTTGTTTTTGACCTTGTGGTGTAAGATACGGGACGATTTGGGGTGTTTGTAACTAAGGTTGACAATTTATCTGTCTGTCATAGGATATACCTCCAAAGTTATCGTAAAATTTTGTACAACTTGTGTCTTATAACACTTCCTCATTAAGTAACATTGTTTTTTTAACATTGCAACATATTTTTTTTTTTTTTTTTTTATTACAATGGGCTTGCTCTTGGTCCCAGACTAGCCCGAGGGCATAGACGGAGCCTACGATGGAGCGAGCTTACCCAGTAGATGCCTATGCACTCTATTCTTAAATACTTCCGGGTTATATGAATTTGGAAACACAGACGCCGGCAGGGAATTCCATTCCTTTGCGGTGCGCATTATGAACGATTTTGAGAAGCGCTGCGTGCGGATGTGAGGAATATCAACCAAGAAAGGGTGGTATCCCGCCGTACGTCTGGATGTCCGGTGGTAAAATGGGGATGAGGGAATGAGCTCGTGTAGCCCATGAGCACACTCACCGAAGTGCAATCTGTAAAATACCGCCAGACAGGCAACTTTTCGCCGATGTGCTAGTGGTTGAAGTTGAGCCACCAGCTTCTTGTCGCCAATCAACCTTCTGGCCCTGCGATCCACCGAATCCAATGCGGCCAGTTGGTATTTGGCTGAGCCATCCCATAGGTGACTGCAATACTCCATACACGATCGGACTTGAGCTTTATAAAGTGTTAGAAGCTGTCCCGGCGTGAAGTATCGCTTAACCTTGTTAAGGATGCCCAGTTTTTTCGCCGCAGTCTGTGCTTTGGACTCGATGAAAGTGCCGAAGTTGAGGTCAGAACTCAACTCCATGCCAAGGAGTTCAAGGCAGCCGGTTACTTTTACAGATGCACCTCGGAAAGTAGGAGCCAGGTCAAATGGGCTCCGTTTGGCGGAGAACAGACACGCTTGCGTTTTGGCGGCATTGAACTGCACTAGATTGTCATCGCCCCATTGGGACACACGACTCAAGGCAAAGTTCACTCGCTCTACCATGGTCTCTCTCTGTGAACGAATATCGTCCCTACTGTCTTTTGCGCTGGTCAAATATCAATGAAACTAATTAATAATGAAACTGTACACATTTTTATCACATTTAGTGTCAACATTACTGAAACATGTTTATAAAGCAATGTTTTTTAACATGTTATATAATAAATAAATAAATATCTTTGGACAACTCACACACGGCCATCTGATCCGAAGCTAAACAGAGCTTGTGTTATGGTAACCAGACAACTAATAAACATACTCATATAATTTATAAATACATACATATTATAGATAAATGACACCCAGTCACAGAACAAACATTCATGCTCATCACACAAAGTTTGCCTTGGTTGAGGATCGAACCCACGACCTCCGGCTTAGCAGTCAGGTCTACTAACCACTAGACCTATGTGAGGTTATATTTTTTTAAGTTATGACTAAGACCTTGATAAACAATAAAACATCTCAATTACGAACAGTAAACATGTTGTGATTTGATCACTATAAAATTCAAAATGGGGGCGTCATAGTTCATGTCATGCAAACAGAGTTTATATTTTTTTACGTCGCATTAGCTCTGACCAATGGCGTTGCTTTTGAAATAATTGTATCTCTACATATTTAGAATACTTTCAAAAAGTTAATGCATGCCATAATATGTTGCTCCATGTGCAAAGTACCGAAGCCACCGCCCGGGGAAAATAAAAATTGTAGACTATGATTTAAAACGATGTATTCAATGTGTAAATAATTTCCACAATGTATGTAGTTATATCCATACACTTTAAATAAATTAAATCGAAAGCGAACGAGCTCATCGCTTTCGAATATTGCTGTGGCCTCATATTTTTGCACGTGGATTTAAAACAATAAATAAAATTGCAGGCCAAAAGGTGTTCTCATACAGAACATTATCAACATGTTTGTTCAAAGTGGATTGGCGATTTTTGACTAATTTAATGTTCATTTCGATCCAGGTTCTCTTACTCCGTGATATGATGTCCTATAGCGTGATGGCCCAGTGGATAAGGCGCCCACCTCTCGCGTCACAGGTTGTGGGTTCGAATCGGGGCAAGTACCAATGCCACTTTTTCAATTTATATAATTGACATCACGTGCCTTAAAACCGTCCCCTTTGTCATTCGTAGAACTTTAACAGCCGTTACGAGAAGTCAGAAGCAAGAAACTTACGAATACCGTGTCGCCTACTTACTAGATTGTTGAGGTCACTTTACGTAAAACGCTGGTATCCAGCTGAATCCGGTTAGGCTGGAAGCCGACCCCAGAATTGTTGGGAAAAGGCTAAAGAGATGATGACCGGAAATATAAAAACTTACTAATTACCACAACCCCGCTGTGCGTACACGCATTTAACCTAGACAAGTGTTACGTATGGTTGCGGTACTCAAATGCTTTCATTTTTCTCGGACACAATATAACATGGTGTTAAAATTATTGAAATTGATCCTTATTTAGAACAAGCTGTATTCAGGTTTCGCATAAACAAAAACTAACCTGGTAAAAATTCAGTTCACCCACTGTTTCACATTCTTCTCAAAAGTATTTTTAAAACGCCACACAACGCTTCTAAAAACTAAAACCACGAACGAACTCGGCGTAAAAAAGTGTCACACATCGCCCTGAAAAATAAAATTTAAACCGGAGAAACGTTTGTTTAAATGTTCCATATTCACAAAAACAATATCCCAGGGCATTTCTATTTATGTATTAAACGTGGAAAAGTTTCTCCACGGAAATAACCGCGAATTCAAAGTATTGTTGGTATTTTCTGGAACTTTTGGACGATTCTAGACAGAGCTGAGCGGCTTTAAGGATTTAGTAGACAATGCTGTCTAAAGCAGTTTTTTTACTGACAAATTTTTCACTTTCCACGACGTGACTGTTTGTCTGTCTGACTGTGGCACTGTTGCTCTTAAACGGGTGAACCGATTTAAATTCTGTTATTTAATTTGAAAGTAAGTTATTTAGCGATGGTTGTACTTAAATTTGACTTTATCATAGTTGGGAATAGCTAAGTGAGAGAATAAAGATTACTCTTCTAAAGTTTATCTTGGACATAACAGGCATCAGAAAAGGTCTGTAAAGAACCTTAATAAGTATTGTATATGAAATGGGTTGTAGACGTTTGATAGATAGTCACTTCAAGTAAAGCACAGATAATAAGTGTTAACTACCAGCCTAACCTATGGTAGGACTTGGTTATGCAGGAAGTCAACCCCAACGTAGTTACAAATCGCAGAAGATAATATTATACGCTTTCTTTTTTTTGGGGAATGGGAAATCATCAAATGACTTCTCCCGTCCTGGGTGCGGCGGGAGGGCGTGTCAGACTTTTACTGACTAAAACCCACTCATGTTCCTTCGGTTGCCCTTTATGTTCCGGGGTCACGGTAACTATATTATAAACACTCCGCAACCCCGGCAGGTGTTGGCCCTATTGGGCCCCTTCTCGTGCTGAATTCTCTTTGAGGCGCGCGTGGAACACTAACGCGCCGTCGACGCGGGCCTGGTCCTAGCCGGGCGGCGAGCTACCCATCGCTCGAAGTCCGCAGACCCGCACCTACGGTGGCCGGTAGTCGTCTTGCGACTCTCGACGTCTACGCCTGGATCCATGTCCGGGGCGAGAGGCTCGTCGTTGCCTCTCGCGCGCCGCCGCTTCCTTCACTAGCATAACTGCTTCGCAGAAGGAGGCGACGGCTTCCCATTCAGTTTCGCCCCGGAGCATGGCCTGAACCAGCGCCGGGCGCGAGAGGTCACCGCGGCCGATCGCCTCTGTGAGGACACGGTGATGACTCGCCTATGCGGTGCACACCTCCACCTCGACCGTGCCCTCTAGGCGACCGTTGCTGCAGTGGTGACACCTAGGCGTCGTTTTTTCCTGAATCCGACACAGGAACCTCCCGAACTGACCGTGTCCGCTGAGGACTAGTATCAAGCGAAACGCGAGAGGGCCGTGGCGCCTCTCGAGCCATTTCTCAAAGAGAGGTCTTACCTAATAAAGCGAGAGAGTAGTTTCGAACAGACTGACTTTTATTTAAACCTCTTGACCATAGACTATACATACTATACGTTTAGTACCATAGAGAAATTATGGATCACACTACATACACTGTTTAGACTATTATTTTAATACATATATAATAATACCACCACTTATTAAAATAATCTAAACACAGTTATTTCTTAACATTCACAACACCAATTTTCTTAACAAAATTATTATGCTTTACTTTACATAGACTTTTAGTAAATAGATCAGCTGGCATTTCTACAGTACTTAAATACTTTATTGTAACTAGTTTATTTTCAATAGCCTCTCTAATAAAATGGAATCTGACATCAATGTGCTTGCTTCTTTTGTGGTACATCGAGTTTTTTGTAAGATTTTGGGCACTTTGATTATCATTATACATAGTTATTGACCCATTTTTCCTATTTACTAGTTCATGTAACATGTTCTTAAGAAAAATAGCCTCTTTACTGGCCTCACAAATCGCCATATATTCGGCTTCAGTGCTCGATAATGCAACTGTTTGCTGTTTTCGACACTCATGTGAAACAATACATTCTGAGTATATAAAACAAAAACCAGTATAGGAGCGCCTATCAACAGTATCTGAGGCCCAATCTGCATCAACAAATCCAACAATATCTGAATCATTTTTTACATACATTAAACCAAAAGATTTTGTATTACTTAAATATTTTAGTACTCTTTTTGCATGTTTCCAGTGGATTTCACTAAAACAATTATTAAATTGGCTTAAATAGCTGACACAAAATGATATATCTGGTCTCGTTAGTACTGAAAGATACATCAGGCTTCCTATCAATTGCTGATAAGGATATTGACTTGATACATTCTCACTTTTTTCAAGTTTCAAATTTACCTCCATAGGGGTCTCTGCACTTTTACAATTCTTCATATTAAATTTAGACAACAATCTTTCTATAAATTTTTCTTGATCAATACAAATCTTATCTTTTTCTATCTTAACATTCATACCCAAACACTGCTTTAATTCACCTAAGTCTTTTAACTTAAAGCTGGTACTTAACTGACCTTTTAGGTAATCTACTTCTTTGTTACAATTGGAAAAAATGAAAAAATCATCAACAAACAGAGCTATAAAAGTTTTAACATTACCATGACTTTTTATAAACAAACATGGTTCATAAGCAGATTTCTTATAACCTAGCTCAAGTAAACAATTTTCAGCCTTTTTATACCAGGCTCTTGCTGACTGCTTGAGTCCATAAATGGCCTTTTTTAACTTAAGGACTTTACTCATATTATTTTCACATTTCAAATTCTGGGGCAATTGCATATAGACTATTTCATCAAGATGGCCATTTAAAAAGGCGGTTGTAACATCTAAATGTCTTATGCTTAAATCTAAGTTAACACTAATAGCAAACAATAGTTTCAAGGTAGAATATTTAAGAACCGGCGAAAAGGTTTCATTATAGTCAATGCCATGTACTTGGGTAAAACCTTTGGCCACCAATCTGGCTCTATATCTTACTGTATCGTCACTATTTAACTTCTTTTTGTACACCCACTTACACTGAACAACACAAGCGTCACTGGGTTTCTCCACTAGCTCCCATGCTTCATTTTCATGGAATGACTGCAGCTCTTCCTCCATTGCTTGGCACCATTGTTCCCGTTCTGAGCAGTTCATGACATCTTCATAGGTTAATGTTTCTTCTCCTATGTCTACATTAGTCATACTCACATTACTGTACCCATACCTGTCTGGTTTTCTCCTCTGACGTTTTTCTATACTTGGGTTGTCAACGGGCTCAAGTTGTACTAACTCATTCTCTGGGTCACAATATTCATCAGCACTGGATGAACCTCTGGAAGACTCATCATCGGGTACAAATGTGCTGTCATTCGGGTCAATCACCGATTGCTCTTCTTCTTCTTCTTCTTCTGTCCTGGGTACATCTGGCTCACTCTCTTTCACTACAGCTTGTATCATGTCTTTACTTGTCTCCATGATGACAACATCTCTGCTGTTTATTATGCTCTTGGTGGTAGGATTATACAACCTATAACCTTTTGTGTTCTCTGCATATCCAAGAAGTGTGTATTTTACTGCCTTTTTGTCCCATTTCAGTCTCTTTACTTTTGGAACATGAACCATTGCTGTACTACCGAATACACGTACGTGGCTAAGATCTGGCTTCCTCCCTGACCAGAGCTCGTATGGAGTTTTCTGTAAGCCTGAAGCCAAAGTTCTATTACGCAAGTATACTGCGGTGTTTACGGCCTCAGCCCAGAATTTCTTCTCTATATTAGCATCAAATAGGAGACATCGGGCTCTTTCCACTATAGTACGATTCAACCTTTCACACATACCATTTTGCTGTGGCGTGTATGGATTTGTTTTTTGGTGCACAATACCACACTTTTTCAAAAAACATTCTATCTCTGTTCCACAAAATTCTCCACCATTGTCTGTTCTCAGTACCTTGATGCACTTCCCCGTCTGCTTTTCTACCATAGCTTTAAACTCCTGGAAGTACTTCACAACCTCGCTCTTCGACTTTAGGAAATAAACAAATGACATTCTGCTGTAATCATCGACAAATAGGAGAAAATACCTTGACATTCCTAATGAGACAGTCTCCATGGGACCACAGACATCCGCGTGCACTACTTCTAATACACTGTCACTTCTGGTACCTTTGTGGGAAAATGGTTGTCTCGCTAGCTTTCCTTCACAACACGTGACACATTGGAACTTGTCAATTTCTGCCTTGCCGGGATATGAAATTCCCTTCACAGCGCCATTCTTCATACTGTTCAAGTCTTTACTGTTGATATGACCCAACCTTCTATGCCATAACATACTAGTTTCCTGCATTGCCGAGCCAACAAACAGACTTTCTTGTTTTATGTTCAATTTGTACACTCCATTTATCAACTGTGCTTTTCCAACAAGTACATTTTTGCGATTGTATATTCTGCAAATGTCTTCACTGAAAGTCACTTTGTTTCCATTTCGGATCAACTCACTAACTGACAGGAGATTAGTCGTGAGGTTAGGAATGCACAACACATTTTTTACTGGGATATCGAACTCTACCCCATCCACTAAAGTCGTCAACTTCGTGTTTCCTGAGCATAATACTGGTACTGTAGTTTGGTTAGCTACTACAATCTCTTTCACGGACGAGTTGAAGGAAATATCGGATAAACATTCTTTGTTGGAGATCATATGAGAGCTGGCACCTGAGTCTATGTACCAATCCGTCTTCTTGTATGTCGAATTCATGTAAAATGTGCTAAATACTGTGCTTTCTTTGTCTGTTTCAGCGTATTTGCACTGATTCTTATAGTGTCCGACTTGTTTACATTTGTAGCAACGAATTTTCTTGATAACATTGACAGGTTTCGAAGATGACGTTTTTGACTTTGACATTTCTGCAGTGCTGCCACTATTACTTTTCTTGCGCTGCTGCCAACTTTTTGATAAAAACGCGCCTTCATTTTCAGTGCTGCCAACCTCCGCACTCATATCCAACAATTTTGATTTAATGGCGTCTGTACTAACCGTCATGCCCGAATGTTCAATTGCCATTATCATTGGGGCAAATTTTTCTGTTAATCCGGCCAACAATAAACATCCGACCCACTCATCAGTAATTTGAAATCCTGTTCCTCGTAACTTATGCGCCGTATCTACTATCTGAGTCACATAGATTGTCATGGACTCACAATCTTCTAGCCGAATTGATATTAGATGGCGTAATAAACTGATTTTTCTTTGAAATCCTGAATCATCGAAGAGTGATTTCAGGCGACTCCACACATCCTGAACTGTCTTTTCATTCTTGATATGGACATACAATGATGAATCTATTGTCATAATCAATTTCGCTTTTGCCTTTTGTGCGTCGGTATCTAAAATTGCGGCTGTAGCAGTCGTCGTCGCTGGCTGTTTATTATTGATGTCCACTCCTTCTAGAATGAGGAAGTTCTCTGCGGCAAACGCCCACTCGTCATAGTTCTCGCGACCCTTAAGTTTTGGGACGTTAACGATATAACTGCCGGCCATTGTTCAAAAAACGTGGTCTTGATGAACGAACTTTTTCACACACAGTTTTTTAATCTGAACAGATCTAGTCCGACTATCAGTTTTTCAGCTACGAGTAACCACTGAGAGTTTATATTTCACAAAATATCCACGATAAAATTACTTTTTAACGCAAAATATGGAGACTGGGCCCATAACCTAATAAAGCGAGAGAGTAGTTTCGAACAGACTGACTTTTATTTAAACCTCTTGACCATAGACTATACATACTATACGTTTAGTACCATAGAGAAATTATGGATCACACTACATACACTGTTTAGACTATTATTTTAATACATATAATAATATTACCTCCGCTATTATGGCGTGCCCATAATATTATACGCTTGCTTCCCAATATAAATAAATGAATTTTAAACACACCGGCACCCATAACTTACACAATATAACTCAATATGGAGAACTCCTTCACAGTTTCAAATCTAGTGCTTGTGTCAGCTTAAAAAACTACCCACACATTTATTCGTTACTATTACAGTTTTCAGCCAGATATTCAGAGTATATTTCAGAAATTTTCAAAGCTAGAAAATATACAAAGAATATTTTCCTATTTCAGTTTAAAAATCTTGTTTGAAACCGAATTGTATTGTATTCGAGAAATACGTGCCAATATAGTTATGGTGATTTTGAGTGCTATTGTTTCTAAGTTGGATTGGTCTGTTTTGAAGTTAGAATTGTTTGAAATAGGGGATCTAGTTATAGTGGTTTTAGGACAGTATTGTTCAATTTGTGGAGATCTCTCTTGGGGTTGTGATGTGTTTGGTTGAGGGATCAGTTTTTATTGGTTTTGAATTCTTGTATATCTGCTGAATAACTCTTACTCCGTTGTAAAGATTTAATGTTGAATCGAAGGTATGGTTTATAAGGATTATAATTTTGTCCTTGTCTCTATACACTAAATAATTCTTCTTTTAAATTTATCCTTCTCTTTTACGCTCTTAGACTGACATTAAATTCTCAATTCACTGCCATTTCAGCTTATCGACTCAGTTAGGTACTTTAAAAGCTCTTCAAGATTTCCGAATAATTTCTTCTTTGAAAGAATCCAACCGTAGCACGCAAGAATCCGACTTTACGTATTATTTTTATCTTACTGTAGGTGCAAAGATAAAGGAAATTTCCAAGAATGAAATATATAACATGTACTCGTAGAAAAAAATAAAAATACTTAGATAGAGAAATATAAGAAATTAAATGTGGGACGATTCTACCATATTTTTATGCTTGTTAGCTTTACCTTAAATATATACCGATGTATAGGGTAGTGATTTATGTTTTGTATGTAAATTTACTTATTTATTTTTATTTTTATACTAGCTGCCCCACTTACCCACATTTTAGTTATTTCATGTTATATAACATATAGCCTTCCTTGATAAAAGCCCTGTAAAAAGATTTTTTGATTCGAAGAGAACTACCCATCCCCTTTTTAACTTTAAAATACCAGGACCGCGTCGACGGCGCGTTAGGCCTTATTCGCACGGGAGCTTTTTTAACGCCCGTTAATAAAGCGTTCAAATAGAACAAATGCATTTCCCTTATTATGTTCATACGACAGCGCTTTTAAAACGCGACGCTTTTTTATCGAGCAGTGTTGCATTTTGAGCGCTGCGCGTTGAGCGTTATAGGAAATAGATCATATGAAACTTCGTATTGTTATTCACACGAGCGGTAAAATAACGCCAGCGCTTTACTCAGTGCGCCGCACGCTCGCTCGGCAGTTGGACGTGTTTTTTCTTGTTTATGTTAGCAGAGCGGCATGACGATGACGTGGGTTGTGGATCCCGAAGTCCTAATATATAGGGATGACGACCACATAAAAAAAATGGCATTCTGGTTAGTTCGTCTTGTAGATAGGCCAAAAATACGGGACACCTATTTTTTGCTTCATCAAAATAATAAAAAAATACAAAGATAAAAAGCAACAAAGTTCTGGAGTATCTGATCGTGAAGTCACGCACAACTTCAACGCACTGTATCGTCGTCATTTAATTTTAGTCTACGAGAAAAAAGAAAAAATACGTGTCCAAAATTTTTTAATAATCTGAATGACGGACTAATTACTTTTTTTTCGTCGTCTCGCCTATTATAGAGGTGGAGTCTCGTCCACCTCTGTATGCAAAAGTATTGCCAGATTACTCAAATAAGATTATGAAAAATAATGCCTGGCAGTCTGGGTATTGCCTCAATTCTTCGTATAATGTCACAAACTGTCCTTTTAAGTATCTCAGTAAATTCAGAGGATGAACCCAGAATGCCTTTTGCTTTCTTTTTCTTCTTCTAGCAACACAAATCGCTATTGCTAGTACTTTAGCAGAAACCATTTCCACGTCTTACTGAAGCGAGAAACGAAACAAGAGTGATCATAAAGCGTTCGTATGAACAGTCACATCAAGAACATTATATAAGCGCCAACGCCGAGTTTTAACGCAACGTTAAAAAAGCTCCCGTGCGAATAAGGCCTTAGTGTTCCACGCGCGCCTCAAAGAGAAGGAGTCAGCACAGGAAGGGGCCCAACAGGGCCAACGCCTGCCGGGGTTGCGGAATGTTTATAATAGTTACCGTGACCCTGGAACATAAAGAGCAATCGAAGGAACATGAGTGGGTTTTAGTCAGTAAGAGTCTGACACACCCTCCCGCCGCACCCAGGACGGGAGCAGTCATTTGATGATTCACCAAAAAAAAAAAACTATTGTGTTCTCATTTATTTTTGTATTTATTTACAACCAGAGTTTGCCCGCAATCACCTTTTAAAGAGCCCCTAATCCACACACTCAAAACCCTCAAAATAATCCAGAAACCCCAAAACAAAACACACACGACACCTAATCAACCTGAAAAATAACACCATATCAATCTTCATCACAGGTATCAGAGCTAATCCGTTACATGAAATATGTCTGCCTACCCGTCGCGGGACCACCTTAATGATATGTTCTGCCTAATAAATCTGCTGGCCTGACATCGATGAATATTGATGAGGTTGTAGCATCAGCAAAAAGATTACGACAACGTGGTGTATTTTAATGGAATTTATGTTTTTTTTTTTGTTTTGAAAGGGTGTTACTGTAAGGGACTTATGGTGATTTTGCAATCTATAAGGTTTTATTTAAACTGTTAAATCCCCGACACAAAAAAAGGAAAATTATAAGTTTAACTGCTATGTGTTCAAAATTCAAAATTTCAAAGCATTTATTTCACTTAGACCATTTACCGTCCATGTACCTATGAATTGTCAAAGAGTCGGTCGGTTAGTCAGAAACGAAAAGTGACGCTAATTGCCTGTTCCAAAACGTAGATCTCTATGGAGAAGAACAGGCAAGAAACTCCACGGTTACTCTTTTTAAAAATATCATGTTTTACAAAATCTTGGTTACATTTTCTTTTTGTTGCTTCTACATGTGAAAACAATGTAAGTATGTAACAAAATAAACAAATACAAAAATTAAAATAAAAAGTCATGGCAGTTAAGAGATGACCCAATCTCAACTGATAGCGCCCGTTCACGAGCATGACGACTTCACATGATGAGTGTGTCTGACTGTCTGTGATACCCGTAGCTTTTAAATAGTTAGCCCCTTTTTAAATGCGGTTTATTTAATATCACATATTTAAGCTAAACTTATGTGTCATTCTGATGAACAATAAATTAACGTTCAAAATAAACCATCAAATACCTATATACAAGATGGAAAGTTTCAATGGGCCCTGAAAGAAAACTACTTTAAATTGTTTAGCTAAATAATTTTACTTAGAGGAAACGTTCCTTTATTTTATAAAGAAATGAAACTGCATTAAATTCGTTTAAATAGAAAAAAAAAAAAAAAATCCGCTCAGCGTTTTTTGCGTGAAAGAATAACAAATATCGCTCCATTTTTACTCAAGAACTTTAACGTTTACAATACATAGATTTTTTAAAGATTTGAAGAAAATTAATTTAAATAATTAAACATTTTTGTTCATTTGACGTTAAAACGCCAAATTACTTGCCAAAATATAAAGAAAGTCTGCTTGTGAAAAAAAAAAATACATCAAATATTCCACCATCGAGAGTCGACGAAATACGCATTTACCAAAACAAGTTTGTTATAAGGAAAATAATGGATATGTAAGGAAAATAACGTGTAATAAGGCGTATGATAAATGGTAATATTATTTTTCGAGTTCGGTGGGCGTTCACGCGGTAAATAAGTTGTGAATATTCGACCAAACATTTGGGAAATATTTTTCGAAGTATGTGCCTTCATTGAGCGGTGTGTTGGATTATTATGAGATATATTGATGGAGATGAAATGGTATTTTGTGAGTAATTTTGTTAAAATCCAGTCCAAGCCAGTAATACAAGTAGTACCTTTAAATTTTATTACCTACTAGCTTTTGCCCGCGGCTTCGCCCGCGTAGATGTCGAACTTTCTTCCACAATTTTGACCCTTTAAAGGTAGAATTAAAAAAACAAAACTTTCTAAGTGGCTATAGGATTACCCCTCACAAAGAATAATTTTTCCAAGTTTCATGTCTCTAGTTAGTTATTGTTAAAAATCAACAAACGTTACGCGTTAATATTAGCCAGTGAGTTTACTTCCGGGGCAGCGGTAACTATTAGAATAATTATTAATCCGTAACCCCGGCACATGCTGACTGCTTTTTGAGGCGCGAATGAAACAAATGGTCCTTATCGGGCGGCAAGCTACCCATCGCTCGCTATTCGCAGTCCCGCGCCTACGGTGGCTGGTAGTCGTCTTGCGACTCTCGACGTCTACGCCTGGGTCTCTGTCCCGAGCGTGAAGCTTAAGGCTGCGTCATGCGCGCCGCCGCCTTCTACTCCAGCATGACTGCTTCGCAGAAGGGTGCGACGGCTTCCTGTCCAGTTACCCCCGCCGATCCCCTATGCAAGAACACGGTGGTGGCCCACCCAATCGGGCATACTATCACAGAATTCCACCGTGTTCTCTTGGCGACCAATGTCGCAGTGGTCACCACCCAGGCTTCCGCTCGAATCCGACACAGGAACCTCCCGAAACTTCCGTATCTGGTGAGGACCTGCTGCTGGCGATACGTGAGAGCGCCGTAACGCCTCTCCAGACACTCAAAGAAGCGTGTCCACTGAGTTGCGACAGTCACAGTCTCCATTTCGCCATGAGATCCCGCCGGAGCTCTGTGCCTCGCGCTGCGATTTGCCGCAGCAGCGGAGTTAGGTTTTTGGTTCCTGATCGGCTCCCGTGGCTCATGGTGCAATTTTATGTTGTGCTACGAATATCTTGCAAAGCCATCGGCCAGCCTTGCTACTGCCCGTACGTTGCTGCGGAGTAATTTTAAAACTATGTGATATCTCTAAAGATATATATATTGAAATTCAATTATGTAAACGGCAATGTTGTACAAAATTAAAAACCTGTATCGGATACCGTATTAATATTGATAAAGATTAATTATTTTCACAAAAATGTAAACGCCGTGTTTTAAGAATTGTGACAGAAGGTACATCGCCATCTAGCGAAATAAAACGGAAACTACGAAGAAATTCAAACCGTTGCACTTTGGGTTTAATATCTTTTGAATGGAATGTCCGATTTGAGTAATTAAAAAAGTAATTAGTAGGTGTTGAAACAGACTTGAATATAGGTAATGTATTATTAATGTATTATTCCCTACAGACTTGAATATAACGTATTAATAAGTATAATGTATTATTTTTTGTTTTGATTGATTGATGTGATGATGCGATTCTTTAGATTGACATAACTTTTTTATTTATGAGCCGATTGTAACAAAACAAAGACTAAATGTTAATCCCGGCAAACCGCAACTTAACAGTCAAAACCGCATTCAAATAGGTTAAGCCGTTTTTGAGATTAGCCTGAACAAACGTACAGACCGACAAACAGACGAAAATTCTAAAAATCATAGTTTTGGGTTATATTGCGTATATAAAGTTCCCCTAATAAAGTTTTGCTTATTTATCTTCCATCTTAATATATATCTTAATATATATAAATCTCGTGTCACAATGTTTGTCCTCAATAGACTCTTAAACCACTTAACCGATTATAATAAAATTCGCACACCATGTGCAGTTCGATCCAACTTGAGAGATAGGATAGTTTAAATCTCAAATTATAGTCGCAATTTTAATTTATTTCTAATTATTTGTCTGTTATTATTTGACAGTCACAATTAATTTATTAGTAGTTGTTGATTTTGGAATGTTTTACATTGGATCCGACAGACGGCGCTACCATCGCAGTGTCAAATTTTAAATAATAATCACTTTCAGATGTCAAAAACATAGACAATGATAAAAAGGTTCTATAAGAAAATGCGTAGCAATACTTCTTAACATGTCGGCGCTACCATCGCAGTGTCAAATTTTAAATAATATTCGAATTTTAATTTTAGTCTGTCCCGACAGTTAGCGCTGCGATCAAATTAAAAAAAAGTTTTGTTATCATTGTGTTATCTATTATTTTGTTATTGTTGTGTTTTTATTGTGTAATCTTATATCTACCCGTGCGAAGCTGGGACGGGCCGCTAGTTATATGTATAGATTTCAAGTGTCAAGAGCGGTTTTTCTTTTTAGATCTTCTCATAAATGTCTAAGAAAATAATTATTTCTTAAAAGTCCATTATACTTGATTTTTCTAAATAACTTAACCATATTTTAGCACAATATTAACGTCATTTGAAGTAAACAAAATGACTTCACAACTAGAAAGGAAAAAAATAGGTACTAAAATATCAAGACTCAGCGTTACCTTCTGTAATTAATTAAGATTGTCAGCAAATTAAGTGAAATAAATAATCTAGTACAGCAATGAACATTTTACTCTATCACAAAACTTATAAATAAATTGATTAATATTATGTGTTAATCAACCAATTCAGTAGAAAAATGAAAGACACGGAAATTTTGTGAATACGAAAACTCAACTTACAAGTGAAGAAAGAAATCACCGCCCCTGAAGTCTCGTGATTGTCTGACTTAAGTTCCTGTGTCCCCTTGATGGGGCAGAGGACGTCCACAGTGCGTCGCCATCCCGTTCGGTTTTGAGCTTCGCGTTTAATTTCACTCCAGGTCTTCCCAATAACTTTGGCTTCTGCGATGACCGTTCGCCGCCAGGTCTGCTTAGGGCGACCACGTTTTCGCTTTCCTTGAGGATTCCAGTCTAGGGCTTGTCTTGGTATATGTTCAGAATCCCTTCGGAGCGTGTGGCCGATCCAGTTCCATTTGCGACGTTTGATCTGCTGGTCGATCGAGGTTTAACCGCAGAGTCTCCACAGATCTACATTTGAGACCCGAGCGCACTGTGCACCAACTTATTATACGCGAGCTTTTGTTGCAGAATGGACCTTATCTAAACTAAGGCCGTTTGAGTAATTTAAAAGTGTAGGGCGCTAGAAGGCAATACGTTGTAAGAGGGAAAGATTTAACAGAAAGTGCCACATACAGACACATAAAGAAACAGACACATATAATGCAAATAGGTACCTGAAAAAAAACACACACCCAACAATTTTGCCAACGCTACCTTTAAAACCGTCACCATTTTGGATATTTCAGGCGTCGCTGCTAACTCCGTAATGATAGTGTTTCGCTGTGACGTCACGGCGCATTCTGCTAAAATATGGTGCACCCGAGCGCACTGTGCACCAACTTATTATACGCGAGCTTTTGTTGCGGAATGGACCACGTGCCATTTTATGGAATTAATTTTGAGTAATTTGTTGGTGAAGGACTTAAAAAGGCAATGCGTGATAAGAGATAGGGAAGACAATACATAAGATGTAAGATTGTTTGTTAATCGTTCACGCAATAATTACTGAAGGAATGTTGTTGATACTTTGCAGTTATTATACACTAGTTGTCCCCAGCGTATCTCCCGTGAGATATTTGGGATAAAAAACTACCCCATTTCAGGCTATAGACTATCTCGCCCGGTACAAATATTCATTTAAATTTGCTCAGTAGTTTAAGCGTAGAAGCGAGACAGACTCAAAACAGAGAGTTACTTTCGCAGTTATAATATTAAGTATGGATATCATCATGCTTAAAGCCACGGAAATGGAAGAGTAACTAATTGTGAAACCAAAAATGGGTGTAACCGCAAAAACAGCTATATAGTATGTAAATAAAGAATTAAAACCCGCCAGGTGTGAATACGACTTGCGCGGTTCCTTATTTCCCTTACTACAAAGTTACAGTTTTAGTGCGCTATGAAATCTTGAAGTTTAACAAAATTCGTGATTTGATGGCTGGATTTTCTCGGGAGCATCTAAATATGTGACATTAAGCCTTCGAATACACCGTCCTGATTCGAGACACAATAGTAAGACAATAGTAGCTCGACAGCCGGCTGTCGGTTGGTCGTTGAATGGTTAAGAGCTGTATAATTTGATTGTGGTCATCTATTCACTAATAATTTTTACTGCCCGATACACAGACTTTTTACTCTTATTGATTACTGAAACGTCACTAAAAATGTTGCTTTCTTTACTCTATCACTTTAAGTGAGAAAGACAGCAACAGATTTGAGATCGTCTTAAAATTGAGTGTCTTTTAAGTATGGGAGAGAATGCCTTTGGCATTAAGTCCGCCTGTGTACCGTTGTGCATAAAGTGTAAATAAATAAATAAATATTCGGACATTAAACATAGAGAATTTTTTAATGTCTAAAATTGTTGAAAAACAAAACCTATTTATAAACTTCCACACAAACAAACACACCTTTCAGGAAAAATAATCCTTTATACATTTTCTTTCCACAAACAGTAAATACCTTTCTCCGATATTCCTTAAACAAAACAAAAGCGTGCCTACAAAGAAACGTTCAATAAACATTGGTTCATAAATCGTTTCAATTATATAGACCTTCGACCCACCGAACTCAATTGTCTGAGGAGGGCTGAGGAGGTCAGTCCGAATTATCAATATCTTTGGATCGAAATGCGAGGGGAAAATCTGCAGTCAGCAAGCACGTGATGTCCATATTTGAAGATATGGAGCGTTTGGTTGGGGCAGTTAGTGGTGCGAGTTTTGGGGAGAGTCGAGTGACGAGTACAGTAAAAAAGAGACGCGGTTCTAACCATAACACATTTATAATATCGAATCAAAAACTGACAGTGTCGGATATTATTTTAAAGGTTTGTTTTTTATAATTTAAGACCATAAGATCCGCCACTACTATCTATTTGGCTGTTGGCGATAAACTAAAAACTGCCCAGCGGATTGTTTTTGCAATTTTATGAGGATGGATTAGAAATACAAACGTTATAGCATAAAGCAGACAAATTTGGAGGATTTCAAGTTTTCCATAACCTATCTGGGTTACAATATTTACTATTGTAGAAACTCACGCTCGCGCTCAAGCGCTTTTGCTTTGTATTATTGGAATCAATCGTACCAGCTTTTAGGACCCAGTAAGTTAATGAATTTCAATCTGTAGTGCTAGGCAGTCTGGACTTCTCCCAGTTACAATCGTCTCTTTGTGCCTATTGGCCTAGTTCTTTTCTGTCTCCTGCTTTATATGGAGAGAAGTGGAAAATATAATTTTCTTACTCCACCGCTGTTTTTAGGGTTCCGTAGTCAACTAGGAACCCTTATAGTTTCGCCATGTCTGTCTGTCTGTCCGTCCGTCCTCGCTTAATCTCTGTGACCGTTAGCACTAGAAAGCTGAAATTTGGTACCAATATGTATATTAATCTCGCCGACAAAGTGGTAAAATAAAAATTGGAAAATAATGATTTATTAGTGTAGCCCCTCTCTATATGTAAAGTGGGAAGTGATTTTTTTTATAATTTCAACCCCAACGTGTGATATATTGTTGGATAGATATTTAAAAATGAATAAGGGTTTACTAAGATCATTTTTTGATAATGTCAATAATTTCGGAAATAATCGCCCCAAAAGGAAAAATCAAAGCGTCCCCCCCTCTAACTTTTGACCCGTAGGTTTAAAAAATATGAAAAAAATCTGGAAAGTAGAACCTTATAAGGACTTTCTAGGAAAATTATTTTGAACTTGATAGAAAGAACAGTTTTTGTACACAAAAGACAAAAAGGTCGTACAAAATAATTTCTGCGTACTTAGTATGTCAAAGTAACAGTCTTTTTTAAAACTTATAAGTGGGAACACTTATTGTAACGGACGGGAAACTACGGAACCCTACATTGAGCGTGGCCCGACACGCTCTTGGCCGGTTTTTTCTGATTAATTTAGTTGTGGGATTCAAGAAAGTTGAATCCTTTCTCCGGGACGCGTCGAGCTTCATCTCATCGGCGCGGCGCTTTTCTGGTGGACTCCATTATTGTTTCTGGCTTTCAGGAGTTGCAGTGGTTGCAATTAGTGTGGCGGCAATACCCCAAAAAACCTACGTTAGGTTGGGCCGCTAGTAAAAAATAAATGACTGCAATGTACACTCAATTATTTTATAAAATTTTAATTATGTATTAAAAATCATTACCTTGTTAACATAACAAAAGTAACTTGTACGAGTAAGAAAAGAAACATTTTTAATAAGGTCAAAGTGCGTCGTGAGGTAAACAAGTATAACATCAACAAAATTACCTTATTAGTTAAAAAGAAAGTTTGTTGTACTAATAATAACGATGTTCCGTAACAATGTTATAAAATGTTACTTAAATGCTATTGTGGAGGAGCGTTTAGACTGGCGAGTAACTTGCTCTGAAGGTCTGTCTTGCACAGTAAATGTGAAACGATTTATAGTTTTGAATGTGAGAGTTACATAATTATATGGGAAAGCATGATAGAATTTGTATACATGGAAATTACTATAATTTATGTTATTTTAATCTCTTTACGTTAAAATATGTGTTTCTTAGTCTTGTGTAATTTGCGTCAAACTAGCTACCCATACCATAGAAAATCTACTTGAATTTGTTCTCTGTCCGGTTTTCTGACTTGTAACTGCCCGTAACGACTATCAATGATCTGCGGATGACAACACGGACCAACGGATTTACGTGCTTTCCGAGGCACGTGCACGAGATGTCAATTATGTCCTAGATAAACTTGGAAAGTAAAAAAATATGAATTGAAAAAAAAACACTATTCTTGCCCAGTTACAAGAAGCGGGAGCCTTAACCACTTTACAACGACTCCATATTATTTACAAAACAGACAAAATTTAGTTTATTGTCAACAAGGAAAACTGTCTCCCTCTACGCTCGGACAGATACTCAAATGTACGTCCAGCCCCTATTTGAACAGCTCATTGGTTTTGGGGTCGAAAGTTAACTGAAAGTGTGCACTGATTTGGTGTTTTTGTTAGCACAAAGTTATCACTATCTATGCTGAGTGTCAATAGGCACACGTAGAAAGTTTTATAAAACTGTCAATTATTAAAAATATATCGGTTGATACCTCGGGTCGTGGAATCGAATTCCGGCCTGGACAAAGTGGTTAGGGTTTTATTAGTAGCAGTTTGTAATTTGAAAGTTGATTCGGAAAGTACGTATAAAGCCGTTGGTTCCTGTTGTTATTCGTAGAATTTTGGAAATCGCTACTTGCAGTCAGAATTTAAAAAGTCTGCCAAACAGTCTAACCAAATGGTGCTATTCAATAACTGGGTTGTGGTAGCCTGTCACTCTATTTAAAACACTGATATTCAGCTGAATTCATTCAACAACATATTTGGCGTAAGGCTAGGCTGATGATGATGAAATGTGTTAAAAAAAAATTACTATTATTTCTTGATTAAGCTATGCTAGTAACTAGAGCGCAGTGACTAGCTCGCTAGAACGCAGCACAGCATCTTGGCACGTCCCTAGCATCACGTACGAGTACTTACCCGATATAATTATTCGTTGAGCCCGAATCTGCGGCCGACGCGTTGATATTCAATTTTACAATAACTATAGATTGTTCAATTTTGGTGGAACAGATTTTGTGGTTTTTAATCTAATGTATTTTTCAATAAGATTAATGAAATGAAGTTAGCACGGTTTATTACGACACAACCTAAGATAATGTTTTGTCAAATTATTAATTTTAGTTACACTTTTACACAGTACATATTTTAGGTTAACAAAACAACGTCTAGATTTAAATTAAGGAAAATGCCGTGGAATTTTTAGACCCCCATTAAGAATCAAGCATCAGATGATTAATATCAGCTTATTAAACCACTCATAATATTGTTGCAAGAAACCGTAGTTATGTGCACATACATTCATGCAATGTGACTTATGATTGCGATTAGATGGTTTATACATACGCAATTGTTATAATAAGTACCTAATTTCATTCTGATCCGCATATATATAAGTCCTCAAGAGTAACTAAGTAACGGAACATGTTAATATTTAAATAATTGTAAGAATCGGACGGACGTATACCTATAAAAAAAAAGTCTTTTTATAAACAATAAACTTAAAAATAACTTTTATTCTTAACTAGCCTTTGCCTGCGAATGATTATTCCATCAGCCTAAAAAAATATTTCCCCGAAAAGTTTTAAACTTTCATATTCAGAAGTTTCCAAAAGACGTTAAAAAGTACCTTTCTTTAGATTTTAGACTCAAATTAACACGAAATAAGAACAAACAATTACTATAAAGCTAGAAGAAGCCTTGATGACACATTTACAACGTCGGATCATTAAAGTAAGCGAAAGAAATTAATTTCAAAACAAGGATTGAGAAGTTGCCAAGTTCTGCTTTAACAATTTGTTCGGCGCACGTTCTGAATACTAATCAGGTTTTAATTCTCGAAGCTGTTAAGGTTTTATAGGACTTGAAGTCTTGGTAGTGGAGAGATGTTCTTGATTCTTGGTTAAAGGATTGCAAGGAAATGGAAGTAGACTAAATATGCTTATTAAAAGACTGAGGTAAAGATGAATTAGAAATCTGAAGATATGTTTTTAAAAGTGCGAATAAATTGTGAAACCAATCATCATCTCCCTAGCTTTTTAAGCCTTGTTAGCCGTCAGAGTTGGCTTATAATCTGAACACTTTTAGCTGCATACTATTGTTTTACATAGAACGACTGCCTATTCACGATCCTCCTCCCTGTCAAATGTGACAGCTGCCATTAATGTCACGTGTAATAATACTGCCACGCGAAATTGACCCAAAAATTAATGATTGCAATGTTTGTTCAAAATGCCTAGAATCATTATTGCAATCAATGATT
The DNA here is from genome assembly GCA_033675125.1 of Athetis lepigone. Lineage (NCBI taxonomy): Eukaryota > Metazoa > Arthropoda > Insecta > Lepidoptera > Noctuidae > Athetis > Athetis lepigone. The sequence continues at coordinate 1,522,265 of CM066222.1, read as the reverse complement.
TTTAACCGACTTCTAAAAAAAGGAGGAGGTTCTCAATTCGGATGTTTGTATGTTTTTTTTTATTTTTTTTTATGTTTGTTCGCGCATATCTCCGTCGTTTGCCAACCGATTTGAACAATTCTTTTTTTGTTTGAAAGGGTACACTTCCCAAATGGTCCCATTGTCATCAGGTCTAGGATCTGATGATGGTATCACGCCGAAATCGAGGGAACTCCTCATTTTTTTATAGGATAACGTACATTTTTTTTTAAAGTTACTCTAAAACGTAGTTGGGACTCTAACTAAAAAGTAAAAAATAAAAAACTTTTCCAAAAAAAAGATAACCGACTTCAAAAGCTAAAAGCTCAAAAATAACTATTTCGGAAGTCGGTGGCAAGGCAACACAATTCGACCTGCAGAAGAGAAGCCACCGACTTCCAAAATAGTTATTTTTGAGCTTTTAGCTTTTGAAGTCGGTTATCTTTTTTTTGGAAAAAGTTTTTTTAAAACTTTTTTTTTATTACTTATGGGCTTGCTCTTGGTCCCAGACTAGCCCAAGGGCATAGACGGGGCCTACGATGGAGCGAGCTCACCCAAAATATGCCTATGCACTCGTCTCTTGAATACATCCGGGTATTATGCATTTGGGAACACAGAAGCCGGCAGGGAATTCTATTCTAACTACTTTTTTAAGGGCAACTAGATTCATGTGAATGACCTTCAAAAGTGCCTTTTAATGTTCAAACTTAAATAACGATTTGACTTAATGTGAATACATACAATACATTTTAAATCAAAGAGTAGACACCTTTTCAAAACCCAAGATAACTGTCTCAAGTCTCGTTTTGAAAAACTGCCCATAAACTTTGTTCACCTGTACATTTATCATTCCATCACATTTTTGTCCCACTTCTGTAAACACAAACATAATGGGCCATTGTGTGTTATCTGTGGAGTGTCAATTCATTGTCCATGTCAGTGTGTGTGACGTATGTGCGAGTGACGTCATCGTGCGGCCATTTTGCATTTACAGTGAGTGGCATATGTCAGTTTGGTTTGAAGGTTTTTGATTGGTCGGCTGAAAATGGCAAGTTGGCCGGTGGAGAGCTTTGTTGTCCGGTTTTGATGGGTCCGGTAGTGAGGTTGAAGCCCGAGTGTAGTTTTTTCATGGTCAAATGTAAATTTTGGTGATCTGTTTAGTCTTTATGAGCTTTGTATCTAGAACCTACTAGAATGTACTTAGCATAAGAAGCAGTTATTCTGCAGTCGAATAAACATTTTAGAAGTTTAAAAGTCAACGAAATTGAGCGTACCTATACATAGTATGAAATTAAAAATTCTTCCTTCTTTTCTGATTGTATGTACAGTGGGCAAAGCAGATAAGTTCCAGGGCCGTCATATACAATTAAGGTTTTCTTGAATACCAATGAATGTATTTAAATGAAATTTAACCTAATTGAAGAACTAGTCATTTTCTATTATAGATTAAATTTTTATTAGAAAATATCCGTGGATTTTTGAGAAAACTGAAACTGTATCTGACGGCCCTGGGAACTTATCTGCTTTGCCCACCGTACGCTTAACCTTTTGAACTATGAATTTTCACAATAGATCAGTAGGAGTAAACCAAAAGGTATATAGGATTATTATTAGCAATTAATTAATCAGGTTCTTTACAATTATTTAAGTATGTTTATCAGTTATCTGGTTACCATAGTACAAGCTCTGCTTAGTTTGGGATCAGATGACCGTGCGTGAGTTGTCCCAGGATATTTATTTATTTATTTTATTTAATAGTTACAATAATACAATTACTGTTAAAGTCGAAAAAATATTGCACCCTTACAAAACCGCCGTGGGTCGCTAGTTACCTATAAAACGTTTATCTGATGAAATGATTCTGTATATATTGTGGATTTTAATGGATTTTAACATGCGTTCCAAACCGCAGCGGCAAACATGTTGAAAGTTACATCAATTGAGTACCACTTTATTGAAAACATTGTTGGTATTTTGTTGGCGTTAAAATATTTTTGTACCGTTTGCTTTGATGCTTGAAAATCGCTGTGTCAGATGCAGCAAGAGCATTAATGAGCTTGTGTGTATTTTAGTAGTGTCTATTTTATTTTTTACTAACTGTCAACTGCAGTTTTTCCCGTGTAGTTTCCATTCCCGGGAGATTTTTGGAATAAAAACTATCCTACGTCCTTTCTCAGGCAAACAAACACACACAATTTCCTATCAAACCTTCGAACACACGTGATTTGAGACACAATAGAAAGATAATAGCAGCCCGGCAGCCGGCTGTCGCTTGGTCGTCGAAAGGTTAATAGTATCAGTGTGGATATGTATGTTTTAAAAATCATAATAAGTATGTATATCAGTTATCTGGTTACCATGACACAAGCTCTGCTTAACTTGGGATCAGTGTGTGAGTTGTCCAAAGATAAAAAAGAACTTTTTGGAAACTCAATTTCATATAGCATACAACCTCAGACACCATGACTTGTCGTGCAACCGGAGCGTCGTATAGCACGTCACGCGAATATTAACGACATCATTCGACGTGCTCTTGTCATCGTCAGCGTTCGCTATATTAGAACCCATTGTTTTGGCACGCGACGATGCCAAGAAACCGGACGATATGTCTTTATTTTCTTGGAAGATGTGTAAGCCTTTAGTGTGGGACGCTACGTATGTCGATGCTCTTGCACCATCCCACCTACCTAGTACGGCGTGCTGAACTGTTGCTGCTGCCTCGGCTTTGTGACAATCCCGCCACACTATTCCCAACCACTGCAACTCCTGAAAGCCAGAAACAACAGTGGTATCTATCAGAAAAGCGTCGAGCATTGAAGCTCGGTGAGTCTTGGAGAAACGATTTAACTGCCTTGAATCCCGCAACGAAATTCATCAGAAAAGAACTGCGGAGGAAAATATGTTTTTCACTTCCTTTCATAACAAGTAAGAGACAGAACTAGGCTAATAGGCACAAAAGGGCGATTATAACTGGGAGAAGCCCAGATTGCCTAGCACCACGAAATAAAATTTGTTAGAATTGGGACCTAAAAATGTCGCTTTGGCTGCGAAAAACCTCAAACTGCGAAAATATAGTAGGTAACCTTGCTGGTTGTTTGCTTACATTTTCAAGCTGTTTGGGATTGAAACCCTCAAACCATGGAGTCCTGGTGTCCATCTTCTTTAACGGATTTGTCTAAAATGCTGGTTGACTATTTTCATGTCTCAAGGGTAGGCTTTTAATCAACGCAGCAGTGCCATCTTGGACATTTTACTCATTGACTGTGATACTGAAGAGTTTTTTGATGCCATTTTAATTTAGTATGCTGTTGCTTATAATTTCATGGTTTTCCAATTGACACATCTAATGGATTTCATGTAAAACCTTCTGTGACGAACGTACACAAAGTTATATTTCGAAGAGTTAATTTTTATAATTTACCCTAGAACACCAAAATACCTATATCATTGCACGGGTAAACCAACAAAGTGATTAAAACAAAATGTTTATAGTTTAATTTAGTTTTTAGCTGCAAACTAGAATTGGACTATATAAACATTAAGCTCTATGTTCTTAACTTTGAACCTGTAAATAATGTGGTTTTTATACTGTTCTGAAGTTAAGCCAAAACGTATATATTTTATTTTATTCTGAGCTACTTTTACGGTAGTAGGTTTAAAGCCGTCACGAATTTTATGATTTTACAGTTCCATATCTTAATTGGATAAACTATGGCGTTTTTTATTATGCTGGCTTAGCTGTTTTCAAGATTAATGGTTACTTTTTTAAATGGATTTTAAGTTTTCTCTTTTTTTTTTCTTCTTTAACTTGCTGTTCTCGAGACTTAGCTCACATGGACCTATCACACTTTGATGTTATGTTTTATACTTTTGCGCAATACAAAAGTGCCCTAAACACATTCATGAACGTTAGTATTGCTACATAATTAATTATTTATTGGCTTCGATTACTACTGATTCACAACAGTCAAACAAAAAAAATTCGACCTGGTAAATCTGCTAGGTAGTAAAAGATTTTTTTTACTCCACCGACGCAAGATAACACGGCCTCCAATAAGCAACAAGATGTCAATATCCTTTTCCAATGTTTCTTCTTTCTTTCTTCTTCTTCTTCTTCTCTTCAATGTACGTATCGCTTTCATCTCACTGATTACTCTCCTAATCTAGCCACCATCGATCCCCGAAACGGTAAAGTCGGTTAAGATTAACGTACAAACATTATCCTTCTTACACGGAGCTCATAACCGGATTACACCGGTTTTGTCTGGTTCATACCGGTATAAACTGGAATATGCCGGTTTGAACCGCCTTTTGTCAGGCAGATTCAGAAGGTTTATGCGTTACGGTTGTGACGTGTGATTTAGTATTACGTTGTTCTATGGTTTGTATGTTTGTAGTTATTGCTCTGCTCCTGTGGGTTCTAGCGAGATGTTGTATATTCATTCTATTTCTTAGAATTCTAAATATACTTAACGTTTCTTTTGACAGTTCGATTGGGGGTTCCAGAATATCTCCATATTTTAGTCTATTCTCAACTATGTCAGGGTCGGCTTCTGGTTTTGGGAAACACAATACTCCTCGTGTAGACTGATTTTTCAGACTTTCTTCAGACCCGCAATGACTATCAAAGATCACACTGATGACAATCGGTACCGACAACTTTACTTTCTGAGGCCCAAGATATCAGTGATATCTATACAAATGAAATAATAAACTGACTGACTGATTGACACACTGGTCCTGCAAATGTGAAATTTGTATGATGTATACTTTCTGAATAGTAGTTAAAAAATGATTTTTTAAACTACCAACCCTATAGGGATAAAATAGGGAATGGAATGTCGAAAGATAGTTATTAAATCTCTCTTTTGAGTTGGGAAATCATTTAACGACTCCTCCCGCTCAGAGCATAGCGGAAGGGAGTGACAGACTTCTACTGACTAAAACCCACACATGTTCCTTCTTAGCCCTTTGTGTCTGGGGCCGCGGTATCTCTTCCGCGTAAGTCGCAGCCAAGGCAGGCGTCGGGAGGCTTCTTATTTATCACGACAATCTATCGTCAGAATGTTATTCTTTACTTATCACGAAACTGAAGATCTTTTAAGTGTTCCTGTATAACTTTTTCTACACTAGTTCTATGTCTCTTACCTCACATCTTATCACACACACAGACACACACACACGCACAAGCACGTATACACAAAAACACGCACGCAGACACACACCCCCACACAAACGCGCGCGAACTTGAACATACACATACGTCACCTTTTACACACAATCCCAATATTGTACTCACCTACATACTTTGGCCTCTTTTGTTTTTATTTATGTATTAAAAAATTATTTAGCTTTATTTTTATATTTGCTTTTTATATTATCCTAAGATAGTTTGTACTAACTGGTTCCCTAGGTCAACTTCGAGGCTTAACTGTTACTTATAGCACAGGATTTACCTAGTTTAAGTGACAGTGTTCATATTTTTGTAACTTTTATTAAACCAATAAATGATTTATTATTATTATTCATTGTCTATAACTCACCTTCTGCCCCCACCTGCCTCCTGCCTCGCCAGCTGCAAGCGGTTATATCGGGATTGTCTTCGCTAATGAGAGCCGTAATTACAACGTCGTACAGAGATGTGCGTGAGAATAATTGGCACTGGATGCTATGCCGCCATTGTGGGGTACGGGAAGCTGGGTATTTTCACTAACATGTTAATGTAACAGCTTTTGTCTGTGATTTTGCGTGTATGTTGGTTAGCGTGGGTGCAGGTTTGAAGTACCTTATTTATTTTTCTGATTATTTGTTTTTTCAGACGGATCACCATCATCAACTGTTTTCATATATGTAACATTGAGCCATTTACAGGTTTTCACGGTTAGAGATATTATTATTATTATTTTATTATTAAGTATATACATTTTCGTATCTCGGGACCCTGGGGTCCCGGACCTTTGGAAGGTAAATTGACTGACTGACTGATGACGACTGACTGACGATATTGTATCAACGCACAGTGTGAATCGCTGATTCTAGAAACATGAAACTTGCAGAGAAAACTTGAAACTTGTGTCCTTTGTAAAAAGTAGGAAACCATTAAGAAGAGATTTTTGGAAATTCCACCCCTTAAAGGGGTAAAACAGATGATGGAAATAATATAATTCAAGCGGGCGAAACCGCAGGCAATAGCTAGTAAAGTATAAAAAATATACCATACATAAACCTCAGGCTTGTAAACAAAGGTCCGCAAATCAATCATGATTAAACTTGAAAGAAAACATGGGTATTTCAACTAGAATATTATTTTTAAGTAACATAGAACCTACATTTGGTATGATGGATGGCAAGGGGTGAAGAAATGATTACACATAAAGGAATCGTAAGAAAGATGTATCACTTTGATAATGGAGTGGGACACACGGGCTTTTTGGATGGTTAGCTGAGTTATGTGAAGATTTGTTCGGTTCGCTTTGATGTTAGTCGTTTTGCGACTCTAGACGTCAAGAGTCGCAGTACGACTACCGACCACCGTAGGCGCGGGTTTGCGGCCGGCGAGCGATGGGTAGCTCGCCGCCCGGCTAGGACCAGGACCGCGTCGACAGCGCGTTAGTGTTCCACGCGCGCCCCAAAGAGAAGTCAGCAGGGGAAGGGGCCCAACAGGGCCAAGCCTGCCGGGGTTGCGGAATGTTTATAATAGTTACCGTGACCCCGGAACATACAGGGCAACCGAAGGAACATGAGTGGGTTATAGTCAGTAAAAGTCTGACACACTCTCCCGCCGCACCCAGGAAGGGAGCAGTCATTTGATGATTTCCCACTCCCCAAAAATAAAAAATGTTCGATTTGCAGGGAAGTCGAAATTTCGTTTCTAATAAACCGTTTCTATAAATAACTCTTTAAATTGCACCCTGTCTGCTAACTAATCACCTCTTTTAGCCTTTTTCCCAACTATGTTAGGGTCGGCTTCCAGCCTAACCGAATTCAGCTGGATACCAGTGTTTTACATGAGGCGATTGCCTATCAGAACTCCAGAACCCACTGGGCGACACGATACCCCTTGGTTGGTCTGGTCAGTCTTTTGGCTTCTGGCTACCCGTAACGAATGGCAAAGTTCTTACACGAGAGGCAGGTGCCTTAACCACTGGTTTATCATGACCTGTGTCCCAACAAAATGGTTGGTAAAAAATAATGACAGCAGTAGTACATTTTTCATCATGACCACAAAAACACCGCGCAACGGCCGACTGTCGCGGTTTTTTCATACATTTTCTAGAAAGCCGCGCAATTTGCGCAGGGGTTAAAACTTTAAAAGAAAGACATACAATCAAGATAACTACTAAGTGGTCCTACTCGTGTTCAATTGTTATTCCTGGATTGAATCACCATCCATCTAAGCCAACTAACCCCAAATCAGTTTATTGCCTCAAAAGACGCATAATGCTAGCTTTTACATTTTCGTACCTCGTGCCATTAATTTTATAGTCAATAGTCAAATCGTTTATTTTCATTAGGCCAAAAAAGGCACTTTGAAACGTGATTCTAGTTACGATTACACGTGACTGTCTTTTAAGTATATATATTAACCTTATAACTATGGAAGTATTTTAAGTATCTGCCACTGAAGTGAAAACGCACCAAGAAGAAATATCAGTTTTCTAACCGTATGTCACAAAGCAGTTTCTATTAGCGCCATACATCATTCCACACTAATAATACTGTTGGCGTTAATATTAGCTGATCTACTGTTAACATATCTTCAAGATTAAATAATAGGGGTGGGCAGGCTAGTTGCCTGAATGCTGACATCATTATAATTGTCAGCCTGTGCCAATGACCACGATATTGACAATTATATGGAGAAATTTAGTCATAGAAATCCGTACTAATATTATAAATGCGAAAGTAACTCTGTCTGTCTGTCTTTCTGTCTGTCTGTCTTTCTGTCTGTCTGTCTGTCTCTTCTTCACGCCAAAACAACTGAACCGATTTGAATGAAATTTGGTACAGATATAGTCCGGGACCCGAGAAAGGACATAGGATAGTTTTCATCCCGGAAATCCCCTGGGAACGGGAACTATTATTACACGCAGACGAAGTCTCGGGCAAAAGCTAGTATTATAAATGCGAAAGTAACTCTGTCTGTCTGTCTCTTCTTCACGCCTAAACCACTGAATCGATTTGAATGAAATTTGGTACAGATATAGTCTGGGACCCGAGAAAGGACATAGGATAGTTTGTGTCTCCGAGATCCCCCGGGAACGGGAACTATTATTCCACGCGGACAAAGTCGCGGGCAAAAGCTAGTAATAAAATAATAAACATCTTGAAACAATATACGGTCAAATTACGCCTTTAATAGGCAGAACCCGTACAATGGTGACCAGACCACTGATATTAATACTTGTATAGTTTATAAATACAATACATATTACTTTAGTTCATAGCAGAAAACAAAGTTGCTTTGTTTTAAATTATTGATTTGTTATTTATTAAAAAAAAATCTTTGTCATAATTTCTATTTGCTTAAATCTCTAAAATTGCGCAACGAATTCTGATGCAATATTGTTTAATATATAGAGTTATTCAATAAAAAGGTTTTATGTGCATAGTATATGCATAACGAAAACGAGTTATTCAATAAAAAGGTTTTATGTGCATAGTATATGATATTAAAAAAACACAAGATTTTTAAAAATTATTACGTGCGGAGGTGGAACGAGTCTCTAGTTGCAAATTAAGGAAACCCAAACAGAACAAACCACACGTTATCACGCAAAAATAATATTCATAGAGATTATTAAACAATAACGTCCTCTACAAAATCAGGGATTGGAAAATAGGGTAAAGAATTTATGGACCCAAAAATAAACCATCTTCTTATCAATATAACAAAGACAAAAAAGTTAAGTTCTAAAACAATTTTATCTAGAATATTCTTCTCAATTTATTCAAGTAAATCTATTAATAAACTATACGACATGATCTTAAATCTAGGACAGAATATTAATATTGAAAGGATACCCTTGATAAAAGCTAAGAATTCTCGGACTTGAAATAATATCGGAACCCTTATCAGGAAAGTAGTATGAATTTCAATATACGGGTTTAGTTACTGAGATATTAAAGAAAATTATTTTTTGTTGTTTTTATATTGGAATATCTTGTTTCGTTTTTTTACATACTATCAGTGAAGAAAAATATTGAGTAAAAATAGTGTCTAATAATATTGTAGTTGTTTAATATTAGTCTTCAAAAGTAAATAATATATGAATGAGGAAGACAAAAAAGTAAATAATATACGAATGACAAAGACAAAATGTAAGCCGAAGCGTAGCCGAAACTCAAGGGTCCATGGGTCATGAAATGCTTAATTGTGTCCAAAGCTTTTAAAGTACTTTTCTCAATTGAGCGAGGTGTTTCAATAAAGAAGTAGATAAAGTAATTTCATAATAAGCGCTTACTTCGCGTTTATTTTTAGGTTTGTAACTATTTTCAATTACAATACTTTGCTCCAGTTCCAAGGTTTTTTTGAAGTGAAAACTTCTTTAGCGGCGTTGAGCACTTTTTCTGTAATGGGTATAAAATCTTAAACTCGCGTCAGGACACGTGACCTGATCGAAAAAGCGTAGGACGGATGGATAGTAGACAGCTATAATCAAGTTTTCACTTCTGCCGGCACTCCCGGAGTGCAACCCGTCTTTTTTTTTTCAGGAGTCTGGTATGTTATCTTCTTGACTGTCATACCCTGTTTATTGTGTACTAGCAATACTCGCATATTTCTGACCAATGTGGCAATTTAAAATGATCTCAAAGATGACAGTTAACACAGTAAATGAATTTTCTTCTGTTGAAATCAATTATAGCAAATCTGACGAAAATAAAAATCAAAATATCATCGAACATAACCTGTATTAATTTACGGACACAATTACAAGACGTGATACTACCAATTAATAAAAGAAGAATGCTTCTTTAACACAAACTACAGATTCCAGTCACTTTAACATAAAAAAGTTGTCAACCTGAAAATGAGAAACAATGAGCGGAATTTTAACAAATACTTTCACTTTGGTCGTCTAAAAGTTGTCTGAAAAGTCTCATGAAACCTCGTGTCTGCGTTGAAGTTATTTAAGGTTTTTACGATTATCTTGGTTCCAAGAAAGTTCACTCCTATAATAAAAACTACACAGCACATAATTAACGACACTATACGACGATAATTTGACTGGACAAACAATGATCTACTTCTTAAAAGTAGGCCTCCACGAAATATCCTGCAGCCCATGGAACATTCTCTTCATGTTCTGCTTATCAGCCCACTTGGAGTCCAGGTAGCTGTCATCTTCGTCCTGTTCTAGCTTTTTCCATTCCTCCTGCTTTCTGTAAGCATGCAGGGTCAGCTGCTTGCGGTCTTCCTCTGACATGATTGGCTCCCGACCTGGTGCACCTTCGGAGTTGGAGCACAGCTTTACTGTCACTTTGGTCTTGTTGTTGTTGCCTGGAATTTTGGAAAGCCTTATGAGTCATACTTCTCAGCCTGTCTATTGAGAAAGACTAGAAATTAGTAACAAGTTTTGTGCTATCGCATCAGTCATCATCAGTCTCATGAAATGTGCAGGTAGATACTGTAATGTGGAAGAACAGCACCTCTTTGCATTCTGGGTTGAAATCCATACCATTCCATAATTTTATTGCTGTATCTAAAACTAATTCTGTGGCGCTTTCTTGTCTTAACCACAACAATGTTTGATTACATTTGGTATAAGGAAAGATTAAAACCTGGCAAGGACATTAGTAGCTGTTTAACTATTTTTTCTGTGTCCAGGATAACCGACTTTCAAATGACCTCTCAAAATCTCTACCTGACGTTTTTTCGTGCTTCAATCAACTTGTTTATAGACTTCCACGTAAAGCAACTTGTAACCTGATGGAAGATTACTGGGAAACGGTTCAAATAAAACGAATGAAGAAACACTGCCAGGCAGCTTAGTTATAATCAGTATTGGAATATGGATATCCCTAATTTAAAATAAACATTTATTCAGCACCAATCCTTCGTAAAACTTTTGATTGCCGACTCCAATTTAACGTCCCAATTCACCTAAATCTACAATGTCAATTTGTTAGGGTCGTTAGTCTAGATATTTATATTAGGTCAATGTAGATATTGACAAATAGTCCATACATCAAAAGGCTAGGACAGTTAGGAACGTATTAATCAAATCATTATCAGAACTGGGTTGGGCAGTGATGGACGTTTTTTGAGTCATTGATGAAAGATAATGAAAAAAGTAAAATTAATCACAATTTAGTAGTTAAAAAGTGTTTAACGTGCTGCCTAACCTACCTGAAATCAATAGTAAGAAACAATGCGATGTTTTTTCGATGTGTTAAAACATACATTACATTTTGCCAATGCCACTTCGTTTAAAATTTTGTCCAAAGAAACTTCCACATCGGAAACCCATTTTTAGAGTGGAGGCCACGTTATCCGTGGGATGCCTTACTGCATAATGGACCGACGACTTAAAAGATCAGGGACTGCCTAAAGCTAGAATGCCTGGCGCTCTTTGGCAAAGGCCAATGCTTAGCAGTAGTTGGCCTCGGGCTGCTATAATAATGATGATGTTTTAAAACAACTAGGAAGTGTTTGGTCGAAATTGTTTCCTTGATTCTATTCTACACGGTTCGTTACACAAACATTTTGGTTATTTTGAATATTGCCCGGACTTTAAAAGAGACTGTGATCCCTGAGTTTGTTTTGACGTTTCTTTTCAAAGCTAGTCAGAAAACGTCAACTTCAGCTTGTTAAAAAAAATGACGTAAAAGTGATTCTAATATCCTACTTTATTCTTACCCATTAGTACACCATGAAATATTTTTTTAATTATCAATTTCATTTCATGGTGATCTATACGGTTTTAAAATATGAAATGCAATAAAATACTTGCCTAAGTGGTCTCTCAGCTTATTTCCACTTAAAAACTTCTTTCCGCAAGCCCACAGGCAGGCTCTAGATGGATCAATAACTTCGGTAGAAGCCTGGGTTCCCGTCAGGTCCTCTACATTGTCCAGCTCCATGCGGACTGGGTCGTGGGGTGGTAGACCTCCAGGGAAGACTATCTTGGTGGCACCCCGGAGTTCATCCAGAGCTCTTGCCACGTCTTTTTGGGTCAGGCACTTGCGGAGATCCACCTGGAATGAGAATGGCGGTTTTTGAGTTATGATTGATTTTTTCTCCGGATTATTGTTGAGGTCGTGATGGCCCGTCGTTAAGGCGCCCGAATCTCATGGTAAAGGGTTTGAATCCGGGCAAGTACCAATGTGACTTTTTCCGTGAAGATATTCCGTGATTTCCGTGTTTTATTGATAGTCCGTGAATCGGAAAGCATGTAAAGCCGTTGGTCCTGGTTGTCATTCATAGAAGTCTGGAAGTCGACTCCAACATAGTTGGGAAAAGGCCACATAAATGATGAACAATATTACTTGTTTAAAAAAAAAAGGTGATGATCAGTTTTTAACAACTATGAAATCATATGCCTTTGTTGTCATTATGTAAGCCTATTGTTTGATTTGTTTGATTGCTTGTTGTTATATGAACAGTTCGTGTTTAAAGTTACAATATTGGTAAACAACACTATGTAAATATTGTTTTCATTTTTAACTCTTTATTCTTTGTATTTACGGTGACGAGAATGAAGTAAACGTACATATATAAACACATGATTACATTTAAGACGATAAACGACTTTCCTAAAGAAATTTTAATTTAAATTAATTCCTATTTATTTTTATGCCATAACTTGACAACGACTCAATAATTTCATTCGACTTTGTAACGGTTTTTTTAAACGATTCTTATGGTAGAAAACATTCACTTCCAATATTTTCAGTGCAATATTCAAAACTAAACCATTGAAAACTAAACCATTCCAACACTTAACGACCATTTTAACTTTCTAAATCACGAAACGCAAAAAAACTCTAATTTAAACATAAAAACGTATGAAAATACATACATGTTTCTTACTAATGAACTCCTTAGCATCTTCAGCCGCTTTCTTCATGACCTCCTGCATGTTGGGAGGGGGGGCGAGGCCACAGCGGCGTCCCATATCGTCCTTGACAAACACATGACCTGGAGGGGCGCAGCGCTTGGCCCATGGGTCTTCTAGTTTTAGCTCCTTTATCTGGAATATCAGGTCAAAAGATTTTGTGAATTTACAGTAAAACTTTGAGATTTTTTTTTATACTGTTATTGGATTTGATGAAACTAACGGTTTTAATGTAGTTCAAAATAACTGTTGAAACCCCTAAAAACTTTCATTCAGTACGAAAAGCTATAAAAATGATAGCTGCGTCCCGCGGTTTCACCCGCGTTAAAAATGTTAAGGGTGAACAACCCTTATCACTTAGGGGTATGAAAAGTAGATAGTAGCCGATTCTCAGACCTACTTACTATGCATATAAAATTTGGTAAAAATCTGTGGAAACGGCCACAGATTTTTACCAAATATTATATGCATGCGGAGGAGTAAGGTAACTAACATTGTGACACGAGAATTTTATATATAAGAAAATGGTAAATTGACTGATTGTTGATATGCACAGCCCAAACCACTGCTCCTAGAAACATGCAACTTGGAGTGTGTGTTCTTTGTAGAGAGTAGGTATACACTTACAAAGGATTGATAGGAATTTCTCCCATTTTAATCTCCCTAAAATAATGGATAGAAGACCGGAGAAGGGGACAGAGCTTCGGGCAAAAGCTAGTATACAATAAAAACCATTAAGTTCAACAGACCTGTTCCTCCGTCAACCCCTGCATCTCCAACGGCAAAAAAGTCCCATGTTTCTGCAGCTCATCCATCTCATAGCACAATCTGGTCACCTTCAACCTTCCATTGAAGATCGCCGTGATGTCCTTCACGACATCGTCAACTTCTTTGTTCACATCAGTTTCGTACAGAAACTGGTTCTCATCACCTCTCTTGACTAGGAAAATTACCATTTCGAAGGGAATAATATAAAGATGTGCTGAGTTTGATTCGGTTGGTGTTTATTGAATTAACAAGCGTTATACGTTGCTATGGCAACGGTTGTTATGGAAATAACAGTGCAGAGGTGTGATGTAAATGAGTTTTGTCGATGTTAAATCGGGCGACAAGCTTTAAAAAAAAAGTTTATTTTTTTCTTTTTAGCGTATTTAAATAAAAGCTTGTTTTTAAAAAGGTTTTCTTACCTTAATTTTATTTTACACTAAAAAAGATGTTTTTTTTTTACTGAGCGTGCATACCAAATTTCAGCTCAATCGGTTGAGGGAAAGTGCCTTAAAATGGAGTGAGATTTCACCGGGACAAACATACATTGCAAGTTAAATAAAAGCTTTTAAAAATATACTATCTTTTTTTAAGGGCCGATTTTTCAATCGCCACATAACTTTTATCTAAAGAGTAAGTTTGACGTTTTGACAGCTTTTGTATAGAAAATATGTCAAACCGTCATATTTATTCCTCAGATAGAACTTAACTGATGATTGAAAAATCAGCCCTAGCAATTAAAGTATTGGATTATTCCATTATGGCATGTCTTAATTTAACTTATTACTGTCAGCATTTGCATGTCTTATCTTAAGCTCAACTTTATTTTTTAAACAAATAAAGATTTAAATTAAACCTTTGAACACACTCGTAATTCGAGACAATAAAAAGACAATAGCAGCGCGACAGCCGGCTGTCGCTTGGTTGTCGAAAAGTTGAACTATATCCGCAGTTTCACATGAGTTAAGTCAGTGGGTTGTCAGTGTCAGTTAGAATGTTCACCAGGTGAAATTACATATGAATTTAAAAAATTCACATTGGTATAGTACTTACTAGAACTCACAACTTCTCACATTAGAGACGGGCGCCTTAACCGTTGGACCATCACATAAATAATTATTTGCAAAAAAAAAAACCCGACTTCCCTCGATTTTGGCATGATACCATCATCAGATCCTGGACCTGATGACAATGGGACCATTTGGGGAGTCTACCCTTTCAAACAAAAAAGAATTGTTCAAATCGGTTGGAAAACGACGGAGATATGCGCAAACAAACATAAAAAAATAAATAAAAAATACAACCTCCTCCTTTTTTTAGAAATCGGTTAAAAATATCCTATGTACGAATTTTTGTGCAAACACCAAAGTTACATTAAAAATCCTAGGAGTCAAAGAGGTAACAAAATCAATTTTTGGATATAATTGGTTTTATAAAGGAGGCGTATGATTAGAGTTTGTAGGCGTCTGTGGGTGGCTGTATGACAGTTTACAGTAATTAGTGATAAGGGTGTAAATTAATTGTTTGGAGACTGTAGCAAACATATTTAAAGTGATTGCTGTTTTGCCGTTGAAGGCTGTTTAAACGTAATATGCGCCGTTGGTTTCGTGGTCACAGAGTGGTTTCATATCTCTACATTATAGTTAGAACTAAATTTTTTCGATTGTAAATTAATGTAAATCACAATCGTACTAACTTTTTACTTAAATAAATTTTATTATTTATTATTATTTTAAATATTTATTTATATACGCCTTAGTCTGCGGCTTTGCCTGCGTGAACGTCGATAATTTCATCCCTTATTTTATCCCTAAAGGGCTGGAATTTCCAAAAATCGTTTTTTCAGTGGAGAAGAAGATAAAAAGTATTCTATGACCGTCTACTGGTCCTAAGCTACCTCCCCACCAATTTTCAGCCAAATCGGTTCTGCCGTTCTTGAGTTATAAAATGTATAACTAACACGACTTTCTTTATAGATATGCTTTGGATGTGCGTTGATATATCAACCAATCAGTCAATCAGTCAGTCTCTTTACCATTTTATAAACATCGATTACTTTCTTTTTGTTTCGATGTGTGTGGGTGTCGTGATCGCCCAGTAGTAGGTTCGAATTCAGACAAGTTCTTATATGATTTTGTCTCCGATAGACAATCGTTTCACTTAAAACACTGGAATACAGCTGATTCCGGTTAGATTGGAAGCCAACTCCAAAATACTTGGAAATTAGGTAAATAAATTACTTAAGTACAATATCTCCACTCAACATAAACAATTAAGCAATACTCATAAAATACTTAATCATGGAAAGTTATTAAAACCAATTTCCAAAGCACAATAATTTTCACTAAATAACACAAAATTGATTGAATAATGGAATGGAATAATGATTGAACCTACTAATAATGGAACTCTTCCCAATTTGTAGAGGCTTAGTAGGATTTACGGCATCTGGTTTTCGTCCGCTGCGGTCGAAACAAGAATTTCTTTTTTTTTTCAATCGTAATGAAAACCTTAGATAGGATTTAAAATATAAAGTTAATATTTTTTGGTCTATATTTGTAACTTGGACCTTGGGAGACGCAGAAAATGCCAAGCAACGCGATAATACGAAACCGGCATAGTGCTAAATGATTGTAAAGCTGTAATGTAGAACAATCAATTACGGAACCCTATTCTATATTATATTCTTGGCACTAACCTGGCCAATTTTTTTCATGTTTTTTTTTTATGGGAAATCATCAAATGTCTTCTCTCGTCCTGGCAGGGGCGGGTCCGTGTCGGACTTTTACTGACTGAAACCCACCCATGTTCCTTCGGTTGCCCTTTATGTTCCGGGGCCGCGGTAACTACGACTATTAGAACTATTCCGCCACCCTGCCAGGTTTGTTATGTATTGTAGCTTATTACATGAGAGTCACGCACTAACCAAAGATCTAAACCCAGACAAAACTGTTGCGGTTAGCTAGTCTATAATTATTAAATGTCCTTCAACGACCTTTACAGCAGTAAGTACATTGAACGTCTACTACGAATATAATAAATGTCGTTGGAAAAATACTTGTCAAGTGCGAGTCTGCCTTGCGCAACAAGGGTTCTGTACAAACGTAATTATTTAGTGATGTCATTACAAATCTACGGTTGGCGGATTTTGATTTTATTTGTGCTATAAGATATAACTTGTTGCCAGATTTCATGATTCTAGGTCAACAGGAAGCGTTCTGTAGATTAAGTTTAATTTGGGAGTAAAAATTTGACCTTAATTAGCCGTATCTTTGAATTGCTTTGACTTACAAGTTTAATTTTTCACGGCTTTAAGGTATACTTTAAAGCTGTGAAAAAATTTAACTTCAGTCTAACAAAAAAAATTAGTCAATAAATAATAGTAAAATTAGTCTTACTATAGTAAGACTTAAGTATTTAGTATTAATTTAAACTTGACAACTACACATTTTTGAAATAAAAAAAGTTTTGACAGAACACATAGATGAACACACGGTCAATGAAGTTATCCTCTAAGTGTTCCTATATACTCACCAAGGTAAAGAACCCTAAAAAAAAGGCATAAAATATAAAAATAAACAAAAAAGCGGCCGGCGCGGGCCGGGTCAGTTAACGTAATGTAGCGTAAGATGACCAGTGGATCGGAAAATGCCGACCCGGCCTGATAAAACATCTAACTATAATTAAATTTTTCCTATTTTTGCCCTGATACATGGTAGGGAGTCATGAAATATGTAGCGTTTTTTCATAGGAGTTTATTTAGGAGGCTTTTTGACCTTTTAACAGTGGTCCTTGCATGAGAATTGAATTCTTTTTGATAATATTGTTAAAAATTATGTTTTCAACAATATTATTAAGCCAATATGTCAAGTCATGCCTGTGTAGTTTTGTTTTAACAAACTGCAGCCTGATTTAATAGTCATCGCCGCCTATAGATATTATCTGTATTACCAGAGGTCAATTCCTGCTGTTTCAAGCTGACAAATTTCTTTAGTAGTGGATAGCCCATATAACCAAGAAGACTGTAAACTATATCACAACAGAAAGATTATAGCAGTAAAAAACCGGCCAAGAGCGTGTCAGGCCACGCTCAGTGTAGGGTTCCGTAGTTTCCCGTCCGTCACATTTTGTCTTTTTTGTACAAAAACTGTTCTTTCCATCAAGTTTAAAATGATTTTCCTAGAGAGTCCTTATAAAGTTCTACTTTTTAGATTTTTTTTTCATATTTTCTAAATTTATGGTTCAAAAGTACAGGGGATGCGGTGGCACGGGGCAGGGTCGTCTTGGCGGTGTCTCTTGACATCGCCAACGCCTTCAATACCCTGCCTTGGGGGTGCATAGCGGCCGCATTACGGTATCACCGAATGCCGGCCTACCTCTGTCGTGTGGTCGAGGCCTACCTGACGGACAGAGCCGTCATCTACCCCGGTCACGAGGGAGTGTGGAGTCGACGAGGGATGTCGTGCGGTGTTCCGCAGGGATCGGTCTTGGGGCCGCTCCTGTGGGACATCGGGTACGACTGGGTGCTGCGCGCCGACCTTCCCGAAGGCGTCAGCGTAGTGTGCTACGCTGACGACACGCTAGTCCTAGCGCAGGGAAGGTCGTTCCAGGCGGCGGCCGACTTAATGTCAAGTGGTGTTGCGACAGTCGTGGACAGGATCCGGCAACTGGGACTTGAGGTGGCCCTGCACAAGTCCGAGGCCATGTGTTTTCATGGCCCTCGGCACCGGCCACCTCCGGGGTCTCAGATAACGGTAGGAGGGGTTCACATCGGTGTCGAGTCGACGATAAAGTACCTGGGACTTGTCCTCGACAACCGATGGAACTTCACGGAGCATTTCCGACGTTTGGGCCCCAAACTGGCGAGGGCTGGAGCTGCCCTCAAACGGCTCCTGCCCAATCTCGGTGGCCCAAACGCCTCCTGCCGGAGGCTCTACGCGGGGATCGTGCGGTCCATGGCCCTCTACGGGGCTCCGGTGTGGGCGCCCAACCTAGCCAAGGCTCCGGCCCGGCTTCTGAGGGCGTCCCAGAGGGTCATGGCGATTCGCATGGTGCGGGGATACCGCACGATCTCCTGCGAGGCGGCATGCCTCCTTGCCGGCACTCCGCCGTGGGATCTGGAGGCAACAGTCCTTGCACACACGTACGAGTGGCGCGTGGAAGTGCAACGCCGGGGCGAAGTCCTGCTGCCGCGGGTTATCGCGGCACGGCTCACGGAGCTCCGGCGAGATCTCAGGGAAGAGTGGAGACAGCGACTGTCGCAACCTAGTGCTGGGCACGCCGTGATAGCGGCGGTAAGACCCCTCTTTGAGGAGTGGCTGGAGAGGCGCCACGGCGCTCTCACGTTTCGCCTGACACAGGTCCTCACCGGACATGGTCAGTTCGGGAGGTTCCTGTGTCGGATTCAGGCGGAAGCGACGCCTGGGTGTCACCACTGCAGCAACGGTCGCCTGGAGGACACGGTCGAGCACACGGTGGAGGTGTGCCGCGCATGGGCGGACCATAGACGTGTCCTCGTAGAGGCGATCGGCGGCGGTGACCTCTTGCGCCCAGCGCTGGTTCAGGCCATGCTGCGGGGCGAGACGGAATGAGATGCCGTCGCCTCCTTCTGCGAAGCAGTTATGCTAGTGAAGGAAGCGGCGGCGCGCGAGAGGCAACGACGAGCCTCTCGCCCCGGACTAAGACCCAGGCGAAGACGTCGAGAGTCGCAAGACGACTACCGGCCACCGTAGGCGCGGTTCTGCGGATGGCGAGCGATGGGTAGCTCGCCGCCCGGCTAGGACCAGGACCGCGTAGACGGCGCGTTTTGTTCCACGCGCGCCTCAAAGAGAAGGAGTCAGCACAGGAAGGGGCCCAACAGGGCCAACGCCTGCCGGGGTTGCGGAATGTTATGTTTATAACTGTTACCGTGACCCTGGAACATAAAAGGCAATCGAAGGAACATGAGTGGGTTTTAGTCAGTAAGAGTCTGACACACCCTCCCGCCGCACCCAGGACGGGAGCAGTCATTGGATGATTTCCCACTCACCAAAAAAAAAAAAAAAAAAAATGGTTCAAAAGTAAGAGGGTAGTACACATTGTTTTTTAACTTATGGAGCGATTATTTCCAAAAAAATTGGCATTATCAAAAAATGGTTATAGTAAACCCCTATTCATTTTTAAATACCTATCTAACAATATATCAGACGTTAGGGTTAAAAAAAACACTTCCCATTTTAGGGCCACCCTAACAAAACCTTTTTTTTTATTTTTATTTTACCACTTTGTCGGCGTGATTGATATACATATTGGTACCAAATTTCAGCATTCTAGTGCTAACGGTCACAGAGATTAAGCGAGGACGGACAGACAGACAGACAGACATGGCGAAACTATAAGGGTTCCTATTTGACTACGGAATCCTAAAAAAGGGTGATGAAACCGCAGCGGACATTTAATTTATATTTGATGGTTGCAAAACCCGAATATTTAGACACACTAAAATGACGCACGCAGCCAATAACTTACAAACGCAAACGCAATTTCTGAATACAACATCATAGATTACCGTACACAAATCACTCCGTTTATCGAGATGGTCCAATTCGAATAGATAATCGATTGTATCGAGTCCTGCCGGGCTGTTGAACCGAGTTGCATCGGGACATCGATATAGTTTACGTTTCATCGGATCCCTGTGCCTGTTCAAACATGCTGAGCGCTGTATTTCTTGTAGTAGAAAATGGTTCGGAAAAGTAGGTAGTTTTATTCTGTATTATTTTTGGGGGAATTTTAAGGTTGAGTTTGAGTTGAGCTGAAATACGATATCTGGTTTGGGATTATTATTTTATATTCTTAAGAATTACAAATCACTTATAAAAGATTATTTAAAACTAGACTTTGCTTCTTCTTCTTATCTATCTGTATAGGTTTGTCGTGCAGCCGGAGCGCGGGCCGTATAGCGCGGCACGCGAATATTAATGACATCATTCGACGTGCTCTTGTTGCCGTCGGCGTTCCAGCTGTATTAGAACCCAACGGTTTGGCACGCGACGATGCCTTTAGTGTGGGACGCTACGTGTGTCGATAGTCTTGCGCCATCCCACCTTCCTATTACGGCGTGCTGTGCCGGTGCTGCCGCCTCGGCTGCGGAAAACCTCAAGCGGCGGAAGTATAGTAACCTTACTGGTAACTATATTTTTGAGCCGTTTGGGGTTGAAGTCCGAGTGCCCACCTTTTATTTAAAGAACTATCAAAAAGACTGGTTGACTCTTCCCGTGACCCAAAGGCTGGCTATTATTTTGGCCAGAGACTTAGCATTGCCATCCAACGTGGCAATGCTGCCAGCCTTTTGGGCACTTTACCGGTTGTCAGCGATGCGGAGGAGTTTTTTGATGCTATCATATTTTAATTGTAGTGTTTTTTCCTTTTTTTTTAAATATAGTAATTTAGTTTGTTAATATTGTATTGTATTTTCTGTATAGGTAAATTATAAAACATTAAACTAACTGACTGTTTATACATCAACGCACAGCCCAAACGGTCGGTCCTAGAAACATGAAACTCGCGGGGTGTGTTCTTTGTAAAGAGTAAGTAACCACTGAGAAAGGGGTAAAATAGGGAATGGAATTTCGAGAACCACGCGGGGAAGTATTGCTAAAAAAACATGTATTGATTCGAAGGATCAATCGAATGGTTAATTAAATCGAAAATAATTGGCATAAATGTGAGAAAAGTGTGACCTGTAGTTTTTGATAGTTAATTCGTTTCGTGAGTTTAAATAATGTGAGCGTGGAAGCTGGGCTGTCGTTTTAACTATAGTTGTATTTTACACAATAACACTGTACGCTTTAGAATGTGAAATATGTCTATGTTCGTTAGACAAACAATTTTTCATACTGCTATGGAGGCGAAAAAGTAGCAGCCTGCCTCATTTGATATGGTCACCGTAGCCTATGGGCATTTGCAATACCAGGGGCATCACATGGGCCGTTTATATTTATTTATTTATTAGCCTCTTACAATTATCATCACAGTAAAATAACCTAATGCTCTACTTGGTGTATTTTTGAATCCGCAAAACGTTTCAGGAGGCAACATGTTATTGATTCTCGACCGGCACTGGGATTACGTATCTTGCAGAAGCCGAGCGATCGCGATAATTTAGCAATATAAACGTCAATTCAAAATACGTCATGTCAAATAACAATTTAGTGATAGTGCTGCCTCTGTGGAGCAATCAGTTAACTAAAATATGCATTTTTCGTTTGGTGGTTTCGTATTTAGTATGGTTTTTAAGAGCAAAGTTAAGTTTTTTTTGTTCACTTTATCGTCATCGTAGCAATAAGTGCATTAGAAAAATCAGCGAGCGATTAGCAATCGGTTCATACATAATACGATTTTTTTTTATTAATCGCGCGGTGACCGCGCGATCACTGCGCAAATATTGCTGATTGCTGTTTCTTAGGTAATAACCCCGGAATCTATATATATAAAAATGAAACCCGTTTTCCGTTGTCACGACATAGCATGAAAACGGCTTTGAATGAAATTTGGTACAGATATAGTCTGGGACCCAAGAAAGGACAAAGGATAGTTTTTTTCCCAGAAATCCTCCGGGAACGGGAACTATTAATCCACGCGGACGAAGTCGCGGGCAAAAGCTAGTCAACAAAAAATGTGTAGATATTTTATTTTTTCACTACTTATTGCTAAGTTTTGAATTACTGTTATTATAACGCGGCCAGCCCGTAACCATCCTATGGCCGCGCGGTCACACACACAAACAAACAGAAACGATAATTTCATAGTCCCAAAGCTTACGAGATTTGTTATGAGAATTATTCTGAAAAACAGTAAAAATTAAAAAACAAATAATAATAAGAAGTATTATTGATTATTGACCAGATATCGTATTTTTAAATAATTATTTAGGATTTATATAACAATCTCCTAAAACGTTTTGTTTCAAAAATGCACCTTGTATAATATTGCTATAATTTCTACCTATGTTGTTTTAAATAATGTACTACCGAAAGTTATTGCACTCAGAGTACAGTTAAAACAGGCAATTTGTATAGTTTTTGCAAAGGTTTTGTAGAACACGATGCATAGTCTTTAGGAAAAACCTCGGCAGTTAATTCCAAAAACCGAACGTTCACGGGCGGAAATTCCTCTAAAATCGCAATGTGCCCAAAGCGGCTTTAAAGTGTGAGGATTAGCGAACACTCAGTGGCTAGCTCTGATAAAATGTGGCAGAAAAGATCATCTCAAACAAATTTTCGGAAATCAAGGCTTATTTGAACAGACGATAAAATTCTTCTGCTTCTTTGGAGGGAAGTAGAAACTTTATTTTTACTTACGCCTCCACTTTCGTTTTCTGATTAATTTCGTTCCGGGATCCAAGACAGTTGAATCGTTTCTCCGGAACTCGTCGCGCTTCACAGCTCAGCGCTTTTATGGTGGACTCCACTGTTGATTCTGACTTTCAGTAGTTGCAGTGGTTGGGAATAGTGTGGCGAGATTGTCCCATAAAAAAGACAATAAAACACGTATAGATAAGGTCTTTCCTGAAATTAATGTTGTGATTTTAATATAGTGTGGATTTCTCTATCCAAAAATGCACATCGTTTCTTTCAATCCTTGTCGAATTTCCTTATCTAAAAATGTGCAACAATAAAATTACCACCAACTAAAACCCTAGTTACAAAGCCGTACCAACCCTAACCAAAACCTGTCAGATTCATCTGCATAAAGTTTTTTATGGCCACGAAAGTGGACCATGAAACAGGGTCAGCAGCGTGCTACCCAGCCATTTAGTGCAGGTCCCAACAAGCGAATGATTTAGTGGGTGCAAAGCGTTACATTGCTTTCGAGCAAAAAGCTCGTCGCGAGCGTTGTTACAATTGTGGGTGCGTTTTTGTGGGTTAGAGTGCAGTTTGGTTGAGAGGGTTTTGTTGATAATTCTTGGTTAGAATATTTGTTAGTTTATTGGATCGTCTCGTGATGACCTGATAACTTCTGAGTCTATTTAGGAAATCATTGGTGTCGGTAAAGGAATACATGATAAGGAAACCTGGACTTGAAATGATAAATAAAAATAAAATAAATAAATATCTTGGGACTAGTCACACACGGTCATCTGATCCCAAGCTAAGCAAACTCAGCTGATGAGTTTGGATTCGTCAATCGAAAAATTTATGTTCTTTTGTACAAGTTTCTACCTTGCCAAGTTTCTCTATGTATGTCTTGCAAGTTTTACCAATGGGGTAAAACTTGCAAGACATACATAGAGAAAAAATGTTTTGATTTTGCAATTTCAAGATTGACTCAGCAGTAAAATACTGATTTTATTGCATAACATTGTAATCACTTATTATTTAACAAAAACGGCCAAAAGCCCATTACAATTATGTATGTGGCGACATCTAAGCTATAACTGTCATCCTACTTCCCACAATCATAGTTTGACACGACCAAATCTCGACCACAAATATCAAATAGAAGCCCACGACATACACTCCTCTGGCAGTAGGATCCTCTTTTCAAAGTAGAATGAGAAACAGGCTGTTCCTCTCATCTTTACCCTCACTCAATACTAATTTATTTCCATCTCCTTATTTCAGATACCGCACATAATATGCGGCCACAGACACGGGCACGACATTTCCACTGAGGACCCGGAGATCATAGAACAGCATCACGACAACACCACGCATCATGGGAAGGTCAGTACACCATTATTATTTATTTAGATATAATACTGTATAATTTGAAAAACACCGTATATAGGCGGACTTAATGTCATGGGCGTTTACCTCCTTAAGGTGATGCAGAGACAAAACATAGGATGTGCAACGATGCAGAAATATTCTAAAAATCCGTATCCGTACTTCCGTACTAATATTATAAATGCAAAAGTAACTCTGTTTGTCTGTCTCTTCTTCACGCCTAAACCACTGATCCGATTTGAATGAAATTTGGTACACATATAGTCTGGGACCCCAGAAAGGACATAGGATAGTTTATAACTCGGAAATCCTTCGGGTACGGGAGCTATTAATCCACGCGGACAAAGTCGCGGGCTAAAGCTGGTAAAGTATAATATTTAATACGCACATACCTACAAAAAACACAAAGTAGAGAGAGTCCGCCAACTTCTCTTGTTCACGAGCTTTAACCTTAAATATGAACCCACTAGTGGTGGAAGCTCATTTTAAAGGAATAGCTTGGACATGGAAAGAAATTCGAGTAAATCTATTATCTATAAGCAGATCTTCTTTTTATGAAGATCCTGAGAGGAAGTTATTTGGTTATACATAATATTATATTTTTTAGAAATCGTTTAAACGTAACAATTGTGTTAACACTAATTTGCTAATTTTAAGATGGAACAAAGTAATTTTTAATGAAACAAAGTCATTTTTATTTAATTTGAAGACCATTTAGACGAATTTTTGAGATGCTCCCTTGATGGGAGATTTAAGAGAATAGACACTGATTTGAAAGGACCTGTCCAGGTAGTGCATGTATTTGTCAGTAATCGATCTTTTAGTTCTAAACAAGCGGGTCCTATTACCAAAAGATTCATTTAAAAATCAACGAAAACGACTTAAGCATCACTTTCAAAAGTCGCATAAAACAGATTGTTTTCAAAAATGCAAAATTTAGTCATTTTTTGTTTTCAAAGATAAAAGCGTTCATTTTAGGCCGTCAGCGGGGCGTTAATAAAACATCAATGTTCGTGCCCCAATCAAAACACTTTGAAAGCCGTTTCAAATTAAAACTAGGCGAAACATGGTCGTATTTAGTATTTTTTGCGTACTTTTCTGCAGTATGCTTTGAGCTATGGATTACAAACGTTTATTAAATAAAATAACATCGGCATCAAGAGGTATCGTGTCGTCCAGTGACTGAGTTGTGAAAGTCTGATAGTTTTACATAAAACACTGGTATCCAGCTGAATCCGGTTAGGATGAAAACCGACCCAAACATAATAGGCGAGACGACGAAAAAAAAAATAATTAGTCCGTCATTGAGATTATTAAAAAATGTTGGACACGTATTTTTTCTTTTTTCTCGTAAACTAAAAATGACGCGTTGAAGTTGTGCGTGACGTCACGATAAAATACAATTTTTGCATTACGGTGGCGTCAAAAGCCCCCACTACGCCCCCACTCCAGAACTTTGTTGCTCTTTATCTTTGTATTTTTTTATTATTTTGATTAAGCAAAAAATACGTGTCCCGTATTTTTGGCCGATCTACAAGACGGACTAAATAGAATGCCATTTTTTTATGTTTTCGTCATCCCTATTGGGAAAAGGCTAGGAAGATGATAAACTTGAATATCGTCATCAGCTTATGTCTATCACTCAAAGTGCATCTGTCATTACAAAAGCACTTTGGTCATTCTTAATGGCCCTCTGTTAAATATTTTATGTACTATAAATGTTTACCCGTCGCATCCCTAGATGGCGTTACGCTAATAAAAGACGCGCTATGGTTTCGTTACATTCATTTGGTTAGGTTTGCGATTATTTATTGTGTTGTCAGTGAGCAGCGCAACTATCGGAATTGAAGTGAACTAAAGTGTAATACGTGTACTAGAATAAACGGGAGTGAAGTTCATTCGTGGTATTATTTCGGTAGTTAGGTCCCTCCGTAGACCCTCGGTTTAATCATTGGTCCTTCGGAGTCGGATTCGGTCGTGAGTGTTTTGGTGTTCATCGGTGGTGGTAGTGACCACCCTTCGCGTCGTGACTGGACAGCGGATCGCTGTCCAGAGCAGCCCCTTCGGCGGGTACCAAGTGTGAGGTGCCCAGAAGCTGGAGGAGGAGCCGGGTGGAACTGGAGTCTGAGGAGCAGCAGCTTCTTGGAGCCAACGCAGCCAGGAGTGAACTGGCTGTGACGCCCTGGAGGAGGAACTGCGCGAGGGAGGTGAAGCAGACCTAGCAAGCAGCTAAGTGTGTGTGTGTGAGTTAGTGAAGAAAAACTGTGAGTACTATAATAAATTTCCTATTAGAAAGTGCAGTTCAGCTAACTTTGGACTTGCAAAATATTTTAAGAAAGTGCCTGAGACGGGGAGCCTATGCCCAAATTTCAAAAAACTTCACAAGTTACAGTTGTCAAACACTTGTAAAAATTTTAAAATCGTGCTTCTGACTTAGATTTTGTGCGCGATAAATTTGAAAAGGTTCTAAGTGTTTTAGAGACTTTATTTATTACTATTAATTTTATTTTATAGTGTTATTTGTGTATTTTGCTATTATATTTACTTTAATTGTTTTTTCTTGATTAAAATGGATGCCTACAATTTTATTCAGGAGGACATTAGGTCCAAAATTGTAAAGGCAAAAATAAATTTCAAGAAATGTGCTAAGGATCGTCTTACGGTCTCATATATTGAGACACGTTTAGAAGGTTTGGAACAACATTGGAATGTGTTTTACACTACGCACTTAAAAATAATTAGCGAAATTAAACGATCTGATTTGCTTAGTTCCAACTACCACAAGGATAATGTGTACGATGAGGTAGAAGATATTTATATGTTATACAAAAGTGATTTAAAAGCGCTGTTATGCACGGGTAAAACTGTACAACATACCGATACTCAAAGTGGTTCAGGAAATTGCAATGAAGTTTCTAGTTTCAAGTTACCGGAAGTAAAAATTCCTACGTTCTCTGGTAAATATCTTGAGTGGCAGACCTTTCGGGACTTATTTATCGGGTTAATACATAATAATAAAAGGCTGGATGATGCACAAAAAATGTATTATCTTAAAGGGTATTTAACCGGAGACGCAGAACTCTTGTTGAGAAATGTAAATGTTACTTCCGATAATTATAAGGCAAGTTGGGAGAAACTAGAATCGATGTATAACAACAAACGGTTTTTGTCAAATGATATTTTGAAACGGCTTTTTGGTCAAAGAGTATTAACGGTAGAATCAGCTGCTGATATCAAAAGATTAATCAGTACTACATCTGACTGTTTGGGATCATTGCAAAACTTAGGTATTGATGTGGCCTCCTGGGACATCTTGATAATTTATATAGTTAGTACAAAATTGGATAAAGATACCAGAAAGGCCTGGGAGTTGCAAGTTGCCTCTGATACCACAGATGATTTACCTACGTTTAAACAATTTAATGACTTTTTGTTAAGTCGCTTTCGTGGTTTGGAAAATCTGGATAGCAAAATAGATAAAAACCCAAAAGGCACACAGTCATTTCATGTAATGAAAGATAAAAATAATTTGATTTGTGAATATTGTTCAGCTGATCATCGCATTTATTCTTGTCCAAAGTTTTGTAAAGAATCTATTGATAGTCGTCGAAATATCGCACAAGAAAAGAACTTATGCTTCATTTGTTTAAAAAGTAACCACTCTGCTAGGTTCTGCAAAAACACTCATAGGTGCCAGGTGTGTAAACGCCGCCATCATTCATTGCTACACCCCACAGGGGGGTCTGGGTCTGTTATTGGTGAGGGTAGTACGGCTGCTCACTCGGGAACCTCATCAAATAAAGAGGACAATTTTGTTGCCGCAAAAGCGGAGGAAAAACCATTGGTCGCATGTCATTTGACAGGAAACATCAAGCAAACGGTGTTATTAAGCACAGCCTTATTGAAGGCTGAGTCAAGACATGGGACGTATCGAATGGTTAGGGCGTTACTGGACCAAGGATCGCAAGGATCCTTTGTAACGGAATCAATGGTTCAGTTTTTGGGTTTGAAGAAAATATCTTCAAAAAATACAGTGATTGGTGTGGGTGGAGATAAAAGTGCTACGTCAACTGCTAAAGTAGTGATCACGATTGGTTCGAGAATCGATCCAACGTTCAAAATCCAGGTAAATGCCTACGTTCTGAAATCGGTAACAGCAGTTCTTCCGTCTACTAAAGTATCCAAAGTAGAATGGATAGATTTAGTTGACACCGAGTTGGCTGATCCGGAATATTTCAGGCCTAATAAAATTGATCTTTTATTAGGTGCTGAAATATACAGCCAGGTAATTCGGGAAGGAGTAAAAAAGAACTCAAGTGGGACGCTCTTAGCGCAGGGCACTGCGTTAGGCTGGATATTGTCGGGGGCAGTTGAAGTAGACAATAGTAATAATATTCAATCACATATTACCGTGATGCACTCCAGTGTCCGAGATGATGACATATTAAGAAAATTTTGGGAATTAGAGGCGGAACCATCGGCAAAAAGGATGCTCACGGAGGATGAAGTCAAATGTGAACAATTGTTTACGACTTCTACATTACGTAATAAAGATGGCAGGTACATCGTAAGATTACCGCTGCGGGATGAAGAGCTGATTGGCAAGTTTGGCGAGTCGAAGAATATAGCTGAAAAAAGACTTAAAAGTTTAGAAATAAAATTAGCAAGAAATAGTAAATTAAAACAGGATTACGAAAAAGTCATTCATGAATACTCGGAACTACAACATATGGAAAAAGTATCACAAGAAAAAAGAAAGATTAAAAAGGCCATATACTTACCACATCACGCCGTCGTCCGCGAGGATAGAGAGACAACAAAGGTGCGAGTCGTCTTCGATGCGTCCTGTAAAGGTTCAAATGGGATGTCACTTAATGACAATTTGTTGATCGGACCTACCTTGCAGTCAGAACTTCGCCACATTATTATGCGCTGGAGATCTTACAAGATATGTTTGGTTGCCGATATTATTAAAATGTATCGGCAAGTTTTAGTGAACCGTCAAGATACCATATTTCAGCGCATACTATGGAGAGATGATCCTGAAAAAGAAATCGAAGAGTACGAACTGATAACGGTGACATTTGGTACTGCATCAGCACCATATTTGGCAGTTCGGGCTCTGCAACAACTGGCGTATGATGAATGTGAGAAGAAGCCTGATATAAAGAATATTATTTTAAACGAATTCTATATGGACGATTTGATGACTGGAGCTGAAACCATAGAACAAGGCATTAAAATCTTCAAAGAAATGAATGATACTTTGAAGAAAGGTGGCTTTGAGTTGCAAAAATGGATGAGTAATAGTAAGGAGTTATTAAATAATATAATAAATGAGAAAGGATCTACACATGAAAAGTTAAAAATAAAAATGGATGATATAACAAAAATACTGGGACTTACATGGAACTCTAACGAAGATCCCCACGATTACTGGACCTGCAACTAAAAGAAAAATTATTTCAGAGATTACACGTTTATTTGACCTTCTAGGCTGGTTAGCGCCTAGTATTATATTAGCAAAAATACTTATACAAAAGCTTTGGTTAGCGGGTATAGGCTGGGACGAAGAAGTCCCAAAGGTTTTAATAAAAGAATGGATTACTTATCGAAGTGACTTACCTTCATTAGGGAAGATTAAAATCCCACGTTGGCTGAATATGAAATCAAGCAATGTATTGACGGAGTTGCATGGTTTTTCGGATGCTTCCAAAATGGCCTACGCTGCAGTGGTGTACGTCAGAGTTGTAGATGTAGAAGGCAACGTACAAGTTGCGTTAGTTACCTCAAAGACCAAGGTGGCTCCTATCAAACAGGTGTCAATACCTAGGTTGGAATTGTGTGGAGCCGTCCTATTGGCTAAGTTGATAGTGGATGTTGCCAAAACTCTGGACGTAAATATGGTAGGCCTGCATGCTTGGACCGATTCCGAGGTTGTTCTCGCATGGCTTAATAGCCATCCAAGCCGTTGGAAACCTTTTGTGGCCAATCGTGTAGCAGACATTTTGGAAACATTAGACACACAGTATTGGTCATACGTTTCATCCAAGCAAAACCCAGCAGATTGTGCGTCTCGTGGTGTAGCTCCTGCGGAACTCGGCAACACTGCGATATGGTTTAATGGACCGGATTTCCTAAGACAACCTGTGATTGAATATAAAAAACCTAAAAACGTGGTTACTAAATTGGAAGAAGTAAAAGTACATTCCGGTATTCTTGACCTTTCCTTTTGGGAAAGATTTTCATCTCTTGGAAAGTTGATTCGGATAGTAGCCTACTGCAGAAGGTTTTTGCGCTTAATGAGTGATAGTGTTAACCAGAAAAGAACCAAACTGTTGTCTACTACAGAACTCGAGGAGGCGATGGAAGTATGTATCAGAAAGGGTCAAGAAGAAGAGTTACAGGAAGAAATACAAGAACTTAAGAAGACAGGGTCTTTAGGAAAAAAGGGAAAAAAGTATAAGTCTTTAAACTTATTTTTGGACTCAAAGGGAATAGTCCGAGTGGGAGGAAGATTAGAGATGTCTCAACTGACGTATGATCGCAAACATCCAATACTTATACCTAAGGATTCGTTTATAACTAAGCTTCTTATTAGTGAAGCGCATCAGAAAACGATGCATGGGGGGCCTCAAGCTATGATCGCTTATTTGAGATCACGGTATTGGCAATTGGCAAGGCATATTATAGACATTGTGTCATTTGTGTACGGTATTCAAATAAAGTCAGAAACCAGTTAATGGGACAGTTACCATCTCCCCGTGTTACACCAAATAAAGTTTTCCTCCACACTGGAGTTGATTACGCGGGCCCGATAAACATCAGGGTGTCTAAAGGTCGTGGCAATAGGTCATACAAGGGGTACATTGCCCTATTTATTTGTTTGTCTACGCGGGCGATTCATATAGAAGCTGTCAGTGACATGACGTCTAAGGGATTCTTAGCCGCTTTCAAGAGGTTCGTGGCGAGGCGTGGACATTGCGCTGAACTGTACAGTGACAATGGTACCAATTTTGTTGGCGCCGCACGAGAGCTGCAGGATCTGTTCGATGAAGAAAAATCGAACTACTTACCCGAACTAATTGATTGCCTAGCGAATAATGGTACAAAGTGGAACTTTATTCCTCCTCACGCGCCAAACTTTGGTGGTTTATGGGAGGCAGGCATAAAATCTACTAAGTACCACTTAAGAAGGGTAATAGGGAACTCAACGTTAACTTTTGAAGAGCTAACGACAGTGTTAGCCCAAATTGAAGCATGCCTTAATTCAAGGCCGCTTTCTGGTGTGGATCAAACTGAGTTAACAGTGTTAACTCCTGGTCATTTTTTGGTAAGGGAACCACTCGTCTTAGTACCTGATTCAAATTACGAAAAGGTTAACATTTCTAGTCTCAGACGGTGGCAACTTACCCAAAGAATGGTACAGGACTACTGGCGGAGATGGTCACAAGATTACTTAAATCAGTTTTTACAACGTCATAAGTGGGCTCACCAAAATCCAGAACCAACCATAGGCAGCATAGTTCTTATAAAAGAGGATGATTTGCCTCCTGGCAAGTGGTTGCTCGGGAAAATAGAGCAAAAACATCCTGGCCCCGACGGAATCACGCGAGTAGTTACTGTGCGAACCAAGTACTCTTTGATCAAGAGGCCTGTTAATAAGTTGGCTATACTTCCTATAGCAACTTAATTTTTACATTGATAACTTTGCTTGTTTTTTGGTTGTTGAATTACATTTATTGTTATTAATAGTAGGTACGCATCTAGATCATAAGAGTTAGAAAATTGTTTTTGTTTGTTTTGTATACTTGTTATAAGTTTGTATGTGTTATTGGATTAAAATATTGTATTGAAACCATATTATTAGACTTTCTGCATGGTGGGCGGTGTAATTTTAAAGAAGAACATTCTGTAAGATGTCCTTGGTGGGCGGAATGTTAAATATTTTATGTACTATAAATGTTTACCCGTCGCATCCCTAGATGGCGTTACGCTAATAAAAGACGCGCTATGGTTTCGTTACATTCATTTGGTTAGGTTTGCGATTATTTATTGTGTTGTCAGTGAGCAGCGCAACTATCGGAATTGAAGTGAACTAAAGTGTAATACGTGTACTAGAATAAACGGGAGTGAAGTTCATTCGTGGTATTATTTCGGTAGTTAGGTCCCTCCGTAGACCCTCGGTTTAAACACCCTCTCATGATCTGACTACTATGGAGTATGGAGTTTAAGAGACTTTGACCTCCGAGTTTGTTTCGGATGTTTCTTTTCTGAATATTCAGCTAAGAAAAACCAGCGCAATTTTTTGCTATAAGCTAAAATAATAATGACGTATAAACATGTGCTATTTTAAATTGTATTGATTCAGTGTAAATTTGAAGAGTCCCTACCTCATAAGGAACAGCCAACTGGCAGACGGACAGACGATCAGTGAAAACTAAAATGATATTAAAAAATCATAAAACAACTTCTTTCAAACCAAAAGATAACAAATACAAAATCCTAGAAACATTAGATACAAAACAAATGTACCGAAATTTAATTATCGAGATAAAACGAGTATTTGTAAAGGAGCGGGGTTAAAAATGGAAGTATGGGGTGGCAGCTGACAAATTGAAGTTGTACACTCGAGGGCTGAAATTTGCATACACGGCAGTATTGTATTGTTGTTTGAGATGTAGGCGAATAGCGATTTAGAATTGGTTGAGCTGCTAGCGAATTTGGACTTTAGTGGTAGAGGGCAAGCGTGAATTGACCGACTCAGGAAAAGAATCCTGCAGGAGATCTACGGAATCAACGGATCAAACAGATAATCAACCTCGGTTCATTTAATAGGCAAGATGACAAAAAAAAAGTAATTAGTCCGTCAGTTAGATAATCAAAAAATTTGGGACACTTATTTTTTCTTTTTTTTCGTAAACAGAAAATGACGACAATACAGCGCGTTGAAGTTTCGTGAAACGTCACACCTTTGTATAATTTTTACTGAGGAGTGACGTCACAAGCCCCCTCTCCGGAACTTTGATGCTCTTTATTTTTGTATTTTGTTATTAATTTGATCAAGCAAAAAATATGTGTCCAATATTTTTGGACTGTCTAAAAGACGGACTAAACAGAATGTCATTCTTTTGATGTAGTCAATATCCCTATTGTATTATTTGATAATGCAGTTCACGCGTAAAATTGCATATTCATAATTTTAATGGTATGGTTATAAAGATTTTATAACGTGAAATAAACGTCATTTTTGTAAGTCGTTACATGGCAAACTTGGCACTTGATGTTAAACAGAAGAAAAATAAGTTGAAATGTCTCGTGTGCCTACGCAGATTTTCTATAATCCATATTTATCCAGATATTAGAAACACTAACATAGATTTAATAGCACTTAACAATAAAAGCATATTTTTGTATGAACGAAACCTTTACATATGTTTACCAATGATATCTTTAACCCGGATCAGTCAAACGAAACGGAAAATAAAAGAAAAGGTTTTTATAATTTTTACTGACCAAATCTAAGGTTTTAGGTCTTCCTAGGTTAGTCAAGAGAGAATCACGATAACATTGACGATCAGAACGTCTAACAAAATCCAGCTCCATCAACAGTCATTCACTTCTTTTACAAAAACCACCCGCTCTCCTTTAAACCCCAAAAAAAAAAAACCTTCCCGCTATACTCTTCTCTTTTACACCCCACCCGCCTTTGACGGGTACGTTTCGATTGTAAATTTCAGCGCAAACCGTTGTTGTTATTGGTGTCTTGTTGGCGAGCGCCCTCAGCGCACTAACTGTGCCGTCAGAGGCGTCACTTAGCGCTAGTATATTGGCAGGAGATTGCTCGCCGATGAGAACTCGTGCTGCCATAGCTTAGGTTAAACGAGTTGCGTCAAAGTAGGGTTTCATAAAGTAGCTTAGTGGGAATTTCATGTGCTATTTTTTGTGGTTAATGATCGAATAAAAACGTTTTTTCGTGTGGTAAAATTTGTAGCAAATTGAGTACTATATTTCCTAGGAAATTTAGAATTAGTTTCCATGAATTACAAATTCATTTTTTTGGTCAAATCAGGCTGGGATTGAGATGCTCTCTTGATGAGAAAAGCACACAAATTTGAGTAGACTTGCTACCCTAGACAAGTGGCATTGTAAAATAGTTTGTAATTTGACACCCCCATACGTTTAACAAACGATTCTTTTCTACAATCCACTTGTCTAGGGCCTGTTCAGGCAGTGGAAACATTTCTTCATCAGTATCTATCGGATAATCTCTCTCGTTTCAATAGGCGAGATGACAAAAAAAAAGTAATTAGTCCGTCAGTTAGATAATCAAAAAATTTGGGACACGTATTTTTTCTTTTTTCTCGTAAACAGAATATGACGACAATACAGTGCGTTGAAGTTTTGTGAAACGTCACGCCTTTGTACAATTTTTACTCAGAAGTGACGTCACAAGCCCCCTCTCCGGAACTTTGATGCTCTTTATCTTTGTATTTTGTTATTAATTTGATCAAGCAAAAAATATGTGTCCAGTATTTTTGGACTGTCTAACAGACGGACTAAACAGAATGTCATTCTTTTGATGTAGTCAACATCCCTAATCCGTTGTTGTTATTGTCCTGTTGGCGAGCGCCCCCAGCGCACTAACTGTGCCGTCAGAGGCGTCACTTAGCGCTAGTATATTGGCAGTAGATTTCTCGCTGATACGATGGATTAATTACAAGTAAATCTTGTAATTAACATAAGTCTTCCAATTCACCTTGAGCGCACGTGGTTGCCAATACTCGAGCTTTATATATATGAGAAGAGGCCTTCTTCTTGCAATGAGACCATTATATACTAGTCTTATTATTTTATAGATACTAGTCTATTTATCAAAGAGTGATGTGAGCTTTCAATGTAACGCTAAGTCATTTTATCTAAACGTCAACAAATCAATAGTTTTTTTATATGGAAGACAAGAAAAAAGAAACAAATGTTCGATATTTTTAATTTAAGACTCATTTCAGCGTACAATATATTGAGTGTGCAAATTTTTTACCATTCGATATTATGAACAATCGAGTATTTGGAAATTAACGCCTGCCGGGGTTGCGGAATGTGTATAATAGTTACCGTGACCCTGGAACATAAAGGGCAATCGAAGGAACATGAGTGGGTTTTAGTCAGTAAGAGTCTGACACGCCCTCCCGCCGCACCCAAGACGGTAGCAGTCATTGAATGATTTCCCACACACCAAAAAAAAATTATTTGGAAATTCATCTTGAAGCTGTTGATCAAATTGTTCATCATTTCGATTATTTAACTGGGCAACCATAGATTACATACACCTATAGAAATGAGCACTAGAACCGAGTTTGACCATGTCTCACAGTAGTCGACATAATCTCAAGATTCCAAAAAGAAGGTAACAGATCTCAATATTTAATCCCATCTTACAGCCCATCCACGTTTTTAAATTAAACAAGAATGTTAAAGCAATAAAATGAATATAAAGAGTAATATGAAGCCATAAAATCCACGGAAGGCGCACAATAGAAATAACGGGCGGAGCATGATATACAACGTTATATGCGAATAATACTCGTAACGTGAGAATTAAACATTTATGTACAATATTATGTACACTTGCGACATTCTAGCATTTTTTTTATAACATTGTAGTAATATAAAAAATGAGAAACGGTAATCTGATCCCACTCTACACAAGAGCTTGTATATAATTTATATATATATATATATAGATATTATATAATTTAAATATAAAACTAGCTTTTGCCCGCGGCCTCGCTCACGTTAGAAAGAGACAAAAAGTAGCCTATGTCAATTTTTATTCCTTCAACTATCTGCGCCTTAAAAATCACGTCAATTCGTCGCTCCGTTTTGCTGTAAAAGACGGACAATCAGACAAACAGACAAACACACACACACACACTATCCCATTTATAATAGTTTATATTAGTATGGATTATGAAAGTAACTCTGTCTGCTTGTGTGTTATGCTTTCTTGGATATACTACAGAACCGAATTAAATTGAATTGGTCCGAAATCTTAAAAATAAGTTGTATATATTTTTTACCATTACGCGGCCGAAGGCACTACCAAAAGCTAGTTTTAAATAATTTACACCCAGACTCAGAACAAACAAAATGCTCATCAGAAATTGATTTGTCCTGGATGGGAAACGAACGCAAAACTTGTCACTAGACCAACTTAACAGTCACATAAAAAGCAGTTGAAAAATATTACTTAAAAAGTCGTACGACTACTTCCCCTGTTCCCTACATGTCTGTGTGGAATTACATCGTCATTCCGTCTGCATGGCAACACCACAAAAGACGAGTATAACAAAAAAAAGTAGCAAATGAGGACTTATTGTCTATTGCTCGTTATTTTTCAATATCGTAGCTTCGTAGCTATAACGCTACGTAAATCCGTAGCTCTGTAGCAGCGTAGCGCTACGCCGTAGCGGTGCTACGATTATCAGAATTACGTTTTAATATTAATCTGTGTAGTTTGAATGTTATGGAATATTATAAAATTTAGTTTCAGGTATTTTATAACAGAAAATATTGGTTGTTACTAACATTTTACGTATTTCTGCCAGTATTTGTATTTTAAATTGTTGAATTGAAATTGTATTTTTAAAGCTAGCTGTATTGAAATAAATTTTTTTAGACGACTAATTCAATTAGATAACTTGGCAATCAACTACTACAAAATTAAATAATCTGTGATACTTGGGAATAATTTGAATAATGCCTCGAGCCGAGAAGTTCTAAGGCCAATTTTCTTATGTTAAGTTTGATGCAGAACAGCAGAATAGTTGCCTTTTGGTCAAATAATAAATGCCCATAGCCCAGTAGTTTTTGTGAACATTTGGTCTTGTATATGTGTCTGGTATATATTGACGACGTTATTTTTTTAGTTTAACCTATAACTGGATTGGATTTTGACATTCAGACAACGAATTTTGCCGCCGCTAAAATATTACCGCCTTCAAAAACTTACAAAATGGAAACCATTAATTTGGGATTAAGATTTGGGAGAACGGTAAAAATATAACTTTATTTATTTACCTTACTTAAAAAAAAATAGATTCTCTATTATAACAATAAATGATTCCTTTCTTAGTATGTCAGTATTTTTAACCGCTAACTGAGACCAAACCTTCCCCGACAATAAATTCAAGTTGTTTAAAACAATTTCCACGTGCGCACGAGTAGGTGTTGACCTAGAATAGCAGTTTATAAGACCATCACGTATTACACTCGCTTCTAGACCAAGAGCTAGAACGGCCACACTTACGTCATCTTGTGTGGGTAAAATTATGAGGCTGAAGATTGAAAAGGTGCGTCGACGTGCGTTAGTGTTCCACGCGCGCTTCAAAGAGAAGTCAGCACGAGAGGGGGCCCAACACGGCCAACGCCTGCCGGGGTTGCGGAATGTTTACAATAGTTACCGTGACCCTGGAACATAAAGGGCAACCGAAGGAACATGAGTGGGTTTTAGTCGGTAAAAGTCTGACACGCCCTCCCACCGCACCCAGGACGGGAGCAGTCATTTGATGATTTTCCACTCCCCCCAAAAAAAAAGATAGAAAAGGTTAATACTGGCCTGAAAAACTTAATTATTTTTCAGGTGTTTGTTGGTACTATTTTATTATACTAGGAGAATTAGTTTATTTTAAAATTTTAGGATATTTATTTATTAATAATTAAATAACTATTTTTTGTACACCACTCGCTACTGTACGGCGAAGACGAACGTCTCGCGACTTAAGGATCTTAGACTATAATATTAATCTTGTTGGTTACAATGTGCACGTTTTTACGATGTGTGAAATTGTTGCGATAAATAATGTTACTGGTTTTTGTTATAAAAGTTTATTTAACTCGCCTTATTTTACCTACTTATTGACAAACTTTTAACATTTATTGATTTGCATTTGAATATTTCATTCACTAATTGACGTTCGATTTAATTTCGAAAGAAAAAATATCATTAATTTCGTTGAGCGGTTGAGCTAATGATGCTGAAACACGCGTCATGTTCGTGTTCGTGAATGGGGCTCTCAGATTAGATTAGCCATCTGTTAGCTGTCATGACGTCAATAACTAAATACATAGTAATGGTCATGATAACTACATTACTATTTATTATTTATTTTCTTTGGATTTT
Organism: Athetis lepigone; assembly: GCA_033675125.1. Lineage (NCBI taxonomy): Eukaryota > Metazoa > Arthropoda > Insecta > Lepidoptera > Noctuidae > Athetis > Athetis lepigone. Next base: position 1,483,533 of record CM066222.1, on the reverse strand, counting down.
GCTCAGCTGTTTTGTGCTAAGTGCAAAGATCCCAGTTCGTGATTAAAAAGCACCCGAAATATATCCTTACGATTCAAGTTTGCTTCGTAACTTAATAAAACGGTTTAGTGAGCTATTCGATAAAGTTTATTTGTCAAATTATTAAAAAGTTGTTGAGTGTTTTTTTTTATATTTAAGTTAAAGTTTTACAGCAGAGTTTCATATTTCTATATTAATCCTTCGAACACACGTGATTTGAGACACAATAGAAAGACAATAGCAGCCCAACAGCCGGCTGTCGGTTGGTTGTTGAAAGGTTAATACTATACCTTACATTACACACATAAAAAAAAATACACACATATAAAAATGCCTATACATTATACCTTACACTATTGTGGGTATTTAATATCAAATATATAATTCATATATATAATTCATTTAAAGATAAACTAGCTCAACCATATTTTAGACTGTCCAAAGTAAATACATCTTTCATGGGGTACTGTGTTAAATGTTACAACAAAATTCCTTGTGATATATTAAAACTAAACGAAAGGAAAACATATATTAAGAATAAATTATGTCAACAAGCATATTATAAATTGGAAGATTACATTCAATATAAAAATGCTTGGAAACATGCTGGTCCAGCTCCATAGGATATTTCATCCACAGTGTAGACAAAACCAAACTGGTGGCTAATTAAAACTGATAATGATTAACTACTTTTACTTTTACAATTATAAATTAGACACAATTCTTTTTTCTAATAGTTGGAAGCGCTGGCTCACACATTATTTTTAATTTTTTGAGGAAGGTAATTTATTTGTAAATGTGTTACACTAAATGTTCGTGAACTTGATTAGCTTCCATTTCCTAATTACTTTTAATTTTTATTATGTTTATATACTCTTTTGACGGAAATGGTTTTGACATTATATACATTCTTCTCTTCACATTTAACAATGTACAATTAATAATATTGTAACAACATTATTTTAAAAGAGTAAGTATGGAGTTTCTTGCCCATTCTTCTCCATACGTAACAACATTTCCGAATGGGCGGTAGATTCACTTTTGTTTATAAGTATGACGTTTCAAAGTGCCTTTTTTGGCCTAATGGAAATAAATGATTTGACTTTGACTTTGACATACAATTTGTTTTGGCCGTTTATTGCTTTTGACAACAGTATGTCGAAAGCAGCAAAATTGCTGTTCACATTATCTAGTCGATTAGCGATAAAAATGAAACAGGGTACATTTGCTAATACAGCAAGTAAAACCGTAGCCCATATTCTCAAAAAAAGATCCATACATAAAAACTCTTTTAAACAAACAAGCACGGCTTCGTCTTTCGTCAGCTTTATTATCTAATTGTTTGTATTTATCTACAATACGCTGCGTTACCGTTTATGTTGGCAAAGACATGACATAGGTCTCGCGGCTCTGGGATCTTAGACTATTACCTTAAGCTTTCGAACACACAGGATTGGAGACACAATAGAAAGACAATAGTAGCGTGACAGCCGGCTGTCGCTTGGTCGTTGAAAGGTTAATCTTATTGGTTAAGATATGCACACTTTTACGATGTGTTAACTGATTTTTGCCCGTGACTCCGCGTACGTTTAAAACAAATACAATTTTTTTTATTACACAAATCATGGCTTGTGACAAAATTTCATAATACTGGGTCAAAATATGAGGCGTAAGTGGACGTATCTTTTAATTGTGTTGACTTAATTATGTTTTGGAATTTTTCACAGCTACCAAATACTCAATTGTTGATATTTATTTAAACTAGATTTCTTATTGCGTATTCAAAGAGTTAAGTATTCAGACAGACAACAGATGAACTACAAAATGATGTAGAAGGGATCTCTTTTTACATATTATCAAGCACGGAGCTTTCAAAACAAGTCACATTCACAAAATCACGTACCTAAAAAAACTCATAACCCATTCCCTCAGCTCGATAAAAAACAGTCTCAACAAACAAACACGTTGTCATCTTAAAAAATATCAAAATTAACAGATCCCAAAATCCTGGCGAAACAATTACTTATTCCGAACAGGAGCATGCAAAAACATCACGCGCTACCAAATCTCTTCCTCATGCGTTCGTGGAATCACAAACATGAAGCGAAAAATTGAGAGAAAGCTTGTATTGTTTCTGAACATTAACTCGATGTGAAATTGTTTCGTGATGTTTGGTTCGCGCTACGGGGGTGCAAGTAGTGATGGGAGCGGAGTGTTACTAGTATGGTGAAAAAGTCGCGTCGTTTTGTTTTGGTTAGCGAGTAATATAACTTAGGAATTTATTACATCATGTAGTTGACTATATTATAAACCGGTAAAACGATGGGATGGCTTAATGTTAAAAGCGTAAGAGGATAATGGTTTCAAATTCCAAGTAAGTACCAAAGATTTTTTTTAAATCTGACTAAAAAAACCCGGACTAAATCACCAATGCGCTTTGAGCAAACATTACGATCAATGTTCGTGTCTTCTCTGTATGAGGAAAGGCCTATACCTCACAGTAGAATCGTGATGGGCTGGCAGTATTATTATGAAAACATTAAACTTAATAAAATATTAAACGTCGATTATAACGTCAAAATATCAAAACGCTCCTCTTAAACAAATGACAATGTTAATTAGTCCTCCCACTTATTAAAGCAAGTAAACCTTTAATAAAAGTATATTATCTAATAAAATTAAATATGTTACAGCTATATTTAGCTTACCTAACAAAGGCTTTATGTAAAGCAAGGCTAAAAATAGCCTTTACATGTTCATTACCATACTAATTAGGTAAATTGTGTTAAATTGTTACGACGCCTGCCTTCCTGCGTAAAATGACACCTACGCGAAATGAGGCGTGATTGAAATGGGTTTGGATAATCATTTTTAGGGTTCCGTGGGCCACAATGAACTGATTTTAAATTCTCTGTCTGTCTGTCCTTTTGAGGCTTAGATAAGTGACTTCTAGATTTAGAACGCTGTAATTTGGCGTAGGTTTTTTTATTGTCGGTCGACTTGCTCTCAATTCGTTTTGCTAGTTTTATGTAAGTTCCCTTCATGCACAGAACATTGAACAGTAAAATAAAATATAAATTAATAAAAACCTAAATTAAAAAAAAAAATATTTATTTAAACTTCACAAATGTACATTTGTGGTTGTGGACTTAATGCCTTATCTACACTTCAGCAACAAAATGAAAACAAAAACCAAATATTAAAATTAAATTTAAGTAGGTAGTTAAAATGGGTAAAAAACATGCAAAGTTACTCTTTCAAAGGTTTAGAAAAGAGATATAAAAGCTCCTCATACTTCGATGAAAAAGGGTCCATAAGAGAAGGCTGCTGTCCACCGATTATTGTCGAGATTTTGTAAACTAGTCAAAACAAAATAAGGCCCACCATGTTATTTGTCTGTCATTGAATAGTAATAATGTTTATCTGGTTTTTATGCATAGATGTGCTTAAACTAAGGATGCTGATGTCACACCAAACTCTAATTGCGCAATTTAGATTGTTAAATTTACATTTTACCTTTAATGTCGTCCTTTTTAACTACACACTCCCTTACTTAATTTGAAAATTCACTCCATTCTAAAATTACAACTCCGGCAACCATTAAAAATTCCTCCCAATTACTCGCTCTGTTGGTCTTGCTCACGCGTCAATCAAAATATTACATTATGTACGTTCGCTTACATTATGTTCGTGAGACACGATGCCTGTATAATTTTGTATGTTATTCAGGACATGTCGACCCGACAGATGGATTATTATAAAGTTATTTTAAAGATAAAGGATTGGGGAGTTTGTTGGTGACTGATGGATAAACTGGTTGATTAAGTGATTCATTATGAATGTAATTATAGCGTCTTACTAATAACCGCTGTATAAAGTTATGACAGGTTTATACGTCAAAAAATGTATGGTTACACAGGCTTTATTCATGACATAACTTTACACAGTGATTATTAATAAGGGCATTAATGCTTGTGTTTTTTTAATTTTTGTATTAAATTAGGTATTAATTTAATTAATAAAAATAATAAAAAGGTTCTTAGTTAAATTATCTACATATAATTCAAACATCTAATATGACTGAGTTAAAACTACAGTACTTCTAGATTTAAATTTATTATATTTTTGTATATACGAGTACGAGTACATGCGATTTTTTTGCCAAAAATATCAAATGAATTCGCACTATAAAATAATATATTATGCCAGACCAAAATTTTAAGGTTGACATGAATTTATTATAAGCAATCTTAAATAAACATGTTATTAAAATAAACTAACAAATATTCACAATCATACAGAGATGAAGTTTATATTTCAAACGTTTTTTTAGCTTTGTTGTTAATCTCACTGCCTGTCAAATAATTTTTTTGTTTTGCTAAACGAAATCTGCTTTTTGCAGACATATTTTTTCGCTAAAAATGCGTCCGTAAATAGTAAAAAACTGGATTAAATTATTCTATGCCCCGAAAGCCTAGCTGCAGCCTGATGCAAACAGGCCTTAACACAAATCTACAAAGCTGTCAATACTGCCAGCGGACCCGTCACTTTTATCGAATTTTCCGATTCAAGTAATCGGAACAAATTATGAAAACACACAGCTGTGGGGCGTGTTTTAAAACGCTGCGTTTTTTTTAATGATATTTATTTTACAAATTGGTTAAAAATAACTTTTACTCGATCTTGATTTCCTTTATTTGTTTTTAGGGTTTCATAAGAGTTGCTTCTAAGCCTCCACAGTTGAACCGTCCCTCTGCCAGCGGGCTGCTGTTTCATGAACCGTAATAGGTAGAGAGTTGATTTTTCTACAGAATGTGTGTATCTATTGACACTTACTCATTAGTCTTAATATTGTAGGTAGGAAGACTTCTTTTGCAAGTCCCATTTTATATCAAAGCAGTTTTGATTTTTGGTTTTAAAATATTTTAAAATTATTAAAACATTTGCTAAGTTATTAAAAAAAGCTTTTGATCATCGATTATATGGGAGCTGTAAAAATCAAGGAAGATAAAATTGCTTATGTGGTGAAAGCTTATGGCAAATAAATGATTCTATTCTATTCTATTCTATTCTAAAGCTTAATACAACTTACCAAATTGCATCGGTTCAGTAGTTTAGTTGAAAATAAAAATTACTAAATAAATAACTCAAAAATAAATCACAAGTCGCGTCTCCCCTCCCACTCCCCTCCCGTATGTTACCCTTATGAGCACCGCACTGTCACATCGCATGCAATTACCGTCGTCTGCACCCTGACAGCCAATCACTGCGCCTCTGTTGTTCACTGTACTGAATCTTGTCACTGTTCATAATGGGTAAATGAGATAATGATGGATTTATTTTGCACAACTTTGCTTGGCGTTTAATTCTTTGAAATATTAATCACGCTACTATTATGAATGTAAAGGTTTTGTATGTATGTGTTCGTTTGTTACTCTTTTACTCAAAAAATATTAAACTCATTTCGATAAAACTTTACAGCAATATAGCTTATACACTATATTAACACATAGGCTATAAAACATAACGCTATGTCCTACGGGAGCAAAACAATAACAAAAATCTAACATAACGCGAGTGAATCGGTGGAAGACGGCTAGTTGTCGCATAATACATGAAAATTTATGTTTTGTGTGAGAGATCTGTCTTAAGTAGTAGCTAGATTTTTTAAACAACCTATAGCTTCTGTTGTTCAGTGTACTAAATCTCGTCACTCTTCATAATGGGTAAATGAGATAATGATGGATTTATTTTGCACTAGCTTTGAGAGGGTGTACACTTTGATTATAAACATTATAATCAAAGGATTTAAAGTACAAGTTATTATATTGTATGAGTGATTTGTTTTTAGCTAGCATATAGAAGTGAGTTCAAAATTTAGTCTAAACCAAAGAAATTTGGTGTAAAGATTGTTTGGAAATTTAATGTCTGTCGACGAACAGTCCAATCGGTCTTTGGAGAACGGTTGTTGAATCATTTTTATTTCGTGACTTTTCTTGCAATCGCTTATTTTTCTCCACAAAACTTTCAAAATTCGAGCATGTGAAAATTCCATGTGTGAGAAATCTCAATTACTTACTATAACAAATACATTTGGCAATAACACAAATACAAACGCTCTTGCTCCCTAAAATATACTGAAATAACTATCAAACTGAAAACTAGAAAATTGCTGCAAACGAAGTTATGACGTCATATTGCACCGCGAGGTGGGTGTCACGTACTTCACGAAATTGTCTACTCATTACACTCTTCGGCCAAAACTAGACATTGCTGGACACAGCAACTTGCTGGGTCCTGCAAAACACCTTACTGTGAGCTGATTGGTACATAAAATTGAAACTCTTCCTCTAACTACATACACTTGTATCTATACTTGAGCCAAATTCGATAAAGAATAGAGGTAAACAAACCGTTGCTTAGTTTTTTAAAATAACGAGTTAATATGCATGTTGTTTGAGTGACTCTAGTAAAATATGCTGCAATAGGACTTTTTAATAAATAGTTAGCGTAAAAAAGGGCGATAATCATGTAAATAATAGAAGATTTGTAAAAGTTAAGTTGTGCTAACCCCATATTGGTTTGTTTACCTGTATTCTTTATCGAATTTGGCTCAAGTATAACTATAATAATTTTTGCGCCACATTTGAAACTGTGGCAAAGTAAATGTTGGATATACGCTGCCTTTGAAAAGCCTTAAAAGAGCGTCAGTCGCTGTATCTACATTTATTTTTTATTTTATTTATTAATAAAGTTTACCAACAATTGTATACACTTAGTAACAAAAAACATAACACAAATACAAACAAAGAGATAACAATGTAACAATTACTTATAGGTAAACTCCACGTGTACATCTAGACTGTAACATTCTTATAAAACTAAATTAAGTTTAAAAATGAGAGAAATATATATATAAAAAAGTAAAATCATTTTTTTTTAAACATAATAAGAGGGTATTTTTCATTTTGCCGAGAGTGTCGTGATAAATATCTATTTGGTCGCTACATTGGTTTATAATTTTGCATAATCGTGAACATGGGGAGTTACTACCAAGAATCGTTTTCCTAAAAGGAGGACAGAGTGGTGTGATAGGATTGCGTGGACACCTAGGGGGGACACGGAATTTAAAAAGAGACAATAACTGGGGTGAGTCTAAGTTGTGTGTGAAAATTTTGCATGCAAACATTGCATCATTAATGTGTCTGCGATTAGCTAAAGTTTTCATGTTGAAGTGACTTAACCTGCTATTATAAGATTTAATTGTTTTAGCTATACCATTGGAGAACGCTAAGTGCCAAAGAAAGCGTTTTTGGATACGCTCTAATCGCAGAGAATGAACTGCATAGTGAGGTCGCCAGACTACACTGCAGTACTCTAAAATATTACGGACAAGGCTATTGTAGAGTAAAATTTTTGTTTTGTTACTTTTAAATGATTTACAATTCCGTAATACAAAACCTAGCATTTTAGAGGCCGTTTTTATTATTTTATCCATGTGAGGAACAAACGTCAGTTTTTTGTCGACAAGGACACCGAGGTCACGTATGGTGTCGACTTCATTGATTTTATTATCGCCAATAGAATAATCCGAAGATATTATGTTTTTGTTACTTTTCCGCGAAAACTTTATGTGGTAACACTTTTTAATATTAAGATACATCTTGTTCTTAAGACACCATTGTACAAGTCTGTCAAGGTCATGCTGCAGATGTAATGCATCTTCGCTGCAGGTAACTGATTTTACTGCCTTTAGGTCATCAGCATACAAAAACACTCTAGAGTGGTGAAAGCAGTTGGTGATGTCATTTATAAAGTAAACACATGGTGACAGTTACGTCCTATCGTCTTAATATCTAAAAACAGTTCTCCTTTAAAAGTGCGCTTAAAGTCAAATCACCAATCACATATATCCAGAATGTTCTTGGAGTAAAAATATATGATAAATTACATGAAATTTACAATGGTTCTCATTGAAAAAAAAACATAAAATAACAAAATTCCCTCTCGATAGAAAAAAAAAAACTGGAAGTTACCTCCTATATATTCTCGTATCTCCGATATTTCATTTTATTTTTCCGTTTTGTACTCGTTTTGGCCATGACTATTGCGATTTCATAATTAAAAAGGTCATCAAATATAAGGGAATCATTTCAAAAAACACTTTTGGTGCTTAAACTTTCGGTGACTGTGTGTTCTCACAGTTTTACGACCAGACTGACGTCTGTGGCCACCTTATGGATATGTCGCAGTCATCTGGTTAAATCTGCTATTTGATTGTATGACTAGCGCGTTCATTGAATGACGACATTTAATTGAACGACTAAAGGACAACTCGTGAAGTTGTTTAATGTAACGTCCAACGACTTGACTGAACGTCATTTAGCACTGTCGTTAAATGGGATATAGCTGACTTTGTACCGTTTGTTTAGGGTGAACATAAGTTCGCAACTTAAAAACTTAACTTCCTTAACATAACGAAAATGAGGACATGACATGCAGACCTTATTATGATTTTAATTTAAAAATAAAATCTTTAAAAGTAGCCTACGGCGGCGTATTAATAGGTAAATTTATGCTGACACACTATTTTATTACGAATTAGTCAAAAAAATATCAAGACAGTGCTATCTGCGTGAGCATAATTATTTTACGCCAAATTTGTTTTAGTGACTACTAACGCCGCAGTGAGAAAAAAATGAACTAAATTTCAATCACCTGACTGATTCTACGTCCGCTCTGTTCAAAGGGCTATGTTACAATCAGCTATCAAGTTGGGCGTTGAGTGATGCTTGTTTAATCAACGTTCGGCCTAGCCATTCAATTAAATGTCGTCATTCAATAAACGCGCTAGTCATACAATCAAATAGCTAATTCAACCAGATGACTGCGACAGATACACGTATTATGTAATAAAAAATTAAAAAATGCTTAAAAGATTTAATTTAATTTATATTTAATGATACATTGTTTTTATTCGCTTCTCGTAATTTTCACAATTTTTTCAATTTTATTTTTAATGTTTTTATTTGTTTCTTTTTAAAGATGTTTAATTTGTTTTTGTTAGCTTAGCTGTTAAACTATGCATGCTGTGGTCTCCTATAAGTGATGGGGTACACCAACTAAATACCTAGTTTAAGTTTATATATTGTTACGTTTACTTCTTAGTTGGAGATCCTAAATAAATAAATAAATAATCACGTTGCGGGAACTGCAACCATATTTCAATCTAAATCTTTGCCACAATAATATTGCACGTTTTTAATAAATCTTCATCTCTCCAGGATCGCGGAGGCTGGTCGCAGTGGAGCGAGTGGTCGCTGTGTTCACGAACGTGCGACGGCGGCGTGTCACGACAACTGCGGACGTGTTCCTCGCCTGCGGGCTGTCGGGGCGAGCCTGTGCGGTACAAGATCTGTAATATGCAGGTGAGATTGGGTTATTATTATGGTTAGCAAGTTAGGGCTGTCCTTGGATCGCTTACCTTGGTTTAAGCCATGGTCAAGGAGAGAGGGAATGGACGCACCGTCACATACTCCTAAGAAACGCTTGGTCAATATAGAAACATGATTAAAACGGATAGGTTAGGTTAGGTTAGAACTGCGACCACACAACGCACGAAGGCAAGCAGGCACCAGATTTCCTTTTTTGCATAATAAATTTATGACTTGGAATGTCATACAAAATTATTTTTATGATTAAAAAAATTATGCTTGAAAACTATGCTAAAGCCTGCTATGACAATAAATTGTAACGCCTAGTAGCAAAAACATGATTTTGAATTCCGACGGAATAAAAACTATAACATTATATTTGATTAATCATCTAGACAATCTAGAACTGTTGGGGTCAGCTAACAATGAATATATTAACACATTGAACGCCGACTCAACTTTAGTAGTTGTTCCGTTTGGGCCGTGGAGCTCACCGGTGACCGACAGCAATACTACCCGTTCAGGCCGTGGGGCTCACCGGTGACCGCGCGACGGACTCGTGTTTGAACTCAATTTTCTCGCTGGAGGACACAGTGCCGGTACGAAACTACATTGAGCGTGCCCGGCGCGGCCCTGGAGAACAGTTTACGCATACTAGCTCGTTTCGACACTAAGTATAAAAAAGACTATGTTGATTTTTTGGCTAAGTATACAAGATGTGGTTTTAAAATAAAAGAAGGTTTACAAAATATATGGTTTATTAGAAAATATTTAAAAACCGTTTTATTATACGTTAGGCAAGCACTTATTTTTACGCGCAGCCCTTCCGGGGAAGGGCGCGGGGTGTGACCGGCGCCGCGACCCCCGCGGCCCCGCGCGAACGAAATGCAGATTTCCAACGGCGTGCGCCGTGGTGGTCACCGGTGGACGTCAGCAATTATTTTGTTAATTCTTTGGATAGTAATAAAAAATAATTATTTAGATTGAGGTTTTTGGCTATTTTGAACCATATGGGCCAATTAAATATAATGTGTAAAATTTGTTGAAATCGTAAATTGGCGTCAGCCCATAGGAAAAGTATAGAGGTGGTCACCGGTGACCACCACGGCGTTCAATGTGTTAAGGAAAATTATGCTACATTCGTAGGTCCAACATAAATAAGCTTAATATTTCACCAGCACAAAAACAAACGCATTACTCGCTATCGAAACAATCAAAGTGTCGCAGCGTCGGATAATTACGTCTTGTATACTGGCGGCCAAAATAAATGGCGCGTAAACTTAATAAAACTGTTTAGCTCTAAGTTATGTTTCAGCATAATATTTTTCCCAGTGGGAGATCGGTGCTGCATCTTGTATCTTTACTTGATTTAGATTTGAGCGGTTTAGAAACTATGACCTTACGTTCGCTAATTGGACAATAGATGTTGTATTCGAACTATAACTGACATTCTACATCGCGATATAAGAGTTTAGGTAGAACTGTCTGGTAATAGTTTACCAAAAACAAACAAAGTCTGGTCAGAAAAAGTTCTCTATTCAGTCTCGAAAAAAATATTATTAATATTATGTTTACTTAACTATTAGAGCAAGATCTTTAGGAGTCTAGCTTATAACAATACTAGCTTTTGACCGCAACTTCGTCCGCGTGGAAGAATAGTTACCTTTCCCGGGGGATTACTGGGACGAAAACTATCCTATGTATTTTCTCGGGTCCCAGACTATATCTGCACCAAATTTCATTGAAATCGGTTTAGTGGTTTAGGCGTGAAGAAGAGACAGACAGACAGTTACTTTTGCATTTATAATACTAGTACGGATTTTCTCAAAAACTGTTCTAAGTAATCTATAAAATGAAAACAAACAACTCGGTATCGCGAAAATCAAAGTGTCGCAGCGTCGGATAATTACGCCTTGTACACTAGCGGCCGAAATAAATGGCGCGTTAACTTAATGAAACTGTTTAGCTCGCCGTTCGTTTGTGGCGCGCTTAAATGATTAGTGGGCTCGGGTTTAGGCATCGGTGTGTCGTTTTGGAGGTTTTGGAGTATGGTGGGTAGAATTGTTTTGATGTAGTGGTGTGTTGTGGTTTTCGTTTGAGCGGTAATTGGTTTTTGGAGTAAGAGGACGAAAACACCGACTAGATGGGTGTTGTCTTCTGTGCTACCAGTCGGATGTTTTTGGGATTAAAAAAAAATGTCCAACATACCTTTTGTTGCGAGTTATAGAATTTGTCAGTTGTAATCCACATGTAAAGCGATAGATGTTGCTACAGGTTCATCAGGTAATTTTAGAAATATGAAAAAAATATTAGACATACTAATAATTTCACCACGAAACTTGCTTATATGTCGTCGTCGTAAAATTTCTTGTAAAAAAAATTGTGCCAATTATTGTGTTTTATGTTTCTCATTTTATTCTATCTTACAAAAAGATTTTTCAAATCCGAATGGGCGTTCTAAAGATATTATTGGTTTGCTTTGTTTTAATAAAATAACACCTACGCGGTTTAATACTAATTATTAATTAAGTACAGTATAATTTATTAGAATAGAATATCAGACATTAGTTTTCTGTTACCTAATATTATATTTTATTACATCATGCTCGTGAACTAGTTTTTCATCATTCAGGGTTAATATCAAAGTTAATATTGTTCATATTCTTCAACAACTTTCAGTTTCTGAAAATGGGCACTAAAAAGGCAGCCTGCATAAAACTTAAGAAATGATAACCGCGCTCCTATAAATCATAGTACCTACCCTCATATTTGTATAAAAATTTACAAAAACTGTGTGCTGGGCATACTATAGTGCCCAGCACATTGTCCCGAAGTGTACAATACGGGCAAAATATTGTCGGTACACTGTAGTTTTTTAATAAATAAATGCAGGACTTGCCTGTAAATGTGTTCTTTTGTTTCGTAATACAAGAATGATATTCTATTCTTATAACAATAGGCGAATCGTGAAAATAAATGTCGATGTATGTTCTCTTTAGAAAAACAAAAAAAAGAAGAAAAGCTTTAAAAAATTTTGACATTACATTCACATACGTTTCTTCAGGACCTGTCATTGATATTAACATTACAATTACTTAATTAATTCCGTAATTGTTAATGTTAGTAATTCCAGTGACTTGTCACACACCTACCTTATATACATATACTCCAAAATTATTCAAAACTTTTACACCAAATACGGTTACAATTTCGGATAGACTATTATTCGGAATATCCAAAACGACGTTATATTCCCCACCGTAGAACGAAACTATAACACTCAAAACTACGAGCAAACTAGAACTTTAAACCGATCGCTTCCGAAGTCGCGGTAATATTCAATTAAAAAGGACTAACTATCAATATATCGGAGCTATACGCTAACACAATCAGGAACAATTTAAAACGATAACTTTACAATATGATAGTGCAAATACTGGAGAATTGTTCTGAACACGCGAACTTTGTTTTTAACTAGATTAATGGAATGACTTTGCAAGGAACCACGAAGTGTACTTAGTTTAAGGTCTGTTAGATGATGTATAGGTATAGTAATAAAAAATATCTATTAGGATTTGATCCTTTACATGTAAAATATCATGATGGCCTTGTTAAGGCATTAAGAGCTTTGATGGCAAATATTTCTATAGTCAGCTTAAGCTTAGAGTACATAATGCAATATAAATTCACACTGTTGATTGCATGTGTCAGACCAAGAACTCATATCTTGTGAGAGAGATTAAGACGCCTTACCAATTCAGACCTCATGGTGTTTCAGAAGGCAGAAATCACAGCTCCTTATTAATATGGAACCATTTAAACTTTTGTAAGGCCGTATACAGAAAGAAAGCTGGAAACTTATAAGCGCTTGTCAGCGCTGGTCCGGTCTACACAAAGGAAGCAGGTTGAAGCAGACTAAGCAAAATGTCGGAATGATTTGCTTGCAGTTTTTATGGCAACGCCCAGCGCTGACAAGCGCGTGTTGAAGCTTGTCGGCACCGTTCAGTGCTTATCGGCGCGTGTTCATATATTTTCCTGCGCGGATTACCAGCGCTGACAAGCGCCCGCCGGCAAGCGCTTATAAGTTTCCAGCTTTCTTTCTGTATACGGCCTTAGACGTTAGTATAACTTTTGACGTGACAACGTCTTAAATTAGGTTGCGGCTGGGAGTCACTTATGAAAAAGTGTAACGCTCGGTAACGTTACGATGAGTCACCGAACGAGAGAGAGGCCCGCCGAATGCCTTGCGTCTCTCTCCCACTCAACTATGATCGGTAAAAGACGTTGTCACGTAAAATCTTCGCCCGTAAAACCGACTTTACAGGCAACCATTTTTTTATTAAAGAAATTACTTTTGTGACCAAACCAACACTTCCACAGATAACCTCTAAACAAACAAACTTCACTTCATTACAATATCAGTAAAACAAAACCTTTCACGGCCAAAGATTTCCCAAACTTCGCACTAGCGCTGAATAATAAATCAACAATAAAAGAAACTGTGTAACTACGTAACACGTAACAAGCAACTAGCAACACGCAACTATGTAACTATGTAACAATGTAGACAGAATCACATAGATTCAATTCCCGCATTGTCTTCGTTCGCCGCGGATCAGGCAAGCTGGAACCGTCCAACTTCGGTATAAGATCAGATAACTTTTTAGTTGCCTTATTGTATGGAGTACGGAGCGAGTCATCTTCTAATGTTTTCCTCTATCTTTAAGTGTTATGTAACGTTCCGCGTAACATTAATCGATTTAGTCTGAGCCTGAGTATTTCCTTAGTCATTATTTTTCAACTATTTTAAGGTCGTTTTCCCTCTAACCGAATCCAGAATTGTCAGCATTCTGACTTCGGACTACCAAAGTCAAAGATAAATAAAAGGACTGTCAAAGATGGATGTACGAATGACAAACGGAACCAACGGCCACTTTTACAATATTATGTAATGTCAATCAAGCCGAAGACCCATCTAATGTTAATGTTAAGTGAAAATCGCCTGTAAACATATGCAATACCATAGGACTCGCAGATATAAACAACGTCAAATTTCTTTTGCTCTACTACACCAAAATAATCATAATGATTATTTCCCCTGAATTGTAAAGGAGACTTGTGAAATACTTACGAAAAAAAATAAGTTCAATTCTTTTTTTTTTTTTTTTTTGGTGAGTGGGTAATCATCCAATGACTGCTTCCATCCAGGGTGCGGCGGGAGGGCGTGTCAGACTTTTACTGACTAAAACCCACTCATGTCCTTCGATTGCCCTGTATGTTCCAGGGTCACGGTAACTATTATAAACATTCCGCAACCCCGGCAGGCGTTGGCCCTGTTGGGCCCCTTCCTGTGCTGACTCCTGCTCTTTGAGGCGCGCTTGGAACACTAACGCGCCGTCGACGCAAGTTCAATTCTTAATATTTTTCACGTAAAACAATAATTACAAATGAAACTCAACACGTTACAGAAGGTAACAAACACTAATATTGATCAGGGAAAATTTAAAAAGGGTACATATTAAGCAACTCAGGAGCCAAAAACAAAAATTAAGTTAGACGCTAGACCCCTTTTAACAAAATTAGCGCCATCAAAACCTCGTTAGCACTATTGTTTATTAAAGAGAAGAGACAATGGAACATTATTTTATCATTTTCTGAATGCTACAGTTGTTTCTAGGTAATTCGAGGATAGCAGATGGTGTTTTAAAAGTTTTGAGCTGGAATCGGTTAAAACTGTATTTAAGATGGACGGGCACACATACAGACGTATACATAGTATAGTGCTAGTTCTATTTATTAAAAACAACCAATATCAACTTACATTTTTACCCGACTGCCGAAATGCCATAGATAGATAGATAGATAGAATATTCTTTATTGTACACCAATAGGACAAAAACAGTAAAGGACAACACAAACAAATATGCAAGAGTACAATAGGCGGCCTTATCGCTAAAAAGCAATTTCTTCCAGACAACCTTTGCCATAAGTATGTAATGTTCTCAATTTCTGAACTAGTTTGAAAAGGACTTTAATAATTATTATACTCAAATAATAAATAAATGAAAGTGTTCACATAGTGTTTAACCCTGCCGGGGTTGCGGAATGTTATGTTTATAACAGTTACCGTGACCCTGGAACATAAAAGGCAATCGAAGGAACATGAGTGGGTTTTAGTCAGTAAGAGTCTGACACGCCCTCCCGCCGCACCCAGGACGGGAGCAGTCATTGGATGATTTCCCACTCACCAAAAAAAAAAAAAAACATAGTGTTTAACTTCTTGTTTTTTTTTACTTAAAAGTTGTAGACAGGAATTGCTAAATAAGGTGTTTGATTCTTTTTACCAATGATACTATACTACAATATATAAGATTTAAACTGAAAAAGGACATACTAACGAATCTATCTAGCATTTCTCATCTATCGGAAAAAATAGATCATGTAATGTTATAAGTAAAGCCTTAAATTTGTATGGATGGGAAATCTTCAACTGCTTCTCCCGCCCCTAGTGTCAGACTTTTACTGACTAAAACCCACCCTCGTTCCTTCGGTTGCCCTTTATGTTCTTGGCCGCGGTAACTATTAAAACTATTCCGCAACCTCGGCGGGCATATTTTAACGTGTTTTTCAAGCAATTAAATTAAACCAAAACACAGTCGCTACATTAAAGATTACTCTGCCTTGTATCCATTTAGTAACAAATACATTTCACTGACGATTCCAGGCCAATTTGTACTCTCGAAATTTATCTTTTATCCAGTTCAGCAGCAACTTTGTAAATTTAAATTTTGCAAATGGAGTGTCGTTGGTATTAAAATTTATCTGTAACATAAAAGTTGATTACAGTTTTTGTTGCATGCACATAATGGTCGCGATCGTTATCCCGTTTATATGTCGTGTATTTTTGTATTTATAGTTATTTTTACCGACTTCACAAAAAGGAGGAGGTACTATGTTCGGCTGTTTGTATGTTTTTTTTGTATGTTTGTTCATCGATTACTCCGTCAATTGTCAACGGATTTTCAAAATTCTTTTTTTGTTCGAAAGCAGATAGTTCTGAGGTGGTCCCATTGTCACCAAGTTAGGATCTGATGATGGGATCTTAGAGAAATCGAAGGCAACCCTCAAATTTTATAGGCTCACTTATTGTATTCGCATATTTTATGAAGTATCTTGTGTATTTGCGTATGGTTGTCACCATCTCAGTTAGCTGAGCTGATGATGGAAGGTACAACTCCTTAACAGTAAGAAGTTACTCGAACAGGCAAGGACTGTTTTAGTAAATTGTTTTGATGTTTGATAGGGCATTTGCCACATTTGGGCTCATGATCATCAAGTCATGACCTGATGCTGCAGTCAGGATAGTCTGCAGAGTACCTAACTCCTCGACAAATAACAGCAGATATATCGTGTTTAGGCTCATTGAAAAGGACTCGATGTGTGGATAAACGTACTGTTAATGAGGAACACCGAAGTACATAGAGACCTGATGCTGAAGCCAGGAGCATCAGAAAAAGTACAAACCTTGAAATTACAGCACAGTAGTCGTGTTTGGGCTCATTTTAAACAGGACTAACATTAACTCGACACTAAAAAGTAAAAAATAAAAAACTTTTTACAAAAAAAAAATAACCGACTTCAAAAAGTAAAAACTTAAAAATAACTTAAATTTCGGAAGTCGGTGGCAACACAAATTGACTGGCACAAGAAAAGACACCGACTTCCGAAATTTAAGTTATTTTTAAGTTTTTACTTTTTGAAGTCGGTTATTTTTTTTTTGTAAAAAGTTTTTTAAAATAGTATATTGGGGATGTATTTTGTAAGTGTATTTAAAAAAAATACGTATCTTTATTAAATAAAGGGACAGATTTTTAGGCAAACTACTAAAGCTGCATAAAAAAATACACAATACTTAGTTTTTTTTATGTCGTAGGTTAGGTTAGGCTGCTTAGGTTTACTAAAGGCTTTTTGGATATTCATCCCCTAACGGGATAAAATAGGGATTGTATAGAAGTCCCTTTGACTAAGCTATTTTTAGTCAGCTTAACTTTCAGGGCAACGTATTCTTAAGTGGTTACCATAAACAAGAAGATGCAATGTGGGTAGATGTCCAATGCGATGGAACGACGATTTAAAGGTCTTAAGAAAACCACTCAAAATCGGTTTTTGTGGCAAACTTTTAAGGGTGACCTGAGATGATGATGACAGCAAAATTATGCGGCAACACAGTTTGATAGACACTCAATATGAGCGGGACTAGATTATAAGTCGTAATTATGCGGCAGTGTACACTAACAATCACTTAACGCACCAATGTATAAAAATTCGGTAATTTTTTTATTGATTGGAAAATTATCAAATGACTTCTCTCGCCCTGGGCGGGGCGGGAGGGGAGTGTCAGAGTTTTACTGACCAAAACCCACCCTTGTTCCTTTAGTTGCCCATAATGTTCCGAGTCCGCGTGAACTGGTAGAACTATTCTGCAAATATTCAGTCAAAGCAGTATAAGAATGTTCAAAATATCTTCGACACAAAAAAAATAAGGAGCTTCTATATCGGAAAGAAAACATAAATCTTTTATCTTTAGCTTTATTCTCCTTAGCAAAAGACTTGTGAGTCGCCTCTTATATTATGTAACTTTCTTATTACACCATTTGCAGAATAAATGGGTATGTGTTTGTGCTTTGTTATGCTTCTTCTTACAGCAAAAACTGGTCAAGTTCGAGCGTGATTCGCAGATGAAATGTTCCTTACTACAACCATCATATATTATTAAGATTGTAGGATAAAAAAACGTTGATAAAATACCTATATTGTTAGTTAGAAAACATTGATAAAAAGCTATATGTGTCTAATTTTGTATTATTATGTTTATCTTAATATTATTTGTTGTTATAACGGCAATAGAAATACACCATTTTTTTTTTGGAAGTGTGAAATCATCAAATTGCTGCTCCCGTCCTGAGTGCGGCGGAAGGGCGTGTCAGACTTTTACTGACTAAAACCCACTCATGTTACTTCGGTTGCCCTTTATGTTCCGGGGTCAGGGTAACTATTGTAATACGGCTATTTTTTTTAAAGAGTAAGGATGGAGTTTCTTGCCCATTCTTCTCCATACGTAACAACATTTCCGAATGGGCGGTAGATTCACTTTTGTTTTATAAGTATGACGTTTCAAAGTGTCTTTTTTTCGGTCTAATGGAAATAAATGATTTGACTACTGACTATTATTATAAACATTCCGCAACCCAATAGAAATACACATGCTGTGAACATTTTAACACTCTGCCTGTTATTAGGGTGGGAAGTTAGAAAGGTAAACATACGGATGGCTTACATGATATTGAATGCCTTCGCCTATAGACCATAATATAGCTCTGCAATACTAGATACAATTCATGAGGTACAGCCCTTTGATATACAGACCAATCGACAGACAACGGAGGCTAAGTAAAAGGATCCTCCTTCAGTTTCTTAGAAATTATGAGGCCACGCCATCTGCAAAGGTGCAATGTAAATATCAAATCAAATCAAATCAAATAGTTTATTGCAACCCATAATGTACACTTACAGGTGGTAAACATAATAATATAACTTAGAAACAATTATGGACCCTGTTGGGCACAGCAAGTTTGAACTAAGTAAGAGAGAGGAAGAGCGCTTCATTAGTTTTTTGTTGTTAGTTACATATAAGGTACTTTTTATGATTCCATTTATCTATTTATTTGGTTCTATTTAATTTCTGTTCATTTTTTTTTTATAAATTGTATTGATACTGGGTATTCTCTTGCTATCTCTTTATATTATACATATTATACTAATTATTTATTCATTAACAATTTCTTTAATTATATTTTTATTATTATTATTTGGTACTTGATTATAATTTGTTCATTATTATAAATGTAGTATAATAATTAAGTTATTTAAGTATATATATTTATTTTTTACAGTTACGTTTTTTTATTGACTTTATCGTCATTATTTAGCTATGAACAATTGACTTTCTTCAGTGTTATTGTGTTACTGTATAAATATTTAGTACAATAGTTAAATATTTACAGCAAAAGCACATAACTTCAGTTTTCCTAAAGGTCTTAAGGTCACGTCCAATTGTCTAACCTCTTTAGACAATCGAAGGCGACCTTTACGAAACTCAATGATTTCAGTCTTTACAAAGTTCAGAACTGAACCAATATACATAATACATTTTATCACAATAAATTCCATTCGCCTAACAAGATAAAAAGCAACAAAGCTAAACTCAGATATACAAAATTATCTTCAAAAAAGGAACGTCGAAAAGCAACCAATCAGATTTAAAAAAGCCGGGAGTCAATAAGACCGGAGCGAGCAACTCATTAGAATTCTGTACGCGTACGCCTGCCTCCCAAAGAAGCGCCGATTAAGTTCGTGAGTGGTTCGGACTACAATATCCTTTTCAGTGAATGCAAATTACACTGCGGTGTGAGTGGCAGCCTCTTCAATGGGATTTAGGCTTTTAAAGCTTTTTGAGTATTGGTGTGAGATATTGATTGTGTGGCGTGGTGAATAAAATGTGATTCAAATTGTGAAGAATGGAGAATTAATGGATTTGTTGTACAATGCAAGGTCTTGGAATGTTCAGTGGTGTTGTGTCGACAATTGGATACAATTTGTGTTTAGTAAGTGATGTAAGAATGTGGCTATGTTTTGATTAAGATAAGTGGTGCTTTTTTTTGTAACCTGGTTTAAAAGTTATAAAAATGCTAAAGTTTTACCTAAAAGTGTTACGTTTACCTACGTATTTTTTTTTCATAGAATGCCAAATAAGCTAACGGTCCATCTGACTGACTGGTAACTGCAGCCACAACTTCTTTCATCAAAATTGGATCAATAGTTTAGGTGTGAATGCTTTTAATACAGAAAGTCACACAAACAGAGAGAGCTACTCTCACATTTATTATTATAAGTTTAGAATGGATTCTATATTTGATTTTGAATGAAACGACACGAAACAAAAGCTCCTAAGATATATATGTATATATATTTTCTGATACCAAACCATTACCTTTGATGTTTCGTGTGAGCTTGCTTCAACGCTTTTGCATAGAGATGTGACCTAACTGGCGGATCTAAATCCGAAAATTCGAAAATATTTTTGTGCGGTAATATTACGGCAGTACCTTCCATATGTCAAATTCCAGGCATAAAAACTGATAGTTTCAGTAGTGTTTTAATTATACGTATCTTAGAATTGTCTGTCAACAGTCAATTATTTATTTCTATCAGATCATTAAAAATGTATTTAAAACATAATTTAGAAGGGTGAATAAATTAATTTAATAGCCCATTCCAAAAGGTTGTTTTGTATAAAAAAGAAGGTACCAGAACTCCCTAGAAGCTCAATAAAACAAGCAAAACTTTATGTCTACTCGACACGATAAATCCAATTACGATAAGTCAATATTAATTTTATACCGCTTTTGGATATTTCCATAACCAGATCGTACTGATCCACCAAAAAGCACATAATTCAATTTTATTCGTATGCACCAAATTATTCTGAAATGCCAGCCACGAAATGTGAAACTCCCATTTTGGCCATTTCAATTCGTAGAAATATTCCAATTAGCATTTTCATGGTATTGAAATATGGAAACAACAGCTCCGAATACTATTTCAAAATATATTTGTTCGTTGGTATTTTGAACAATAGTTAACTAGGTTACTGTGTATTTTAAGGCTTATGTTTAACTTACCACCAAATATAGTAACACTAGCTTTTGCCCACGGCTTCGCTCGCGTTAGAAAGAGACAGAAAGTAGCCTATGTTACTCTCCATCCCTTCAACTAACTTCACTTAAAAAATCACGTCAATTCGTCGCTCCGTTTTGCCGTGAAATAAAGACAAACAGACAGACACACTTTCCCATTTATAATATTAGCATGGATAATGACATGACACTGACCGACAAACATAGTAAATGATCACCAAATTATGTTTCATAAAGTATTCTAGATATAACCTATTTTCCTTCTTATATGAATTAGACTAATTTTGATTTTGGCTAAGGTAAATAAAATGAATCACTGCTAGCTCGCTACGTGGTCACAGTAATTCTAACCTAACCAAACCTAACACAATTTGATGATCATTTACTATTTTTGGTGATCATTTACTGTTTTTGGTACGCAAGAATATTAATTTGGTGAGCGTTAAATATGTTCCCGTATTTTAAACGAAAGCTCTTTGAATTAAACTCGTTTTTTTATATCCGATAATATCCGCAATATTCGAACGTGAGTCCAACTCTATGTCGCTGTGCCTTTGAAGTCCGATAATGTACGTGTTCAAGATTTTCTTCTACGATAACGAACAAAACGGAGTTCTTTCAGTAACCTAATCCCGCTGTAATGATTATTGTGACTGTTCAGTTAGTCTGAATAGTCGTAATAATCATCTAAATTTAGCCATTGGTTATATTTAAAAAAAATACCGTGGCTTTTTTTAAATTGAATGGTAACCAAGCCACCGGCTAAATTATTGTTTATTGGTCAACGCCGTATATATGTATACTAAGACACGTCTGCAATAACAGAGGCCTCTCAAATAAGCATTTAATTTAAGTTATACCACTTAAATCAAACAAAAATACTAGGCCTGCAGTAAAGTAAAACAGTATGCAAAAATTTGAAGTAGTGACGTTTTGCATGTTGCATAAATGTAAATAACTTCCCATCTGATAGTAATACATAGGATGGGAAAAATGAGACCCAACGTTAATACTTTAAAAATGGGTTTAAAAAGTAGGGTTCTACAGTAACAAATCATAATGTTAGCTGTGGTGTTAGCTGTAAGTTTATCCATACTAATATTATAAATGGGAAAGTGTGTCTGTCTGTCTGTCTGACTGTAAGTTTGTCTTTCTTTCACGGCAAAACGGAGCAAGGAATTGACGTGATTTTTTAAGTGGAGATAGTTGAAGGGATGGAGATTGGAGAGTAACATAGGCTACTTTTTGTCTCTTTTTAACGCGAGCGAAGCCGCAGGAAAAAGCTAGTATCTGATAAATAAATAAATACGAATATGAGTAATATCGGCGCCCATTCTATTTAAATCGAAATACAGAAACGATATTTTGCTATATAAGTAGGCATGAACATAGGCTCTTTTTGGCTGCGGGGTGTCCACTTACTTGCCTATTGTGTCTCTAGTTTAAGACACGCCTACTCCAAGGATTACTACAAACTATATTGGCCCTGGTCGTAAGTGCGAATCAATTCTTCATTACACTTTTTTCAGTAGCAGTCTGAATATATAATACGAAAACCTGATGGTATGTTGTCATTTAGAGAACATTGATAGTCGTTACAGATAGTGAGAATCTTCAAGACTCTCAACATGTCTTAACAAGAGGCATTGTGTTACCTAGTTCCTAA
Organism: Athetis lepigone; assembly: GCA_033675125.1. Classification (NCBI taxonomy): domain Eukaryota; kingdom Metazoa; phylum Arthropoda; class Insecta; order Lepidoptera; family Noctuidae; genus Athetis; species Athetis lepigone. The sequence goes on along the minus strand of CM066222.1, from coordinate 1,460,659 downwards.
GCTATGAAGGTCAAAACAATGGTGTCCAGCTGCATTTGGCTCAAATTTGGCTAAACTGGAAGCCGACCCTAACATAGTTGGGAAAAGGTTATAAGGCGGCTTAACAAATGATGATGAGGTTCGTTTGTTACTTCCCACTAATGTCGTAATGGCTTAGAGGTTAACGTACCCATGTCATTCAAGGGGGCTGTGGATTCATAAGGACAGGTAAGTACGGTCAGCAACAGTAACCAAAGCTTAACACTTCATATTTTACCCACGACGGAACGTAGGTGTATGCGTTTTTAAAACTTGTAATGTTCAACTGTATGTAATGTAACTATATTTATATATTCTTTTTTTTTGCCACATTTGTTCCAGTTCAGTTTTTTCAAATCGGTTTAGGTAGTTACGGAGCCTATTCAATGCAAGCAAACAATCAAATATTTCCTCTTTAAAATATTATACTCGTGCCTTCTTTGTATAAAAAATTCCAATATTGGGTTTCGTAGTCAACTAGGAACCCTTATAGTTTCGCCATGTCTGTCTGTCTGTCCGTCCGTCCTCGCTTAATCTCTGTGACCGTTAGCCCTAGAAAGCTGAAATTTGGTACCAATATGTATATCAATACGCCGACAAAGTGGTAAAATAAAAATTGGAAAAAAAAGTTTTATTAGGGTAGCCCCCCTATATGTAAATAGGGAAGTGGTATTTTTTTTAATTTCAACCCTGACCTGTGATATATTGTTGGATAGGTATTTAAAAATGAATAGAGGTTTACTAAGATCATTTTTTCATAATGTCAATAATTTCGGAAATAATCGCTCCAAAAGGAAAAATCAAAACTTCCCCTCCCCCCCTCTAACTTTTGACCCGTAGGTTTAAAAAATATGAAAAAAATCTGGAAAGTAGAACTTTATAAGGACTTTCTAGGAAAATTATTTTGAACTTGATAGAAAGACCAGGTTTTGTACAAAAAAGACAAAAAGGTTGTACAAAATTATTTCTGCGTACTTAGTTTGTCAACGTAACAAATAGCCTTTTTTTAAACTTATAAGTAGGTACACTTATTGTGACGGACGGGAAACTACGGAACCCTACATTGAGCGTGGCCCGACACGCTCTTGGCCGGTTTTTTTCAACTGATGTGTTATATTTAATCACCTATTTATTTCTCGTTTAGTTACAGTTTGTGTAGTTAAAGCCATGTTCTAATTATAATCGGCACTATAATTACTAGGTTTAAGAAGTCTTGTAGTAAAATTGCTGTCGCGTGCGACCTTTAAGGGGCTATGGTGTGGTTACCCTACTTACAATAATTATGTAAATCCCAAGGGTTTTTGTGTAACACTTTACGCTCTTGGGTGTAGGCTTTTACTAGTCCCTTAAGTGGAGGCACTTGCCTTTAAAAGCGGAAAGAATTTTGGTACTTCACGACTTTTATGTCTGGATTTAACCCTTGACGGAAATGGTCTAGTGGTTTGTGACTGACTGCTAAGCCGGAGGTTGTAGTTCGATTCTCATCATGGATAAGTCGTTGTGTTATTAGTATGATTGTTTGTTCTGTGTCTGGCTTTAATTTGTGTATAATAATAATATATTTATATGTGTAAATTACATGCTTAAAAGAAAGTTCCAATATCATCTATTTTTGTTAATTATTTAGTTCAAAAATAAAGATTTTGTATTCGTATATACATGCGTACCTATTAATAAATTTTCTATCAGTATAATTATCTGTATCTGTGGTCTGGCCACCATAGTACAGGCTCTGCCCAGTTTGGGATCAGATGGCCGTGTGTAAATTGCCCTGAGATATTTATTATTGTTATTAAAGCCACTTTTCTCCCACAGCCCTGCCGCGGTAACATCTCCCTGTTAGAAGAGGACATTTGGCGTGAGCAGCAGTGCAGCGCTCACGACGACACCCCCTATGGGGGGGAGCTGTTCCATTGGAGAGCTCACCGAGATGATGCAGAGCCCTGTGCCCTCACCTGCCGAGGGATTCCACAGCATTCGGGGCAGAGCCCTGAGCCGGTACGTATAGTTACGTAAATCACTATTTTAAACATATTAAAAAAGCCATTGGACTTAGTTGTTATTCGTTAAACTTTGACAATCCTTACGCAAAATTTGACCAGTCTAACCAAGGGAAACGTGTCGTCAAGTGATTGGGTCGCGGAGGTGTGATATTCAGTCGCTCCATATGAAACACTGAATGTAGCAGAATCCGGTTTGGCTGAAAACCAGCCCCATCGAATTCAGGAAAAGGCTAGGGAGATGATGATTAAGAAGACTTCAACGTAGGTAAGCATACACAGCTTTCAATCAAGCAGACTTGGATCGATAACGTTTAACTACTTGCCTAGCCCACTTATTAGTTGTAAGCTTCAACTTGGAACTTGAACTTGGGGAGCTATCACTGGAGCGCTCACTGGTACGGCAATGAGCCCTGTGTCCTGATCTGCCACAATGTCCCAAACCGACACCGTATGGCTACACACCTGATTTTATCTCACAACTTCGGCTTTCACCCAAGCCATCCTTTTATACTTTCGATCATCTCGAGAAACTGACTCAGCTGCACTTCGTAGCTACAACAGGCATAAGCCTAACCCGTAGGATATTACTCCATGTTCATGTATCACATTATGTTCATTACATACATTTGCTAAGTCTCATATCCATGCGATTGTTCAGTCTGCCAGGATTATTTTGCATACACAGTTAATTATATGCAGATTGAGCTGAAAGCGTCTTAATAGGTTTGAATATCAGAAGGTAGTTGACAAGATCGATGTCTAATCCAGACATTTTGTATTTAGTTGTATTTTCAATCGACTTCAAAAGGAAAAGGTTCTCAATCCGACTGTATGTTTTTTTCGGATATTTGTTACGCGATTTTTTCGCCTTTTATGAACGGATTTTAATGGTTCTTTGTTTGTTAGGTATGTTATGTTTCAAAGGTGGTCCTATATATATTTAAGACGATCGGTGTTGAACTTCTTAAAAAAATGGCTTACATACATTGACGATGTCATTGTAATAATTTGTTCAAGTTACACGGATTTTGAGTCACTGTTTTTGTTTTCTTTAACAATATTACAACTCCTAAACACGCATTACATTTCAAGAAAGCAAATCTACACAAGTTAGCAGAATAAAACTGTCAAAATGCTCTGCTTTTCAGTCGGGAGTTAAAATTAAATACATAATGCAAAGCTGAAGGCAACTTTAAAATGCCAGGCTTGTATTAAAGGAAAGTTTAAAAATAAAGTTAGAGAGTGTCAGAGGGAATCGTAACTTGATTTGAGGTCAGTCTTAGTATTCTGAGAGGGATTGACCTCTGTTCTGTGTCTAAGCAAAAAGTTGTATCGTTACGACTTAGTGATTAATTTGAGTTACTTAGCGCGGGCTTGGGTTAGATTTCGCCTTCGGTTTTCTTTTACAGAATCCTAATCAATTTGATCCATATTATCAGGAACGTATTTCCGAGGTCATTTTCAGCTGTATAGACCATAAGAATGTCTGTACAATTATTTATAGATCAAAAGTTATGGCTGTATTTGCTCCTTTTTTTTTCAATCATCTATGCTTATTTACAATAAGGTTTTCTTCACTTTTTTCAATCATTTTTGCATAGTGCTAATGTCCGAAAAAAAAACATAGCCATCTTTGATTACTTTGAAAAGTGATTAAAAAAACCAACAATAAGTAATCGCCTACGTCCCTATTCGATTCATACTTTCAGGGAAACCTACACAGTTTCTCAGTATTGCGTAAGTGAGAGTTTTCAGAGACAAGCTCCTTTTTTTTTGGTGAGTGGGAAATCATCAAATGACTGTTCCCGTCCTGGGTGCGGCGGGAGAGCATGTCAGACTTTTACTGACTAAAACCCACTCATGTTCCTTCGATTGCCCTTTATGTTCCAGGGTCACGGTAACTATTATAAACATTCCGCAACCCCGGCAGGCGTTGGCCCTGTTGGGCCCCTTCCTGTGCTGACTGCTTCTCTTTGAGGCGCGCGTGGAACGCACTAACGCGCCGTCGACGCAGAGACAATCTCCTGCGTCAAGTGTTATGCCTAGTGATTTACCTAGTTCTTCTGTGCTCTGATAGCCTCGTCAGTGCATGTAAAGCAATCCATAATGAACTGGGATAATTTCAGCACTTGAAACAAATAGGATGGATTTTCAACAAGATTCGATCTTCATTTCCTGGAAATGACACTCCAAAGCGCTGAATAAGACGTGACTTTGAAGCAGCTATTGCTGTTTCTCTACATACTCGTGATACAAGGCAGCTTCGAGGAATTACCTTGAGAGTATAATGCTATTAAACTATGCTTCAAAACTTAATATACTCCGAAATGCGTGACGGAGAACCCGTTTTGTATGCAGTGATGTTAATGGGTGGTGGTGCCCCAAGCGTTCTCATTATTCTCCACAAGCACGCTGGGGATTTCTGTATCATCTTTGTGTGACGCTATTTGGATACAAGTTAATATCGCACTTGCTAAGGCTACGCCATACAGATACGATTAAAATGAAGATGTTGACTGGGTTATTATCGATGATCAATGTATATTGCAACATAACGACTTCGATGTCTCACCAGCTTCGTAAGTGAACATAGATTGTGTAACAATACGACAAACTGATATCACATGTGCAATTTTTTTAAACCACAAGGCATCAAAACGGCATAAAAACGTGCCATATGCAGCGTACTAGACAAGGTGCTTGATTATTGTGGCAATCGTGTCGTCAAACCCATCCTGATCATCAATACCCCATCTTCACAACACATTCGGGCGATGACCTCTTATAATCCTTTTTTAGTGGATGGGAAATCATCAAATGACTCCTACCGCTCTGGGCGGAGAGTAAGGGAGTGTCAGACTTCTACTGACTAAAATCACTCATGTTCCTTCTCAGCCCTTTGTATCCGGGGTCGCGGTATTTCTTTTCGAACAACCCGCAGCCCCAGTAGACCTCTTATATCCTTAGTTATTTATTTAAACTTCATGCACAAATGACTCAATGCCTTAGGCATTCTCTACCGGATAACCCAGAGTAGAGGAAATATAGCATGGCAGATGCATAATTAAAAAACAATAAAACAAAACGAATTTACAGAAATTCTAACAAAAATAAATTGAGAACACATACTAATTAGTTACCTGTTTCAATTCTGCTGAACTACAAACAACTGCCTATCATCCCTCACTAACTTTCATTTGTTTTCCAGACCGTCTCCCTGGATGACGAGGACCGGGTGGTGGTGGCGGTGCTGGCAGCCAGGGTGTCTGACGGCACCAGGTGTCGACCCGGCAGTCTTGACATGTGCATCGACGGGAGATGTCAGGTAAGCTGCTAGAATGTTCTATGATGTCATTAACCAATAAACGACACAATTTCTCTGAAACCTTCCTTAATTTTAGCCCATAATGCGGTTCAGTTTCAACTTCACTGTAAAATTTGGTTTTCAGTAGCTCTCCATTGAATAAATAGTAAGTCAACTGAGTTGCTAACTTACGTCTTAAGGTGGCTTTGACATACTTTTTTTTGAGATTATTTACTAATTTATTTGAGTACATAAAAAGTACGTCTATCGGTGATGGTATAAAATTCTATGTTTTAGATAAAATATATGTTTTTATGTTTGTTAGCTATTGGAATGACTAGTTACAAAAGGGCTTAAATGGCCACATATTATCTATAGCATAAAAATTTGCAAATGTGTATCTGCTACGCTATAAAGGGGGTGTAAAAATGAAAGAGGTACTTACAGTTTGAAATTCAAATGTAATGCACCAAAATAAAAAAAGAACACTTGGTACCGGAAGAAAATTTGAGTATGGCGAAATATATAAAAAGACTTACAGGGTGAAACGTGGAAAAAAAGCAAAGGTAGTATTGTTAAATAAATAAAAAAAAATAGTACTGTGTTTCTTTGACATTTGAAAAGTTGTTTTTGTTAGATATATAAAGATTTCTTTCAACTCCTTCAATTACGCAATTAGATTATTTATTCAGTAGCAAAGGACTTTATTGGTTCACTAACTTTAAATTATGCAAAAATATGAAGGTATTGTAATTTAATTAGGTAAAAATTATGCATCAGTTTATTTGCTTACATAGGCTTTTGAAATAATCATAAATAAACAATACTTAGATTAAACAAAATTATAATATTGACTCTACATCAGTAAATTCAAAAACAAATAAATCTCATTTACGTTCTAGTAATTTACTCGTATTATTACTAGAACTATTCGTATTTTATTGATCTGTAAATATTTATATTATGTAATAAAAATATTCCGTAAATATTAACAAACATTTTTGGTTTGAACTCGCACTCCAATCAAACCAAACCAGGCTTCAAGCCGACTAAAAAGCCTGTGGTTAGCGCGCTTTAGAAAGGTACAAAAGCACCACTTTAATTACCCCATAGAGACCACTTTCGCTTTTGTTTGGTGAATTTAACTAACCACGCCTCACGCACTGTCAAATGTGACAGCTGTCATTCATTAATGTCAAGTGTCGTATTACTGCCACGCGAAACCTTTACCTGCCTGTCCTTCTCCATAGAGATCTACGTTTTGGAACAGGTAATTAGCGTCACTTTTCTGATTAACCCACCGACTCTTTGACAATTTTAATGTGCCTGTAAATGGTTTAAGTGAAATAAATGTATGTAGGTAAATGTATGTATTTATAAAAAATATTTTATAAGTATGTTTATCAGTTGTCTGGTTACCATAGTACAAGCTCTGCTTAGTTTGGGATCAGGTGACCGTGTGTGAGTTGTCCAAGGATATATACAGGGATCTAAAACGTAGGGAGTTCCAAAACGTAGATCTTTATGGTAAGGATCAAGCAAGAAACTCTTTGGACTCTTTTAATCGTCATAGAGTAATTCAAGAGAAAACTACTTAATTAATTTCAATGCAGCTTTCAGCAAAAGATAGCGTGATTCGGAATAAAGGTTTATGTGTATAAAACATGCACATTACAATAAAGAACGAACAAAGAAGGACGGGCCTGTTGGTTTAGTAGTTAGTAGCCCTGACTGCTAAGCCGGAGGTCGTGGGTTCAATTCCCACCCAGAACAAACTTTGTGTGATGAGCATAATTGTTTGTTCTGTGTCTGGGTGTAATTTATCTATTATGTATGTATTTATAAATTATATAAGTATGTATATCAGTTGTCTGGTTACCATAACACAAGCTCTTAGCAGAGCTTAACTTGGGATCAGATTACCGTGTGTGAGTTGTCCCAGCATATTTATTATTTTATTTATTATTATTTATTAAAGAAAATCCAAGGTTCTCAAAGATTTCTAACGCCCACTCAAAGCTGGGACGGGTCTTTAGTAGTACACGGGTACACCTTAGAAACCTCAAGAAACACTTCTAACATTATCACAATACACAATACATCGTCTTCTTGATTACAATATCAGAATACACAAAGCCTCCTAACGGACAGTATTGTGAATTTCAGTTATCCTAAATAAAGGTAGGCTGAAGTGGTCGCTGAAAGGTTGTCAGACGATTCTGAACTGAGTTGGGACAGACTCGACATGTTCGAACCGGGCTTGTCTTTATATGGGGTAGGGTTGTGCGGCATAATTAAATTAATTTTTATTTCATTTATTTAATGCTTCGAACACACGTGATTCGAGACTTAATAGAAAGACAATAGCATCCCGACAGCCGGCTGTCGCTTTGTCGTCAAAAGGTTAAGGCTAAATTCATACTAATATTATAAATGCGAAAGTATCTCTGTCTGTCGATTTTACGCCCAAACTACTAAACCGATTTAAACCTTCAAACACACGTGATTTGAGACACAATAGAAAGGCAATAGCAGCCCGACAGCCGGCTGTCGGGCTGCTATTGTCTGACAGGTTAAACTTAACCGATTTTTTCGTTCAAATACTTCTGGCTAGACTGGAAGCAGAACCTATTATTTAATGTACCGCCGGGGTTGCGGAATGTTTATAATTTACCGTGACCCTGGAACATAAAGGGCAACCGAAGGAACATGAGACGGGTTTTAGTCAGTAAAAGTCTGACACGCCCTCCCGCCGCACCCAGGACGGGAGCAGTCATTTGATGATTTCACATTCACAAAAAAAAAATATTTAACGTACTAGCTGTCCCCCGCAATTTCACCCGCCGCGTTACGTTATATTTTTGATTACTGCTCTGCACCAGTAGATTATAGCGTGATGTTATGTAGCCTTAGATATTAAATATGTTATTCTGATGTATGAGCTATATTACTGTAAAGTTTCATCAGAATCCATTCAGTAGTTTTTGCGTGAAAGAGTAACACACATCTACACATACACACATTATGATTAATTGTAATACATTATTGTATTTTTTTTCTAAGTATATCAAAATTTAAGAATTTTATAGACTAAAAATAAATTAGAGTATTAATAACATAGATGCCAACCCTATGACAAACCTGAATATATAATGAACTGTTAAATTGGGTACAGTCGCGACCAGGGCAATATTTATTAATCATTTACGTTCTACCTGTACTTTAAAGATTTAATTGATATTATTATAGACTCTCTGCTACCTGCGATTTTGTTTCCTGCTGTGTTCCTGTAAGGCGCATCGTGATGTTATAGCCTTCTTGGATAAATGCTTATACTAAAAGGATTATTCAATTTGAATAAGTTGTTTAAAGTAGCGTATTAAACCATTAACACACTTTAGATTAATAATATTTATTTATGTTGGTATCCGAGGCAAATGCGTATCTTTACTTCCTTACTAATATATTCAATGCAAAAGTTTTAATATATAAATAATGTATGTAAAGAATAAGAAGCTACTAAGAAAAAAAAATTAGAAATGCCACCCCTAAATTAATAAAATAGGGGATGGCAGTTTTAACACCGACGCAGGTAAAGCTGCGGGTAAAAACTAACATATTAAATTAATAGCATTTGCCCGCGACTTCGTCCGCGTGGAATAATAGTTTCCGTTCCCGGGGGATCTCCGGGATGAAAACTATCATATGTCCTTTCTTAGGTCCGGTCGATTCAGTGGTTTACTCGTGGTTTAGCCGTGAAGAAGAGACAGACAAACAGACAGACAGAGTTGCTTTCGCATTTGTAATATTAGTATGGAAAATATGGATATGGCTTTATGTTACCTGAAATTGCTACTAATTGTAAAACAATTAATTGTCATGGAATAGCAACACAAAACACGATTACCTATATAAAATATATCAACATATTTTAATAAATAAATTAAACCCACCCAACCCTTATTGTTTCGTAATTCACGCTCAATTAGTAAATTACCATCAAAATGAGCTCAAATTATTAAACAGAACTATGTCCATTATTTCAAACGATATAAATAAATTATTTCAATAGACAGCATAATAAAATACTTCTGTTTTGGTTCGCTTTAATTATTCAATGTTGGCTCGTAGATTTTAACGCAATCATCGGGTATTTGTTTTGATATACTATTGTTGGTTAATTGATATAATAACGCTGAATACTGAATAGTGTTATGGGCCCTAAAGTATTATTTGTATCGAGTATACGTATCGTTGTGTCATGTTCGAAACCACAGAATAGAAATAATTAAATAATATTAAAAACCCAACTGCCATTTCGAAAGTCACTTGTTTTTTTTGTTTCTTTTTCATGTAATTAATATTATACTTTACTTTAAAAGAGACTGACCTCTGAGGTGGTTTCGGTTGTTTCTTCTCAGAGTAGTCCTCCATCTAGGAAACACCAGTCCCGTCGTTCGTTAAAAAATAAAAATCGGCCAAGAGCGTGTCGGACCACGCTCAATGTAGGGTTCCGTAGTTTCCCGTCCGTCGCAATAAGTGTTCCCACTTATAAGTTTAAAAAAGGCTATTTGTTACGTTGACATACTAAGTACGCAGAAATTATTTTGTACAACCTTTTTGTCTTTTTTGTACAAAAACTGTTCTTTCTATCAAGTTCAAAATAATTTTCCTAGAAAGTCCTTATAAAGTTCTACTTTCCAGATTTTTTTTTCATATTTTTTAAACCTACGGGTCAAAAGTTAGAGGGGGGGGACGCTTTGATTTTTCCTTTTGGAGCGATTATTTCCGAAATTATTGACATTATCAAAAAATAATTTTAGTAAACCCCTATTCATTTTAAAAAACCTATTCAACAATATATCACACGTCAAGGTTGAAATTTAAAAAAAAATCACTTCCCTCTTGTTATTACTGTGTTTCAAATATAAGAAGTGCAATTTGACACTTCTAACCTACTGAAGAATAGGGATTGGGCTAAAAAAACGATTACTACAATATCCGATTTATACAAGATATTGATTTCATTTCTTTGTATTTTAAAATCGATTTAAGTTACAGATTTATTTATTTTATGACTGTAAATTTCTGAATTTTAGATGGAAGAAATTCTCAAATTCTCACTTGCCATTGTTGCCAAATTAAAAGAAAAAATATATTTTTGTCACGACTTGAGCACGAGCGATTTTGCTAACAAAAACTTATTAAAATTATAATAACTATATGTTTAATTTTAAATATGCTTTTTCGTTGACATTTAGAAATCATCAAAAATATATTTAAATATTAAATGTCGCTTTCATTGAAAACGATCGTTATTAGTAAGTTCGATTATTCGGTCTTTTTTAACGATTATTGGTATACAAGTGAATTTGAAGAGTCACAACACTACGGTATAGTACCTTACTACGTGACTTTGACACGACGTCGAGAAAAAATATTATTTCTTGTCAACAATGGTTATATTGCTTTGTTTGAAAGTTTTTAATGTAAATTAAGTGATTAAGAATTGTGCAGAATGTGATAAAATAAAAATAACTTTAAAATTACGTGGTTTTACGGAAGAAATAAATGACAATTTTTGAGTTACGCATGTACAAAGTTATGTCGTCATGAAAAGTATGAAACGTCAAATTGCACTTCTTATATTTGAAACATTGTAGGGTAGCCCCCCTATATGTAAGGGGGGCTACCCTAATAACACATTTTTTTCCAATTTTTATTTTACCACTTTGTCGGCCTGATTGATATACATATTGGTACCAAATTTCTGCTTTCTAGTGCTAACGGTCACAGAGGTTAAGCGAGGACGGACGGACAGACATGGCGAAACTATAAGGGTTCCTAGTTGACTACGGAACCCTAAAAATGACGTGCAAAAGTGTATTTTTTTATCTATTATGGTTTTTTTAAGAGAGTGATGTAATGTTTCTGTAATGTATTTTTTTATCTTTTTATTCTAAAGTACCTGAACTTAATTACTAAATATACATTTTTTTACATAATATTTTGCGCTATTTTCTACTTTATCCGTTGCGCTAAGCTGCCCTAGGCATTAAGGTGCCCTAGGCATAACTTGCTTCACAACCTTACTTTTGCATACATATTATTAAAAATCCCGAATAAATCATAGAATTTTAAAGTGTTATCTAGTGTAGGCAATTATAAAACCGCGAGCAAACCCCCAGGCAACAGCTAGTGTTTAAAACCAATATTAACCGTCTACCAACTACTTCAAATATAATTTTGGTAAATTAAATAGTGGATTTCTTAAACGTTATGCGTATCACTCGGTTGAAATATCAAGAAATTGCTTTAGAAATAATATTCAAGTTTGATATTAGTCAAGTATAACGCGGCTGCCTGACTAGACCGCGCATATATTAATATTTCAACAGAATTACACGTTTTGCGTCTCTAAGGAGACATAGGGTACAAAACTTCAGTAGCTCTAGCAATGTTTAGAGTTATTCGGTGCCTTTAGCAATGTTGAGAAAAGAATATAATTGATGGAATATTTACGTGACCCCGGAACATAAAGGGCAACCGAAGGAACATGAGTGGGTTTTGGTCAGTAAAAGTCTGACACGCCCTCCCACCGCGCCTAGGACGGGAGAAGTCATTTGATGATTTCCCATCAATAAAAAAAAGCAGAGTACAGCTGTATCAGTCTTTTATAATAATGATGTGGCTACATGTTTTACTACTTACGGTGCGATGTACAAAGTAATTTGCACTAGACAACCAATTGGAAATAATTATAATATCATAATTTTAAATTCAATGTCTTAAATTAAGTTAAACTAAAATTACGACCTCAAAATAAATTACTAATATGAAATACTAACGATTTACAATCTAATGTATATACTTTATTTCATCAGTTTTTTTTTTGCAAAAGAAGAAGTATGTAAAACGCTAATGGCGAGTTAAATAGACGTTACTAAGCACTGACTATGGCTTAACCATGCTCCGTCTCTATCGTACACTTGACGTTTGGCAGTTGTGTAACAGTGACAGGTATAGTGCTAAGCCAAAGTGATTACTTAGTAACGTCTATTTATAATTTTAAGTCACTGAGTTAGTACAGCTTCTAGTGTGGGATTACCACAGACCATAAGTATTTCAAACAATTTGGTGGATTTGTTTTTGTGATATTTTGTTCACTTAAGTGTTGCCACTTAAGTGGCAAATATTTAACACACACACTTTCATTATTAACACATAAGTAATACCTATAAAATTTTTGTTTGTTAATTATAACCACTTTTAATTATCAATTTCAAACCATCCTTTTGCTAATAACCTAAGATTTTTCCTTCAAAAAACATGAAATTTTAAGACAATATTCCGTTAAAACGTTTTTGGTGTACTGTAAAACGATCCTACTACATATTTCTACTCTGTGTCATAGACGTGTCACCTCAAAAACGCCCCGTGAATCTGAATGCCACTCGAGTTTAAGTGTGGGCTTAATGTGTGGTTTCCACACGAGAACAAGAGGGAAATTGAAATGCGGCTTTATATGATCTTTGAGAGCTAAATATTTGATTAAATAATAATTACTCCTGGCTAATTGTCCCACTGCGAGGCAATGGAATTGTCTTGTAAAGAAGGCACGCGTGTCGGACGTCACGCTTGCTCAAGTCGAATTGACGATTTTAAATATATTATTATCCTTTCAACGACAAAGCGACAACCAACTGTCGGTCTGCTATTGTTTTTCTATTGTGTCTTGAATCACGTGTGTTTGAAGGTTTAACTAGCTTTTGCCCGCGGCTTCGCTCACGTTAGAAACAGACAAAAAGCCTATGTCACTATATTCATCCTTTTAACTATCTCCATTAAAAAAATGACGTCAATTCGTCCTTTCGTTTTACCATGAAAGACGGACAAACAGACACACATTTATGATTAGTAAGGATACAAGTTTTTCCACGATTTATTCCCTCACAGTCATTGAGGTCCTAAATGAATTTAAAAAATATACTATTTTGAAATGAATAACTCAAACGGATGTTTTTTTATGAAGTGTTAGACTTTTACTAACTAAAACCCACCCATGTTCCTTCGGTTGCCCTTAATGTTCCGGGGCCGTGGTAACTATTATAACTATTCCGCAACCCCGGCAAGCATTGGCCTCGTCACGTGCTGACTGCTCTTTGAGGCGCGCGTGGAACTAAATGCGCCGTCGCCGTCGACACAGGCCTAAATAAATTCAAAGATATGTGACAGGTATTGAATGCACATCTCCTTCATTTTTAGTTTTTTTTTACTTTTAGTGTTGTCCTTAGTCGATTTATTGTCAAAATGTTGCCTGTTATTTAAAAATTCGTTCTGTTTTAAATCTTTTTTTTTCTCTTGTAATTTTATATTCATTTTTTTTTTTGTTGTTGTGTGCCCCGCACCGGTACAACGCCTTTTTTTGGTGTACATCGTGCCTCAGAACAATTGAGCAACTAACGTTCTCCATTGTTCTGAGTCAGAAACACGCCCTCGGCTAGCGCTGAAAACCAGCGCCGTGGACTTGCACCTGTGTACGGGCCCGGCATTATGCTGTGCCTTTTCGTGCAATAAATAAGTAAAACTTTTGCACGAATAAACTGGTTTTCTTTCTTTATATTTTATTTTGCAAAACAACTTAACCCGTTACCCAAACAGAGGGGTGTGTTTATCTATCTGTTTGGGGCGCCGTAGATTTAAAACAGGTGATCTGACTCTGATGCGGTATTATTTATTTGAAAGAGATTATCTTGCGATTGTTCTTAGTATGTTTTTTCAAAATAATATGTTCAAGCGTTTTGAAGTTTTCAATTAGTTTGTTTACTACAGACTGCAGACAGTAACTTCAGAAGGCCGGTTTTTTAAAGTAATTATTTATACTTGGTTTATCTAAAGGTTAGCTAATAGTTAAGTGTAGTTGAAGTTGTTTTTATTCTCTACATTTTTAAACCATCACTAAAACATTGAAATGTAGATCTATTTTTAGCATTTATATCATCAACATTTTTCCTCAATTTCGTATAAATATGTTGTGAATAAAATATTCTATGAATAAAAATCCTAGTCTTTATGAAATGTGAAAATTGTGGCTTTGTGATCATTACATTTAAATGCCAAATTATATATGTATGTGATAAACTCAATAACCTTTCCCTATTGAATTACCTCTTGACATTTGTTTTTAAATGTCACATAAGTCTATCTAGATACTGGTATGCTAAAAAGAATTATTTATTTACTAGCTTTTGCCCACGACTTCGTCCTTGTGGATTAATAGCTCCCGATCCCGGGGGATTTTCAGGATGAAAACTATCCTATGTCCTTTCTCGGGTCCTAGACTATATCTGTACCAAATTTCATTCAAATCGGTTCAGTGGTTTAGGCGTGAAGAAGAGATAGACAGACAGAGTTACTTTCGCATTTATTATTTATTATCATTTATTTAGTACGGATGGTTCAAGTGCATTATTCTTTAAAACTACCCGTAAGGTTAACATTTATCAAGGGCCCCCATCCCAAAAAACAAAGTGTAAATAAATAAATAAAATAGGTAATTGGGATTTGATAAATGGTTGATAAAGTACAATAAACGTAGTTTTTCTTACATTATTGAACGCTCGCGTGCTAAAACCATACCTTAACGCGTGTTTACCGCGAAGCGCCAATAAACAATAAACACGCTTCTTTTAACACGTCGCCTCGCATTCGGAGCGTGACAGCGTGTACACTCAGCGAACGAGGACGCTGTTTAGGCTAGAAATAAATATTATTAAGGTAACAATAACGAAGGTGTAACGATATTATTTGGAACTAGCTTTTCCCCGCGGTTTAGCTCGCGTAAAAGTTCGAATTATATACACAACTAGCTTTTGCCCGCGACTTCGTCCGTATTCCCGGGGTATTTCCGGGATGAAAACTATCCTATGTCCTTTCTCGGGTCGCAGACTATAACTGTACCAAATTTCATTCAAATCGGTTCAGTGCTTTAGGCGTGAAGAAGAGACAGACAGACAGACAGAGTTACTTTCGCATTTATAATATTAAGTATGGATTTTATTCATAGTTCTCTTCACAAGGAACACACTCTCCAAGTTTCATGTCTCTAGAACCAGTGGTTTAGGCTGTGCGTTAATATATTAACAATTCGTCAGTCAATTAGTCAGAAGGCCACGAAACTACAATCAAAAGTTTTTACAAAAAAAAATTACATTATTCGTTTTGTATTTAATGGTGTTGATTCCATTTGGTGTGTTTTACAAATATTTACGTGTTTGATGCAACGCAATATCAAACATATTCTAATAAGGCTAGAGTATATGGATACAGACATATGTCTGGCTGCCATTAGTGTCATAAATGTCAATGTCAAGTGTCGTAATACTGCCACGCGAAAGTAACCTTTATGATAACTATCAATTCTTTTCTCAATCTGTGGTATGGTCATGGTTGTGGTTCACTCAACTGACCTGTGGTCGACAAACCATACCATCGCCAGATAAAGGAATACAGAGTATATACAGGGTGGAATTTTATAACGCCACTTGAAGGGGAAGTACTTTTAATACTTTAGATAGAAAACTTTACTTAAAGGAAACATTCCTTTATTTTTTAAAGGAAACAAAACTACATTCAAAGATTTTTGACAATTCACTTACCACTTCCGGGAATCGAACCGACTAAAATCCAAAAAGTAACACTTTCTACTTTTATGGTGTCCAACGTTAGGGCCATTCATAAGGACAAAATCTCTCTAACAAACATGGTAAATTAAATCAAAGGAAAACCATAAATCTTAAGAATTTTATATTAATTGAACGAAAATTTCGACAGTTAAAGCCGTCCTTTGATTTACAAACTTAAAATTTCATGGCCTTCCTCTAATTTAATTAATTATATTTATTTAATGCATTTTATCCTTATGAATGATCCTTTTAATTAGCTTCATTAAAGTACAGTTTGTGGTTTTTTTCGTTTCAGCCCGTTCGATTCCCGGGAGTGGCACATTTTCGAAGTTACAGGTTTATATGGACCCCGGATGAAAACTACTTTAAATCGTTACGTTAGATTATTTTACTCAAAGGAAACATTCCTTTATTTGTTAAAGGAAATAAAACTGCGTTCAAAGATTTTCAAAAATTCGCTTTTTACACTCGGGAATCGAACTGGTTTAAAATGAAAAAAACAACATCCTGTACTTTTATGACGTTAATCGATAGGGTCATTTATAATGATCAAATCTTTATAACAAACATGGTAAATTAAATTAGAGGAAGGCCATGAAATTTTAAGTTTTCAAATCAAAGGTCAGCTTTAACTGTCGAAATTTTCGTTCAATTAATATAAAATTCTTAAGATTTATGGTTTTCCTTTAATTTAATTAACCATGTATGTACGAGAGATTTTGTCCTTATGAATGGCCTTAACGTTTGACACCATAAAAGTAGAAAGTGTTTCTTTATGGATTTTAGTCTGTTCGATTCCCGGAAGTGGTAAGCGAATTATCAAAAATCTTAGAATGCCGTTTTGTTTCTTTTAAAAAAATTGGTTGCCTGTAAAGTCGGTATACGGGCGAAAGTTTTACGTGACAACGACTTTGAGTGGTAAAATAATTTTAATGTGAATATTCATTCGTATAGTAGGAAGAAGGATGAAATCCGCGTGCCTTTCACTTTTTATGTCTGTCTCTCTCGCTCTTAGGCGGGCTAACCATGCCCGAGTGGAAGGGACGCGTGCCTCTCACTCGCTCTCATTGTGAGCGCATAACGTGAGCGGAGCGTAACGCAGTTTCTTGAAGTGTCACCCAGCAAACCAATTTATAAGACGTTGTCACGTCAAAATAATGGAATGTTTTCTTTGAGTAAAATTTTCTATTTAAAGTATTAAGAGTACTTCCCCTTCAGGTGGCATTACAAAATTCCACCCTGTATATTGTATAAGCCAAAGTAAAGTCGCACCATAAGGTACAATGTTAATTTAACAATCAGTTACGTAAAAGAGGTCTAGCACACTTACTAATTCTGCCAATAGTACAAGCACAAGTCTTTGGATAACCCACACAAACACACCCTTACACTCACACATAGACACACTTTCACACCTGTCTGAGTAACCACAGAGCAAGAACAAATGCAGGGATAATACGTACACATTTCTTTGGACCGTGTGAAATACTTCAAGACAAAAATGTGTCTTATATTGTAGAGAATACAGTTACTATTTGTTTTCTGACAGCTATTTTCTTGAAATTCACTGAGAGCTTATGCTGTTTTAGTGCATTCAACATAATAATGAAAATGTAAGGAGCAGTTTTGTAATATTTTCTGTGTATAGTGCATACGTTAGATCATTGTTCTCGTCAAACTGGGTAAGGTAAATTTTTAAGTCATGCTCAAGAAAGGGTGCTGTCAGATCAGACTGGTCATCAATTTCTATAATCTTTATTTCTTTGAATTATTTTATTTTACTTTTTATTTACGTAATCCATACTTAATATTATAAATGGGAAAGTGTGTGTGTGTGTTGTTTGTCTTTCTTTCACGGCAAAACGGGGCGACGAATTGACGTGATTTCTTAAGTGGACATAGGTAGTTGAAGGGGTGGAGAGTGACATAGGCTTTGTCTCTTTCTAACACGAGCAAAGCTGCGGGCGTATGCCAGTTTTCAATAAAGAAAAATAATGTGACCTGCATTTTATGTAAACTTGATTGAGAAGGTTATAACCGTTTCTTTCTTGTTCTTCTCCATAGAGGCCACAGAACAGATACACCTTTTTTTATCTGTTCTGTGACAGAAACCTAGCTACGTTTTGGAACAAGTAACTAGTATCACTTTTCTAACGCGGTGTCCTGCGTGAGCGACGAACGCGACGCGACGCGACGCTGCAAACGCGACGAACGCGATCAACTCAACGGCATACCCTACATGCGGCCTATATGACAGCCTGCGGCGAGACGCGACGTAACGCGCACTTGTTTTGAGTGCGACCAGATGCGACACCACGAACTTTTAAGCAAAATTGTACTGTGCTTCTCCATGATTCGAGTAGTAATGACCAAGATCACGTAGGACTTAGGACATTTTTGTCGCGTATAGCATCGCGTCGCATTACGTCGCGTCGTGTTGCGTACTTGCTTGTCGCTCACGCAGGACACCGCGTAAGGGTCGGTACATATCTGATGGAAAATGCGTTTTGCATAGCTCGCGTCTATTCGCATTAACGCATCATCGGTTACGCGATCGATAAAATATCCATTTTCCGTCAGATATATACCGCCCTTAAGTTGTGGGTTACTCCAAAGTTGACGCTTGTAGAATGTAAAAGCGCCTGTAAATGATCTAAAAGAATAAAGTGCACAAAAGTATAAAAAGAAGTCCACGAGTCCCGCATATATACAATGCTTATACGTCATTAACCTTTCAACGACCAACTGACAGCCGGCTGTCGGGCAGCTATTGTCTTTCTATTGTGTCTCAAATCACGTGTGTTCGAAGGTTTATGTTGTATAACTTGAATAACAAAACAAATAGTTTATCTTTGCAAAAATGGCCTACAAAGTCGCTATCTTATTTTATCTGGGATACAAAAGCCCATCTATATCTTTAACCCAGTCGTGCATATTTAAGACAAAATTCTAACTCAAAAATTTCCACTACACTACCTTTCGGAGTATCATAAATAAATAAGTTGCAACTACCATCGTAGCAAAATGTAGTGCAATTCAGATTTAGGTATAAGAATAAACATTTAGTATAACGCTAATAATTTACTTTGTTATAAATACAAAGTGCATCATATAGTGCAGTGAGGATTATATAAATATATATATAATTAAATAGAGGACGTCGTCATGCATCTTTTTAAACGCATAAGTTGTTAGCATGACATGTACATTTTATAATATGTTAAAAATATAAAGTTTATTATATTAGCGTAAGCAGTGATAGCAGAGCCAATAATACCACATCATAGTTAAAGTATAACGCGTTATCAGTGTACATGTGCCTTTGGTATAATGCGTCATATATATAAAGTGCATTATATAAACTAAAGCTGTGATAGCATATACAGTTGTGGTCAACTAATTAGGGACAAACAAAAATTTGAGCTGAATTTTAATTTTCATGTCCATGGTAGATGAGATAAACTAAATAATTAAGTTTAATTTTATGTAATACTAATTAATATTAAGAATACTTGAAAATTGTGAGCATTGCTTCGAAGTTGATAATATTTTGTAATAGGAAATTTAAAAACAAATCTCTTGCAACCAAATCGCAGCGTATTCTGGCTGGCCATCTAATTAGGGACAAAAACAAAAGTAGTGTGTAATATTCCCATTTATTATAAAATCTAATGGGATGTAATTTTTTTTTAATAATTAAGATTACAGTCTATACGTTGACTTTGAATTTGTTGAAATATTATCATAATGTTTAATTAAACATGGGGCGAAATAAAAGTTCTGATACAACAATGCGAAAAATAATAATTATTGATTATTATAGTAAATAGCCATATCGTAAATTATTAAAACATTGAAATTGCTCCATTATCATGATTTTCAAAACAGGACAATTATAATCTTTATTTAGAAATTATACTTTTGAATCTATAAAACTACTAAAAGTGCAATCAGAAAGGAAATACCAACAAAAACCATTGTGCAGAAACATCGCAAAACGGTGATAGCGGCGATATAAGACCCGCTTATTGACTTTTTATTGATTATAGGTCTGAATAGTGTTGGTATTTGAACTAGAACATGGCAATGGAGTAATCTACAACAACCTTTCGACGTCAAGTTGTTGAAGCTAAACTGTTTGGCATGGTCGTACGAAAAGTTCCAGTGTTAAAAAAAATCACAGACTCGCCACGGTTGGCCTTAGTTATGAGGCACCGATATTGGGACTGATTTTAAATAAAAAAATGTTTTAATTTTGTACTAAATGAAGTTACATTTTGTTTCATCGGAAGGCAGGCGGTATTAATGGCGC
Source organism: Athetis lepigone (assembly GCA_033675125.1). Classification (NCBI taxonomy): domain Eukaryota; kingdom Metazoa; phylum Arthropoda; class Insecta; order Lepidoptera; family Noctuidae; genus Athetis; species Athetis lepigone. The sequence continues at coordinate 1,440,337 of CM066222.1, read as the reverse complement.
CCTAAAAAGCAAAAAGTATCCAAAATACTCCAATAAGCAAGTTAAACTTGAGGAGAGAACATAAAACTATGGCGTTGGTTTTCTGGAAATGATGTGGGACCTTTAGAGCAAATGAAAGGCACACTAGATTCAATTAAATAGAGAGAAATACTACAAACAATTTATGTTGAAGAACACACGATAACTACCGCAAAAAATACTTCACTGTCTGTTAGAACATTTCTCACTGATGAGTAGGTATCGGTTATAAATTGACCGGCCTAGAGCCCAGACCTGAATGCTTGGAAACAATTTGTGGTACGTTATGAAAGAATAGTAGGTTTAAAAAATGGTATAAATAAACTTGGTATTAAAAATCAACAGTAGTATCTTTGAAGAAGGCTGAAACAGTATCACTAAATAACAATGTGACATTTAGATTGCGTCGATTCCATACCTTTGTTACATGGTTATGGCAATCCTTAGCAATCACTCTGGATATTGATTTGCATTACAGTGCGACGCATTAAGCCTAATTGAATAATAAATAAACATATTTTTTTCCTTTATTGCTCTCTGCAATAATTATTTTTAATGTTGTCTTAAGTGTCCCTAATTAGTTGTCCAGGGTACGAATAGAGTGAAGAAGAAGTTAAGTTGAATTTTGATTGATATTTATTTTACGTATAGTCTATTCCTTTAATGACTATGCCTATTCGTTAAGATATTGGTTTAGTTTTATATTAACAGTAACTAAACTGCCAAAGTCTCGAGCAAACTTAACTTATGGGAAGCAGAATTAAATGTTACTCATAGTATATAATGTTGTCCCTAATTAGTTGACCACGACTGTATATCTCATAGTTGAAGGTATAAGTCGTTATAAGTATGACACGTGCCATTGTTATAATGCGTCATAAATATAAATTGCATAATATAAGCTTATCAGTGATGGTAGAGCCAAATATACCACCTCGAAGGTAAAGAATAATTCGTTATCAGTGTACATGTGCCTTTGGTATAACGTATCATAAATACAAAGGGCATTACATAAGTGTAAGCAGTGATAGCATGTGCATCTCTTAGTTAAGGCCCTGTCCAGGAAGGGCGAATTCGCCGCGATTCTCTCGCGCATATCACGCGCGAATGTTGCGTCCAGAAAGAGCGTACCTACGCGCGAATTCCGTATCAAAATGTTAGTGCTCTATTTCCCTCTCTTTCTCTTTTATACGTGCACTCGCTCTAAAATTCGCGCGAAATCTGGACGCAACAAGGCGGCCCTAGTATCTTGACTCGCGCGCATTACGCGCGAATCACGCGCGAGTCGAAAGTCCGGCGAATTGCACGCGTATTACGCGCGAGTTTATTATTCGCGCGATGCTTGTGAACGCGATGTATTGGTGCCTAGTATCTCGCCAACGCGCGAGTAAATTCGCGCGAATCGAATCGCGGCGAGTTCGCCCTTTCTGAAAAGGGTCTAAAGTCATAAGTCATTATAACACTTATTCACTAGTTATAAGCATGACACGTGCCTTTGGTATAATGCATCATAAATATAAAATGCATTATATAAGTGTAAGCTGTGATAGCGTGTGCATCTCTTAGTTAAAGGTATAAGTCGTTATCAGTGGCGGGCATGTCTAGCTTTCAGTGTGGAGCGCTGCGTGGTGAATATTTAATGACTGGTCTAGGGTTGGGCCCAAGGTATGAGAGCAGTAGTATAAATTCTGTTGAAGTTAATAATATATATTTTTTGTAGTTCAAGTTTATTAAAGACAAGGGAGAATATTTCAATTGATTTGGGCTTCCTTCGACTTTGGATTGTAAAAATGGCTGCTTTGTTATATTTAATTTATTTATACGGCGTCTGTTCAAAAAGCCAATCAAAGAAAATTTTAAAATTTTGTTATTATGAGTATAATTATGGTCTCGGTCACTAATTGCATTACCAGCCACCATGATTCCGGATACTAAATGATTATTGTTATTGTTTTGTAATATATAATAGCATAATATAAAATGGTAAACTGACTGACTGTTGATATTTTTTTATTTAAGGATCTCCAACGAAGGTAATACACAAAACATTGCTAAAAATGAATAAATTTAAATGTAGTTGTACTCCTTCACTTATAGGAGACCACAGCATTCACAGTATAAATTAGATAATTATACTATAATTATAATTATATAAAATATATGTCAACTCACAGCCTAAACTGCTGGTCCTAGAGACATGAAACTTGGAAGGTATTTTTATTGTAAAGACTCAGTAGCCAATAAGAAAGGATGTTAAATTCAACTCCTAAAGGTAAAAAAATGGGAGGTATTTCGCAGAAGTTCCTAACATGCACGTGGGCAAAACCACGGACGAAAACTAGTATTATAATAAATTCGCTGCCTCTTTCAGCTTGTACCACCGCCGCTTATAACACCCTACTGCAGTAATTCAGTTAGTTATGCTTTGCTAGCGGACACGGGAATAAATAGCCTGTTTTTGTGCGAAAACAATGCTAAAATATCGTGTTGAAACTACAAATTGGGTCCCCACGCATAGCAACGTTATTTGTGGCAGTTTTATATGTGATTTTATGTAGGTATAATTATTAAGTTCCTGGATTTTGCTTGCGAGTGTATTAAAAAACCTTTTTTTATACCTAAATAGTATAAAGAAAGCAGCCTCAATATTTCAGGTCTCTACAATCAGTGATTTGGGCTGTGTGATAATCCGTCAGTCAGTCTTTAAGGATAAAGCATTTTCTGTGTGTTGTACACATAGATTATTTTCTGTGTGCTTCTCCAAAGAGTCCCTCAGCCCGACATATGACAGTCACCTATATGGTCCTCGCATGATTCAACCAACACTGCTCCTCGCTAAAACCCGTTAATTATACTTCAAAAAAGGCTGACCACTGATGTTTCTTCTCAAAGTAGTCAGCTAGAAAACTCCGGCCCCATCGTTCGCTTATTTTTTTCGGCAATTAGTCGCAAGACTATAAGCCGAACGTTAAAAGCTCTGTAAAACAAAAAGGTCCGAGTTTCAACTGCCTATTTATAAAACATCTTTTCATTCAGTATTTTTACCATTAGTGAAGGATTTTTTTGTTGCTAGGGTGTTGAGGTTCACATACTTTTTATATGAAACGAGCAAACGAGCTAGGTCGTTGAGACGAAAACCACCTTAAATATAGTTTACACCTCTCTAATTTGATATCATCAGATGTTGGTGTATTTCGTATTTTTAACCGACTTCTAAAAAAAGGAGGAGGTTCTCAATTCGGATGTTTGTATGTTTTTTTTATGTTTGTTCGCGCATATCACCGTCGTTTGCCAACCGATTTGAACAATTCTTTTTTTTTTTGTTTGAAAGGGTAGACTTCCCAAATGGTCCCATTGTAATCAGGTCCAGGATCTGATGATGGTATCATGCCGAAATCGAGGGAACTCCTCAATTTTTATAGAAAACCGTACATTTTTTTTAAAGTTACTCTAAAACGTAGTTGGGACTCTTAACTAAAAAGAAAAATTAAAAAACTTTTTCCAAAAAAAAGATAACTGACTTCAAAAACTAAAAGCTCAAAAATAACTATTTCGGAAGTCGGTGGCAAGGCAACACAATACGACCGCCAGAAGAGAAGCCACCGACTTCCGAAATAGTTATTTTTTAAGCTTTTAGTTTTTGAAGTCGGTTATCTTTTTTTTGGAAAAAGTTTATTTATAGAAAACTAAACTACCAAATAGAGAATCTCTACATCCGTACTAATATTATAAATGCGAAAGTAACTCTGTCTGTCTGTCTCTTCTTCACGCCTAAACCACTGAACCGATTTGAATGAAATTTGGTACAGATATAGTCTGGGACCCGAGAAAGGACATAGGATAGTTTTCATCCCTAAAATCCCCGGGAACGGGAACTGAATTCCACGCGGACGAAGTCGCGGGCAAAAGCTTAACTCAAAATCATTAAAAATGTGACTTACTGTGATTACGTTGAGCACGATAGTAATAAAATCTGCTTAACCCAAAGCAGGACAAAAACCACGCTTGCTCAAGGGGGATTGCGATTGCCTTTCTCCGATGTCTGAAAATGTCCTAAAAGAAGTTTAGTAAGTGAGAATAAAAAAAAAAATAAAAAAAAATAAGTGCAAATGAATTGGAAAAGTCATATTGGAGTTTGCTCGAATAAAAACCTACAATCTGTTAAAACGGGGCGGGCACCTAACCATTAGATCAACCGACCAATCCGTACTAATATTATAAATGCGAAAGTAACTCTGTCTGTCTGTCTGTCTGTCTCTTCTTCACGCCTAAACCACTGAACCGATTTGAATGAAATTTGGTACAGATATAGTCTGGGACCCGAGAAAGGACATAGGATAGTTTTCATTCCGGAAATCCCACGGTAACGGGAACTATTATTCCACGCGGACGAAGTCGCGGGCAAAAGCTAGTTCCAAATATGTACTTAAACTCAAAATCAACAAAATTGTGACTTACTGTGATTATGTTTATCACGACAAAAATAATACCTGCTTAACCCAAAGCAGGACAAAAACCACGCTTGCTCAAGGCGGATTGCGATTGCCTTTCTCCGAGGTCTGTCATATCTTAAAAGAAGTTAGGAACTGTAAATAAGTTTGGTATTTGCTCGAATGAAAACCTACAATCTCTTACAAGTGGAGCGGGCACTTTAACCATTAGATCAACCGACCAATAAAAAATAAATACCATTTTATTTCTTTTTAACTGGACAGATCAAAATGATCACACACTTTACCTTTTAAGCTAGGCATTGACGGTCAATTATCCGCGTCAGTTAAACCAGTGACGTCCATCCAAAATTTAATCGTGAGTTTCCAATCGTCACTCCAGAGTTGGTTGGCTGCCTAAACCGTTTGGAGTACGCCACAGTTTTACGACTAGACTTACGCGAAAAATGACCGTCAATGCCCAGCTTTAGAAACACCCCTTTCGTATTAAAATAAAAGGGTCACCGTCGAATAACGCAATAAAACAAAATCCTAAGTTTGTTTGTAAAGGTCCAACCGGGCAGATTTGAATATTAAGACCGGTCCGGACGAGTGTTGATTTAAGTATTGACACGGGACCCGGACAAAAGGTCCCGCAACATGTAACAGATGTGCGACAAAAATGTTTTATATTGAAAATGCTGTTATTGGACATTGATTTTCATAACCACAGGCGGTTTTGCCTTCAATTTCTTATGTACTTTTTAAGTTTATTTTTGAACCTGTGAGAGAAAAATGTCGTGAGGAAACCTGGACGAGCCAAATTAATATAAGTCTGAAATCATTACCGAAGAACCGAATGCCGATTGGGGAACAAGGTTCGTGAATCGCAACCCCGTAGTTTCAAGCGGAGCTTAGGACGGCCTTCCACCAGATGGACGGATGATCTTGTGTATGTCAGAGGGAACCACATGCGCTGGAAACAGTTGGGTAGAAATAGAAAACATTTATTTGCAAAAAATGTAAGTGGGTGAAGCTTATGTCCGGCAATAAACGCTTATATGCTGGCGATAATGAAGATGATATCTTTAATACGCGTAGAGTAAAAATAAAAAAAAAAAACAAAATCAAGGCATTTATTTCACTTAGACCATTTATAGGCACTTATGAATAGTCAAAGAGTCGGTCGGTCAGTCAGAAAAGTGTCGCTAATTGCCTGTTTCAAAACGTAGATTTCTATGGAGAAGAACAGGCAAGAAACTCCACGGACACTCTTTAAAAAAAAATCATGTTTTACAAAATTTTGGTTACATTAATTTTCGTGCTTCTATATGTGAAAACAATGCAAGTAAATAACAAAATTAATAATTAAAAACTTACGAATTAATATTTTAAAATAAATGAAAAAGTAATAAAACAGTCATGGCAGTTAAGATATGACCGATCTCAACTGACAGCGCCCGTTCACGAGCATGACGCGTGACATCAGCACCATCTAGTTTAACCATTTTGAAGGGAACCGCAGTAAGCGCAGTGTTTAATGAATTGTCAATGCTCGTGCCTTTACTGTATAAGAAGAGACGATTTTGCCCATAAGTTGGACAGTAGACCATGCATATTTGGGAAGACACAGGACTTATCGTCTGAAACATGTGATTAAAACCTGCTTACTTTAATCAGTAAGGGAGCATTAAAAAGACTTTAGATATTCAGCCCTAAGGGTGTAAAAAGCCTGCGGGTTGTTCGAAAGAGATACCACGACCCCGGAACAAAAGGGCATGAAGGAACATTTGTGGAGTTTAGTCAGTGGAAGTATAACATTCTCTTTTGCTCTGGGAGGAGTCATTTAATGATATCCCACACAAAAGAGGGGGTAAAATGAGGGATGAAAGTTTGAAGAAAATGTCCGTTTTATTCGTATTCGAGTAAAGCCGCAACCGCTAGTTCAAAACACTAGTAAAATAAAACGCTTAAACCACCTTCATGAACTTGAACAAAACACTTGCAATAATGGCGGAAATTAATAAACTTCGAGTTTCATAAAACTTGTACAATTTCAGTGTTTTCCATCTTGGCTCCTACACAATGACAGAAATTCCCTCCAAAAGAACCTCCCGGGTCCTCTTAATAATAATTGTAATTAATTTTATTGTTTGTTTTACTGCTAGGTACAAGGTTTATTCTCGCTGAGGTAATCTATTTGACTTGCTAAATAACTTTTGTTTAGATAGATTGGTATCAGAAATGATAATATTTAACCAGTCTAAGTGGATTTCCGAGAAATTCTTGGTAATTTTGAAGGGTGTTATTTTCTATAGCGGTGACACATTTTTGATGATTCAAGGATAAAATTGTTTTTAACGGCTTTAGGTCGACAACCCCTGTAATTTTGTAATGTCAATTGGGTGAAGATTTACGCAATTTTTTTATATAAGAGACTTGTAAGGGCATTTTTACCTTTCAGTAAATTTATATAAGGTCATTGCTCATTACAGCCACCCGGCAGCCACTTCGCACCGACTTGCCTTATAACCGAGGCGATCTGGTGCCGCTACGGAGTTGATATAGTGAGCGTATGCCCATACAAGTTCATATAAAGAATACTAGCCGCAGGAGGCGAGGCGGTGCGGAGTGGCTGCCGGGTGGCTCTAATGAGCGATGACCTTTAAATGACGAAAGAGTAAGGCACGATTGACTAAATCAATGAATAATCTTTTACTTTAAGTTTTAAGGACAAATTTTTGAAATCTAAACAGATTTCGATATACATTAGGTATCGAGTTTCCTGACTTCTCGATATATCTCTCTTGTTAATTTTTCCTGCTTTCCTGAGACTATCAATGAGACATTCGTCTTTAGGTAACCAGTATCAGTATCTTTAAGAATTCACTGGGAAACGTATCGACTTTTCTAAGATATGAATAAGTAAGCCGTTTTACGGCTTTGCCTTCAAGTTTTATAGTTTCTGTTTTACATACATACAGGTATATCGGATTCTTGGTTTTATATATTTTTAAAACGATGCTTTAAAGTTGAAGCGTTTATTCGTTTGACCACGATATCAGTGACTAATATTTTGCATAAGTATTTTATAAAATACTAGCTTTTGCCCGCGACTTCGTCCGCACGGAATCATAGTTCCCGTTCCCTCCCGGGGGATTTCCGGAATGAAAACTATCCTGTATCATTTCTCGGGTCTTAGACTATGTTTGTACCAAATTTTATTCAAATCGGTTCAGTGATTTAGGTGTGAATAAGAGACAGACAGACAGACAGAGTTACTTTCGCATTTATAACATTAGCAGGTACGGATTTTAGAATATGATTAGAACATTCAGCATAATTATACAACGCCAAATTAAATTAATTATTGAAACTTTACAGACGTTGTATATTTAACTAGATCGTGTAAAAATGAGAGAAAATTAAATAACGTTTTAAATGTAGACTCAATCAAAGAAACAAAATAATTATTCTAAAGCCCTTTATTTCAAACTAATATTTCAGTGGTTCCCAAAGTGTTTTCTCGCTTTTCCAAAGTGTTAATTTCTTTCAAAGTCTAAGGTATACCTTCGAGCCAATCTTTAATACTTATCCATACTTAATAAATAAGTAAATATATATCCTGGTCCTGGTACATCTTACACACGACCATCTGATCCCAAGCTAAGCAGAGCTTGTGTTATGGTAATCAGACAAATGACATACATACTTAAATAATTTTTAAATACATACATATTATAGATAAATAACACTCAGACACAGAACATACAATTATGCTCATCACACAAAGTTTGACCTGCGTGGGAATTCAACCCACGACCTCTGGCTTACTAATCAGGGTTACTGACCAATAGACCAACAGGCCCGTAATATTAGAAAGCTGAAAGTTTGTGTGTCTGTTTGGTTGAACGCGCTAATCCCAAAAACTAACAGTCCGAATTGAAAAAATCTTCTTGTGTTGTATAGCTGTTTTATCGAGTAAGGTAATAATTTCATTAATTTACTCGACGACCTCCGGGAGCTAAACCGTAACTGTACAGACTCTGTTTAGTCAAGGATCAGATGGCCTAATATAAACTGCCCAAAAAAAAAGTATTAAATCCGTACTAATATTATAAATGCGAAAGTAACTCTGTCTGTCTGTCTCTTCTTCACGCCTAAACCACTGCACTGATTTGAATGAAATTTGGTATAGATATAGTCTGGGACCCGAGAAAGGACATAGGATAGTTTTCATCCCGGAAATCCCTCGGGAACGGGAACTATTCCACGCGGACGAAGTCGCGGACAAAAGCTAGTAAGAAATATTTTCTGGTAAAGATAGCCAGGTCTTATCTTTAGGCTTAAATGAAAATAAATAAACTTGTAAATGCGCCGTGGACCAAAAAAGTTTGTGAACCCCTGGGTAAGTCAATTTGTCTTTAAAATAACTTTCATGATTCAAGTACTTCACTGACTTTTAGTTCTATACAAAGATACCCCAGGGGACCCTTTTAAAGATTTTAAAGTCCTTTTCAAAATCTCAAGGTATAATGTTCAGCTTTGTTTAGTGTTATAAAGCCTCTCTTATTATTACAATTTACTTATTTTCCAGAAAGTACTAAAAGAAAAAAAAGAAAGAAAAAAAGTAAGTAGTAGTTGAAAGAAAGTAAGTAGTAGATATGTTAGTATAAGTACTAACATATAATAACACCAACTGTACACTTAGTTCGCAATAAATGCTTTGACTTTGACTTTGAAAGTAGGATAGCACGAGTTGTTATCCATACCAATATTATAAATGCGTAATAACTCTGTCTATCTGTTTAACGCCAAAACTACTAAACCGATTTAAATGAAATTTGATACAGAGATAGTCAATAGCCTAAGCCTTCATCTGGCGATTGGTATGGTTTGTCGACCAGGCCAGTTGGATGAACCACAACCGTAGCACAGATCATCATCATCTCCCTAGCCTTTTTCCCAACCATGTTGGGGTCGGCTGCCAGCCTAACCGGATTCAGCTGGATACCGGTGTTTTACGTTGAGCGACTGCCTATCTGACCTCCACAACCCAGTAACTGGGCGACAAGATACTCTTAGTTAGACTGGTCAGAGTTTCTGGCTAACCAGTAACGACTGTCAAAGTTCTGTGAATAACAACCGGGACCTACGGCTTTACGTGCTTTCCGAGGCACGGGATGTCAGTGATGTCCAAGATAAACTTCAGAAAGTACATATGAATTGAAAAAGTCACATTGGTACTTGCCCGGATTCGAACCCACAACCTCTTACACGAGAGGCGGGTGCCATATCCACAACCATACCACAGATAAAACAACAAAATGACAGTGATCATAAGGGTGAATTTTGCGTGGCAGTAATATGACACCGACAATAATGACAGCTGTCAGATTGACATTTCGCCAGACCACAGGCTAAGAAACGAAATGGCTTTATCACAAATTCCACGAGAAAAAGAACTACGCTGGTAAAACCACGGAACCAGGCAACTAGTCAATAATAATAATAATAGTCAATAATAAATAAACATAAATTCACACGAATTTCGTAAATATTGACTTTCACTCTGTCTATGTCATATATGTAATACAAAATTTTCAACATTACACTCAGAACTGTAAGAATTCCAAGTTCTTATTTTTAAAGAAAATAAAAACAATAATTTTAACTTCGTATAATTATGAGTATTTTTCATTGACATTTTTTTTTGTGAGTGGGAAATCATCCAATGACTGCTCCCGTCCTGGGTGCGGCGGGAGGGCGTGTCAGACTCTTACTGACTACCCACTCATGTTCCTTCGATTGCCCTTTATGTTCCAGGGTCACGGTAACTATTATAAACATTTCGCAACCCCGGCAGGCGTTGGCCCTGTTGGGCCCCTTCCTGTACTGTTAATGACAGTACTACGAAACTTAGCTCTCCCTTTCGTAGACTTAGGAGTCTAAGCGTAATTTATTCACAAACTATAAACTACAATTTTTTTTTCTACGCTTACAATCGCATTGAAATTATGTTGAAATTAAACTAAATGGTTTCCCAATTTCAGTATTCTATTGGAGTTTACTTTAGCTGTGTTGCTCAAAGATTGTTGCTGAAACTTTCTAGAACGACACACGGATCTTTAAGTGTAATAACAATGTATTTAGCCGTGACAATAGTTTTAATCTTACACCTAGAAGTTATCAAGTACATTGCTTATTAAGTGGAATTATTTGTGAAGGAGCTGGTCGTCATAATTTGTGGTTAAGGCGCCCGCCTCTAATGTGAAAGGTTGTGGGTTCAAATCCGGGCAAGTTCCAATGTGACTATTTCAATTTATTAAGTACTTTCTAAAGTTTATTTTGGACATCACTAAAATCCCTTGCCTCGGAAAGTACGTAAAGCCGTTAATTGCTCCCAGTTGTCATTTGTAGAACTTTGTAAATCGTTACGGGTAGGCAAAAGCCGGAAAATCTGACTAGTTTAACCAGGGGGTATTGTGTCACCAGTAACGGGGTGTTGGAGGTCTGATAGACAGTCGCTTCACGTAAAGCAGTGGTATTCAGCTGAATCCGGTTAGGATGGAAGCCGACCTCAATATAGTTCTTCATGTTAAACAGTACCACTATACCAGCATAAGGCTCGGACAGACTGCTGGTGTTTTACAAGTAAATGAGACATGTCTTATTTATCTATAGGTGCACGCATCAACGAGGTGCCTGTTCTGATCATCAAAAATTAATGGCGTAATCCCTTCGTATCTCGAAAAAAATCATATAACCCGGAAGTATTCAAGAGATGAGTGCATAGGCATCTTTTGGGTAAGCTCGCTCCATCGTAGGCCTCGTCTATGCCCTCGGGCTAGTTTGGGACCAAGATTGGTTACTATTCGTATACCTTTAACAATGGTTACGAATAGCCATACATTAGCAAGCGTAGCACAGGACGGCCTCCTGCCAGATGGTTAGAAGATCTTGTGAAGGCCGCAATCAACCGTTGGTTACAGGCGGCACAGAGCTGCTTGCTGTGAAAAAAACGAGAGAGCTATGTTCAGCAGTGGAGGTTTACGGGCTGATGATGATAATGACGAGTAGCCAGAAGTCCGAATCAGGCAATCAGTCTTATCTAGGGGTAATTTAGCACCCAGATATTCCATTGTTTAGGCATAGGCAGTCAGTCACATCACATAAAACGTTTAGCTGCCTGCGAATAGACTGGTAGCCGACCCCAAAATAGTTGTTGAAAAGGCTAACGAAATGACGAGTATTTACTCAGTGAGTGATTGGAAGTCCTTTTAATTAATTGAACTGAACAAGACACAATAACACCACTATTCAGTTCAAACAGAGCGTCCACAAAATGGCCACACGAATACAAATTCAACGTCATACTAAAGCAATCACTATACTGAAATACAAAATACGGAACAGCTTCGAAATCCGGCAAAGTTTCCAACAATATTCAACAACATTTCGCCACTTATTTCATTCGTAGAAACTCTCCGACTGATTTTATAAATGGTCTCTACCGCAGTTTTGATTTTGTATATTGAAAAGGCATTTCGAGTGAACGAAGAGCTCTTTTGTTGATGAGCAAATGTCTGAAGAGCTTCGGCGCTGTTTTTGGCAATAATTAATTATCTGCTATTGGATTATGGGAATGAATGGTCTGGTCTAGCAATTAGGGTTGATAGAACGCATTGGCTATTGTTTCGAACTCGTTGTTTGAATTCCGTGATTTGTTTATTGCTTTTGTTTATTTAAATAACTGGATATTTCCTGTGGGTTTGCCTGTGAATTGTTATACAACCTCCCACCTTAGTTTTAACTATTTAGGGGTTGAATAATTTTAATAATATTACATTTCTAGCTTCTTGTTCTACATAGTTTCAACTATGCATTGACTAGCATCTGACTGTCTGTTTTTTATATATACAGAGTTAGGTCTAGTAGTAGTATACTAGTAATTTAAGTGCTGGATATTACTATTAGCACCGCGTAGCAACCCACCTAAAACCTCTAAACCCGGTAACATTTCAACCATTTCCAACTAATATAACGCTATCAATACACAAGATTTCCGCAACAACTAACAGTAATGCAAATTAATCGCAAATTACCCCAAAACAGTGTTCTCCATAATTCTAACACTCCGAATGCCAAAGGCGAAGTTGCCAATGTTTTGTCAAACCGAAATGGTAATTATAATCAAATTCTCCTGTTAGAGACGGTTGTATGCAAATGGCGTCTGATTGTAGCTAACTTGCTACATATTTTTGCTTAATCAACTCGTCTTGAATCACTTGGGGTCTGTTTAAACTGTGAGGTACTTTGCATTAATTATATTTGGCGAAAATTTTTGAAAGAAGAGATACTGAAAATTTTCTTTGACCATTTATTTCCATCACCGACATTGGTAAAAGAAAACATAGTGAGGAAACCTTGACTTATAATTAATCATTATAAGTCTCAAATCACCAATCCGCCTTGAACAAGCATGGTGATCAATGCTCGTGCCTTTTCTTTATGAGAAGAAGTCTTTGGACAGTAATAGGCTGGTATTATTAATATTAATTCGTACTTAATATTATAAATGCTTTCTAAAGTTTATCTTAGACATCACTGACATCCCGTGTCTCGGAAAGCACGTAAAGCCGTTGGTCCCGGTTGTCATTCGTAGAACTTTGACAGTCGTTACTGGTTAGTCAGAAACTCGGACCAGTCTAACCAAGAGGTATCGTCTCGCCCAGTTACTGGGTTGTGGAGGTCAGGTAGGCAGTCGCTCCACGTAAAACACCGGTATCGAGCTGAATCCGGTTAGGCTGGCAGCCGACCCCAACACGGTTGGGAAAAAGGCTAGGGAGATGATGACTTAATATTATAAATGTGAAAGGAACTCTGTCTGTCTGTCTCTTCTTCACACCTAAACCACAGAACCGATTTGATTAAAATTTGGTACAGATATAGTGTGGGACCCAAGAAAGGACATAGGATAGTTTTCATCCCGGAAATCCCCCGGGAACGGGAACTATTAACCACGCGGAAGTCACGGGCAAAAACTAGTAATAACATAAACAAGTATACAGTCCATTCTACCCCAACACTCACTTGCACCATAACTCCAAATTAACCTACCATCTTAAAAACCAATATTTTAAAGAAACACCTCGAAGATACAAGAAACTTTCCAGGAGCATAAACCAACGCCATTATTGTGTGCTAAACAAGAATGTATAATTCCAATAACGATATTGCTGCCACGGTTCATATTCAGGGCGCGCGCGAGGAACAATACTTCGCAAGCACTTTTTGTTAAAAAACACAGAAAATAAATATCCATTGAAATGTTTTTAGGGTTCTGTAGTGAGGTGGTCAAAAAGAATCTTAATTTTGATGTAGTATGCACTTATACTACAAGTATTGATAAATAATTATTATAAAGAGGAAATATTGTTTGTCACAGGAACAATTATTCAAAACTGATCGGATAATTTTATTAATTTACTAGCTCGCGGCTTCGCCCGAGAGGATCTCGAACTCCCAACCATTATTTTATATATTTAGTAATTGAATTTCTGAAGTCCGTCCTTCCCTTCTTACTGGACTTACTCTTCACAAAGGACACCCTACAAGTTCCATATCTCTAGGTTTTTCCAGTGAGTGTAGATTTATTAAAATTCGGGTAACTAGAGCTCTTAAAAAACCACAGTAATGACCACAACATTATCGGCTTCTAGTTTACACGGATGCATCAAAATACCCGATTTTTACGTGAAGTAACTGCCTATCAGGCCTTCTCAATCCAGTTACTGTGTACTGCTCGTCTGAATTTTCGTCTTCAGACTACCCGTGACGACTGTCTAAGATTTACGAATCGAAACCTTAATCATTTCCTTTGCCTAGATTAAATTAGATTAAGTTATTTGTATCTTAAACTGGGATAAATTGTTTGTTGTAGTTAAACAGCGGAGTAGTCATACCATGGGCTTTTCTGCTTAAAATGAGGCTACAATTATGTACTATCTACCAAATCGGATAATGCAAATAAAAGAAATCTACTTATTTTACAACCGAGACTAGCAGCCTTATTTACCAAACGCAGCTTAGTCATAAAAACGTCACAACAGTTCTTTTTGCATTTATACTAATAACATTTATGCAGTTTTATTAGTCTCCGGAACCTTCAGAGCACAAGTCAAACTCGCATTTGACTTTCACCATCAAGTTGGAGTGAAAATAATGGACGACTTTAATCTATTCCTTACACTGCAGTTGTATTGAACTTCGGACTAAAGTAGAAAGATATTTCTTTTTCAACAATCAGTGTTCTTCGTTCATCTTTCTTATAAAGTGTATTAAAGAGACTTGTCGTTAACGAATTTGTCCAAGATGAGTTTTTTGATTCGATTTTTCGTGTAGTGTTTCTGAAGCTGACATTGTTTATTTTTTATTAATTAATTAAAATTTATGTTGCACGAGCGAACAGGGGCGAACACACATTGCTTGTAGGAACTCTTGTCCTTTTTTATTTGAAAGTGTCTTGTAATTAAACACTATGATAAAGTAATAAAAACAAAGAAAAAAATAAAAAGTTACTTTTAAAAAAACTTCCAAACACGAGCCAGAATCCAACATTAAAGGTTTCCTTTTTATAGGTGTTCAGACTTAAAAGTAAAGACCTGTACCTGACCAGTACTTTTGGAGATAAAATGGGAAATAGGAAGGCAGGCCAACGAGTGATAAGAATGATAAATAAAAAGAGAAACATACGATTTACATTAATTTAAAAACAGATAGAAAAAAATAAGTTTAAATAGGTAATGAAAGAAATACGTATAATACTATCTACTGTCTAAAGCACAGTGAATCTTAACAAGAAACTAAAACTACATTTTCTTGCACAATTTTCTCAGCGCACTGGACGCAGGATTCAGACCACTAGATACAATCTAATAGCTGTCTTGAAATAAAGGAGCCAGCTTAGAAACATTTGCATGGAGCTGTGCTAAGCAAATGGGTATTTGCTGAAACACTAACTTTTTACTACGACTATGTCTGCTTAGTAGTCAAGTATAATGTTGTATTTTAAGACCAAAATGAAATGAAATTGATTGTAAATAAATAAATATCTTGGGACAACTCACACTCGGTCATCTGATCCCAAACTAAGCAGATCTTGTGTTATGGTAACCAGACAACTGATGAACATACTTATATAATTTTTAAATACATACATATTATAGATAAATTACACCCAGACACATAACAAACATCCATGCTCATCACACAAAGCTTGTCCTGGGTGGGAATCGAACCCACGACCTCCGGCTTAGCAGTCAGGACTATAATAATCACTAGACCAACAGGCCCGTCCCGTCAAAATATATTAATACAACTTACACACGGACAGATACCAAAACTAAGCTTTGCTAATATTATGCAAGTAAGAAACTAAAATCGCTTTTACAAGTCACATTTTTTAACAAGCAGAATTAGTAAATTTCTTAATTGACTATCTCTAAAAAGAAATACTGAAAAAAGAAACTCTGAAATTATAGTTTTATCCAAATATTAAACTTTAATTAATTATTTTAGGTACCATGATGAACAGCATCCTAACTAGCCTTTTGAGGAAAGCCTAAATAATAATTCAGGTAAGCCTTATCGTTTGCTTAAAATAAGAAGAACAATATTGACGTGTAAAATTATTAAACATTTTATACAGTAAATATCATTTTATCGTTGTGAGGATAATACTAAAACAGCTAAGGCTAATTTACCTAAAGTTAGCGAAAAGGTACAATAGATTTCATTGATTTAATATTTAAATCCCAGTATCCCGGGATTCTGGGAACAGTTTTATTACCAAGTAAACCTTATATTAGTAGGATTACAGATGTTTTTAGATTTAGCAGAAATCCTCAGGTAAATAATGATTGTCTCAAATTCTGCAAAACACTGTTTTCAGAAAGCACTTTAAATGAAAATGAAATGAATGAAAATCTATCACGCTTAAGCCTTTTCCGAACGGTAGGAATTTGAAATTAAAAAATGTAAGTGTTCGATTTCGACCTTTAAATGACTCCCGGCTTGATAATTAGATTTATTAAGTGAGGCGTTATTTTTCTCATTTATGTAAAGAATTAAATGAACTGATATTTTATTTAAAAAAAATTAAGACTCAGTGGTTCTAAAGATAAACGACGAGAGGGGGTGGAGGGAAAGACAGACAAAATAATGTTTTTTTTTTTTTTTATTACATATGGGCTTTCTCTTGGTCCCAGACTAGCCCGAGGGCATAGATGGGGCCTACGATGGAGCGAGCTCACCCAAAAGATGCCTATGCACTCGTCTCTTGAATACATCCGAGTTATATGCATTTGGGAACACAGACGCCGGCAGGGAATTCCATTCTTTTGCGGTGCGCATAATAAAGGAATTCGAGAAACGCTGCGTGCGGATACGAGGAATTAATTAATTGATTTTATTATGTTTTCGTTTTTTTTTTCATACGGATAAACATAGACAATAACAAACGTACAAAACAAACAGGGCTGAAGGGAGAATGATATAAAGAGAAATATAAGACTCACATTAATTTGGTAACAGATTTCTAAATTTAATTACTGTGGCACTAGTTTAGTTAAAAAAATCAGAAATTTTTTATTTAACAACTAGACGTTGCTTAGCAAGTGCTTTAACTAAGCAATATTTTTGTCACCGTCACTCAACTGACGAACTACAGTGACAAGAGAGAGACAGAAAATAGCTAATCCACAGTCCATGCTAGATAAATTATCTTATCTTGACCTGAGTAATTTGAGATTTAATTAACAGCTTGTTGTGATGAGTAAGCCAAGGATCGGGTTAAATGGCGCGGCTTGGGAAAGGCCTACGTCCAACTGACAACTAATGCAGGTTGATGATGATACTGATTAAATCTTCGAACACACGTGATTCGAGACACAATAGAAAGACAATAGTAGCGCGATAGCCAGCTGTCGCTTGGTTGTCGAAAGGTTAAGCGCATCTGGCAGCAACTAAACACGCATATCCAAAGATATGGTTAAGTAGCGCGAATTGGGATAGATCTATCTCCAGCAATGAATTAACGCAAGCCAATAACAATAATAATGACAATGATAACGATGAAGATTATCATAAAGTAGCAAATAAAATAAACCAACCAGAAAATAAAATTGAAACCGCCACATCCCTCCACACTCCTACATAGAACACAACAAATACAAAAGCTTTCACGTTTGTTTTTATTCCCAGAGATACAGCAGCAGAACATGATTGGCAAAACGAAATATTAGCAGTGTACACAAGCTTAACATTCCGGGCCGCAAAGTTTTAATTTTAAAAACGGGAGCAAACGTCGTGCCTAGGACAAAGGCGCACCGAGGCCGGCGCTGCTCAATGTGATTTAAGTTGAGAGAGATAGCGATGAAAGAATAAATCTATCTAGATTTCTTTTTGACTCGTGAATGTCGAATTTAATGTCTTAATGCTTCCAACACACGTGATTTCAGACAGAATATAAAGACAATGCAGCCTGACAGCCGACTGTCGCTTGGTCTTCGAAAGTTTAATAGCATACTCAATATGATTTGCAAATTCGTTCACTTGTACTCTTGACTTAACTTCACCTGACTACGTCCTGCTTCTGTGGTTTTACATGCCTTTTAATTAATTGTTTGATTACTGCTCGACTTATAAGGATCATATCGTTTTGATGCTTTAGTACTGTCAATCGGTGTATTTTTAGGTTTTTCTCGTCTAAATTATCTGTGAGTGAGATCTAGAGTGGCTTAATTTGACAGGATTGAACAAATCATCTTCTGCTGTTTTCTTAATGAAATGTAAAGAAAAAGTTGCACAGAACTTAAATTTAGTTTTGTTTGTGAATAATAGAATTGGCTGCATTGAAAAAGGTAGGAAGAAATATAATCAACAGGTAAATTAGTCGTCAAATTTAATTCCTCGCGTCAGTCTCCAACTTGCACCAAAACATGAGCCTTATTATTTCGCGTCCCCATTCCCTGATGATGTCAGGTCTCATCCGCCATTGTGTCAGGAGGTTTCAATACACTGTAGTTTTTTTTCTGTTTTGTTTCGTTGTGAAAGGACGCCGAGTTTAGAATCTTTCGCCCAAATACGATATTAAGTTGTTTGGGAGACGAATGTAGATTGTCTGCGTTTGATTGCGGATTTCATTTGAAATTGAGATTTTTTCTTTCTGTAGGATTGTTAGTTACGGAGTTTTTAATTTTTTGGTTTTTGATTGGATTTAGAGTTTTCACAATTTTTTTCTTTGCCTTTATGCAGACAGTAGATACTGAGAAAAGTTTTGAATCTTGTTGTATTTTCTCCATTTTAATTTTACTTAAGCCTTACCTTACATTAAGTATCCTTATAATGAGATAATAGTTTATTTATTTCATAGTTACTTACTGTTGCAAATATGTAAGATATATAGTTTACTGAATCACTTATTTTTGCCTCATCAAAACCTCACTCAACTCTCTTCATTTATCTTTTCCCCTTCCATCCTTATTATCTCTTGCATTCTTTTCAAAAACTTTATCAACTTTCTTTTAATTCTGTCTTATCTAGATTGATTGCTTGACCTCGGTTATTTTTTCAAAGGTCACCATTACAATCCATCTTACTCTCCTTGTTTACCACAGCGTAAACAAAAAAGCCATCCACCTAAGTCTATAGCTCATCCGATCTTAAGTCAACCGAAAAGTCTCGTTGGCACGGCGCCAGCGCACAATCACGACTTAGTTTATGGCTTCAGTCCTATCCTTGAACATCTTTTTGTTATTCGGGTAGATAACAAAAACCCTTACTGTTAGAAAATCTTAGGAAGTGTTTATAAAATGGTAAAGTGATTGCTTGACTGACTGACTGTTAAAATATAAACGTACTGCCCAAACTGCTGGTCTTAGAGACATGACACTTGGAGAGTATGTTCTTCGTAAAGGGTATGTTTTCACTAAGAAAGGATTTTTGGAAATTCCAAGAAGTAAAATAATAATACCAGCCTATAACTGTCCCACTGCTAGGCAAAGGCCTCTTCTCATACAGAGAAGGCACGAGCATTGATCACCACGCTTGCTCAAGACGGGTTGGCGATTTCGGACTTATATTAACTACAAGTCCAGGTTTTCTCACGATGTTTTCCTTCACCGATGTCCTTCGGTGAAGAAGTAAAATAGTGTATGAAATTTTCGAGGTGAAAACTAGTACCTTATAATAAAGAATTTTAAAAATCGGTCCAGTAGTATTTGGGCATATTCATTACAATCAAACAAACAAACATACAAAGTTTTCCTTTTTGTAATATTAGTGTAGAAAACCATTTATTTCACTTTCACCTTTAAAAAAATTGGCACTGTAATCGATGATAGAATAGGATACGATATAATGACTCGTGCAGTTACCAAATTACTTAGCGTAATGAATTGCTCTTATATTTAACAATCTATTTTATTCTACCATCTAGTTCATTGTCGTTATCGCTTTTATTTGTGTTTGATTATGTTGTTGAAGTGCTTAAATTACTTATATTATAAATGTTAAATTTTGTGTGCATGTGTTTGTGTATACAATACAATACAAATACAAAATACAAAAATGCTTTATTTCTTCTCTCACACAGATATACATCGTTAACAAAATAAGTAATCATTGCAATGTAGGTACATACATGATAATAATAAAATCTATGTGAGAGACTGGTTTCTGTACTAGGAGACCTGTATGACAGATAACCAGCCTCTCCAGACTCTGAACAGGTGGATGACAGGTAAGTACACCACTGAACAATAATTCCAAACAATCAGGGTAGCCAATAAGATTACATGAAGTATGTGTGAGCGTGAGTATTGTGGTGAGTGGTGTATGTAGCTGTGTGTAAGTTGTGTGTGTTTGTGTGTGCGTGTGTGTTTGTGTATGTGGGCGAATATGTGTGTGTTGTGCTAGAGTGTAAGTAAGTAGTGAGTGAATGTGAATTGGGGTGTGATTGTGCTACGTGTGTGAACGTATGTATGGGGTGAGAATGCTTGTTTGGTTATAAAGAAATGATGACGGCAAGACAAGTTACCAGTTAGGGACATGAAATTTTAAGATAGGACTTTCAGTAAATTTTCAGTCTCTTCGTAACTAAGGGACTTTAACCAGTTCGTGATAACCCGTTTACATTTAAACCTTGTCAAGGGGTAAATTGTGATTTTTTCATTTATTTTGTTATAAAGATAAGCTCCCAAAAATCCAAAGAAATTGCGCGAGAAGGCAGTGTTCCGTGTAATATTAGATGTTTGGCAAACTCTGTGTTTGATGCGTTTGGTG
The DNA here is from genome assembly GCA_033675125.1 of Athetis lepigone. NCBI lineage: Eukaryota > Metazoa > Arthropoda > Insecta > Lepidoptera > Noctuidae > Athetis > Athetis lepigone. Next base: position 1,419,545 of record CM066222.1, on the reverse strand, counting down.
GAATTAAGTGTGGGATCGTACCCGATTTTCGAGTGCTGTCTTAAGGCTGTGCTCAAGATAAACAATTGGCGAACGGTTAAAACATTTGAAAGAGAGTAAAGATCCTTTGTAGGAAAGAAGAAGGGCAAGGAATGACTCACTTTTAGGACCGCTCTTTGGGCCCTCTCGAGCTTTATCATGCTTGTTTTGCAAGTGCCACCCCATACAGTGATACAGTAGCACAGTATGGATTGGCATAGGGCAAGATATACCATTGTAACGACTTGTGTATCCGCAACATGCCTTAGGTTTTTAAAGATGTAGATTAATTTTCGTGTTCTAGATGATAGTAGGTCCAGATGATGATTAAAACTTAGCGTACTATCAATCACGACGCCTAGATATTTTATATGTTGCGCTCGTTCCAGATGACTACAAGAACAGGTACGACCGGATGAACAGGTGTGAGCCACAATGCAGTAATTATCATGGACTGTAATTCCGATGTTTTTGATTGAGAATGGTATGTATTTTGTTTTGCTAACATTCAATGTTAGGCCATTGTGTTGGAGCCAAGATAACACTGCACTGAAACCCCCCTGCGCAAAGCCGTAGGCGTCCTCCCATGTGTCTCCATGGAAAATCAAAGCTGTATCATCCGCGAAGGTCACGATTTTACCTCTTGGCAGTTGCAGATTACACAAATCGTTTATATAGGTGAGAAAAAGAGTGGGACCCATCACACTACCCTGGGGGACACCGTAGGATATTGGCAAATCGTCACTAGTGGTTTCGCCCACTCTTACCCTCTGTTGCCTGTTGGTGAGGTAATTCTTAAATAATTCAAGCTGTGTATCTCGAATACCCATACTCTGCAACTTGGTTAGGAGGAGTGGGACAGAGACTGTGTCAAAAGCTTTTGCTAAGTCTAAGAATATAGCTATTACTTTCTTTTTCTGGTCAAGTTTGCTAACAATGTGATCTGTCAACTCATGAACAGCGTCGTTTGTCGAGACGCCAGCCCTGAAACCGAACTGGGACTTGGACAAAAGGTTTTTAGTTTCGAGATATCGTGTTAAGCGCTTGTTTATGAGTTTTTCTGCTATTTTTGATAGTGTAGAAAGTAAAGAGATAGGCCGGTAATTATTAACACAGCCTCTGTCGCCACTCTTGTATACTGGAATTACCTCAGCAAGTTTAAACGCATCCGGGAATACGCCACTAGAGAACATTAGGTTGTATATATGCGTTAAGGGAGAAACTAAAATGGTATGATATCTTTTTAAAAAGGCTCCAGAAATATTATCACGTCCAACAGATGTATCCTTCTTCAGGTTAAATATGTAATCGCGAACCTCTGCCTCATCTGTTGCGAACAAGGCGAAAGAGTGGGGGCAGGAATGTACGTATGACGTATTGGTGGGGGAATTACGAATGTCGATATTTTCAGCGAGGTTTTTTCCGATAGATGCGAAGAAGCTATTAATCTTATTTGCCGAGGAAGTAGGGTCAGTTTTGGATATTAGTTCCGCAGCTGGGTTGTGTTTATTTGTGGAGTGTGTGATCTGCTTTATGGCGTCCCAAAGTGTTTTATTATTAGTCTTGGCTGCCTTGTCGATTAAGTTTTTTTCATAGTCTCTTTTTAATATATGTATGTGCGTGTGTATGTGTGTGTGTGTGTGGATGTTTGTGACTGTTTCAAGCAGAAACTACAGAAAGGAATTTAATGAAACCTTACATTATATAAATAAAAATAAATAATAAATTAATTAATTAATATAGTTTCAACATCAGAATAGGATATAGGTTACATAAAAGCAATGTAATATGTATGAAGCAATAATCAAAAACATAACGCGAACTTAACAGTTTATTTAAACTGAAAAATAAAGCAATCTGGCATCAAAACACTTTTAAACATAACATCGTACAATAAGTATACCTTGTTGTGCTTTAATTATCTTTCAGCCTTCAGAGCCTTGAAAAACAATTTATCAGAATATTATTAAAAAATCTTTTTAACGAATTTTTCAGTTCGTCGCTCTTCTCAAAGCATTCCCAGAATCGCGAACATAACGAAAAAATAACATGAAAGTAAATCAAACACTTTATGCTTTAACAAGGCGCTTGAAAGAAACTTTTTCCGCAAATTCAGTATTCATAGCTCAGAACGATCTAGACTTTAGCGATGCGGAAAATATTTTTGAGCTTAAGAAAAAAACTCAGAATCATTATTTGAATTAGACGACAGAGTTTTTATAGCAGGGTCTTATGTTAGACAATATCGATAAAGAATTTACTTTTGACCTATCGAAGATTTTTTGAAAACTTTGAAAATTACCTCGAGAGCCAAGTTTTCTAAAGCTCCAAATTCTTTTGAAGGACGAAGTATTTTGGAGGCAAAACCACTCAAAAAGCGATACAACTGTGATTCGGATCTCGTCGTTTCTCGAACGTATTTTGCATAATTTCATATATTATTTAAGTTGAAACTTCTGGAGTGGAATTTACATAATCCCGTGCGGTACGTTACGAATACTTATTCGAGAAGTTTTGCCGCAACTTGATTGGTCAATGGTTTTATGGAGAGATCGTGTTCCTTCGTTGAAGGAAAACTTCCAAGTTTTATATGTGTGTGTTCTTGGAGTTTGGTAGGTCAAGTTTTACCAGACTTACCTTCGCCTTCGTGATCTCGATTGATCTAAATATTTTTGAAGGCAAATAAATTGATATAAATTAATTAATATATAACTGGTTGTTAGTTTTTTTTTATGTTTATGTTTATTTCGATCTTAATCATGGTTTTGATTTTCTGTTGATGTTTATGTTCTTTTTTTTTTTTTTTTATACTATTGATTTAATATTTATTTTAGTCTATCATCATATACTTATTTAGTTTGTTTTATATAATGTTGCCGAATATGTTTAATTTTAATTTTAACTTCTTAGTTTTGTTTGCTTAGTTGTAATTTCTTTTATGCATGCTGTGGTCTCCTGTAAGTGAAGGAGTACACCTTCGTGATAATATTGTCTTCCATTTATATTTTTTCCATGATTTGTGTATATCCTTTGTTGGAGATCCTAAATAAATAAATAAATAAATAAATATCTCCCTTTCTTAGAAGACTTAAACATGATATCAGACTTGGATAGTAACTTCTTTAGGTACTAAAGAGATTCTAGATTAGTTTATCCGTAGCTGAATTTATTCAAATAGTTTATGTTTCTCAAGAGAAAAATACTGGGAGAATTTATTTGTATAAGAAGTTGATATCACTCGACGAGGGCTACTGGGCAATTCTTATATTTGAATTAAATTTGATTACGAATAAGTAGAATACGGTATTTTACACCATTTATCAATTCACGTACTTTTTATGAGCTGTCAAAACGCAGTTCTCTCCTATGTTTTGTATAAAATTTCACTTGATGTCACTAATTTAACAACTTAAATGACTAACTATTTATTGATTTCAAATTTAAAAGTATATTGAAATTGGATCGCATTTTTTGAGTGTATCCCATCTGGCCCGTAGGCTAAGAGAGTTTTGAGAGGTTTTATGGAAATTTTGTCTTACATTTATTGTTTAACGATGTACAATACCCAATTGATGAATTCTTCACAAAAAAGCAAATATCATTTTATCTAAGAAAGAAAATATCAATACCAATCAGGTTTGAGCAATTTGGCACCTTCTCATTTGGTGTTTAGTCTTCTGGTGGTTGCTTAAGTGCTTCTGTGTCTTCTGAAATTTAAAAAGGTTAACTTGAGCTGCCAATCATTATCATGACAGTTTATCTTAAGAACACTCTATCAAATTTCACGAACGGCGATTTCCAGAGAACAGTAATGCAGGTTTATGATACAAAACGTCACCGAATTCTCGTTCGGTCAAAATTGACTATCCAGAAAATTTTAAAGGTAACCTTGAACGAACAAACTTATTTAACAAATTCATAACTGCACGCTACAGTCTGTCAACAAACAGTGTAAACCCATTCCAACTATTAATAAAACATAAGAACCAACTGGCCATCTGGACACTCCACACTCCATAATATCTCAACCAGGACTAACAAATAAAAGTATCAAATCCTCTACATTTTTAAAGCTCAATAACAACCTCATGCCGTCACATTCTAACACGTTTAAATGGAGAAAGAAGGAAAGAGATAGCGACAGTCTACTTTATTATGATAATCGGAAAATTCGCCGAGACTGTACGAATGCGATCCCGAAATTCAGAGGTCTGAATAAACGATGAGACACCCTGGAGGTACATATCTGTGTAATTTATGGCCTTGAATGTGGCCCGAACTGATTTTCTGGATTTATTCTGAATGTATGTAAGGGTAGAGATTTGTAAGTATATACCTGGTTCACGAGAATATTTACAATATCGATATCTGGTCTGGATTGTGTTAGATTTGTGTAAAAGGTTTTATCAACATACTCAGTCCTAAAGTGGTTATTATCGCACTCTTTTGAATGGGCAATCAGATACATTTTTAATTGCGTTTGTAAATGACGTTGTATAATGCTTTTGAAGTTGTCTATTAAAAATAACATGCACCTAGCTTTTATAAGTCTAACTTAGACATCACAGACTTCGGTGAAGAAAACATGGTGAGGAAACCTACACTTGTAGTGAGTATAAGTCCGAAATTGCCAATCTGCCCTAAGCAAGCGCGATGATCAATGCTCGTGCCTTCTCTATATGAGAAGAGGCCTTTGCCTTGCAGTGGGACAGCAATAGGCTGGTATTATCAATAGGCAGCAATAGGCGGTTCTGCGGATGGCGAGCGATGGGTAGCTCGCCGCCCGGCTAGGACCAGGACCGCGTCGACGCTCAAAGAGAAGGAGTCAGCACAGGAAGGGGCCCAACAGGGCCAACGCCTGCCGGGGTTGCGGAATGTTTTTAATAGTTACCGTGACCCTGGAACATAAAGGGCAATCGAAGGAACATGAGTGAGTTTTAGTAAGAGTCTGACACGCCCTCCCGCCGCACCTAGGACGGGAGCAGTCATTATGTGACAAATAAATGTTTTTTCTTTCTTTCTTTCATTGAATGATTACCCACTCACCAAAAAAAAAAAAGTTTTAAATAGTATTGCTCTGAAATGATTAATGATTTTTTCATTTTCAAAATAAGTAAGTTGACTTATGAATAACAATGTAGGTACATTTATTGTATTATTTAGTCATTATCTCTACTTGCTGTCAATCAGTATTAATTCAAACTTGTGTAAACAATTACGAATTCAAAGTGCATTTAAAATGACATTTTTTTTCTTGTCTTTAATTTTATTATACCAATGTTGGTGTTTAATCTCTAGGGTGCTTGAAATATTTACAATATCCACGTAAAAATTACAAAAATTAACTTTTAAGAACACAAAAAGTGTTTTAAATCCTTTGGGATTAAAAAGCTACTTTTTCCCTGTGTACCTATAATAAAGGAAGCTCTTTTAGAATACATGTGAAAACAGAAATATATTAATTAACCTTACAATTGTTTAAAATTCGGCTCCATAAAAAAGTAAGTTACATCTTGGAAATATCTGATAGAGCAAATTCGATCTAGCGGTTTTATAGATTATACGAAACAAACAAACAAACAAATGTGTTTAAATACGGCGAACAATGGCGGCCGCGAGGAAGGAGAAGTGACACGTGACAGTCAACCAATCAGATCGTGCGTAGCGTTTGGTTACTGCTTACTTATTATTTTACGAGTGAGTTCAGTAAGTTTATCAATTTACGTAAAATATTACAATTTATCTCCCGTTTAGAATCTTACGATAGTTTATAAACTTCCTAGTAGATTAATAAACTTACGAATCTTGTTATTTTCCGGTGACATATACATAAAATAGTAACTGACTGACTGATTAACTGTTGATATATCAACGCACAGCCCAAATTGTTGGTTCTAGAGACATAAAACTTACAGGGTGTATTCTTTGTTAAGAGTAACATCCACTTTTTTTACCTAGAAAGGATATTTTGAAAATTCAACTCCAAATGTAAAATAGTGATTGGAAATTCGACATCCACACAAACAAAGCCGCAAGCAAAAGCTAGTATTTTATAAAGATTTTAATAGTTTCATTACCATAATTCTGTTATATCTTTTCCCTCATTAGAAGCTGTGCCACTTTCATTAATTTAAACTATAGGAATTTAAGTTTAACGACTTTGCGGTAAACGATATCACACAGTACCAAAAATAAACGTTTAATTTAATTATTCCAAACAGTAGGTAATGTAAACCCGCAAGGTATTTTCACTATCCCGTTCACAAACCACTCAAACTTAAATGCAACCAATTATAAACCTTATTTCAAACGTAATATGACTTACTGCAGCTGCAAAATAATGTGTGTTTATTGGCTAGTTAGCGGTAAATGAAAATGAACTGTAACTGCTTGCAAATAAGGTTGTATTTTATTATGTAAAGCCGTATGTGCCTATGGAAATTGGCTTCTCCGTGACACGTCGTTGGGCGGCGTAAATCCTTTTCGAATATTTATTGGGTACTTTTGATGCGACGATAAATATGTAAAAAATTGGTCCTTCGGAGTTCTTGTCCATTAATTTGGTCCTTAAGGGTTTTGATCCTTTTTGGAGGTGTTATGGGTCTAAAATATTTGAGGCGACTGTCGTATTTTGTCATGAAAATGAGACATATCTGTAAAATGCCTCATCTAAATTATCAAGATTTTTTATCTGCACATATTTTTTTTTTCTTTTATTGTAACCGACCGACTTATTTATAGTTTAACGCACACCTGAAACAGCTCGTTGAGAAATATGAAATTTCCACAAATACTCCGTGTGTTCTAAGCAGTATTTGTGAAACTCTCATGGTGAGTGGCCCTGACTGCTAAACCGGATGTCGTGGGTTCCATTCTCACCCAGGACAAATTTTGTGGCATGAGCATCATGCTTATGCCACAAAATTTGAGTGTGTTATGTATGTATTTATAAATGATATAACTATGTTTATCAGTTGTCTGGTTACTTAGGACATTTTGGAATTCGTTGGCTGTGTGTCCCAAGATATTTATCCATACTAATATTATAAATGGGAAAGTGTGTCTGTCTATCTGTTTGTCTTTCTTTCACGGCAAAACGGAGCGACGGATTGACGTGATATTTTAAGTGGAGATAGTTGAAGGGATGGAGAGTAACATAGGCTACTTTTTGTCTCTTTCTAACGCGAGTGAAGCCGCGGGCAAAAGCTAGTTATTTATACCTTACCCAAAAAATGCTAACCTCCAAATCCTTGTCCCCAGCGCGTCGGCTGTGATCTCCGAGTGGGGTCAACTCGCCGCGTGGACGAGTGTGGAGTCTGCGGTGGCGACGGGTCCTCATGCTCCAGACCCCGGTACCACTGGCTGGCGACACCGGGGTCATTGTGTTCTGCTACTTGTGGTGGAGGTAAGTTTTTTTTAGTGTTGGTGTTAGTGCCATCTTTGCTTATGGTCTTGAAGAAAATTGAGCATTTTGTGGATTCATCGCACTAGCTACAACAATTATAAAATTTATTGGGGTGTGATTGGGACCTATTTCGATACGAAAGATGTCCGTTCGTCTGTCTTTCAGCAGGAAGTTTCTCATAAAGCGTAATAGTCAGAGAGTTGAAAACACAGCCATCACAAAGCAAAAAAGACCTAGAAAAATAAATCTTTGCAAAAAGGTGAAATCAAAAATAGGTTATTTATTTTTTACTTTTTGTTAGCGGCTAGAAAAATACACAATTTATGAAAATTTCAACTCTCTGATTGTAACGGTTTAAATACGTGCAAAAGACGGACAAGATATTGGATTCACGAAAAGTAGCTATGGTCCCAAAACATAATGAATTTATACTTATACAATTTTGTTCTGCCTGTAATTTAAATGTTTTATTGCTATGTTTAATTTTAATTTGGCCTGAGGAGCCTGATTGTTTTCAAAAATCCCTAATATCCTATTCCTTTAAAATTACATTTAACTCAATATATAGTGCATGATGTGCTTACCTGTAAGAGATTGATACACCTTACACGATGTGATTAATTGTAACCCATAATTGGCTTAGTGTACTCAATTGTTGGTAAGCCAAATAAATAAATAAATAATAAATAAATACTTAATCATCCCAATTAGAGAAGCAGAAACTATAAAGAAAAATATGCTAAAAACGACGCCAGTTCTTTTGGAGACGTGGTAATGACATTGCATAGATGGGGCACCGCTTGTATATGACTGAAGAACTTCTAACCTACACGTGGCCAAATGACCGCTATGTTCAGTCAGTGTGATTTCCTCATGATCATAATAGGGTAGTCAAACAATATACTCGTAATATACAAATGTTTACTTGTAAATAACACTGAAAATATTTCGTCAACCCTTGAAATTAATTTGTTCCAAACAGACACAAGCTTTTCTAAGAACAGCATGCCCTAAATAGTTCTCAATAAGCAATCTTGTAGCCATTTCAATAAAAGGACAAGGGATCCAAATTTAATCAAGAAAATCAATTAAATTCGTACATTCCAAGTGGCATTCAACAACGAATTACAAGCAACGAACCAGTATTACAGAGTGTTGTATCCAAATCTCTTCGATACATTAGAGAGGCATTGTTAATCGTAGGCCTCCGGGTTTGCCTGTAATTTATATCTGGAAATCCGCCATTACTCGAAGCTTACGATAAATCAGACAGCGAATTCCTTTTGTCTCGTGCAACAGTTCCTTAAGTGGTGCGGTGCAGACGGGCGGTTTTGTGTTGACAGTTTTGGCAAGTCATTGCTTTTTGTTCAATTGATGTTGTGTTTCTTTTGTCTTCGTTTTTTATTTAGCCCGTTAGCAAAAATGAGAGAATAAGGATTTAAGTCTATCTAAGACATCATTGATTCCTGTTTTTCGGAAAGCAAGTCATTTGTAAATCATTGACTGTCTTCACGTGTGATCAGAAAACAGAAAGTGTGACAATAGCTATTGTTTCAGTTATTTCACATACACATCAAAATTGTAATAATAACAAAATTTTGATTTACTCACATAATGTTACAAGTAGATATCTAATCCAATTACCAAGCCCGGATATGTTTTAATTATTAAAATATTAGTAAATAATTTATATTCGACAATAGGTTAAAAGTTTACTCCCTACATTGTTATTTTTGATAGACAATTTTTCTACAACTAATTATAAGCACATAAAACTTATCATCTTTATCTCTAAGACGACAAAAGATCTGCTAGGGCTCTATTATTGCAAATAATTATATAAAGCCGACGCCGACGGTAACCACTTATCATCAGGTAGACTGTCTGTTTATTTACCATTCAATCTTTGGATTTTAAAATATGAAACTGACGGACTGACTGCTGATGTCTCAATCACAGCCTAAACCACTGATCCTAGAGGGTAGAGACAAACTTGAAGTTTTGTTCTTTAGGAAGAGTAGTTGGCCACAAGAAAATGATTTTTGGAAATTCTGCCATTTAACCTCTTGACGACCAATCGACAGTCAGCTGTCAGGTTGCTATTGTCTTTCTATTGTCTCTCAAATCATATGTGTTCAAAGGATTAAAGGAGTACGACAGAGAATAAAAATTTTAACATCCCATCCATTTCAACATCACATCATAAATAGACTAATCGATGAAGCGACAAAAAACCGCTCGTCTGCTCTTCTCAATTACTCTAGCGAAATTCTCATCGGGCGATTCTAATTAAGAACCCTTGAAAGATGAATCTGAGATAAGTATTAACACAGTGGAATTGTTCGCCGTAGTCATTTGTTACTGTTACCGAAGCGGCTTATGTATTACTGTTGGTGTACCGCGAGAGAATTGGTCGGTATGTATTGTACATAATTATATCGAAGCTAACTAAACTTCCTTTATACCGGTTTTGAATTTTTGTAGGAAGCTGTTCTTTTTACTCTTTAATTAGCTTATCCCATTGTAATGACGTGACAGCCTATCATCTTTCTAGCATTTTCCCAATTATGTTGGGGTCAGCTTCCAGCGTAACCAGATTCAGCTGAAAGAAAGAAAGAAAGAAAACACATTTATTCTGGACACACACAGACACAAATTAAAACAATAACAATTAACAAACAAAGCTTACAAAATAAAGCCTGTGCGAGGCCAGAAAAGGCACCTACCTCAGCATGAAGCTGCGTCATAGAGACGCAGCGCTGGTATTCTGGCAGGGCCTACAGTGTCGTCACGGGCAGCCACGCAAGGTATATAAAATATAATGAAACAGTATAATAGTAATAATAAATAAAATAAATAAATTAAGCTGGATACCTGTGTTAAATGTGAAGAAATTGACTATCAGACATTCACAAACCAGTTACTGAGCGACACGATGACCCTTGGTTAGACTGGCCAGACTTTCTGGTTTCTGAGTACCCATAGCGGCTGTCAAAGTTCTGCGAATGTCAACTGGGCTTTACGTGCTTTCCGAGACACGAGATATGAGTTATGTCAAAGATAAACTTTAGTAAGTACATTGAATTGAAAAAGTCACATTGGTATTTGTCCGGATTTAAACCCACAAATAGGCGAGACGACGAAAAAAAAGTAATTAGTCCGTCAGTTAGATTATTAAAAAATTTTGGACACGTGTTTTTCACGTAAACGAAAAATTACAACGATACAGTGCGTTGAAGTTGCGCGTGACGTCACGATTAGATACAATTTTTCCAGGGCGGTGACGTCAAAAGCCCCCACTCCGGAACTTTGTTGCTCTTTATCTTTGTATTTTTTTATTAATTTGATCACGCAAAAAATACGTGTCCCGTGTTTTTGACCGATCTACAAGACGGACTAAACAGAATGCCATTTTTTTTATGCTGTCGTCATCCCTATTCTTACATGATAGATGGGCTCCTTTAAATTCCTGCCAACAAACCAAAATAGACAGTCATTACAAGTAACACCCATTCCCGCCACAAAATATACTTCCCTTAATTCACAGTTAACCCTTAAACGCGGACAATTTGTTACATAAGAAGCTTTATAACAGACCTAACCCTCCACTAGATTACCTTCTGCCCACTGACCCGAGACGGTCTTGCGGACCTTCAGACGTTTCAATTGTTAATTAGGTGTCAGTGTCGTAATGATTAATGGGGTCTGTCAGACCCCTTTGTCGGTTAAAGGGTTGAGAAACGACGGTCAAGACTAAATGAATGGTTCTGACTTTTTGGGGGTGAGAGCTGGTGATAATTTTCGCGGTGTTTTGATGCCGATAAGCGTTTTTGTTACGGTTATCTTGGGGTACTTTGTGGCTCGTAAAATTCACATCTCATTTTTGTGTGTGAAATAATTTAAAGTAAAAAAGACTCACTAAAAAAACTTTATTTCAGACAAATTACATTCATACAGCGACAGAAAAATCCATACTAATATTATAAATGGGAAAGTGTCTGTCTGTATGTTTGACTTTCTTTCACGGCAAAACGGAGCGACGAATTGACGTGATTTTTTAAGTGGAGATAGTTGAAGGGATGGAGAGTAACATAGGCTACTTTTAGTCTCTTTCTAACGCGAGCGAAGCTGCGGGCAAAAGCTAGTAAATAATATTTTTTTAAAGTCCTTGTGAGAATCTTACAAAGGCTTATTTAAACAAAATAACAACAACAACTAAAAAATGGCTGGTTTGAATTTCTTGTAAGGAAAAAAATAAATCTATGCTAACATAACAAAGCTAAAAAGTATACGTTCGTTTGTTTGGTTGAACGCGCTAATCTCAACAATTGCTGGTTCGAAACGAAAAAATATTTTTGTGAGGAATAGCCCATTTATCTTTTTCTCCGAAACCGCAGTGAACAGAGTGTCCACCCCATAGTTCTCTTATATTAAGCAAACAAGATCAATTATACATATTTACCTAAATTAAATATACGTATGTATTATTATATTCCTTATATTCTTTACACCCAATACTCACATGTCCACTTTTTATTTTTGAGAGTGGGAAATCCTCAAATAACTTCTTTCGTCCTGGGTGCGGTGGGAGGGCGAGTCAGACTTTTACTGACTAAAACCCACTCATGTTCCTCCGGTTGCCCTTTATATTCCGGGGTCACGGTAACTATTATAACTATTCCGCAACACACATGTCTACATAAGCAAAGCCACGGTCACAACTAGTATGTTGTTAATGAACACTGCTCAGAAAATTAATTAAAAATTGTTAACGTGTCAGACTTTTACTGACTAAAACCCACTCATGTTCCTCCGGTTGCCCTTTATATTCCGGGGTCACGGTAACTATTATAACTATTCCGCAACACACATGTCTACATAAGCAAAGCCACGGTCACAACTAGTATGTTGTTAATGAACACTGCTCAGAAAATTAATTAAAAATTGTTAACAAAATGTCAAAGTCGAATGTAACACAATATTAATTGAAAACATAATTAAAACACCTTTTAAGCCTATCTACTTTAATTGATTGACAGCAAAACAATGATGTTTTAATTATATTAAGCGCTAATCGTGTTTAATTAGACGGTGTCTGTTATAATTAATTATTTTTTTGTTTATGAAACATAGCATGATTAACTTATCAGTATTCTTGTTTTTTTTTGGATTTTCATTGGGCAGACAGTGAAGTACAAAATTTTCTTTCAACGACCAAGTGACAGCCGGTTGTCAGGGTGCTATTGCCTTTTTATTATAATAAAAAGACAATAGCACCCTGACAGCCGGCTGCCGGTCTCGAATCACGTGTGTTGGAAACTTCGAAGGATTAATACCATTATCCTAGCCTTCTAACTATATCAGTGTTTTACAGGAGTGGTTGTCTATCAGACCACCACAACCAACTGGATTACAAGATTTCCTTTTGATTAGACTGATTATCAGAAAACCGAGACCAATTTTTTTAAAGGCTTAATATCTAAGATCATCATCATCTCCCTAGCCTTTTCCCAACCGTGTTGGGGTCGGCTGCCAGCCTAACCGGATTCAGCTGGATACCGGTGTTTTACGTGGAGCGACTGCCTATTTGACCTCCACAACCCAGTAACTGGGCGACACGATACCTCTTGGTTAGACTGGTCAGAGTTTCTGGCTAGCCAGTAACGACTGTCAAAGTGCTTCGAATGACAACCGGGACCAACGGCTTTACGTGCTTTCCGAGGCACGGGATGTCAGTGATGTCTAAGATAAACTTTAGAAAGTACATATGAATTGAAAAAGTCATATTGGTACTTGCCCGGATTCGAACCCACAACCTCTTACACGAGAGGCGGGCGCCATATCCACTGGGCCATCACGACATAATATCTAAGATAAACTTAAAAATTACACATGAATTGAAAAATGCATGAAACGATGTTGAACGAACGCTGTTTCTGAAGGGTCAAAAAGGCAGTCGCAACCTGTGGGTAATCATGACATTTCGATTTTTTATAGGTACAGTAATAAATTATTATTTTACTAAAATAAAATAGTCGCGATTCGAGCATATAAAAACCAAAATGCCCTAAAAATAGGTCACATTCAAAGGTCGCAGAGTACGCTTACGACGTTCAAATAAAACGAACAATTTCACGTTTTATTTTATTGGTAACAATTTATTTTTATTTTATTGGCCTCCCTACGAATGAAAGTAAGAGTAATGTAGGCCGTGCTTTATTATATCGTGTAATTTACTAGTTTATTGAGAAAAGTCAATTTTAAATATCATATTACAATAAAATTTAATGAAAGGTGACTTTAATTGCTTATAGTGACTTGTAAGCAATTAAAATCGCCTGTTATTGAATTACCAAGTTATAAAATGTTTTTCAAAATAGCTACCTACTCCAAATAAAACATAAAGTACTTTTGCAAAATAATGCAAGATTCCTAACGATACTTATCCTATACATCTGAATTTGTTTAAGCGTATAGAACTTACGTTGGAAAAAAGAAACTCACATTGATACATCTATGAACCTCCGGCCTTTTGTGGACCTTGAAAAACTTTTTTATCCTGGGACAACTCACACACGGCCATCTGATCCCAAACTAAGCGGAGCTTGTGCTATGATAATAACAGGCAATTGATATACATACTTATACTAGGTGTATATCTGGTCTAGCACAACCCGCTAGGAGATGATTCTACTCATAAAAATAAACAACTTTTATAAAGGAACCAACTCTGAAATCTCCAAAAAAAATATCAGCTGTTTCATACATTGTGGTCGTGAGGGCATTGGACTTTTGTTAGAAACAGCTGATTTGTTTTTCGAGATTACACCCACTTGTTCTGGCTTACACTTGACCAATTCCAAGTCCTTAATATTCCTTAGTTGCTTTGGTCAAATAATTGCACCATTTCTAATGTAAATTGACCACAACGGTCCCCTTAACATCCGCCTTTTAATAATGTACAGTAATTTGGTTTTCCAAACTCACTTTTAATGTGAATTTAAATACTGCAGGACCTAAACTCGATTCTTATTACTTTTAGGGGCCTTTGGCTGTTCAGAAAAAATTTGATTGGGACCAATTTTTTAATCTTTAAAGAAGTCCTGATTTGTTTCTGGATTCTTACTTATTTTTCGGTACAGATTTGAGTAGGTGTAATTATAAATGTGAACCAGTTATACTAAAAGACCAAATAATCTAGGGGTTATTCCAATGTATAAGTTACTAGCTTTTCCCCGCGACTTCGTCCGCGTGGAATAGTAGTTCCCGCTCCCGGGGGATTTCCGGGATGAAAACTAACCTATGTCCTTTCTCGGGTCCCAGACTATATCTGTACCAAATTTCATTCAAATCGGTTCAGTGGTTTAGGCGTGAAGAAGAGACAGACAGACAGACAGGCAGACAGAGTTACTTTCGCATTTATAATATAAGTACGGATTTTATTGTAAAGTTTCAACCAATTTTGTTTAGTAATTTTTGCGTGAATGAGTCACAAAGATTCAATTATTCCTACTCATAAATGTTAACAATTATTAAAAGAAAGAAAGTTACAACAATTATTAAAATTAAAAGACATCGTTGCAATATTATATTCGTATATCTCAAATTATAATATCATCATTATACTGTCCTAATTTTCATTATTCCATCAGAACGTGTAAACGCTCAATTCATAATTCTAAGAGTACAAAAAAAGACTTGAATACCTAATTAATTTCCAATGAATACTTTAAACTGATAAATAGTTAATTAAGTTGGCAAATTGCTTTACAAAATCCATAAGTAAAATGTGTTTTGGCAGCTCTTGAAAAATATTACACTTAATTTTTTTTTTATACCTGTTTATTTTAATTATATGGTCTACAGCCATGAAAGATGGTTACGTTACGTATAAGTTGTCTTTAGTAACAGTTAGCTCATATATCATTTATCTGATTTGCCACGTCATACAACCTATTGTAGTCCATTGCTGGACAAATCAAACAAGCATCTTTCTCGACAATTTTTTTTATCGATCGGAAATCATCAAATGACTTCTCCCGCCCTGTGCGGGGCGAGAGGGAGTGTCAGACTTTTACTGGCTTAAACCTCCCCTTGTTTCTTCAGTTGCCTTTTATGTTTCGGAGCCGCGGTAACTATTAGAACTATTCTGCATCCCCGGCAGGCATTGGCCTCACGTGCTGACTGCTCTGTGCGGCGCACGTGGAACAAAGCGCGCCATCAACGCGGGCCTGGTCCTAGCCGGGCGGCGAGCTACCCATCGCTCGCCGTCCGCAGACCCGCGCCTGCGGTGGCCGGTAGTCGTATTGCGATCTTTCTTGACCGCCAGTTCTATTCTCGGCCATCTTGTGAAGAGTTTCGCTGCACTTAGCTTATAGGCGTCTTGCCTTTACATACCCCATCTACCCCATCAGTCAGGTTAATCTCGTGATCTCAAGCATTAAAGCTATGCATGGGGTTTTTGATTATATTACTAGATCTGGCAGAAATACCATTAGTAATTTCTCTGTAGTTTATGTCTGTAGTGGACTGGAGTTTGGCTGTGTAACATCCCTGTGCCTCAGAATGCACATAAAGCTGTTTGTCTTACACTTGATCTGTCTCCGGTCGTCTCAAAGGATTGTGAGAGTAAAGGAAGAGGGAGTACACACAATTGAGAATTAATATCTGCTGCGTACTAGACTAATTTCCATCACTATTAGCTACTCAAAAATTCTAAATAAATCAATATTTTGGGACAAGTCATACACAGCTAAGATCCCAAGATAAGCAGACTTGTAAAGGGTGTCCAGCGGAAATTTTCCAACTTTAAACTGCAATTATCGAAATAATAGCGGGGTGAGGTGAGCGGGAGGGGTGTCATTGAAAGCGCGGTACTTGCGGATTTGTTAGTAGCCATGAGTCACTGGACAGGAGCGCACCGCTCGTTCGCGGTTGAGCAATATCTAAAGAATGGTGAATCGTTGGTTTTGTTTTGTACTCATTTTAATATTCGGCGTTTAAGTGATGGGCTAAGCACGCAACTTATTTGATCGTGGGTACAAAGGTTTAGGCAAGAAGGGACAACGCTCAACAGAACTCCTCCAGGGCCATCAACATCAGCAGCAACGCCCGAACGTGTGTCTGAAGTTCGAAATGAAATCATTAGGAATCCACGCAAGTTGATTAGGAAAATTGCAGCCTCCACAGGAATCAAAAAGTCAACAGTGCATGTTATTTTGCAGAAGAAATTAAGGCTCCATCCATGCAAAATGCAAATTGTTCAGGGTCTAAAGGCAAGCGACTATCCTTTGCGAGAAACCTTCGCAAGAACAATGCTGGAACGCTTTCGAACAACTACCACGTCGGGAAACATTTTGTTTAGTGATGAAGCACATTTCCACATTGATGGATATGTAAATAAACAGAATATGAGATACTGGTGCCCAAACAACCCAAGAAAACGCCACCAGAAACGTTTACATTGCTTGAAAACCACAGTTTGGTGTGCCATTTCGGCTAGCGGTGTAATTGGGCCCTATTTTTTTAACCAAGGAGAAACAGTCACTGCTTCGGTGTATTGCCGTATGATAGACGAATTTCTGCTACCGTAATTGCAGCTGTATTCAGGTTACAACAATAGGACACAATTTCAGCAAGACGGTGCCACTCCGCATACAGCTAGAGTGTCGATGGAAAAGTTAAGAACAATTTATCCAAATAAACTGATCAGCAAGTACGGAGACATCTTATGGCCACCCAGGTCGCCCGACCTCACGCCCTGTGACTTTTTTCTATGGGGTTACCTTAAATTGAAAGTTTATGAGAACAATCCCCGGACAATTCAAGCCCTGCAGGCCAATATTCGCCGTGAAATTCAAAGCATTACTCCAGAGCTTTGCCGTCGCGTAATTGCAAATGTAAGGGTTCGACTACAGGAGTGCGTACAAAAAAACGGTCATCATTTAGATGATATAGTGTTTAAAAAATGAAATCCGCATTAATGTAGTACATTTAGTTTTAATAAAAATAAATAAAATCCATGTAGTTTTTTTTATGTGAAATTTCAAAGTTGAAAATTTTCCACTGGACACCCTTTATTATAGTAACAAGACAACTGATACACATACTCATATAATTTGTAAAAAAAAACATATCTATATATATGTATATATATATAGCCACTCCGCACCGACTCGCCTTATAACCGAGGCGATCCGGTGACGGTACGGAGTTGATATAGTGAGCGCAGGCAGGAGGCGAGTGGCTGCCGGGTGGCTGTAATGAGCTATGACCTTAAAGGGCAACCGAAGGAACATGAGTGGGTTTTAGTCAGTAAAAGTCTGACACCCGCCGCACCCAGGACGGGAGACGTCATTTGATAAAAAAGTGAAAAATGTGATCATTTGTTGCCTATAGGGCGGAACAAAGTTCGCGGGGTCAGCTAGTTTCAGATAAATTACACCCAAACATAGAGCAAACAATTGTAAGATTGCTGATTAGAAGTTAGGGTCACTAACCACTAGACCAACAGGCCCGTTTATGAAAAAATAATTCTTCAATATGTCTGAAGATTTATTATTTCATTACACATCTTGATGGCCTCTTGAAAGTCCCACAAATAGTCATTCAAATTCGTGTCGACAGTTACCAAATAACATCATACTCGTTTCCCAATCCACATGTATGTTCTCATGTCACTTATTTACCCAATCAGGCGAAAAATAAACATTCCGCGGAACCCCTGAAAACGAAGTTGCTTCAATGTTTTTTCTAATTTCATCTTCCAAATGAACGTTTCGTGTTTCGTAAATGGAAAAATAATTACGTTTTTGTACTTTTCCCCGCGGTGCCGCCTGCCCGGAGTTTATTGGCGCTATAGAATTACATTTTAGGCAAATGTAGTGGTTTTTAAAGTGGTTTGTTTTCTTGTTTAATATCAGCTTGTTATGGGCCTCATAAGAAGGCTCAAAGTCGCTCAGCACACGATGGGAACAGCTATGCTCGGAGTTTCATTACGTGATCGAATCAGTAACGAGGAGATACGTAGGAGAACCAAAGTCATCGACATAGCTCACCGAGTCACAATGAAGTGGCAGTGGGCTGGGCACATAGCTCGAAGAACCGATGGCCGATGGGAAAAAAGGTTCTCGAATGACGGCCCGGTATTGGCAAGCACAGCTTAAGACGGTCTCCGAACCGTTGGATGCAGGCGGCACAGAACCGCATGCGCTGGAAAAAGTTGGGCGAGGCCAAGTCCAGCAGTGGGCTTATGGGCTGATGATGGTGATGTATATCAGCTAATTATTGTCCTATTTCTGGATAAAAGCCTGTTAGAGATGGTACGATCATAATACAGCACGCTTGCTGGCGGATTTGACGCGACATAAAAAAAACTCCGCGCCACCACCTCAGGTCCCTATGCACCATCCTGCAATGATTGGCAGAGAACGCTTAAGGCATTAAGTCCGCCATCGTGAAGTATCTGAAAGTTAAATAAGCCAATAGTCCTGCTTTTTCTAGATAATATCGGCAACCTAGCAAGAGTCATACAATGACGAAATGAGTTATAGGCCGGACGACATGCGTTAAAAATGCCAAAATAACATTATTATTAAACCCTAAAGTAAGGGCTTTTAAACTAATGCAAAAAATATGAGTCTCTCGTATCACTCTTTGATTTTCAAAGGATTCAAAAGTTAACAAATTTTGTTCCTTTAAGGAACCCCATACATATGAATTGAGAAGTAAAATAAAGTCAAACTTTACTGTGCTCCAAAATTTAATACACGACACGCTAAATTACAACTTTGAGTCCCATTCAAGAATAAAAGCTGTCGAACCGGGTTTCAGAAATTTAATTTTAAGGATACCTCGGGTTCGCTCTTGAATATATTTTCATCTACTTGGACAAATATAACTTTGGACGTCCTAATTTTGTTTAAAGGGAAGAATATACTACCCTTTGAGCCGACATTTAGGCAAAGAGGTGAAATTTAACACGGGACCTCTTGTCAGTAACGACCGGGAATAATACAGAATACAGAAATATGTAGGTATGTACTGTTAACAAAGTAGATAGGTGTGCGGGCTCTCAGATAAAATTTAAGTTTTGTTGAACACCGATGGAGGTATTAATTAGTAATGGAATTTAAATTAATTCAAGGAATAATTATTTTCTACTTCTTTACAAAATATAAAAAGAAGTAGCTTCCGACGTATGTTTGCTTTTGTCTTTAAGCTGGGTACACAACGGATTTAGATTCAGGTTTTAGTAATAGATAAGAGTAATCCAAGAGAAAGATTTACGAGCCTAATACAAATATAAAAAAAGCTAAGATTTTCTAAATTTTTTAACACATTATTAATCATAATTTGAATTAGAAAACTATCTATCGATATTGAGTAAACTTCTATTATATCTGACAGTCCTGCATACTTATTTCCTTTGCCGATTGTACATGCCTATGATACAAGGTAACTGTAATTTTTAGTCAAAATTTATATTTTTCTGACCCCGAGGGAAATTGGGGCGTAGCCGCCTGTATTTTAATTTCGACACGAAAAATATTAAATTTGGCCAAATAGAGAAACAAAAACTGTTTTGGAATATAAGTAAAAAGATGAATGTAATTAAACTGGAGTTTTAAGATCTACGTAGATCTAGATAGTTTTGTTTTTGAGAAGATAAATTGCTATCCATTATATTCGAGTTACTAATAAATAAATAATATAATAGCTTTTGCCTACGATTTCATTCGCATTAATTTTACTGCCTTGCTTTTTTAGTGACTTGCGACGCAAAAGTGATACAAATCTTTAAAAAAAATTTTAAAACAAAAAAAATCAACAACTAAAACGAATAATATTTTTATAACGATATTTAAAAAGAAATATGAATATGTATGAGGAAATAAATTAATGGCATAACAAATTAATACAGAATCATAAATCTTAGTCTTACGTGCCTGAAATAGATAATCTTGTGTTCAGGCGAGAAACGCTAACAGAATCTAAGAAATTAGGCTAGCCTTTTCCCGACTATGTTAGGGTCGGCTTCTAGTCGAAACAGATAAGTTTATCTAAGACATCACTGACATCCCGTGCCTCGGAAAGCACGTAAAGCCGTTGGTCCCGGTTGTCATTCGTAGAACTTTGACAGTCGTTACTGGTTAACCAGATACTCTGACCAGACTAACCAAGAGGTATAGCGTCGCCCAGTTACTGGGTTGTGGAGGTCAGATAGGCAGTCGCTCCACATAAAACACCGTTATCCAGCTGAATCCGGTTAGACTGGCAGCCGACCCCAACACGGTTGGGAAAAGGCTAGGGAGATGATGATGGTGTTTACAACTAAACTGAATATTATTAATACTGAGAACTAATTTGTCATAAGATTTAACATAAAACGTTCAAAGCTACGTCGAGTGTTCTAGCTCTTCGCAAGTCAGTGAAACCATTAACTCGTTTATTGGATCTAGGGATCTAGAGATAGAAGTACGGAGATCTCTATTTGGAGAAACTTGCTAAATGTCTCCGTTCTGTTCAGCGTTCTTGATGAATATTTAGATACCTATTCCTCAAACTGGTGTTGGATATTTTTGTTAGTTATTAATAAATGGAATAATTCATATCTTGGGACGATTTTGTCCCAAGATATTTAAAAAAAAATGTTTCGCACCTCTGACCTTATAATGCAAGATATCAAAAAATTTCAAATAATTCAAACTCCCTAAAAAATAATTAGGGCCAATTGTGCGCGACCGGAGATATGTCATTTTATTCAGTCAGTTTCATACAAATTTTTGTATAAAAATTTTTCAATGAGCCGTTTATGAGTCTATACTATAATGATACAATTTTAAAGTATGTATGTGGTCTTCCAAAAGATATTCAGGCATAAAAGTCGTCACTTACAGATTACTGATCGGATGTCTATGAAACCCGAAATCCAGCCCACAGTGCGGCAGTAGTTTACCCAATAAAACAAAGATACTAATGACACAATTCTTTGCAGGCTACAAGATGTCGCTAGCAGTATGCCGAGACCGTCTCACGGGGTCTGATGCCCCTGAACAGCTGTGTGACGCATCCAGTAAGCCTCAGGCGTCTGTCGTACGATGTAACACACATCCGTG
This sequence comes from Athetis lepigone, assembly GCA_033675125.1. Classification (NCBI taxonomy): domain Eukaryota; kingdom Metazoa; phylum Arthropoda; class Insecta; order Lepidoptera; family Noctuidae; genus Athetis; species Athetis lepigone. The sequence continues at coordinate 1,398,005 of CM066222.1, read as the reverse complement.
TCCTTTTAAGTAAGTGTTTTGAAAAACTGATTTGCAAATTTTTATTTGTTTACTTTTCTTTTTACCCGAATGCCGAAAAGGAGGATATGTTTTTTATATATAGGATATGTTTTTGAGCGAATGTATGTATGAATGTCTCATTCTATGGCACGCTCTACAGCCTTAACCATTTAACGGATTTCGACATTTATGAGGTTTCAATAAATTCATCTCAGTTGTAGGAGTGAAATATGGTATATATATTAATTTTAAACAAAACTTATAATAGGCGAGACGACGAAAAAAAAGTAATTAGTCCGTCATTGAGATTATTAAAAAAATTTGGACACGTATTTTTTCTTTTTTCTCGTAAACGAAAAATGACGACGATACAGTGCGTTGAAGTTATCGTGACGTCACGATCAGATACAATTTTTGCATTACGGTGGCGTCAAAAGCCCCCACTATGCTCCCACTTCAGAACTTTGTTGCTCTTTATCTTTGTATTTTTTAATTTTTTTGATGAAGCAAAAAATACGTGTCCCGTATTTTTGGCCGATCTACAAGACGGACTAAACAGAATGCCATTTTTTTATGTTGTCGTCATCCCTAATTATCTAATATCTAATTGAAAAACTTAACTGCAATTTCAGAAGGTGGTGGCAATTTAATTACATGAAATAGAGACAAAAACCACCGGCTTCCGAAATTGCAGTTGCGTTTTTGAATATTTTATTATTATTTTTTTGTAAGAACATGTCCCACTCAAAGTTAAACTCCAAACTATGTTACATTTAAGTCCACCTTTGCCAAGAACTTAAAGACATATAATTTGACTCCTCTTGGCAGCTAGCTGGAGTTAATAAGATAGCTACGACCACAAACCAACCAGCTGTAACTATAAACCACAGGGAACAGTCGGTGGAATGCCCTTTACAGAAGCAGAAATGTCTTACTTGCAGTAATAAGATCATACCATTACAATTAAATAAATCTAAGGTATTAGAGTAGTGTCTCAGAAACTTGTTTTTGAATAAAAATCTGGGCTTGTTCTAATTTTGACCCCGAGACACGCCAAGTTAGGTTTTGGTTACTGCTTCGCTTCCGTGGGTGTGCGTGTTATTATATAGCCTATGTTACTCAGGGATAATTTAGGTTCCAAATGAAAATAGAATTTTTGAAATCAGTCCAGTAGTTTTTGAGTATTCGTTACATAAAAAAAAACATTTTTTTCCTGTTTATAATGTTAGTATAGATGTAATAAAAAACATCATAAACATACCTTTATCTAATATTTATTTCTGCAGATGGTACGTCGGAGAGTGGTCATCGTGCAGCGTGACATGCGGGGGCGGCGTGCGCACGAGACGCGTGCTTTGCGCGCGTTCCGCCAATGTCACCAAGACGGACACCTATGAACCTGGTAACCTTACATTTGACTTAACAGAACACTATCTCCGTAACCTTTCTCCAAGCTGTCAGAGTGGGCTTATGTGTAAAAAGAAACGACCGAATATCAGATATCCACATCCCTGTTCCAGGTTTTTCAGTAACAGAATAGGCGAGACGACGAAAAAAAAGTAATTACTCCGTCAGTTAGATTATTAACAAATTACGGACACGTATTTTTACTTTTTTCTCGTAAACGAAAAAGGACGACGATACAGTGTGTTGAAATTGCGCGTGAGCGTGACGTCACGATCTGATACAATTTTTGCAGCACGGTGACGTCAAAAGCCCCCATTCCGGAACTTTCTTGCTTTTTATCTTTGTATATTTTATTATTTTGATCAAGCAAAAAATACGTGTCCCGTATTTTTGGCCGATCTACAAGACGGACTATAAAGAATTTAATTTTTTTATGCTGTCGTCATCCCTATTGTGGATGTACGACTAAACGCATACAGCTACTTCGCCACTAGACTGATCGCCGACCAGGCTTTACTTCGAAAGGACACTTCCCCGAAAGGATTCTTCGCTGTCAGGGCTCTTTACAATTTTTCAATAGTGCCGGGCAACACTTTTTGTATGACCAAAAAATTGTTTTGTAGACGAAGAGTCTGCAAAGGAGTCCTGTCAGCACAGAATCCTGTCGAAGTGACGTCTTGACGGTGCTCAGTCTGTCAGTGTAGTTGCTGTCTGAGTTTAATCGTATACTCCACAATAGTGGAGAAGTCTTCACAGTCTAGTTACTGCAAATACCTTTAAAAGTCGATTATGCCGGATACCCGTTGGTAAAACCGTTGGATTACCTGACTTCCGATCAATTATGGCAACTGTACAAAATCTTCATTTTACAACCGGGAGTGACGGTTTTACGTGCTTTTCCTGACACGGGGTAATCGCTCCACCGCCTTCCAAACTGCTTCAAAAATGATGCTGAAAGTTTTACCCAAAAATGAGTCACAACCTAACAGTATCCAATTCTTCTCAGGTGCAAACACTGAGCCAGGCTGTGTCGCTCCAGCCCCGCGGTCTACGCAGCCGTGCAGCCAACATGACTGTCCCGTGTGGGTGGCTGGACCCTGGTCAGGGGTAAGTCACATTCATAATAATACTAGTCTACAGACCTTCGAGCACGCGTGATTTGAGACACAATAGCAGCACAACAGCCGGCTGTTAGAAAGTCCGGCTTGGTCGTTGAAATGTTAAATAAACCTGTCGACGACCAAGCGACAGCCGGCTGACGCACTGCTATTGTCTTTCTGTTGTGTCCCGAATCATGTTTAATATCACACTGCAGGGCAAAGGATGCTCTTAAAAATAAATTATTGAATTAATATATGAATTTAAAAAAGTAAATTGTAATGGTATTAAAATTGTATTTGCAACGAATTATACATTGCCTCTTAAACCTATTCTCGTGTAGAAATTATTTAAATCGTGGCTCAATTGAGGTTATTTCACTTGCTACTCTGCTGAAAGCTTACACCTGACGTATGATGATTTAGTAGATATCTTAAGACGTCTCTGACAGAGTTATTATAATTTGACTCTGCATATAGAAATCTTGAACAGCTATATATAGTATACTAGCTTCTGCCCGCGGCTTCGCTCGCGTTAGGAAGAGACAAAAAGTAGCCTATGTTACTCTCCATCCCTTCAACTATCTCCACTTAAAAAATCACGTCAATTCGTCGCTCCGTTTTGCCGTAAAAGAAATACAAACATACAGACAGACAGACACACTTTTCCATTTATAATATTAGTATGGATGAAAACCATACATAAAACAATGAACACTATTATTACATCTCAGAGCGAAGAAGTACTCCAAACTTATTTTCATATTTCACCCAAAGTCCGCATAAGTCTAACAAATCCGATACAAAGTATACAGTAAGCGGCTCATGTTGTCGATAAACTATTCTATTCTCGCAATATGTAGTGCGAAACTTTATTGCGCTGGTGTACTTAAGGAAAGTGCAGGCCATGCAATTTCTTAGCAACGTGCTCCGTACATTGTTGGAGATTTTATTATGTATTGTATTGTGTCGAAGTTTTGTGGGGTCACCTTGAGTGGCCTTTTTTTTTTTTTTTTTGGTTAGTGGGAAATCATCCAATGACTGCTCCCGTCCTGGGTGCGACGGGAGGGCGTGTCAGAATCTTACTGACTAAAACCCACTCATGTTCCTTCGATTGCCCTTTATGTTCCGAGGTCACGGTAACTATTATAAACATTCCGCAACCCCGGCAGGCGTTGGCCCTGTTGGGCCCCTTCCTGTGCTGACTCCTCTTTGAGGCGCGCGTGGGCTTGGGTATCGGTCTTTTGATTTTCTAAAATGGTGTGTCGTAAAATACAACCAATGCCAATTTAATTTTTATTCAGAAAACGGCGATAAAAGTCAATGAACAGACGATAAGTTAGCGCAGTGGTTGAGCTCTTGGCTACTACGGTATATAGGTATCCCGGGATCGATTACTGGGCCAATTGTCGTGATGTTCAGGTATTTGGCTCTAGTCTAGTTGTTTGTGTTTCTGATCAGTTTGTATCTTTCTTCTAAACGCATCCACAAATCAGATGTAATAGGGATGTTGACTACATCAAAAGAATGACATTCTATTTAGTCCGTCTGTTAGACAGTCCAAAAATACTGGACACATATTTTTTACTTGATCAAATTAATAACAAAATACAAAGATAAAGAGCATCAAAGTTCCGGAGAGGGGGCTTGTGACGTCACTCCTCAGTAAAAATTATACAAAGGTGTGACGTTTCACGAAACTTCAACGCACTGTATTGTCGTCATTTTCTGTTTACGAAAAAAAAGAAAAAATACGTGTCCCAAATTTTTTGATTATCTAACTGACGGACTAATAACTTTTTTTTTTGTCATCTCGCCTATTTCTAGAGCATACTTAACGAGACAGGTCTAAATAAAAAGTCAACTAGTCTTAAACCACAACTTTTTAAACACTAAAATAAAATAATATAGTCAAAAGAACGGAATAGTGCAATGCGTATGTCAATGCAGTGACAAATGTAGGTCGCATTCAAACTGCAAGTAGGCGAATTGGCGGCGACTGGGCTAACTTACGTAAAAACTACTTTTAATCCTTCGAACACACGTGATTCGAGACACAATAGAAAGACAATAGCAGCCCGACAGCCGGCTGTCGCTAGGTCGTCGAAAGGTTAACATGTGTAAAAGTATTTTGTTATAATTTTAAAGGGGTTTTAACATAGTTGTAATATAATTTACTCATATTTAAAACTAGCTGTTTCTTGCAACTTCAACCGCTCATTTTTATTTAAACCTTTATCCCGAATTTCGCTCCCTTTAGAAGTTGAATTTCCACATTTTGCTGCTTGTTTTGCCGCTACGTCATAAGCCGCGTACCCACCTAGCGCACAGGCTCGCGCGGCAGCCTCGCTAGCCAAATGCCTCGGCTGGTGTGGACGTGCCTCGGCCTGCCTCGGGCGCGTGTTTGCTCGACCGAGCACGGCTCGGCCCCGAGCCAACTGTTGTCGGTAAACTTGACGCGCTCAAAGGTGCCTCAGTGAGCGCTGTGCGTTAGGTGGGGACGGCTATGTTTGGCTCGCGCGCGAAGCTACTTGAAGTTTTGTCTCTTGCCGTGTTTGTCTTCTGTAATTTTGATATCATATTGGTGGCGACGATCATATTTTTTTCTAATCCAGAAGCGTCTAGGTTTTTTCTTGATACGTGACTGTTTTCGTTTATTTAAACAATAAGCAGCTAGGAAAATAGCTGCAGCTGAAAATACACGACTGTCCATTACGAATACTCGCGGACTTATGATTGCTCAGCCTGCCTCGCGAGGCGTCCTCGTGTAAATTGAACAAAACTACTGAGGCTGCCGCGGGAGCCATCGCTTGCGATTCGGACACCGAGGCTGCCGCGCGAGCCTGTGCGCTAGGTCGGTACGCGGCTATAAACAAAAACAACTGTGTAAACATGTTTCTAGAACCAAAAGATTTAACTAAGCATTGTTTTTTTTTTCGGGAGTGGGAAATCATCCAATGACTGCTCCCGTCCTGGGTGCGGCGGGAGGGCGTGTCAGACTTTTACTGACTAAAACCCACTCATGTTCCTTCGGTTGTCCTTTATGTTCCGGGGTCACGGTAACTATTATAAACATTCCGCTACCCCTTCCTGTGCTGACTTCTCTTTGAGGCGCGCGTGGAATACTAACGCGTCGTCGACGCTAACTAAGCATGGATCACCACAAAAAAAACCTATATTTTAATAGCCCTCAAGTCCACAACAGAGTTTTGGTCCTTTTAATCGACAGTCTTTATTTAAAGATTCCAAGACGACTTTTACTCCCAAACTACTCAAAATCCTAAAGACCAAACTCCCACTTAGGACCAAAACCAACAAACCGATCAAACAAAAACAGCTCCATCGCCAAAAGAAGTCCTCACGAACAATTAAAGAAAGTTCTACCTGTCTTTTTAATTTCTGCGCTGATGTGAAACTTCCAAACTTTCAAAGTCGGAGCTTGTTAGCTAACTTTAGACGAACTCTGAGCTAGCTAAGTTCGTGATTACAATTTTGTCTGGCTCATTAATTTGTGTGGTTACAAGGTATTGACTGCATAGTTTGAGTTTTGGAGCTGTTTGACTTTCGAAGTTGGCTTTGAGTGTCAAATTTATAATGGTCGTGTCACCACAGCAGTGTAAGGCCTTGACAAAGGGTTTTGTTAATGGATTATATCGAATACCTAGACGTTATTGGGGGGATTCCAAGTAAAGTTTGTCAGTAGTGCCGCTTGTAAGGTGAAAAAGAATGGAATAATGACACATAAAATTCTCTAATCTCTGTTTCGAATATTTGACGTCACTTACGATCCCTCACAGGACTATTCAATAAAATTGCTTTAGTTTTATGTCAATTTAATTTTATTCAAAAATATTTTAAAACTCATGCATAAGTGACCCGCGCCAGTCTTGCACAGGTTTTCTAACTCTTATTAACTTATCGATAAATTGCATTAAATCGGGATGCGTTTTCATAATTATTCATATCTACTATTTAAAGATATTACAAAAAACGACTCCTAATATAAGACTAAAACTGATGTATTTTTTTTTTGTTTGTATAGTGCTCAGTATCCTGCGGCGAGGGAGTCCAGGTTCGCGGCGTGGAGTGCACTCCATCAGGAGGAGGATGCGACCCAGCTTCAAGACCAGAAATATCACGAGCCTGTTCCACTGGCATCAGCTGTCCAGCTTACAGAGAGTCTGATGAACCAGAGGTGAGATTCTTTTACAAATTAAGTTTTTAGGCTCAAATTATCTAAGGTAATTAATAATTGCCAAAGAAAGTGATGATGAGTAAGACCTTGAATATTCTAAGTTATTTCAAAAATTCTGAGTTAAAATAAACAATCTGGTTGTTGTTAGGGTTACTTTCATCCGGATAAAACGAACTGTAACAAGATTTTACACAATCAGCAGTACGGATTCACCAAAGGACGTTGCACAACTGACGCCGGGATTACTTTAATAAAACATATATTCAAAGCATGGGAAGAGTCGCAGGATGCCATTGGCATTTTCTGCGACCTCTCCAAAGCATTTGATTGCGTCGATCACGAAACATTGCTTTTGAAACTTGAGCATTACGGTGTCAGTGAGGTAGCTCTAAATTTTATAAAATCATATTTAAATGATAGATTGCAGCAAGTACAAATAAACGGTGTAAATTCTTCTGGTTTAAAAGTAAAAATGGGTGTACCACATGGATCAATATTGGGTCCGTTCCTATTTTTAGTATATATAAATGATTTACCGAGTATACTGGAAAGCCAACCTCAAATGGTGTTATTTGCTGATGATACTTCACTGATTTTTAAAGTGAACCGACGTGCACAACACCTTGACGAAGTAAATAACGCCATGAATAAGGTTCATAATTGGTTTACAGTAAACAATTTAGTATTAAATGAAAAGAAAACCAAATGTATAAGATTCACTTTGCCAAATGTTAGAAATAGTGAATGTAGTGTTGTATTAAATAGGGATGTGCTAGAATTCGTCCAAAAAACTGTTTCCTTGGGGATCACGCTTGACTCTAAGCTGCAGTGGGGTCCTCACATAACATCTCTAGCAGGACGGTTAAGTTCAGCTGCATTCGCAGTCAGGAAAATCCGACAATTAACCGACGTAGAGACCGCGAGACTGGTATATTTTAGTTACTTTCATAGCATCATGTCTTACGGTATTTTGCTTTGGGGACGCGCTGCAGATATAGATTCTATCTTCATTCTGCAAAAGAGGGCTGTCAGAGCTATCTATAACCTCAGCAGACGCGAATCACTGAGAGAGTTGTTTAAACAAATAAACATCATGACGGTTCCCTGCCAATACATTTATGAAAATATTATGTATGTCCGTAAAAATCTTCAGCTCTTTAGTAAAATAAGTGACAGGCATAATATCAATACAAGAAACAGGAACAAATTAGACCAGCCAAGTTTCAGATTGTCCAAGGTACATACTTCTTTTATAGGGTGTTGCGTTAAATGTTACAATAAAATTCCACTTAATATTCTTCAATTAAATGAAAAACAATTTAAAACATGTATTAAGCGCACACTATGTAGTCGAGCATACTATAAATTAGAGGATTATATTATAGATAAAAATGCTTGGTTGGGTGCTGGTCCTGCTCCACAGCCACCTAGTCTCACAAATTAGGAATGTTTGGAAGAGAAATATGCTAAATAGCCCCTAAATTGACATAAATAACTAAAACATATATACATATTTTTAGATTTCAGATTAAAACTTTTGTTTTATATAAAATTTAAAAGCATTATTTCCAAAATTAGAAATTTTAATCATTGGAAGATAGAAAATGTTTGTTATCCCCTTAAATTGTTGACATGAATATTCAAGATCGTTATTATTATTATTTTATGGGTAATTAAATTTCACCTATTTATATTTATTTACAGTACAAAACTTTGGTTTGTGTAATTTAAATGCATATTTGAATATTTGTAAATGTGATTACGATGCAGTGATTTATTACGATAGTTCTCTACTGACACAAAACACAAATAGACATGGCGGTTAGGAGCATTGTCATGCTCGCTCAAAAAGTCTCGCTGATGGTGGCGAGTGCGTTGGATCATTCGGTTCCCTTCAAAATGGTTGAGCTGAATGGTGCTGATGCCACGCGTCATGCTCGTGAACGGGCGCTGTCAGTTGAGATGGGTCATCTCTTAACTGCCATGACTTTTTATATTTGACTTTTTATTTTAATTTTGTATTTAATTATTTTGTTACATACTTACATTGTTTTCACATGTAGAAGCAACAAAAAGAAAATGTAACCAAGATTTTGTAAAACATGATTTTTTTAAAAGAGTGTCCGTGGAGTTTCTTGCCTTTTCTTCTCCATAGAGATCTACGTTTTGGAACAGGCAATTAGCGTCACTTTTCTTTTCTGACTAACCGACCGACTCTTTTTGACAATTCATAAGTACCTGTAAATGGTCAAAGTGAAATAAATGCTTTGAATTTTGAAAAAATTTTTGATAAAAATCAGAACTCTTGTAGAATAACTCAAACAAGGTTAAACACGGTTTAGCCAGAACCTGGTGAGGTTCTGGCTATCAAGTTCTAAGCAGTTTCCCTCTTTTTTGTTCAATATACTATCTCTACTTGCTATATAAACCTGTCCTGCTTGCTCTTATTTAAAGTCCTTACCATATTTCAATTGCGAACCTACACCTTAACACTATTAAGCTTTTTAAATTATTTTTCACCAATCGGCCTCCAATTCGACTACAAACATTCAAAAACCTTATTATATTTGATTCATAAAAGTACAACTCTCAGTTTTACCAACAGGATGAAATAGAAGACCTCCTGCCTGGCGTGGTCTACCACACACAACCGTTGATACAGCCTTATCCGATGCCTCAAGCGAAAGCCGAGCGTCTGATTGGCGAGCCTGATGTTCCAGTAGAAGCAACGTAAGTAGTTATAACTAAAGTAGATTTATATAGTGTGGAGGCAAAAAACATTAAACAATCAAAAAACAATTTAGAAAACGAAAACGTAGATGCTATGTTTGATGAAATCCACTCTAAAGGCGAACTAGTAAAAGCAAATCCAATTAGTGGAGGTTAAACAAAGATGGAATACGAAATATTATTGAACAGATTTCAACGATTTCAATCAGTATATGAAAATTTGAATTGAAGAAGACTTGAAAGCAGCTATTAAAAGTTTTCTGTACAATACAGAGTCTTATAAGTTTTGATCAAAAGTCAGACGTATAAATTTTAATGTCTTTCTTCGATAAAGACATCTTTAAGGACTTAAATTTTAAATGTAAAGTTAAAAGCTTTTGATTTTATAATTAGTTCAATTTCTGTTTAATAGTAGTTCATAAACCTTTATTTAAATGTTAAGAATAAGTTTCTTTCATTTATAGATCTTTTATGAAACAGTTTAGGTCAAAGTTAATTAATATATACACACAACTAACATAAAACTCAGCCAAGGGAACTAAAATAAACGCAATTTGGAAAACAAAGTCTAGCCGTTGTTACCGACCTACAGAAACTTTCCTTCGTAAAGTAAAATGCGTGGGCAAAGTAACACAAAGTTTTCAAATGTATGCCCTTCAATTGTTTGAGTTTCAAGCGTTCTAGTTTCAGCCTGAAAGATCGGAGCTAGTTTGTCTTCATAACAATTTAAGTTTTCTACAACACTACCATTATCATAAGGATTGTCGTTCAATCTTTTTTCTTCTTTAAGTTTTTGTGAAAATGCTCAAAGTTTCATAGCATCAGGTGTACCGTCTGCCTCCACACTGTTAGCATTATTTAGTGTCTATCAAACCTTTTCAAAACCGTCCATTTTCTTAACAACGTCTAACGCAGCATGTGCCATTACAATATCAGTTTTATTATCAATGCTATTAAGATCAATGTTCTCTGATTTCATTGTCAATATCTAAGCTCAGAGTATTTTGTTGTTGTCTTTTCAGCAATTACAAAATATTCTTTGCGTGTGGCTGGTTGTATGTAAGGTATTGTACCTAAAACAAACGTTTTTAAGGTATCACTTCAACATTACACATTTTTAACAAGGAATGACATTACCCGTCCCTTCAACGAATCCTGTTTCACTAGTTTTGAGTTTTGCTTGTGTATGTCGAAAATGTCTTTAATTTGGTTACTAAAGGGATTGAGATTATTAATTGGCTTACAATGGTAAGAATTTGAAAAGCCTCTTCAACTTTATGACCTAAATGTTCCAAGTTGCGATTAATTATTCCGTAGTCTATTGCAGTTTTGACTCTGGCAGTGACGTCCACAAGATTTTACTGGAATTTTGAATTTTGACTGGGTGAAGGGTTCAAAATGTATAAAAAATTACAATCAGCGGCCGACTCTCTACTGAATGTTACGACTGACTGTCACTAAGTATTAACTTTGGTGTGTATAAAGCCTTATGCCGAGATAAATATACTTTATTTAGCGCGTGCTTTGGCTTAGATATTGTCCGTCTCTATTTCGCCATCGTAGTTTGGCAGTTATGTGACAGCAATATCACTTAGCCAAAACTGTTGCTAAGCAACGTTTATTTACTTGGCCTTTGGTCGTTTGTCCACCACCACCGTCACCGTCACGTCAGAAGAACAATATGACGGCGAGACGAGTTTAGTAAGTGGAAACGAGCCATGCGGTGGACATGCGGCTATAGTAAATGTATGTATCACCACTTCCGCGCCGTTATCTCGTTCTCGTTTAGTAACGTTGACGTCACCAGTGGACAAATGACCTTAATGTGATTGTCTTTCTAAATATTCTCTATTTAAATGGGGTCTGTAAGGGTATTACCCATTCATCTCTCCCTGTAAAAAGTTAAAGACTATTTTTGATTGAAGTTTTATTTTTTGTTTCTTAGTGTTCTGGTTAGAACCCACTTTGAGTGTATATGGAAACCTGACCCTTCCTGGGATGTTTAGTATTTGTAGTAATATTACACACTCGGGATGTTACGGCTACGGTTTAATCTATACATATTATGTGTATATACAATTGAAGCGCAAACGTCTATTTGGTATGTCAACTTCTAAAACCATATTGTAGCGAATAAACTCTCAAACTACTAAACCGATTTTAAATTTTAACCAATGTAAAGCTACATTATCAACGAGTAACATAAGCTACACGAACAAGACATGACCCTATGTCCCACGGGAGCGAAGCAATAACCAAAGACCTAACATAGCATGGGCAAAACCGCGAGTGACTTCTAGTTTTTAATAAAAAATATATACTCTTTGTACTTGCACTGTTTGTCCCTGCTTATCTTCAAAACGATAGGACCAATTTTGACGACACTTTCACTAAAACAGCTGATGTTATAAGATGTAGGGATGCTGATGTTATCACTACATTACATGACATGACAGCTGATGTTATAAGTGGGCCTCCATATATATGGAGGCCCACTGGGCTTATGTGTTTCGCGACGTTACAACCGCGTCTTTGATTATAGCTTGGTTCCCATGGGTCGCAGCGTGATGTCACACATCATAATTATATAATATTATATAAATCTGGTTATAAAATACAAAAAAGATTTTATTATTCACAGCAAACATCAACTTCAGCTGTACATTAAACTTATATCATAAACATGGAACTTATTGATTTCCACACAAACAAAATCACAGGCAAAAGCTAAGCTAATTATAATAAATATTTCGGATAAAGTACTTAAGTTCGTTCAGGCAAACTTAAACGAATATCCCAGTAACATCTAATGAAGCAGAAATACAAAATATTCCGAAAGATTTTCAAGATAGCTTTTTTAAATCAAATTCGATTAAGCCCCTACATTTTTTGCGTTTGCCTCGATAACGAGGACTTAAGTAAAACAAAGGTAAATGAAATCTTAATTTCCCGTGGTATGTACTAGGGCTGAGTAAAAAACTGGTCAAGTGCGAGTGGGACTTATACACAAAGAGACATACACTTAGAGGTTTTCCTGTAACATGTTAATTAAGAACTGTTTGCGATATTTTTTTTAAGTATAGTCTCACTAGCTTCTGCCCACGGCTTCGCTCGCGTTAGAAAGAGACAAAAAGTAGCCTATGTTGCTCTCCATCCCTTCAACTATCTCCACTTAAAAAATCACGTCAATCCGTCGCTCCGTTTTGCCGTGAAAGAAAGACAAACAGACAGACAGACACTCTTTCCCATTTATAATATTAGTATGGATTAGTTTCGTACGGAAACGGTTCTGTACTTTTTTATTTATTTGTTACAAAAGCGGCAATAAAAATAAACACTGAAAAAAAATTGTACCTTTCATGTTACATGAAATAAAAAAAAAACAGAAGGACCAAGTGGATGCTTAGGACTCGTATTCCATTGACGATATTCAGGTCCCAAAAAATTAACACCGTATTAGTACTTAGAGCTATATTGGTTTAAACCCTTTGAGAATAAACACTAATTTTTGATAATGATCTTTATCTGTCACTATTGCACTTTTGCACATTACTTAATGCAATCTTTCTAAAGCCCGTATTAATAGACGTCACTCAATTCTGAGACGCTCTCAAATTTATTGCTGACCTTATTTTTCCCCTTTAGAATGACAAGGACAGCAAGAGACTTGAGAGCATCTCAGAATTGAGTGACGTCTATTAATACGGGCCTAAATGGCTCAATCACTTAAAATCTTTTTAAATAAAAATCAGATGAAGCGTTGGGTACGACTTAATCGGAAATTTTAAATAATAAATATGTTTTGAAAATTGTAGAGGAAACTTATAATGACCGTTCTCGTTTTTTATTTTAGGACCGAGTTGACAAAAAAAAACTTTGGTGGTTTATTATCACAATCAAACAAAAAAAGTCGAAAAGACAGATAAAATTTATTCATTTACTTTCTTCAAAGACATCCTAAAATATTTAAAAAGAGCTAACGTATACGATCCGATCACAACTCGAAGGCACGTAGCAACATAACATGTAAAATCCCCAGCCGATAACATATGAAGAAACCATATTAAAAACCGAATCACATAAAATCCGTAACATCCCTTTTGTAAATATTAAAAGCAAAACACTACACAGACGACCTTTCTTCGAAATACCTTCTCAACTATTAACGAACTAATTTGTATGCACAGTATATTTCAATTCACACTAACCCCGACCCATCGCACACATCATTTCAACTTTACTCTGCTCTGATTTCTATTTTTCTACTCTATGCACTGCACATAAGATTTATATTTCCTTGCACATAATTACACTGACCGTTTGTCTTGCTAAGTTTCCTCGCTTACACTATTAACTTTTACAATTGGCACAAAACATTTAACACAAAATTGGTACACACGAAATGATTTTTCAAATTCTTTTTCTACTTTCGAATTTACAGGTATTGGGTGATTTAAATTACATTTACACTGGTGCATACTTCTACATATACCAGCCCGAAATTATTTAGGAAACATAGTTGCCCTTAGCACCTCGCATGTCGGTAAAAACCCCGTGTGAATCTACAATAGATAGAATAGATTTTTTCCTTTTAAAATCTGGGCGATTTTCTCCGGGTTGGGCTATTTCTGGCACAGCAATTTAGGTTTTTCAGAGTTCAATTTTATACATAACATCAAGTTATTCCAGACTATTTTTGAAGCCAATTGAATTAATTTTCTTTTTGGAAGACAAAAAAAAATACATCCATGTTGAAATTAAACGGGAAACGGAATTATTATCTTTGAATTACCGAGCATTAAAGAAAAACGAAACTGTAGTAAGAAAGACGTAATATAGGAAGAACTCGTAAAAACCGAAATTACTGTGCCAATTCCAGACCACAAAAAAACAATTTTACATCAACTCATAAAAAATATTCTTTTTTTGAACAGCTACATCAAAGATGACGACTGGGGTCCATGCAGCGTTACCTGTGGTGAAGGTTGGAGGAAGAAGGAAGTTCATTGCAAAATATTTCTTGAGTTCAGCAGAACTATAGCCAAGCTGCCTGACAGTAAATGTCTTGGACCGAAACCTGCCGAAGATACTGAACGATGCGTTATGGAACCCTGCTCCATGGCATATGGAACTTCTTTTGGAGATTCTAGTGTCCCATCTTATAGTGGTGGAGATAGGTGAGTCAGTAAATTAAGATGATGAATTGAAAGAGAGAATGGCCAAATAAAACATGGATGGAGTGTTTGATGAATGAAATGAAAAAGAAAGAACAAGTACTGTTCTTCTGTTCCCACAGACAGACTTTTTTTAAAATAGTTTTGCGGAACATAGTTTTAATTAAGATTATTGTAAACTTTGTGTCAGTAAATAAATAATAGCATGACGTCAGCCATAGCCTGTTTAAGCGCAATAAATTCATTGATAAACTAAAAGAGCTCCGAAACATGCACTTTTACTAGTAGTTGCAACATTTTCGCAATTACTACTAATAACATCGCTTGTACTGTATTATAGTCACACAATGGCGGCAAAATATAGCTAGACTAGAAGAACATATAATTAGACTAATTTTTATAATGTTGTAACTAAATGTAACAGAACTGGGCCAGAGCTACTAAATAGGATAAACAAATAGAAGTAGATAAGACGCTCATTTTAGGCTAATTAATAAAAAAATGTGTTATACAAACGTATTTATGGTATTTTCAACTGAAACAAAACTGACAATACCCAAGACAATCAATCAGGACATAAATTATTCCACAACTTCCATAAAAAAAAAACATACTTTAAAAAAAATCAAACATTTAATTTCTCCATAAGCTTATCCAGTACACCATTCTCAACTGACTCTTTAACAACATCGTTTACTCTAAATTTTAAAAGGTCATTTTCTTGAGGATTTTCTGGGAGCACACTAAGGTCCAATCTCGAATCTTTTACTAATGACTCATCTTCAGGTACTACCGTCACTATCCTTAGTTCAATCATAGCTAGCAACAAACCGTAAGGTTTAAATTCTTCCATATCTGCAATAAAATCTTCTCTCTTATAAACTGAGTCTGCCTTTATATCGAATTTGTTCAAGAAAACTTTTAAGTTATCGTAGTAAATCATCTTGAGGAGATCTAAATGCTCGGTCCTGAATGCTGAATCGGTACAGATGTATAAAAAGTACATAATGTCAGTGACTGGGTTTGCAAATCTCATTGCTTGGAAGTCTATGAAGCATATTTTCTCTGCCTGTGAACAAAATATTTATTTTAAATGGTTTTCAAGATATTCAATTTAGAGTAATATTGTGCATTTATTCACGGTTGAGTAGAAAATGTCTCTTGCACTTCTATTTAAGTTTGAGAGTTGATAAATCAAGTGCAAGGCTATAATGATAAGTTTATTGATAAGACGAAATGATAAGAAGCTGGACATGAAAAAATTTATAATCAATAGTTATTATGTAGTTTATATTGACTGCCTTTGGGCACGCCGTTATAGCGGCGGTAAGACCCCTCTTTGAGGAGTGGCTGGAGAGGCGTCATGGCACTCTCACGTTTCGCTTGACACAGGTCCTCACCGGACATGGTCAGTTCGGGAGGTTCCTGTGTCGGATTCGGGCGGAAGCGACGCCTGGGTGTCACCACTGCAGTAACGGTCGCCTGGAGGACACGGTCGAGTACACGGTGGAGGTGTGCCGCGCATGGGCGAACCATCGACGTGTCCTCGTAGAGGCGATCGGCGGCGGTGACCTCTCGCGCCCGGCGCTGGTTCAGGCCATGCTTCGGGGCGAGACGGAATGGGATGCCGTCGCCTCCTTCTGCGAAGCAGTTATGCTAGTGAAGGAAGCGGCGGCGCGCGAGAGGCAACGACAAGCCTCTCGCCCCGGACTAAGACCCAGGCGAAGACGTCGAGAGTCGCTAGACGACTACCGGCCACCGTAGGCGCGGTTCTACGGATGGCGAGCGATGGGTAGCTCGCCGCCCGGCTAGGACCAGGACCGCGTAGACGGCGCGTTTTGTTCCACGCGCGCCTCAAAGAGAAGGAGTCAGCACAGGAAGGGGCCCAACAGGGCCAACGCCTGCCGGGGTTGCGGAATGTTTATAATAGTTACCGTGACCCTGGAACATAAAGGGCAATCGAAGGAACATGAGTGGGTTTTAGTCAGTAAGAGTCTGACACGCCCTCCCGTCGCACCCAGGACGGGAGCAGTCATTGGATGATTTCCCACTCACCAAAAAAAAAAATATATATTAGTCAATATATATTTTTTTTTTTTAATTGGATTATTGATAATTAGTTGAGTTAAATAGATAACCTGAACTCATACTACGTCATAATATGATGATCAAATAAAATACTAAGCAACATTATAATCTTATTAAGTTGAATTTACAATCTCAATATATTGTATTTGATTCTGATTATCAGAGCCAACTAGTACATAAGATAGATAAAGATGTAGAATAAAGGTAAAATAAAATAAACACCTCTAATGATAACGAATTCACATTATGTACAGAATTTGTTTGCATTGCTTTTTTGCTACAATGACCCTGTAACATTTTCTAGAGTTACACAACACAGTATCCTTCAAAACCCAATAATTCAATTAACTATGTTATTAAAAAAATATGACATTACTATCCACCAGTTGTACATCAATAATACATGCTTAGAATAGATTTAAAATTTATCGTAAATATTCAAAACTACCTTTTAATAATACTTACATCATGCTTAAACAACATATTGTTGACCCAACAATCACCGTGGCATAGAACGTTAACTTTACTAGGTTTTGTATAAAACTGCAGTAATTCCAAAAGTTTCACTTCTACTTTTTCTAGTTTTTTCTTTGCACCTTCATCTGTCACTTGTCTTAGGGATAAATCATATGATTCATGGAAATAGTTTCTCAATTTACTTTTATCCAAAAAGTCATTCTGGAATATAAGATCTTGAAACTCAGTTCTGACTTCATTGTATCTAGCGGGTTCTTTTGTTTGAAATACAAATGATAAAGCATGAAATTTCGCCAATTCACCTATCGCTACAGCGACTTCCTTGAAACCTAAGTTTTCATAATTCGCCAATTTATCATCGATCTCATATCCTTTGGCCGTCAAATCTTCTAAAATAATTATCTCATTATCATTTTCTGTATTTGAAAATAAACAATCCGATAGCTCCAGCCTTTCATGTTCATATAAAACATTTTGTAATTCCTTAAACTTGTTTATCACTTTGTTATACGCGTTCACTTCTCTTTCATGTAGTTTGTGAAATAAAGCTTGTCGCTCCGTGTTCACTAAACTCTTAACAATAATACTGATATTATTTTCGTCACTATCAGTCCCTTTTATCTCGACTCGAAACACATTTGCGATATAGTTCACTTTTTTACCACTTATACAATCGACACTGTATTTGAAATCTTCAATTCCTTTAGAGAGAGCAATTTCTTTTATAGATCCATGAAGTTCTAAAGAGTTGAAGTCGTCTGATTCACTTATATGGACGTCTAAAGACATTGTCACTGTACCAAGTTCTGTAATAACTGACTGTTTATTAGGTGTTAATCATGCGATAAGTTCCGTATCTTCTGATAAGCCAGAAGTAAATATTTGTTCAGATTACGTTTCGCGATACGGTTTTGAATCATTATTGCTATCGGATGTCACAAAATGTTGTTCGGCCACGGGGACTTATATTTTATTAACTTTAACTTTGTTTTTAGTGTTTTAGGACACTCGTTAATTTTGTAAATGTCTTTTTTTATTGAGAAGCAGCTAGGTGAAATATCCCATGATAAGATTTCTGTAAAGGTTCAGCTACACCAAAGTCTAAAATTTGTCGGTGCATTCTGATACGGCAATAACATTTAGCCTGAGTTGTGATTTCTGTCTAAGACCGCATCGCTAAGATATTGGCCTAACTTTTTGTTTTTGATCTAACTCAATATTTTTCACATGCAGTTTAGTATGTTTTGTAAGACTAGATTGAGCAGAGCGTCCGTGGAGTTTCTTGTTTGTTCGTCTCCATAAAGAACGACTTACGTTTGGTACCTTCAACGTCCTAACTAAGCGATCGAATCTCTAAAAATTAAAATTCAAGAAATAAACCTTTTGAATTTCAAATAGAAAGCAGAACTCCCGATATCTAGGTATTTCAGTTATGAATAAAATTCCATTATGTGTTTTTCCACCAAATAAATTGTTAATTATATTAATTTGATCTTTTCTTTAAATGTCTAACTTGCTTATTGTAAAAATATTTTTTTCTACAGTAGACTACTAACATTTGGAACTTCAAGCAACATCAGGGTAGCCCCGGGATCTCCAGGGAAGTCATACTCTTGGAAGGAGAAAGGATACACCAGCTGCAGCGCTTCCTGCCTTAGTGGGGTTCAGGTAATTTACTGTTTTTGGAAAGTAATTTATAATTTTTGTTTTCGCCCGCGTGATTGCAGAAATTTCATCCCCTTTCATCCTTACGGTTAGAATTTGAAAACAGAAAACCTTTCTTGTTAGATACTTACTCTTCACAAATAACATACCCTCCAAGATTCATGTCTTTAGGGCCCGTATTAATAGACGTCACTCAACTCCGAGACGCTCTCAAGTCTCTTGCTGTCCTTGTCATTCTAAAGGGAAAAAATAAGGACAGCAATAAACTTAAGAGCGTCTCAGAATTGAGTGACGTCTATTAATACGGGCCTAAAACTTGCGGTTTGAGCTGTGCTATCAATATATCAACTGACAGTCAGTCAGTCAGTCACTTTACTATTTTGCATACATAGATTCACTTGTGGGATATATATATACGGGAAATTTCGAAAGTCAGATCATTATTAGTAATGACTGGTCTGTATACAAAATGCCTAAGTGGTAAGTAGTAAGTAAAAAAAAACACATTATTCTATTCTTCTATATACACACATTTACCAAAAAAACTGATTATACTATTAGATTGTAATCAGTTTTTTTGGTCAATATGTGTATATAATGTGTTTTTTTTTAACAAACATAATCCTAAGCTATCAAAAATACATCGTATTGCCCGACGATAAGTAGGATATTCATGTGGTCCAAATAATTAAAATACATATAAATAAATTCATCCCACCTCAACCCCTTATTTTTTTTAATACGGTATTTTTTTTTACAAACATAATCCTAAGCTATCAAAACTACATCGTATTGCCCGACGATAAGTAGAATATTCATGTGGTCCAAATAATTAAAATACATATAAATAAATTCAACCCACCTAAACCCCTTATTTTTTTTAATACACCACGGGCCTTCGGACATTATTAATTCGGTCAGGTCAAAGTATCAATTTAACCGATGCTCTTGGTCATTATTCGTTGTTTATAATCACCGATAAATACGTTGAAACGAGAGTCACTTTACAAGCAAGTTTTTAAATGTAGTGAAAATGTTAAAGCAATCATATTTTAACTTTAATAACGAAAGTCGCCATGCAAAACAATATACAAACAGCCCACTTACCATGACGTTTAAAGTAAGATTGTTTTAGTCCTGTTGCAGGAGTGTGCAAGTGACAGCGCTAGACACGTTGTCTAGCGCCGTCTCTTTCCCACTGAAAGTAATATCAAAGTAATACTGCTATAAGGGCTTGTGGTACGCCCCCAGAAAACTGAACTTCCGGAATCAAAGTTTTTTTTTTTTTCATTTGATGAATTTGAAAGCAGATTAAAAAAGAAAGAGATTTGAAGCTTTTTAAAAAGAAATATTTCCTATATTTTTGTCTCATACAATCTAATTAAAAGTATCAGTCAAGTCAATGTACAATTGGAGCAACAATCGCATAACAAACATACAAAAAAAACATCCATACTTAATATTATAAATGGGAAAGTGTGTGTGTTTGTTTGTCCGTCTTTCACGGCAAAACGGAGCAACGAATTGACGTAATTTTTTAAGAGGATATAGTAATAGAAGGGACGAAAGGTGACTAAGGCTACTTATTGTCTCTTTCTAAAACGAGCGAAGCCGCGGGCAAAAGCTAGTACAGACTAATTAAAAATAATTAAGAAGAACTATCTACATTTTTTGTTTAAATGTAAATGACGTTTCCAAGTGCCTTTATAGACCACTAGCTGTCCCCTGCGGTTTTACCCATTCTTCGTTACGGCTTCTTCGGCTCCGCTTCCGTGGGTCGAAGCGTGATGGTATATAGCCTATAGCATTCCTCGATAAATGGGCTATCTAACACTGAAAGAATTTTTCAAATCGGACCAGTAGTTCCAGAGATTACCCCCTACATACAAACTTACATACCTCTTTATAATATTAGTATAGACTAGCTATTCCTCGCGGTTTCACCCGCGTTACGTTAGGTTTTTGGCTACTGCTTTGCTCCCGTGGGATATAGCGCGATATTATATAGCCTATGTTACTCGTTGACAACGTAGCTTTCGAATTGTGAAAGCATTTTTAAAATCGGTCCAGGAGTTTTTGAGCCTATTCATTCCAATCAAACAAACAAACATACAAAGTTTGTCCTCTTTATAATATTAGTGTAGATTAGTCTTTTGAAAGAAAATATACGATTTGAGTTTGAGTGTGAATCGTTTTTAACTAATAATGTTTTATTGCAGGAACTCATCATACAATGCGTGAGAGATGAAGATGGGAAGAATGCTTCTCCGTACATGTGTGACCCTCTGACCAAACCTGAGAACAGAGTCAGGACTTGTAACGATCATCCGTGTCCACCAAGGTATGGTTTTCTTATTTATATTACTACTGTTATAATTGGAGGAGGATTTATGCATGATTTTTTACTCATTTACGCAACAAATACTGAACCAAATGCCGATGAATAATGATGATAACCAATGATGATGAACCCTACAATACTCTAGCTTATAGATCAGATTAATGCCATCTTTAATGTTTCAAATGCTAATGTAAAGTTGTCTGTCTGTCCATTACGTTTTTATGGGTCACTTCAAGCTTGAATCCCAAAGACATAATTATAGTCTTTTTGTCTGGCTATGCTTCCGTATCACCTCTTTGGCCTAATTATTACTTCGTGCATTTTTTCAAAAATCTTTTATTATTTACGGGGCTTTCCCTCTAAAGATATCCTCGGTAATTGAAAATAAATGTGAAAGTTTGAATGTGGGTGTGAAAGAGCGTAATATAGATGTTTGTTACTCTTTCACGCCTAAAACTACCAAACAGATTTTGGTGAATCTTTACACTAACATCGCTTATAAATCAGAATAAGATATAGGCTACATAACATTACCATGTGCCCTACGGAAGCGGTGCAGTAATAAAGAAAGAAAGAAATATATTTATTTGGCACATATATAGACAAATACAGAGCAAAAAACCACATGTTACAAAAAAAAACAATGATAAAGGAAAAAAAACTGCGTGTCTCGCGGTTGCGCCAAATAGATCCAGTTCAGCAAAATGCCAGACAACTACGTTGCCTGACGCTTGTTTTTAACTGAACCCTAAATCAAGTAAACGAGTAATCAAAAACATAAAGTTGAAACTTAGTTTATACTTTGCTCAAGTGCAGTTTAAACTCTCGATAGACTGAAAACACAATACACCCAAATGACATAAACACACACAGACAGACAGATCAGGTAACAAAACAATCGCTCAGCACAATAGCCCCTCATAGCTTCACAAAGCGACTCCAGTTGCCTGCACTAATCCTACCGTGTCCTTTGTAGATGGAACTTCACCGAATTTTCGCAGTGCACCAAGTCATGTGGCATCGGGATTCAGACGAGAGAGGTTACTTGTATACACGAGGTAAGGTTACCAAGCGTCTGTGTATATAGATATTATGTGTGTATTATTGCTGAGTGTATACTCAACCAACCCTGACAAAAGTTCAATGCCGTCCCGACCATAATGTATTAAACAGCCGATATTTTTTTCGAGATTTCAGAGTTGGTTCAGTAATAAAAGTTGTTTGTTTTCATTAGTAGAATCATCTCTTGTATACAGTAGATAATAACATAATAAATGCACACTTACTTAACGCTTATCCTAATTTACTTACTGTTTTGTGTTGTGATGGTATCTTACTGCACATTACATTCAAACGCAGCAAATTGCGCACTTGGAGTACGAAATTTCTAGTGTGCAGCACTTCTAAATACATACAAAAAAAACATTAACACAGGAGACTCTGACACCTACTTCACTAGATCATTTACAGGCACTTATAAAGGCGCAAACACACTTACGTGTTGTGGCGTGTCGTGACGCGCCAGAAGAATATCGGTTTCATACATTTAGTATGGTTAGGGACATTCTTGTTGCCGTGTCGTGACCTGTCAAATGTATGAAAACGCGCGCCACGACACGCCACGACACGTAAGTGTGTTGGCGCCTTTATAAGTGCCTGCAAATGATCTATTAAGAAGTAAGTGCTTCACACTTGAATTTGCACTACAATTTCAAATGCGCACTTGGCTGACCTTGAATAAGATTAACTGACCTACAGACTGTAAATTAACCTTTCGACGACCAAGCGGCAGCCGGCATTCGGGCAGCTATTGTATTTCAATTGCGTCTCAAATCACGTGTGTTCAAAGGTTTAATATTAATATTGCCAAACTTTTTTGATCAGGTAACCCGAGGTGGTACAAACACAGTGGTGGTCCCAAACAGCATGTGCCCACAGCCACCACCACCAGACCGGCAGTACTGCAATGTCCTGGACTGCCCCGTCAGGTGGCACTCTGGGGAGTGGTCCAAATGCTCCAAAACTTGCGGAGGAGGTATAAAACAGAGAGAGGTGCGTGGTTTCTTATATATAAGGTCCCACTAAATGCAACGTTCAGTCTGAATGATAACCAAAAGTTTGTCGATCTCTTTAAATGTAATGTGATGTACAACTTTTCGTAACAACATTGAGAAAAATTAAACAGAACAAAAAATGAATGTACGCGTAACAAAGAATTAAATTGAGTGAATTGAGAGGTTCAGAAGACCTATCAAAATGGCCAAAAAAAAATATCGAAGATACAATCGATTCATTTACGGAATATCCCAGAATTGTCTATTTTAAGACGGTTTGTTTTGATTATTTCAATTTTTAAAACGTCCCGCGTCCTCTGCGACGAAAAAACCTTTTAAAGAACGTTTACTATTTATTTACCACATCAATGATTTCAACCCAGGTGGAGTGTAAGCAAATAATGGCCCAGTCCCATGTGGTGGAACGACCAGCTTCTCTCTGCAGTTCTCCACGACCTGCTGCTACCAAGTCCTGCAACTCCAGACCCTGTCTCCTGGACACTGCTTCTCCGGAGATATCTCTCGCCAACTCTTCTTATATACAGCACGATCCGAAGAAGAAAAAGGTAAGAAGGCAGAATGATTTAAAGTCGACTTACTAATAAATGCTGCATAAAGTTATGACAGGTTTATACGTCAAAAAATGTATGGTTACACAGGCTTTATTCATTGCATAACTTTACACAGTGATTATTAGTAAGGGCATAAATATGTCTAAGTTTTTCTTCCAAAATTTTTAAATTATTGCTTGAAACTTAGGAAAATACGTAGCAAATTATTTCAATAAACATACAAGGTGTATTTTTTTGAACTGCAAAACCTTTCAGTTATTTCTTTTAAAACTCGTAAATAATCATAAATTAATACGATACCTGGTCAACAGTCCTAAATACTTGCTTCTTTTTGACTGTTTTACAGAATAACTCTCATATTAAAACTCGTATGTTAAAAAACTCTATGAAATTATCGTTTGCTTTTGTTTGTCTGTGAGACCGCGTGGTTATAGGATGGTTATAGACTGGCCGCGTTTTAAGAACGGTAGTTTTACATTTACCGATATGCGTTCATAAGAAAATATCTATATCGCTCTCGGATGGAGAGTGATATACGCTACTTTTCCTAAACTATCTCCACTCAAAAATGGCGCCATTTCGTCGCTTATGACAAAACGGTGTCGTGAAAGACGGATAAACAAACAAACACACACACTATCCCATTTTTAGGGTTCCGTAGTCAACTAGGAACCCTTATAGTTTCGCCATGTCTGTCTGTCTGTCCGTCCGTCCTCGCTTAATCTCTGTGACCGTTAGCACTAGAAAGCTGAAATTTGGTACCAATATGTATATCAACCACGCCGACAAAGTGGTAAAATAAAAATTAAAAAAAAAGGTTTTATTAGGGTAGCCCCCCTATATGTAAAAAGGGAAGTGTTTTTTTTTTTTTTAAATTTCAACCCTGACGTGTGATATATTGTTGGATAGGTATTTAAAAATGAAAAGGGTTTTACTAAAATCAGTTTTTGATAATGTCAATAATATCGGAAATAATTGCTCCAAAAGGAAAAATTAAAGCGTCCCCCCCCCCCCTCTAACTTTTGACCCGTAGGTTTAAAAAATATTAAAAAAATCTGGAAAGTAGAACTTTATAAGTACTTTCTAGGAAAATTATTTTGAACTTGATAGAAAGAACAGTTTTTGTACAAAAAAGACAAAAAGGTTGTACTAAATAATTTCTGCGTACTTAGTATGTCAACGTAACAAATAGCCTTTTTTTTTAACTTAAGTGGGAACACTTATTGTGACGGACGGGAAACTACGGAACCCTACATTGAGCGTGGCCCGACACGCTCTTGGCCGGTTTTAATATTATTTAAATACTAAAAAGGTATTCTATTTTACTCAGGTCACGGTCAAGGTCGGCGGATCAGCAACAATATTCTACGGCACTCAAGTCAAAATCAAATGTCCCGTGAAAGGGTACAATAGAACCAAAATCCAATGGGCAAAGGACCACCAGATCATTAGCAAGTCCAAAAAGTATAAGATCTCTAGGAAGGTAAGTTTCATTGCGAATATATTAAGGCTTAAAATGTTAGACTTTATCTCTCCGAAGCGGGGCCGCTTTAAAAATGAAGTTTTTGCAATGCATTCAAAATTTGCTGGCGAGTTATATCCGTGTTAGGCAAGTGTTGCGTTTTAGTAATGGAAACATCGTTTCATTATGCCTGGTTTTAAGGATTTTCATAAGCTATCTCTTATCTTGGAATCCAGGTACAATCGTTGGTGCTTATGGTTATTCTTAGATCTTTGATGAGCTTTTACGGGTAGTCAGAGAAGTTTCGTACCTTTCACGAAAGCCGTAAAGCCAGACTTGCAATAATAAATTCATAACAAAAGCCGACTGATAAACAAATTCTTACCTATTAAAAATTGAATATTACTAAGCCAACAGAAACTTTATTCGACTTGGTTTAATTCTGACACTAACAAGCACGATTCTGACTCATTCAAAGAAAATCTGGTAGACAATTTTAACTAGAAGTATAATCGAATGATAATTTTCAATACCTTCTTACTTAATACATTTGTTAAAGTATTTCTAAGTCCTATCAAAACCGGGTTTGTCCCCTCTTTGACTCCTAAGCACGTCATCTTGATTGATGATATCTACACCTCTGAATTTCTTCTCTTTTTATCCCAGGGTGCACTCCGAATAAACTCCCTCTCACTCCGAGACCACGGAGTATATACCTGTGTAGCTGGTAGATCCAGTGCAAATTTGACGCTGCTAGTCAAGCCAAGACCTGGAGAGTTCCCGTCAAGCGAAGAAATCGAGAGGCACAAAGCATTGGATGAACCGTCGTCCCCTTTATCTGATAGGTAAGTAATTGTATAGTGTAATGGTGTTCTGGATAGTCAGAATACAAAGGACGGTCAAAGACTAAGAGGATATCGTCCTGAAAACTTTAACACAGACTGTTCATGACTAAAACCACCGCATTGAAATGACTCAATGGCTCAAATATTTCATTTGAGTGCTAGGTTTCGAAAAAAACACGACTTACACACGAAAGCGCAAGTTTTACAATAATACTAGTCAAAAATACTTAATCCAAATATAAACAACGTTTCATTTTTATTTAATCACTTAGGGTCTAAAATCATGAATTGACTCCACAAATAAATGGGTACCTATATTTAAATAAATAATACTTACTTCGTAACTATTCGAAGGTTCAGTATTGACAAAGAAATATATATCAACAGCAGAGCAGACGGTCGATACAGGGCGATGATCGGAGGCACATCTGATGACCAGTCACACGAACAGCGGCCGGGGGACTCCAGGAAGAACTATAAGAATAGGCAGAAAGGTAAGCTGACGATATAACTGGTCTATTCTTTCAACTTAACTGTGTTTCACAATTAAATACTTATAAAGAATGATGATGTAAAAAGCGGAGAGGGTAGTTTATAGGGCACAGAGAAGTCGCTGTCAATAAGACAGGTGCCCAAAAATCTGGCTGCATTGCCATGTTGTATGACAATGCAATTCTTTGGTCTTTTCTTAGACCAAAGTCAATAAAAATATTAGACACACGTTTTTTGTGTATTTTATTTTTAATTATAATGACCACAAAGATAAAATAAAAAGATAAAAATTATCTCTTATTTTTAATAAAAAAAAAGATACAACCAGTATAATACTCAAAATTATTAAATTAGGTATCTTTTGTTTAGCAAGCCATGTCAGTATTATGCTGAATCCAAATTCCAATTTGGCACATTCAATTTCACTGCAGTCAATACTGCAGTAATAATACAATTATTATTTAGCTAGATGCAGAATGAATTCAGTATCAACGTAATTTTCCCTGCAAATATCGCAGACTGCAACAAAATTACAACTCTGCAGTAAATTCGTTAGGATCCGACACTGCGGTGCATTTCGAGTGCCCTGCAAACAGTAGATAAAATATTTCAAATTAAAGTTTTAATTATTAATACATTAAAAAATTTGAAAACCTGTTTAAAACCACATTTTCGTTACTTGGTGCTGTTTGGATAAAAATATTATGTGAATTTTACTTCTTCCTCTAGTTTATCTTCGTTATGGAAAGATCGGGAAAATAATGATAAAAAATGTAAAAATAGTTATATTCATAATTTTGTTCTGTATCTAAAAACAGTGTGAAGTTTGTTAGCTTTGTATATACGTACAAACTATATAAAATATGGACGTTATACAAGACTTAGATTAACGACACATAACTTCATGACATAAGTGGCTGCATATTTGACAAAGAACGAATATAAATGATCCAACTGTACATACAATACATATGCGTAATAACGGCTATGAAAACGATGCATTTTCATTCAGCTAGGCATTTTCACTAACTCTTGAGTACGTATACTAAACAGTCTAATGCCAATCCGATAAATTTCTACAAAATTGAACAGATTTATATATTAAGTATAGTAATAAAAAATGAGATTTTCTCGCACGTCTTCGAGATGTTATTGCGAATAGAAGTTGCAAAGAACTCATAAACCTTTACAAATCGGACTTTATGAGGTTAACTGGAAACTTGCACAGACGGCCTTATCAAAGACAGAACTCATAATATTCAATGCGCCATGGTCATGTGCATTTTTTCTTTAGATAAAACCAGCATAATACAAAAATACTAAATTACTTTCGCCAGGAAAAATAGACAAAGTTCGAGACGCTCTCTACGGTAACACAGCAACCACAAGTACGAAAGCTTCACCAAGCTTCAACTCACAAGAAAGAGATAACATGTACGATGATCACGAGGTAAGAACGCCGACACCATTTACTTCTAATTTAAGATCTTATATACTATCGTGTTGATAAATTGTCCGAGTTATATATACTAAAATTAGGGGTTTTAAAACTCTCAATAACAGTATTTGCACAAAAACAGTAAATACTGAATGCGCAAAGCTCTAAATTCAATATAAGTTGAAGTGAAATTCATGCAAAACTCAAATAACTGTGGTAATTAACAGTTGAGTTCTGGGAATAGTTGGAATATACTAACAACCTTTGAGATTCAAAAAACAAAGTATAATAATATCATTTCAAACATGGTTTGGGTTACTCCACAAACTTGGATCATAAACGGGCTTACCATCTGCTTTCGATGATCACACAAAATCGTTTTCTAACAGCATTTAACTCAAAATTTAGTAATTTATAATCACAAATCGATAATCTTCGGCCTCTAGTCTACAGTGCAATGACAGTAATAAAATTTACAACCGATTTTACGACTGACATAAAATTGTTATATCTAGATGATGTTGTTGCAAGATGACTTACTTATCGTACGCATAAATTTGTCATAATAATGTTTTATGATTTACTGTATAAAGCAGTTTGTTACCTGAGATATTGTCTTAATCCTTAAGATGTTTAGGGGGAGATTATTTGTCAATCATCGTTTTTATTACTCTTGAACATTTACGTTCCTGTTTTACTGCTTACTTCGCTAATCTTAATTAAAAACATAGTTATTGCCAAGTCAATAATCGCTGGATTCAGCGACCCAAATTCTTTATATTATTATGCATTAAGTATATTGTTAAACAAATCACTCCCAATGAATTAATTTAAGTAGTAAAGATAAGATCGTCGTTACGTTTACCTAGCGCATTCTCCTTACAAGAAACACCAGCGCCATTTCTCTTTTACTACGATGTTAAGGATAAAGTAAGACTCTTTAGTGAGTTAGCGAGGTGTGACCAATACACTCGTAAATAATCCGCCATGTTCAGACAAAGTCTCAAAGGCAATTTATCAACACAAACCTAAGCTTAACCTAACAAACTTGCCCGCACGCCGCTTGGAACGTTCTGTTATGAAGAAGAGTGCTGTCTCCTCCCAGATGCTACCACCTAAACGGAGCAGTGCATCCAGGGTTCTGCCCTGCCTGCATTACATAGTTATGCAGCTTCAGGTGAGAAGTTCCCAGAACTGAGGGTAGATGGGGATTTGGGGTTGCCTAAGCATGTTTAGTTTGATCTCACATTGGTGGTTTTCGTTTTTTTTATTTAGTTGGAGGTTATGATTTGGTTTTCCTTTTAGTCGGTGAGCTTGTGATTGTAGAAAGTCGTCATCATTACATTTTTTTTTCAAGTAGGTGAATAGCATGTTGGTCTGCATTACAATGGGGATTATCCATAATTTTAGCTATTAATTTTATATGGTGCATAACTTCTGCTCATTTTTCCATCATTATCATCCTAATTTTGGAATTACATCACCTGAATCATAATTAAAAATTATTACACAAGGTTGGCTGATTTTGGTTTTTAACCTATAAGCGCCTTCACACCGGTTACCAACTATTCGCCTCTGGATATCCAGTGGCAATGTGTTTGAGCATGTTCGGTAGCTTCTACAAGTTCCGATTCCTTTGTCATCGGGTACCTAGCACAGAATACACGACACACTTGAAAAGGTACAGACACTTGCACATCAAGCTACTACAATTTCCCAATATTAAATAGATTTTATCACTAAAGCAATAAATTCAAGGGAATTTAAAGTTAACCATGATCGGGAAAAATTTACAGTTCTAATCTTTATAGGCTGGTGTCTGTACGAACTGTGTGTCATCCTTTGATTTTTTATTTTATTTGAATTGTTAAAAAATCTGCTTTCCGAAGACTTAGAACAGTTATAATTGATATGTTCAGATGTTTTGGAATTTCCAGACCGGTAACTCAAGGGGCCAAAGAACTGTGGATTCGATCATTATGTATCAGAACTATGGGGTACCTACCAAGTCTCATTTCTTCAATCTTGAAGATAAACAAATAGTCTTTCCTGAAGATGATGACTCTGATATCATTATTGTTAATGAAGATTACAATAGGAATGTGATGAGAGATGTTCCTAATGAGAGTCTTCAAGATTTAGATGAAACTACTACAGAACGAAGGTAAGTTTATGATTTATTTGACTAAAGACTTGAAAAAGGATGATATTTTTATGACCCCGTATCATAAACTAACTATTTTTTCCATTAACATTTTGGTGGATTTTAATCAACAAATAAAAAAACCTCGCAACTTTTTTGTTTTTAGGCATAAGTTTTTACAGAGATATCCTATGTATGTCCTTGTATTATTGGTAAAAAATAATCCTTTTCTCACGATACAAAACTGAGAGGATGATAGGACTGTAACTCACTGAATATTTACTAGTTAACCAAATCTGTTAGGATTTAATACACAAAAGATTTTCTTACAGGGTTGAAGCTCCAGATGCCCATGAATACGTTTGGAAGACCACTGACTGGTCTCCATGTAGTGCTCTCTGTAGTAAAACTGGTCATCAGATCAGAGGAGCTGTTTGTCAGGTTAGTGCTGATGATACAGTTACTTTAATAGTAATTTCATTATAAATAAAGGTCCAACAATAAAAAAAAACTACAGATACATTTTGTCGGGTGATGTCATCATGGTTCATATATTATGAGTCAGTTGGTCAGAGGCATTATGTTTCATATGTTATGCAACTGAAAGTTCAGTTGAGACTTTGTTTTTTGCCAGTAATTTATTTAAATTGAATAACTTTGCTGTGTATAATTTCGAAATTCATTAAAAAATATATATTTACTTTCCCAAACAGCACAAAACTGAGAACAGAACGACAACAGTGGAGACAGAAGAATGTCTCTCCCGAGGAGGTAACCCTCCGACTGTGGTGCGTGAGTGTGCTGGAGACAGCTGCGCAGACTGGAGGACTGCACCTTGGTCGGTGCCCAAGTGTCTCAGCACTGGAGCTGGTAAGTGACACCGAATAATGTATCTCTTGAGGAAAAAGCCTCCTACCGTGGTGCGTGAGTGCGCTGGAGACAGCAGTGCGGACTTGCGGACTGCACCCTGGTCGGTGCCCAAGTGTCTCAGCACTGGCGCTGGTAAGAACGTTAAAGCCGGGTCTCCACTAGGCAACAATTGACGCGCAACATGTTGCACAACAAGTTGCCCAACATGTTGAAAGTCAGCGCGGAACTTTTGTTGAACAACGTTGTCTGTCTACGCATCTCCAGTCGTCGCCAACATGTCGCCAGAGGAACTTGTGTTGATTTCAGCGGCAGTGGCTATAATTTTATCGAAAAATGCATCAAAAAGAAAAAACCAAGTTGGTCGGTTAAAAAATACCTACAAAACAAACAAAATGTAAAAACGCAAAAACCCTCATTGATGCTCAACTAACGATTCTCTTTAAAACAAACAACAAGCCGCGCGTCTTGTTGCGCGCCAGCTGGCAACGTCGCGTGCTGTTGGGCAGCGTTGCCGTACATGTTGAGCGTCACGTGTCGCGCGCCAAATGTTGCCTAGTGGAGACCCGGCTTTAGACGCTATTTTTTAATAAATCACAAAAACCAAGACAGTCGTAATGTAGTCCCAGTAAACGTCCGACGACATCGCGGCAGACCCAGGCGAAGATGGCGGGACGAGCTTGATGCTTAGAGGCAGGATTGACCTACACTAGCCCAGAATAGAAACGAGTGGAAAAAATAAAGGAAGGCCTTCAACTGCAGTAAAACAACAAAGGCTAAGAATAGAATAGAAGACAGTCGCATCGTTTTGCCTGGACTTGTTGAGCTTCGTTTCTCGACTCTTTTTTGGTGTATGTTACAGTAACAGGGAATAGTGTGACGGGATTGTCTCATAAAAGAACAAATTATTTACCTACATTACACTTTAGGGTGTCATTTACGAGCAAATGAATCTGGATGTCCCCACCCAAAATGTGATTCATATGAGATTGTGCCAGAAACTTTCACAAGAACGATGCCTGTTACAATTGAATTTTTCTATCCCTACAGAAACTTTCTGCCTTTCCACCTACCTTTCTTTCAACGAATGCCTGTTACAATTGAATTTTTCTATCCCTACAGAAACTTTCTGCCTTTCCACCTACCTTTCTTTCAACGAATGCCTGTTACAATTGAATTTCTCTATCTCCACAACTAGCCATCGTCCGTCGCCGCGTTGAGTGCGTCGCAGAGAATGGCACCACTCTGCTGGAGTCTGCATGTGACTCTTCCACGAAGCCTGAGAAGGTCAAGAGAGATGCCAGTTCCTGCAGGGCGGCCTGGGCTGTTGGACCTTGGAGTAAGGTAAGGAAATGAGACCAGTCTGATAAGGGATGTAAAAAGACATTTGACAGAGGCGATAGTTATGTATCCTCTCCATCAACTACTCTGTTCTTGACTAAAACTTTGGTTGTTAGCGTTTCGCCATGCGTTGACACAGGCCATTAATCTTAATTCACACGAGTCAATAAATTTTTAATTATAGTTTCCACTTTTAACCTTTCAACGACAAAGCGACAGCCTGTCGCGCTGCTATTGTATTTGTATTGTGTCTCGAAAAAATAAATTATGGCAATTATTTTTTTAATGCAAGTGATTACTTTATGTATACCTATGTATGTATTTTCTGATGTACCAAGCAGTTCTATATGCGGCTTATGTGACTGGGTCCTTTGACCCATGGATCGTGGACAATCTGGCTATTCAGAGACACAATTTTTCGAATACGACTCGTAGCTTTTGAA
This sequence comes from Athetis lepigone, assembly GCA_033675125.1. Lineage (NCBI taxonomy): Eukaryota > Metazoa > Arthropoda > Insecta > Lepidoptera > Noctuidae > Athetis > Athetis lepigone. The sequence continues at coordinate 1,365,174 of CM066222.1, read as the reverse complement.
ATTTTTCTTTCAAAATAAAATACGCTTCCCAACTTTTTACCTTTGAACACCTGTGATTCGAGACACATTATACAAATACAATAGCAGCGCGACAGGCTGTCGCTTGGTCGTTGAAAGGTAAATAGTGGGAACTATAATTAAAAATTTATTGACTCGTGTGAATTAAGATTAATGGCCTGTGTCAACGCATGGCGAAACGCTAACAACCAAAGTTTTGGTCAAGAACAGAGTAGTTGATGGAGAGGATACATAACTTAGTTAATCCGTTAAAATGCTTAACAACTCATTTAAACAGCTTCACAATAAACTCAAAAAACTTGTCAAAAACTTGTTGCAATATGCTCATAATATTCAATATCTTCTTAGTACAAAGTTTCTTGTAATAGCTTGTTTCGGATCTCAAAGCGAAAGGAACAAGTATTAACGAGATGTTCTTGCATTGAAGTTTAAAATGAAACTGTTAAAGCATTTTCGCATTTTAGCCGATGTTCGTTCACTTTTAAGTCGATTAGTACAATTGGTTTCTAGAGACCTGTAAGTTTTATTAACTGGTCAATGGCGAGTCGTACTTATACAGGAAGGGTCCTACAATGGTGCCGATTCTCTTGTACACAAACTTCACTAAATTTAAGTTAAGTGCATCTCTCTCTTTCCATTTCATTAAGAAAAGGACAGAAGATAAAATATTAGTTAAGTCCTGTCAAATTTAGACACTCCATAGATAATTTAGACGCGATTTAAAAACATGGCGTCTAAATATACGTCAATTTTCGTCAGGCGCTGTCTAATTTGACAGGATTAAACTAAAATGTATCTTCTGACCTTTTCTTTAAGAAATGGAAAGAGAGAGATGCACTTAACTTAAATTTAGAGAAGTTTGTGTACAAGAGAATTAGCGCCAATATCCTACTAATATGAGTGTGTGTGTGGATGTTTGTTACTCTTACACGCAAAAAGTACTGAACGAATTTTGATAAAACTATACAGTAATGCAGCTTATATATCAGAATAAGACATAGGCTACATAACATCACGCTATGACCCACAGGAGCGGAGCAGTAACCAAAAACCTAACATAACGCGGGTGAAACCGTGCAGCTAGTTAAAGATAAGATAAAAAACATTCCTTTTGAAAAATATTAATTTTATTTATAGTGTAAGACGTTAAGTACAATTTAGCTTTCTTATTTTCATATAGATCAGACCTCGCGGTTGGTTTCTAAATAATAATAAAAAAAAACAAATTAAGTTCAAGCAAAACACGCCCAAATAAATACCAATCAATATTTCTATGGACTGACAATATTTAACTGAAAAAGCCCAGTTACGCTGGTGCTGTCGATAGATGACTTCTCAATCAAGTTAAATTATTTCTGATATACTTTTGGGCAATGTTAAGCAACATTTATTCATCTCAGTCTTACATTTTCGTTCTCCCTCATAACTTATCAAGAGAATTCCTACAATCACATATGGAGAAAGTTTTGTCGCGCTCAAGGGAGCTCTACCTACAAATTTAATATGGCTTCATAAAATGAACGCATAAACTAGAGTTATTGCTCAAATTTTATGTATTTAATAGTAGTACTGAAGGGTAAGGAAGCCTGATTTTAGGACTGATATTTCCTTGTTTTAGTGTTAGTTTTTTGACTTGAATATTGATCTTAGAGTCTTAATAGATCTAAGCCAAGGACACTTATGGTTTGCGATGAAAAAAAAACGTAAAATTCTATCATATTATAAAACATACACAGCATGTATGGAATGTTCGTTTTAATTTAATTGATTTCAAATTAATTTAATTTAATTGCAACTACGTTGTTTTCCAAACCAATAAATCCTTTAAGTCATCAGGGCCCCAAAAAATGAGTAGTTCTTACCATATCTGACCCTGACTGTGGCCCTGTTGTACCAAGATAAACATTTTTCAGATTCAAGGATTAAAAAACTACGTTTGTCGTTCTTTTTTAATTGAAAAAAAATCATCTTTCTATCAGGGGCCAGAAGTCTCGTCTTCTTGCTATTGAACCTTTTTCCCCAGTGTGAGGCCCCAGCCCATCAGTGGCGAGCTAGGACCACGTGTAGAAGGCCGTAGGGGCCCGGCGAAGTAACAAGGAACGTAGCAGATTTTTACTTTTTTTTTTCTATATTCCCCAGTGTGTGGGCCCCTGCTCTTCAGTAGGGCGCCAGCACCGGGCCTTGCGCTGCGTGTGGAGGGCCGTAGGGGCCCGTCGACGCGGCAAGGAGCGCAGTGCGGCGGCCGCCTGCGAGGGCCTCCCTCGCCCCGGCGTTACCAGACCCTGCCAAGTACATGCCTGTATTAATAAAGGTAATGGTGTAGAGGTGGCTTGGCCTTAATGAAGAGGTGGTAACTTCTTACGGAGTAGAAAAAGCTATACTAGAATTATGTTTATTATTATTTATTATTCTTGATTTATTAGTCATGGTCAAAGGATGGTGGTGTAGCCGCTTTACAAAATGACCTAGATTTCAATTCAGCCTAACATTTAGTCTAGCTTTATCTTTTATTTAGTGTAATTATGTATATACTTTGGATTGGTCCAAAATAATTTGTTTTGTCAAAGCAGAACTAATATCAATGAGGTTATGTACAACAATAATGTGCACCTTTGTAACATACAGATAGGGCTTACTCCTGCCATGGCATAAGCGGGGTAAACTGTCGAAAGCTGGGCATTGATATGGTATAATTTATATTGATAGGTGAGTATATACCTAGATTTTCGATAAAAACTGAAGAGCCGGAGTGACGCCATTGAGTGTGCACCTCTAGACTGACGCAAAAAAATTACCGTCAATGCCCAGCCTAATGTCAAAGTTCATTGCATGACCAGTTGTACGATTTTGCATGAAGCTTCATTTACTTTTTTTTTTCTTACTCTGATCTGGGGCCAAAAGACCTGATGAAAATGGTCAACTTTTATTGCGAGTTAATCTATCGTTCAGTAAAAAATGGATTCCGTACATTAAAAGTAAAGAAAGATCCCATAGATTATAACTTCATTGTCCATCTGTTTGTCCGTTTTCTCCTTTTGAAATATCAATTTCATTTTCCTATTAAATTCTCAGGTCTACAAATCCCTAACAGCTGTAAAAAAGCAAGCCTCTCACACGTTAAATAACTTACAAGTACAATACTAATAAATATTTTCTCCACAGACGGGATTTGTCGGGACAGTTCCCGATTTTGCGAGAACGTAAGAGCAATGAACATGTGCGCTCTCAAACGGTACCGAGAGCAATGCTGCAAGACTTGCTCCGATTGAACGCGATTGGCGGGTTCATATATAGAACCCCATCGTTTAAACGTAACGGTCTCGAATCTGAATGACGGTTATGAATTCAAAAATAGAATGACGTGTAAATTAGGACGGGGCTAGATGAGCGTTTTTAAATTTTATTGAGACAGTATTTTCTAGTATATTCTTGAACAAAAAATAAGTTTCGATGAACAATATCCCATGAACCCTTTTTGGCCGACGTAAATAACGGGATTACGTCCGTCTGGTCCCGCCCTAAATTCCAATTGTGGATTAGTAATTCGAAATTCAACTACAGATAATGCAATATATCACAGGCTCGAATCCTTTCTACTGAAATATTAACGGCCCACTAAAATGTTGTCATCACACCCCATTTCAAAATTTAATCGCGTTCCATTGTAAAATGGCTGCCGTTTCAACTAGTCCGAGCCCTGTCAAGTAAAATATTTACCTAGTGATCGATTTCGGAGCTAGAGTAAAACCAGAACTTCGTATGATCATTAATTATTTACGAACGTTTGAGACTCCCGCGAGTTTCCAATCGATAGTGTGAGTCGAGCCTAAAATTGCGTTCCAATTTCAAACAGAGTCTTGTTTAGTATGCAAATTCATAAAATTCGAAGACTGGCGAAAAAAAACCAAATTCTTGTAGATTGAAATTCGAATGAATGAATGAATTGAATCCGTCGCCGACATTCAGATTTGAATGAACGTTTTCTAGTGAAATTCGAAATGAACTTTTTAAAGGCTAAAGACAGTAAGTGAAGTGGCGTTTACACAGAAAGGAATTAGTTTTAATATCTGAAGAATGTAATTCTATCAACTGTACTATTCTATGAATGAAGAAATATATAAAAGCAACAATATTTTATGGGCAGCCGCCAACCCAGCTACTCAAAACCATTTTTTATTCAATCAACTTTGAACCTAATAACCAAGCTGGAAAGTAGAAAACTATTTGACAGATTGCAGTAGCTTTGGATTGGCGTCTGTGCCTAATTCTTAAAATAAACGAAGCAAGTTGTATTTTTCCTAGATTAAAAGTCGAGAATATTTTTCTGAAAATTAACGAGATTTTTGTTTTTAATTATTTACTTAATCAAGGCTTTTCTCTGAGGCAAACGGGCATTAACTGAAGGAACTTAGTGCAGTTCAAACGTTTGATATTTTACGTCCAGGCCTGCTGTTAAATTCATAAAGCAGCGATTCCGCTTGTTATAACAGAGAGAGGATTTGATCGACGAATTGAACTATTTTACGTATAGCTCAGTTTCGTTCATGTCGTAGTTAGTGTTGCCAGTTCTCTCGGTTTTGACGGGATGTCGCATTTTTTAGAACGTACGTGGAATTTGCAGAAATATTTGTGGTTTTTCTGTTTTTCTGACTTATTGACTGACGAAGTCAAAACAGAGCCTTAAAATTTGAATTTTTGATAGATCAACTGTCAAAATTTACTTTTCATGTTGTAAAAGAAATTTTATAGATTTTGCTAGTGGGGGGTTAACATTAACGATGAAGAATTGAATTGAAATCAGTTATTATCAAAGTATCTACTCGGAAGCGAAGCCGAATGCAACAGTTCGTTATCATTTATTTTAAGTCCAATCGAAGTTTGTAGTAAATATAATTACAGAATCTGAAACCATTTGAAATGAATATAATTGTAATCCTTCCAATTTCTTCTATAGAAGCCCGATATTTTGAAAACCGAATCTGGCAACACCAGCCAAATTTTTCGTGTGACTGAAGTTAAAGGACCCTTCAACTAGTTCGTTCTTTTGCTTCAATGACCGATTGTATTGAATGAATACATTTTCCATTCCACTTTCTTTCGAATAAGACTTCGTCATTTCGCCCAAACAATTGATTTGATGACAAACGTACTTCCAAATTCAAATTCAATCTCGTTCGATGATCTGATGGTTAAACCTGTGAGAGAGAGTGAGATAGTGATAGAATTACAGGCGAGTGTGAAAGAGAGAAAGCTAATTGTAAGCACGATAGTTCTAGTCGTGAAGCACAGCTGACCATACAAAATGGTTGATATTGAATATTTATATAAAAATGTAAATTATTTCAAAGTATAGCCCTCGAATTGATTATGTAAGTAGCAAACAAAATATTTAGTAAAAATGTTTTGTACTATATACAAATAATATTGTAAATAATTACATATTATGGAATATTATTATTATTGAGCACTCTACGCTACGCTTGGCTCCTATATGATATATGATAAAGCACAAAATTAATAATTTAATCAAATAAAAAATTAGGAAAAATATTTAGCGAAATTGCCAAAAGAAAAAAAAACGGAATGTTTTAAAAGTACAGTCATGTTAAAAGAAAAGTGCTGATTTTTTTTACTAATATTTTTCTTCACTGACGTAGTTAGATTCGTTTATAGGAATAAAAATGTATGTATATTGGACATATTATTAAAATAATTACGTAGGAAAAAAATACATTTCTGATGAAAATTAAAAAGCAATACGATTCGCTTATACCTACATTTAAAAATGTAAATAAGTATGCAAATGCATAAAAATATTATATAACCCTTTCGTTGATTGGGTGTTAGTGAAAATTTTATAGTTTAATTTTTTCTTTTAAATAAATTACAATATCGAGCTGATTAAAACTGAAATAATTGTTACAAAAATTCAAAATTTTCTAGTTAATATTTTGAACTTTTCCCTATTTCGGTCCACCCTAAAAGGGATAAAAAGCGTATAAGTACGTTATAAAAAAAACCTCGGTGCAGTATTATGTATTACGAAGTATATAATTATGTTTAGATAAACAATTTATTGTCAATTGTTAGTGGCATTAACCCGATTTGTATATAATTGAAAACTATATAGCTATGCAAACATTGTTCCAAAATAAGTGGCATTATTTACTTGTGAGTTTTTATGACTAAAATAAAATTAGTAATACATAAACAAATGAAATAATTCATACCTACTGTTTTAAACGACAAAGTAAAAAATATTAAGCAATAAAAACTCACATGTAAATTAGGTTAAAAAGGCTCACAAATTCACTAAAGTCGAAATAAATACACGTTAAATCGTACTTACTTCGACTAAGCAATTTTCCTGTCTTTATCGCACACTGTTAAACCACGATTGCAAGACAAAGACGGGACATGGCTTGGCAAAAGTAAGTGCTAAGTAAGGTATATTTATCTCGCTCTAAGACAATTAAGTAAATGTTTTAGTTTTAAGTACGCAAGTTTCCGTAAAGTTAAGAACTTTGAAATGTATGTGGACATTATAACGTGTTTCACAAAGTTTATTTACTTAAAACATTTTTGAGTATACAATTTTGACTTTTTTTTTGTTACTTTTTACCAACGTGTGTATCTCCTTTTTAAATTAAATTAATAATAAAAACATCTTCCTTTTTTGTACAGACGCACATCAAGCTACTCAACTAAAATTTCGCCATTCAATCTTAAACCTAATGCTTTATCGATAAAGTCGAAAATCTATTAAAGAAATTTCATAGGTTGTAGTAGCTTGAAACGCTGGCATCTGTACAAATTTGTGTAAAATATTTCATATCAATAAAATACTGCCATTTTAATGAAAATAATGTTTTGTTATATCGCTGATTGTACTTATGTAATATTATTATGTAATATCTATCTAAAGTGTATTGTATATTGTGCCATTTAAATAAATTAATTACTAAACAACTTTGAAAATGGTTTACAAATCTTAAAGAACAACTAAAAAGATGAATACACACTAAACTGAAATAAAATCTTTTTAAAACAGTAGAAAATGAATAAAAGGAAAAGACGACTGTATAAAGCAAGCAATTTTTTCAATAAATGAATTCTTGCATGCAAGAAAGTGTATAACCTACGCAAGATATTTGTAACCTAAAACTTGCATAATAATGCCAGCCTATAACTGTCCCACTGCAGGGCAAAGGCCTCTTCTCATACAGAGAAGGCACGAGCATTGTTCACCACGCTTGCTCAAGGCGGATTGGCGATTTCGGACTTATATTCACTACAAGTCCAGGTTTCCCCACGATGTTTTCCTTCACCGATGTCTGTGAATTCAAGATAAACTTTTCTAAAAACTTGCATATTATCACAATATACAATAATCTTTTATAAAAACTATTATTATGTTCTGCGTACTTATAATATATAAACTTACCAGTTATAAAAAATGTAACAATTATAATTTGTAAGTCCCAGAGTAATAAGTCCAAATTGTACATTGTACCAAGAATTTTCAAATAAAAAATATATTATATGAATAAGTTACTCAAAACTGGGTTTTATTTATTTTTATAACCTAACCAAATAGGCGAACATATTAGTTAGAAACTATAACCGCTTTAAAATCAATTTCACACCAATTTACATATTTAGGTACAGAATTGATAATTGTAGCTTTACCTAAAGTTTATGAATATTTTGATAACAAATTAAATAACTTTCAAGGTTATTTTAATACGTTTAGCTGTCCCTTTTACACTATAGTATGTAAGTTAATTCCATCAAACAATTATTTGTATTTATAAGATACTTTATTTTATGGTCATATTTTTTTTGTCGTTGAGTATACTTTCTCGTTGCAAATCAAAAGTTAATTTAAGTTCACACTTACCACACAAAGTTTGCCCTGGGTGGGTATCGAACCCACGACCTCCGAGTGAGCAGTCAATGTCACTAACTACTAGACCAACGGGTCCAGAATTAAACTGTCTTTGAAAGTTACTTTACACTTAAATCATTATTTTATCGAAGTAAAGCTACTTACTCAGATTCTTTAAAACAATAACAACATCAGCTTATTACTGCGTCGACGGCGCGTTAGTGTTCCACGCGCGCCTCAAAGTCAGCACGAGAAGGGGCCCAACAGGACCAACGCCCGGGGTTGCGGAATGTTTATAATAGTTACCGTAACCCTGGAACATAAAGGGCAACCGAAAGAACATGAGTGGGTTTTAGTCAGTAAAAGTCTGACACTCCTCCCTGCGCCCAGGACAGGAGAAGTCATTTGATGATTTTCCACTCCCCAAAAAAAAACCTTTTACTGTCCCACAGCAGGACAAGAAACAAGTAAACAACTCATTATGACTTCATGCTGATCATGGTAGTATGATAATCTCTGTCTTGTTACCCACAACCCACATTCCTGGTTCCTGTTTCCTATATAGGATTGATGTGATGTTATCTACCTTTTATGTTCCTATATCTTATGTGATCCAATATAATATTACAAATGCGAAAGTAACTCAGTCTGTCTGTCTCGCTTTTACCCCAAAATTCCAACGGGAACGGGGATCTAGGTAGCAGGTACTTTAAAAAAAAAAATATTTTCTATTCGACTAGCATGTTTGCTACTCTTTTATGCAAAAACTACTGAATGGATTTTGATGGACTTTACAATGCTACAGCTTGGTAAATACATAAATCAGAATAAGATAGGCTTCATAGCATCACGCTGTGCCCATAGTACCTACGGGAGCGGTGCAGTCATCAAAAACATATCGTAAAAAGGGTAAAACAGCAGGGGACAGCTAGTCAGAACTTTAAAACAATGTAGTCAAAACCAGTCCAGTTTCCCTTCCCTCAAACCCACTCTATTCTATCCGCCATCTTTAACTGAATTCTCCAAATTCAAATCGCATGAGCGTCCTTTCAAACGCGCGCTATTCTCCAGTGACGTCACAACCATAACTCCTCTGATTGGCTGGCTGGGTGGCGCGCATCGCTGCGCTAACTCTGATTGGACTAATGAATCCGGCCTGATTGCGTCACAGCGTATTGCATAGTGATTGTGTGGATAGAACAAAGTGTTCAAAGGTTTATGGAATTGCGATTCTTTTGTTTTTGTATTAGTGTGAGGGAGTTAGAAATAGTGTTGTTTAAGATGTATGTCGCTGGTTATTCGACAAGCAAGTGTCTGTTTGTTTGTTAGGATTTAAGGCCTAACCAATAACCTAATGAATTGAACTAATTCTGTGGTTATAAAATTGGCCCCTGCCAATAGTGGTTATAAAATCTTTTTGAGTACCTGCTATCGGCTTTCTAACACGCGAGAGACAATAGGAAGCGCGGAAAATTTCGGTACAATCAAACAATGAGCCTTTGCGCTTCCGATGATTCGAGATTTTGATGCATCGAGGGAGGGAACTTTCGAGCTCATGATTTATCAATTTCAAGAACTATCGAGCAAATTTTTTCGAGCAAGTGTTATTCGATCTCACGTCATTTGATTTCATTCGTAGTGTGGTGGCACAAGAAGCTTTTTTTGGGAAATTATCAAATGAATTCTCTGACCCTGGGCGAGGCGGGAGGCAGTGTCAGACTTTTACTGACTAAAACCTACCCTTGTTCCTTCGGTTGCCCTTTATGTTCCGGGGCCGTGGTACTTAACTATTGCAACTATTCCGCAACCCCGGCAGGATGCTATCTTGGCTTGGCTCTTGGTTTGCAATCGCATTATTCCCCACTTTTACTAAATATCCACCTCCTGGACACTATCAGACAGAAAACAGCCAATCCCAGAGCTAAAACCCCAATAATACCTGCCTGTACTATCTAATTATTTCCCGGACAGTAATTATATTCCCAGAGTTGACACGCATGCAAATAAGCCCCACAAAGTTTGTCACAAACTTCATTATGGGTTTGGTTCAGTTGTGTTTATCGAGTTTCTGTTCGGGATGGATCGGCTATCGTGTGTTAGGTTAGGATTCGATTACGGAATAACTAGGGATAATAAACTCAATTAAATCACTGGTCTGTTTGATTAAGAGGACTTTTTGGGGACAAAAATTGAATTTTAGACTCGTATTAATTTTCTGTAATGTAATTTATTTGCTTTCTAACTTTAATGAAGTAATAGTTAAATTTTGGGACTGTAGATATTTGTGCCCAAAATTAGTATTAGCAAACCTTTGTACCTGTGACTTGTAAGCCTAATGGTTAAAGCGCCCACATCTCATACAAGCAAGTACCAATGTGACTTTTTCAATTCATAATTACGTACTTCCTAAAAATGTATCTTGGACATTACAGTTATCAGTGAGAAAACCTAAACTTGTAATTAATATGAGTCCGAAATCGCAAATCCGCTTTGAGTAAGCGTGGTGAACATTGCTCGTACCTTCTCTGTGTTAGGAGAGGCCTTTGCCCTGCAGTGGGACAGTAATAAGCTGGTATTATTATAAACCTATAAAATCTTCACTGATCCTCTATACTCTTCGACTCTTCGAGCCGGATGATGTTGCATTATTGGTAAACGTACGGTGACGGAGGAAGCGTCTGAACTTTAATTGTTGAGCTTACTACGTCCAACTACTTTGGACAAACTTGAAAAGAACAAAGCTACCAATAATTTCTTTATCCGTAGTTAAGGTGATAAATGTACATAACATAAACTTAAAGATTGTAGGTTTCGAGGTAGGTTTACATTTTTGCGGTAAAAATGTAACTCTGTATTTTTTTAAGTCAGAAATCGACGTGTATTAAACTATTCCTTTTTGACATCTAGATAGTTAAATAATTTTAATTAAAATAAGTAGACTTATTAGTTCGTTTAAAAAGTTTAACCACTTATCTGTGACCAATCAAGATCTGGGTTCAAATTGATGACCAAATAATTTTTTTTTAAGTATAAATTGTTTAAGAAATAGTTCAGGTTCAATAGTTCAAGTATTGTGCCTTAATATTTTGTCTGAGTTATGAGTGCATAAGGACAAAGGGTTAACAAAGAGACCAGACATTTTAAAACCAATTTTGGATTATCGAGAGACTAGGTGTACCGTGTGAAGAAATCCTTTTGCAGTTAGACGCTATTTTCTCCTCGCCCTGGTGCAGAATGTCTTTGTACACTTGCACAGCATACGGGACAATCACTTGTGGTCTAAGTTACTGGCGAGAAGCAAAACCATAGACTTACTCGTAGCCTGCAGAGGAGAACACGGATAAACCACAGTGGAAGTCTTCTTATTACTACAGCACATAAGTATCAGTCACCGGAATGCCCATCATGGAACATATATAAAAATATCAAAAGTTATTATCTATTGGAAATCTGTCTCAATGACTTGCTTGAGTTCAAAACCGAAAATAATGTTGGATTTCTACTAATTTTGACACCGATAATAGATATGTAACTTTTTGGAACCATGGATTCAATTTGGGCATGTGAAAATGAACATAAGCCTGAAACTGCCAATTTGGGCAAAAACTGGCATTTAAAACGCCTTGAAAAAGCGTTGTAATCAGTGCTTTTATTTTTTTGTGTGTGAAAAGACACTTTTGCCCTTCAGAGAGAGAGTAATAGGGTGATATAGCGACCGTATTGCATCAGAAACTGATTTGCAACCTGATCAAGCCTAAAACAGCTTATTTAAACAGAAAACGGTACCGATTAGGCCTGCTTTAGAATATGTAGTGAAACACGTCATACGTTATACAAGAAAATTTATTTGATACATAACTTTTATAAGAATTGTAACAAATATCTCTAACAGCTTACACCAGAACCAAGCTCCAGTTTTAAGCCATGCCATTTTAGGCAACAAACGCAGGAATACCCCTACCTTTGTGCTGGTATCGTTTGTCGCACCCACATACTCTTGTGGCTACAGGTACCTATACGCGTCTCTAAAGCGTGGAAAGTGCAATATTGAATTGTACTTTAGAATTAGTTTTGTCATTAAACCTTAAATACACGTAATTCGAGAAACATAGAAATACAATAGCAGCGCGACAGCCAGCTGTCGATTGGTCGTTGAAAGATTAAATCTAGTAAGCTGCCATGCTTTGTCTAAGAACTATATAGAACATAGCGTTCTTCAAACATGATGTTCATAAGAGGACTGAGGTCGAGCTTTTTAGGGTTCCGTATTTCTTTAAGTGGTTTGCGCTTTTCTGGTGGACTCCACTGTTGATTCAGGCTTTCAGGAGTTGCAGTGGTTAGGAATAGTGCGGCGAGAAACTCTTCAGCTTTATAATATTAATAAATATAGATAATAATTATTTATAATCAGATTTATTTTTATTATACTAGCTTTTGCCCGCGACTTCGTCCGCGTGGATTAATAGTTCCCGTTCCCGGGGGATTTCCGGGATGAAAATTATCCTATGGCCTTTCCCGGGTCCCAGACTGTATCTGAACCAAATTTCACTCAAATCGGTTCAGTGGTTTACGCGTGAAGAAGAGTCAGACAGACAGACAGAAAGACAGACAGAGTTACTTTTGCATTTATAATATTAGTACGGAGTACGGATACGGATTAATAATTATAAAATGCCTAACAAGCATTTTCTATATTTCTATCACATCAGATTTCCATACCAGCAAAACCACGAACTAAGTACACTAAACAAATGAAAATAAAAGATTAGATTTCATAAATAAATCGAAAATTTCACATACCTACTGCATAATTACAACAAAACACAGCATTGTTGTTATTATTTGGAATGTACCCAACTTGCTGTGTGGTGTAAATGGGATTAAAACTTGTTGCAATTAGAACGGTATTCTCATATACTCAGTAGGTACTACTCGTATGTACTTTGTTTCATTTCCACAGGATTATGGTTACGGCTTTTGGCTGCGATTTTATGAGTATGAACGTCAGTTATTGCGTGTAAGTCTTATGTGGTGTGGTGTGGTTAAGGTCTTATGTCAAATAAAACAAAGACGCTTAAAAACGTTAACATGAGTATATTTAAAAAAACAAACGTATATCCCAGGGATGGGTTAAAATGCCGTATGCCGAGTTCTAGTTCTCCTGGTTGGTAAAGCGGTACTCTCCTCGAACTATCCCGTGCCGTTGGCTGGGGTAGGCAGGCGGTGAGGTAGGGCCCTGAGTGCTGCTGCTACGTGTGACGTCCTCGGGTGGTGATCCACATCGGATGACGTCCGACGGGTAATTTTCCAAATCGGAGTATTGAACCCTAGAAGTAACAGGTGCAATGAGTAGCTGTTCAGGAGGTGACCATGACCAGCCAATTGCCACGCCCAGGATGATGAAGCGGAAAATAAGCACCTAACTTTACCTGGTAGGCAATGAATGTGGCTGATGGTCACGAGACAGAGATTTAGCAGTGAAAGATGACTACTATATTTAATTACCAAAATGACTAAAATATCGAACAAAGAAATTGTACGATTTACAAAATAAATATGTTGAGGGTAGAATTTTATAAATTGAAAAAACCAAATACTTTACTGGAAATAATTTAAGCTACGTAGATAAATTTGAGCACTAACAAAGTAATAATACAAGCATTAAGAGAAGAAGAGAATTTCACCACATATAATATATAGGAAAGCTAATACACTGTAAAATATACAATTGTTCGCCACTTACCGATATACGGGTCTTCAACACTACTAAATAAGATTAAATGTAGATTTAATTAGACTTTAGCAATAATAACTGTGCTACGCTGAGAAGAGCGATTACTGTCTACTTTTGTTAGACAGAAGACTAGACATTAGAAAACGCGCTGAGAAGAGCTACGTGTCTGTCCTCTAATTAGTCTGGCTGCCGAATGTCGGGTGCCGAACTGCAACTGACCGGCCGCTACTAAACTGACCAGACGAGTTTGAAAAAATGTCGCAGTTAGAATGCGTAACCAGACAATGTTTGTGTTGACCAACTTCTGTTGGTTATTTTATAAATAATCCTAAAGTATTTTAAATTGATGACCCTTGTAAGAAGTAAGTGATGCTTGTATAATAGTGTTTTAGTTTTGTATAATTATAATAGTATTAAATAAGTGTAGTTTTAAGTTTTAATTACATTATTAAATTTTTATTTAGTTATTATATATTTATTTAAATAATTATTTGTAAACACGCGTACAACGTTACACTACCCGCTCGCGCTCCCAAGGATTTTATTATTAAACCTCTTTATTGTTTACATAATAAAATCCGCATTACTAAGTAATACGTTCGTCTTTTACTTTGCATACATCACCTCCCATACTAACCAAAACATACTATCACCAGTCGAACAGCCGTACTAAACATTACTAGAATACTATGGCAGACACAATTCTAAGTTTTATCAGCGAATATTTCTGATTAACTTAAACAAACGTGTAGTTTAATGCAACAGATGAAAGAAAATATAAAACACAGCGCTAAGGTATTGCAACTGTTAGTAACGTGTATAGAGACAAATTAATAATTATTAGCTAATTTGATGTCTTTGATATGCCATGTACCTAGGTCTTTCCCTGACATATCAGCTAAAATATACACTAAAGGAGACTTTTTACCAGTTACACGACATTTAATGTATTTCGGTGCTAACTTTTTGCTAAAATACTTGTCTTTATCGCTCAAGACGTACGCTCTTTTCATGACAACGTCACCGACTTTAAATTCTGCTGGTTTACGCCTCAAGTTATAATGGCTCGTATTTTTCGCGTGAGCCTGCCAAAGCTTGAACTGGACGTTCTCGAATATTTTTGACAAACATCCCAGATTTTCGGCATAAACATCACGGGGAAGAAATGTCACTTCATTGGCAACCTCATTATCTACGTAATGTGAACCGCAAGTGATAAGCTCTCTACCGTAAACAAGAAAAGACGGAGTATAACCAGTAGCTTCGTTGACGGAATTGTTAATAGCGAACTGAACAGATGGAATCTTAGTGTCCCAAGATCTTTGGTCATCGTCAATGAATGTTGACAAACAGGTGATAATTGTTCTGTTGTAACGCTCAACGGTATTTACTTGAGGTGTGTACTTAGGCGTAAAAAATATATTAGGTATATTGTATTTTTTTAAATAAACTTTCAGTTAGGTTACTGGTAAATTGAGTTCCATTATCTAAATACACAGTCTGAGGGACTCCATGTACTAGGAAAACCGAATCTTCTAAAATTTTGGTGATTATTTGTGAGGTAGCATTACGAATTGGAAAAATTAAACAGAATTTGGAAAAGCAACATGTAACCACAAAGATATAAGAATTTTGCTTACGAGTAGTAGGTAAAGGACCCATCAAGTCAATGGATAACATTTGGAATGGACGAGAGCATTGAGAGCATTTAGGTCGTCCCATTTCACCTAAAGTTGTATGGTTTTGTATTTTGTGAGATAAGCATTTATCACAAGCTGAAATAAAATTAACAACATCTTTATGCATACCGGGCCAAAAGTAACGTAACGCAAGACGTCTATAAGTTTTGAAAATGCCTAAATGTCCGGCTATAGGCTCGGAGTGGTTTTCAAAAATGACTTGCTCACGTAATTCACTAGGTATAACCTCTTTCCAAGAAAATTCTGAAGTAAATTGACATTTTTCTTTACTAAGCCTAAACAATTTATTATTTTTGACTATGAAATTTTGAAAATTTTGTGGGTTGTTAATGCAACCATTATAAATGTTAGTATACCAAGAATCTTTTGTGGTCTTTATAGCATCAGATGTGCTAATTGCACTTACTGGAACTGCTCGAGAAAGGGCATCCGGTACAACATTATCGGAACCACGACGGTGCTTGATCTCAAAATCGAAAGAGGATAATCGAACACCCCAGCGAGCCAGTCTACCTGTCGGATTGTTCAGTGACAGAAACCACTTAAGCGCACTATGGTCGGTATATACAGTAAACATCTTACCATTCTCTAAGTAGCACCTCCAATGCTCTAGAGCGATAATTACAGCCAAGGTCTCACGCTCAGTGATGCTGTAGTTTTTCTCTGATGCGGACAATGATTTACTCATGTAGGCTATTGGATGCTCTTTGGAATTAATTGTTTGGGTAAGCATTGCACCGATACCATAGTTGCTAGCATCTGTGTGGACTTCGAAAGGAAGATTATAATCAGGACAAGATAGTACAGGGGCTGATATTAGACATTCTTTCAATTTTAAGAAAGCGGCGTCAGCTTCGTCAGTCCATTTAAATGGAGGAGCACTCTTTTTATTAGACGTCAACTTATTTAAAGGGGCAGCTATGGTGCTGAAATTAGGTACGAAGCGACGGTACCAAGTGGCAGTTCCTAAAAATCGTTTAACGTCCTTTTTGTTTGTAGGTGTAGGATATTGGAGGATAGCCTGCACTTTTTCAGGATCTGTTCTTAGACCACCACTATCAACAACATAACCCAGGTATTTGAGACGGTCTCTAAAGAATTTGCACTTATCCAAGTTAACAGTAAGGTTTGCATGTTTTAGCTTATTAAGTACACGCACTAGTAACGAAACATGACTGTTAAAATCGTGGCTAACAATTATAATGTCATCGAGAAAAGCAAATACTCTTTGTTCGAATTCCCCGAAAAGTGTGTCGACCAAGCGTTGTTGAGTGGCAGGGGCATTAGTCAAACCAAAGGCTGTGCGCTTAAACCTAAATGTACCACGACCTGGAACATAGAAAGCCGTCTTATCACGGTCCTCAGGATGGATATTAATCTGCCAAAAAGCTTTAGACAAATCGATGCTGGACAGATAACGAGCATCGCGAAGATTGTCTAAGATCTCTGAGACGTATGGTAGATTATAAGCGTCTTTCTTGGTGACCGAATTAAGTTTTCGACTGTCCAAACAGAAACGTGGTTCACCATTCTTTTTGGTAACGATCAAAACAGACGAAGACCAAGCACTTTCACACGGTTCAACAACATCAAGACTAAGCATTTCGTCAACCTGTTCAATGAGGATTCGCTGCTTTTCTGGTGACATCCTATAGTAACGTTGTCGAATAGGTTGAGTATCTCCTGTGTCGATTCGATGCGTAATCACATTTGTATTGCCTAAACCTTTGACCTTAAAAGAGATCTCCTCGAATTGGCGCATGATATTATCAGCCACTACTCTTTGGGTGGTATCAAGAGTATCATAATTCTGCAAATAGCTTTTGTCAGTATTTACTGACGCTATATTATTGTTAATTTGTCCAATACTGATGGAATATAAATACTTAGGACAGATTTGAAATTTACGCCAAAAATCTATACCCAGAATAAGATTGCTATTAATTTCAGGAACGACTAGAGCTTCAATAATGTGGAATTGGTCCTCAAAATGAATGGGTAGATTCATAGAACCAATACTATTTAACCTTTGTCCTCCTGCGGCAATAAGAAATGTGGGATGCGAATTGTTAGAAGTTAACTGAAGTCCCTTACTAATAAGTATTTTATGCGCATTATTACCTATAATTGTCACAGCTGAACCGGAATCTAATAAACCTACCATAACAAATTCATTTAATTTAACAGAGACGTAAGGTCTGGAATCGTTAGAAGGAATGTTGGTAAGAACTGAAGCAACTTTGTAAATGTTGAAAAAATTTTTAATAGTTTGGAGCCAATTTTGCCAATCTTCTTTATCAAAATTGTTATTGCTACAGTTCTGACCATCTAGTTTTTTGAATTAGATTTATTCGTCTTTGTTTTGTTACAATCAGGGCACTGCGGTGTCTTGACGTCCTTTTTGCCACAAACAAAACAAAAAATATCCGTTTTGTCTGCTGTACATTGACGTAAACCATGTGAATCTGTACGGCATCTTGGGCAATAACGACGAGGCTTTGATGGTTTTTGATTCGATGATGATTCGATGGCATGTAAATATTTATTATTGTATTTATTCTGATTATTGCTATAACTATTATTATTTTGATTACTGTTTTGTTTATTAGAAGATTGAAAATAATTATTTTTAGCTGGCTTTGACTTTGTGTACGCGAACTCAGGTGCTACGGTATCAGACGACGGACCTGATGGCTCACGAAAATAAGAAAGACGTGCCTGAACTTTTTCGAAATTAGAGCACAAAGATCTCAATTCGTCGATTGATTTAATTTCGGGAACGGAAGCTAAAACACTTGAATAGCAAGGTCGGATGTTGTGCAAAATGATCTCTAACTTGCTATCTTCTGAGAGAGGTTTTGACAGTCGTGAAAAGAGTCCAGACATAATGGCTAAATAAATTACTATATTCTCCGTTTCACCCTGTGTTCTAAGACGGATCTCAGACAAAAGTCTGTAATCGTAATCAGCTTTATCAAAGTCGTTTTTTAAGCATAACAAAAGATTGTCCCAGTCCGAAATGAGTTCTTTGTTGCTACGGAACCAATGAAGTGCATCTCCCGTGAATATCTCAGTTGCATATGAGAGCAACTTTTCATTTGAAATGTTTCTCGCAAGTTTAAATTCATTTGCCCTTTGGATGAAGGAACGAACGCAACTCTTGCCGTCATATTTTAATTTATTAACGTCTTGTGAAGTACGGTCACAAGAAACTGAGACATTAATAGGATTAGTCGATGGCAAAGTCTCACTGCTAGTTGAAGGAACTAAAGGATCAGCAAGATATGTTTCCTTTAAAGAATTTAATTTATTTAAGTAAAGCTTAAATTGGTCAACACAATAATCGTAAATGGTTGCATCTGTTTCAGTACGACTTATTCTGTTAATGCGGTGATATAGATGATTTAATAAATTTTGTAATCTTAAAAAACTATTACGGTCCAAGACGTTATCAAAACCTACTTTTATTTTAGTTAAAACATTTGAAACTCCCCTAAGATCATCGGCTGGACTTAATGGCGAGTCTAAAATGTCCTCAGAAGGAAAAAGAGAAATTAATTTTACTATTTGTTTACGAAGATCAGACACCGTGCTCTCTGGAGTGGAGCCTCTAATGGAAACTTCATATTCTAATTCACTCTTCTGAAGTGACAAAAATTTAATTGCGAAAGCCATGATTAAAATTTTTCCCTAAATTAGTAAATGGCGAACAGTGTATAATATGGATTGCAAATAGAAACAAAGCAAATAAAAAAAATACCTCTGTCCCTTACAATTAACTAAGCTATCTAATAACGCTTTGGTTGTTATTAGTTAAACCAAGGAAAAAAAATTTAAGAAAAAAAAATTTTTTTTTTTGCATAATAAAAAAAAACAGCACAAAAAATAAAAAGAAAAAATATAGCACAAAATTGCAACTAATGTGTAATGCACATATCAGACAAAGAAGGAACAAGAACTAGTCACTTTACAAAACGTCTGAATTAGTGACTGCTACATGAGTTTAACAAAAATCTTATGACGGTACATGTAACAAAATTTACAAATGTCGGTTATTTAACGTTTTAATACAAACAAACTATAGAAATATTTTTAAATTAACAAAAACCTTGTTGTGCGTACACTTTAGTTGCTGGCAACCAAAAATAAAAATAAACGTTTCACAAAAATAAAACAAAAAGAAGCACACAAACATGCACTACCCCAAGAAAAATAGAACTACGGCATATAATTTTGAAAAGAAAATTAAAATAACCACGTAAGGCGCCAATGTTACGGTTAAGGTCTCATGTAAAAAAAAAAAACAAAGACACTTAAGACGTTAACATGAGTATATTTAAAAAAAACAACGTATATCCCAGGGTTGGGTTTAAATGCCGTATGCCGAGTTCTAGTTCTCCTGGTAGGCAAAGCGGTACTCTCCTCGAACTATCCCGTGCCGTTGGCTGGGGTAGGCAGGCGGTGAGGTAGGGCCCTGAGTGCTGCTGCTACGTGTGACGTCCTCGGGTGGTGATCCACATCGGATGACGTCCGACGGGTAATTTTCCAAATCGGAGTATTGAACCCTAGAAGTAACAGGTGCAATGAGTAGCTGTTCAGGAGGTGACCATGGCCAGCCAATTGCCACGCCCAGGATGATGAAGCGGAAAATAAGCACCTAACTTTACCTGGTAGGCAATGAATGTGGCTGATGGTCACGAGACAGAGATTTAGCAGTGAAAGATGACTACTATATTTAATTACCAAAATGACTAAAATATCGAACAAAGAAATTGTACGATTTACAAAATAAATATGTTGAGGGTAGAATTTTATAAATTGAAAAAACCAAATACTTTACTGGAAATAATTTAAGCTACGTAGATAAATTTGAGCACTAACAAAGTAATAATACAAGCATTAAGAGAAGAAGAGAATTTCACCACATATAATATATAGGAAAGCTAATACACTGTAAAATATACAATTGTTCGCCACTTACCGATATACGGGTCTTCAACACTACTAAATAAGATTAAATGTAGATTTAATTAGACTTTAGCAATAATAACTGTGCTACGCTGAGAAGAGCGATTACGGTCTACTTTTGTTAGACAGAAGACTAGACATTAGAAAACGCGCTGAGAAGAGCTACGTGTCTGTCCTCTAATTAGTCTGGCTGCCGAATGTCGGGTGCCGAACTGCAACTGACCGGCCGCTACTAAACTGACCAGACGAGTTTGAAAAAATGTCGCAGTTAGAATGCGTAACCAGACAATGTTTGTGTTGACCAACTTCTGTTGGTTATTTTATAAATAATCCTAAAGTATTTTAAATTGATGACCCTTGTAAGAAGTAAGTGATGCTTGTATAATAGTGTTTTAGTTTTGTATAATTATAATAGTATTAAATAAGTGTAGTTTTAAGTTTTAATTACATTATTAAATTTTTATTTAGTTATTATATATTTATTTAAATAATTATTTGTAAACACGCGTACAACGTTACAAAGTCTCGGCATCAAAAGTAGCCTGTGTTCACTTATAATATAATAAAAATGTATCAGATCTCGTTCAATAGGTTAGTCGTGCAAGGGCCAATATAAGATATGTACTGATAGAATTTTGATATTTTGTTTATGTAATATGTATGCATCTTTAAAAATATGCATAACATGCACAAAAATACAAAAATGTATTGTATTAATGTTATTGTGTAATGTTTTGTACATCATATAAAATACAAAAATACGAAAATACAAAAGCACAAAAATACAACTACTTAAAGTTAGGCGCGACTGACTGCACTTCCCTGAAGTTCCCCTTAGTAGCCTCCATTTGTACATACTCCACAACCTTCGTAGAATAACATTTAATAATAATATTTACCAAATATAGCTTTGGCCTTCAGAACAAAGCATTACCCTCAGAATTACAGGCAAAACCAAGAGGAATAGCAAACACTTACTCCAAGTACAAATATATGACTACCACCGGTATCCCGGCCCCATTTCTCACTGAAACTATGCGAGGCACAGAAAACAATTTTATTGGAATATCAATCAATTTTATAGGCATTTCTCTATGAATGGTAACACTTAAGACGCTAGAAACTGTAGGAGTTACGAATGTTCTATGCTAGAGAGAGATGGCGACTTTAGGAGCTGTGTCTCTGCCTTACAGAAGAAGTAGAATATTTAATTGCTCTTAATATTAATGAACGGATGGACTGTTAGGATTGTCGCTGTTACTAATATTTATTTTTAGGTTACCTAGAAAAGAAAAACGGATACCTTTTGGGGCTACTTTGGACGTGCCTGTTTATCCAGTAGTTAGTGATCCTGACTGCTAAGCCGGAGGTCGTGGGTTTAATTTCTACGCAGGACAAACTTTGTATGGTGAGCGTGTAATTGGGTTGAGGTAGGCCGCTTTGATAGGCAGTAGCTTCACGTAAAACACTTGTATCTAGGTAAATCCGTATAGACTGGAATCCGACCACAACATAGTTGGGAAAAGGTGATGGTGATGATGATGATATTATTCTAAGACTGACAACAAAAAGACTTGGTTTAAATAAAGAAATTATTAATATCAAACAGTCGTAAATATCAGCTGTAGTGGAAAAAAGGGTATCGTGCAAGATTCCGTGATATCGACAACACGAGAACTTAAGTCAAGCACGAACGGGGTACAATTGAACCGTAAATTGGCTTAGCGTACCTCGTTCAAGCTCCTAACTACGGCTCACTTGAGCCCTAAGATATCTTAAGATTGTGAAGTTCTAAAACGCATGATCGTAACAGAAATAGGTATATCATACATACAAATATATAACACACTAGCAAACCCGGCGAACTCCGTTTCGCCACCAGAATTTTCTTTGCTATAAACCTCACGGAGAGAGGCCACCCGAGGCTCACCCGAGACCTTTCCAACGAATGCAAAACCGTGGAAATCGGTTCGTGCGTTCTGGAGTTATAGCGTCAGGAAGGAAAACCCGACTTATTTTTATATAGTAGATAAATAACACGCGACAGTCGATCAATGATAAAACTGTCGGTTCGACCTAATGTAACTAGCTTAGTGAATCTGTGTAGGCTACATCCCTGTGCTATATGGGGCCCAGAGAGAGCCCAGATCCTGTGCAACCCAGTGGTAACTCCAGGACAGGCTGAGCGGTGCAATGCACCAAGCCTCCCTAGCATTTTAACGGGCCTATTAGTCTAGTGGCTAGTAACCCTGACTGCTAAGCCGGAGGTCGTGGGTTCGATTCCCACCCAAGACTAACTTTTTTTTTGTGGATGTGAAATCACCAAATGACTTTTCCCGCCCCAGGCGGGGCTAAAATTCAGCTACGTTCCTTCAGTTGCCCTTTACGTTTCGGGGCCGCGGTAACTAAGCAACCCCACCAGGCATTGGCCCTAGAGGGCCCCGTCACGTGCTGAATGCTCTTTGAGGCGAGTGTGGTACAAACTTTGTGATGAGCAAGATTGATTCTTCTGTGTCTGGGTGTAATATCTATAAAATGTATGTAATTCAATTATTAAAGTATTTTTATCAGTTTTCTGACCATAACACAAGCTTTGCTTAACTTGGGATCAGATGGCTGTGTGTGAGTTGTCCCAAGGTATTTATTTATTTATATTTTTGTCGTTCTGTACCCATTTAGGTGTAGACAGGCCCCTGACCCCTTCTAAGTTTTGCCCCCAGGTTACTTCCCTAACTACGTCCCTGTGCACCACAGACAAGAGGAAAAGTTTCCGATGTAAACCTTACTCCCTTAATCTAAGACGCCAGTTTCAAATAAAACCACAAGAGAAATCGTGAAACCCCTTCACAACTTCATACATATTCCGCCATACTTAACAGCTAAACTTTTGTCGTAGTCTATACAGAAATTATAAAGAGGAAAGATTTTTGTTTGTTTGATTGTAATGGATGAGCTCTTAAACTACTGAACCGATTTGTATTCTTTTACCAGTAGCTACGTTATCAGCGAATAATATAGACTACTAGCTGACACCCGCGGTTTCACTCGCGTTTTATCAGATTTTTTTCACGAAGATAAAAAGTATTCTATGTCCGTCCCCTGGTCCTAAGCTACCTCCCCACCAATTTTAAACCAAATCGGTTCTGCCGTTGTTGAGTTATAAAATGTGTAACTAACACGACTTTCTTTTATATTATATACTCGTAGATATAACATCACGGTATGTCCTACGTCTTCAATATAACGCGGGTAAAACCGCGAAGAACAGCTAGTTAGGTATAAATAAAATTGTAGTGTCGGTTTGTAATACCTTTGCAGCTTTTTTATGATTGCAATTGAATATTTACACGATACATGTACCAAAAAATGTAAAACACTGGCATTCAGCAGGCTGCTTCTGGGTACACCAGAAATCCACCTCAATAATACATAGTTGGGTAAAGGCTTGGAGATGATGATATATGATGGTGGCGAGTGCGTTAGATCATTTGGTTCCCTTCAAAGTGGTTGAGCTAAATGGTGCTGATGTCACGCGTCATGAACGGGGGCTGTCAGTTGAGAATGGTCATCTCTAAACTGCCATGACTTTATTATGACTTTTTTTTTATTATTTGTTAATAAGTTTTTATTTAGTAATTTTACTTGCATTGTTTTCACACATAGAAGTACGAAACGAATTTTGTAAAACATTTTTTTTTAAAGAGTGTCCTCCGAGTTTCTTGCCTGTTCTTCTCCATAGAGATCTACGTTTTGGAACAGGCAATTAGCGTCACTTTTCTGACTGACGGACCGACTCTTTGATTAAGATGGTCTATAAATGGTCTAAGTGAAATAAACGCCTTAAATTTTGAATTTTATGATATACCAAAAAAAAACTGTCAGTTGGTTCCAGATAAACTCCGAAACCGCTAAACTAATTTTGACATGAGTTTCACAGGCAGACAGCTAGCTATCACAAGAAGTACCTTAGGTTACCTAGATTTTGAGACTTTTTCCATTTCCATTTTCCTCCTAATGGGGATATTGAGAATATGCCTAAAATACCATATTGAAGTACTCTCTTTAGACACATTGCAGAGAGTATCCAAAAACCTAACCACCCAAAAATATGAAACCGCGGGCTAAAACAAGTAAAACAATAAATCGTGATCCAAGGTTGTTTCCGCCATATCTCCGCTATATGCCGCAGATACATAATGTAATAGGTATGTAGGTCGCCCAGTCGGCGCGTTGTAAATCTAATGGCGCGGCGCATTGCAAATGCAACCATCGGGCACACGGGGGGGATTTACTGGGAGCTGTTGATACTGAGTTTTGGCAAAAATATTTTCTGGCCTCTTTTGGGAGAATTCTGCCACTCTTTCCCAATCACTGCAACTCCTGAAAGACAAAATCAACAGTGGACTCCACCATAACAGCGCCGATGCAGTGAAGCTCAACGAGTCAACTGTCTTGGATCCTGCAACGAAAATAACAGCGGAGTAAATTATTAATATTTATTAATATTATGGGCCCGCAGAGCCCAAGACTGGTGCCCCGAAATGGCGAGACGGAGACGCGGCAGACCAAGAAAGAGATGGCGGGACACCTTGGTCCGCTTCCTTGAGGATTGGCAAGACGTAGCGAAAAGTCCCGACAGATGGAAGGAATGAAGGGAGGCCTTTGCCCAGCCGTGGGACAGTACGGGCTAGTAATTATTAATTAAACATTTTTTGGCCAATGACAAAAACTTGTTGAAGACTTAGAGACTTTTCGTCTCAGAGGAAGCTAAAAGTTAGGAAACATTGGCCCCGTCCACTTTGCGAAAAATAGTACTGCCATATAAAAGTGTTATTGTTAACGATTTTTTTTTTCATTTTTATTTCGATACCAGTAGAATATCAATGATAGAAAAAAGATTTCAAGTACTAAACATTAAGCCTAAAATCGCTAATCCTCTTTCAGAAAAAATGCGGTGCGGCGGGAGGGCGTGTCAGACTCTTACTGACTAAAACCGACTCATGTTCCTTCGAATGCCCTTTATGTTCCAGGGTCACGGTAACTATTATAAACATTCCGCAACCCCGGCAGGCGTTGGCCCTGTTGGGCCCCTTCCTGTGCTGACTCCTTCTCTTTGAGGCGCGCGTGGAACAAAACGCGCCGTCTACGCGGTCCTGGTCCTAGCCGGGCGGTGAGCTACCCATCGCTCGCCATCCGCAGAACCGCGCCTACGGTGGCCGGTAGTCGTCTTGCGACTCTCGACGTCTTCGCCTGGGTCTTAGTCCGGGGCGAGAGGCTCGTCGTTGCCTCTCGCGCGCCGCCGCTTCCTTCACTAGCATAACTGCTTCGCAGAAGGAGGCGACGGCATCCCATTCCGTCTCGCCCCGAAGCATGGCCTGAACCAGCGCCGGGCGCGAGAGGTCACCGCCGCCGATCGCCTCTACGAGGACACGTCGATGCTCCGCCCATGCGCGGCACACCTCAACTGTGTGCTCGACCGTGTCCTCCAGGCGACCGTTACTGCAGTGGTGACACCCAGGCGTCGCTTCCGCCCGAATCCGACACAGGAACCTCCCGAACTGACCATGTCCGGTGAGGACCTGTGTCAAGCGAAACGTGAGAGTGCCATGACGCCTCTCCAGCCACTCCTCAAAGAGGGGTCTTACCGCCGCTATCACGGCGTGCCCAACCCTGCAGAGGTAATAGACGAATAACTTTATTATCTTTCTAGTTGTTTTAGGATCGCTTCTTATTGCGTAATTAAAAGAAACTAACTCGCAAAATTCACTTTTTAAGTTTTTGTACTTGCAGCTTTGCGTTAAAAATCACGAAAATACCTTTTTACTAAAATATTGCAAAGTACACACAAAAACTTTTATGAAAATCTTAAAAAACGAGACTAATATTTGATAATCTTCTTAGTAGCCATTAAAGTATTAGTATACTATGTTTTTTTTAATACTAAACATCAACTAAGTAAACAAAATCTTACTTATTAGGTATTCAAGAAAATACGGATTATTAGCTATAAGTCTTCTAATACACTGGGAAATTTAATTTAATTAGAAGCAAAATATTAATAAAGGAGTTAGAAGTTTAATAAATCATTGAACTGAGATTATTAAATTGTTAGTTTTTGCTCGCGACTGCGCCCGTCGATGCTTTGTTTTGAACTAACAAATTAAAAATAAAATCCAGATAAGTGTTAGTTTCACGGATTCCGATCGATCTTATTGGCTTTCTTGTAATGTATTATTATAAAAACAAATTAAAGATTTTTTTACAAAATTTCAAGATTTAGTATTTTTGGTGATGAGAGTGGAATTCTTACTGACAGAGGTACTTTATAATCTTATAATGGTTTGCTTTTCATTTAAGCAAAATCCTTACTTAGAGGAGAGCTTACCCAGTAACAAGTTATCATCTAAATCAGCTCAGTGATTTAGTCGCAAAAGCATAACAGACAGACTTATTTTACGAATCTATAATATTAGCATGGACTTTCTCTTTAATATCCACATTTTAGTCTGTTTTAATTGTAAAACCCACCAGTAAATTTTAGATTAGAAATTTTAGTCGAACGCTTTGTAAAATCTAATAATTAATAACATTTACTTTGTCCCCTTGAAAGTTAGTACTTACCAAGACATGAATTTGAACCTTAAAGACAGCACTAGTTCAATGCAAAATATTATCAAAACAACAAAATTGTGTTCTAACATTATTAATATAATAGTACAATATTGTCAATATTTTGAATTTACTATTCTAAGTCTATTACTAGTAGACTGTGAAATTACTAATCAAGAAATCCAGTAACACTTTGCTCGACTCGGAATTTGAAGTCAGCACCCACGCTCAGCGGTCGCGCTTTGCGTCCACTATAGCAAAGAAGCAGCTCATTATAATCTGTATTTCCTGGCTTTCTTCATAATAAAAACTAGCATTCTGACCCAGCATCTTACCGTTGTTACAAATCTTTGAAATTCTCGACTTTTCATGCCAACACACTCTTACAGTTCACTCTAAATATAAGTAACTAGCTGTCTCCTGCGGTTTCACCCGCATTTTTCGTTACTGCTCCGCTCCCGTGGGTCGTACCGTGATGGTATATAGCCTATAGCATTCCTCGATAAATGGGCTATCTAACACTGAAATAATTTTTCAATTCGGACAGCAGTTCCAGAGTTTACCTCCTACATACAAACCTACAAACTTACAAATTTTACCTTTTTATAATATTAGTATAAAAGTACTAGCTTTTGCCCGCGGCTTCGTTCGCGTTAGAAAGAGACAAAAAGTAGCCTATGTTACTCTCCATCCCTTCAACTATCTCCACTCAAAAAATCACGTCTATTCATCGCTCCGTTTTGCCGTGAAAGAAAGACAAACAGACAGACAGACACACTTTCCCATTTATAATATTAGTATGGATAGATAACTTCACAAAATCCGTACAGCAACTTTTGAGTTCTAATGGTGACGCGGTGGGGACGGTTCTTTTATTAGAATAGAATAGGAGAATATTGTTTATTATAATTATGTAATCCTAATGATAAAAGGTTGTGGGTTCGATTCCGGGCAAGTACCAATGTGACTCTTTCAATTCATGTCCTTTTCAAAGTATATCTTGGTACTCACTGACACTCCGTGTCGCTTCACGTAAAACACTGGTATCCAGCTAAATCCGGTTAGGCTGGAAACCGACCGCCCCAAGATAGTAGGGAAAAAGCCAGGGAGAATCCTAATATAGTTTACATTAGTAGAATAGACTTCCGTTAACTACAAATAAAACAAAAATATTTTTTTAACGCGGTTTTATCACCTCCATAGCAGTTCTGCCAAAAATTCTATTTGGCTTGGTGCAGCACGAATACGTCGGCGTCGCGAGGATCGGCCCCCGCTCTCTTATATATTTATTATGTGACTTAGTCCCGGAGCTAGAGCACTGAATGTGCGCTTTATGGCTCAGGCTTTAGTAGGCAGCGACGCGACCTGTGCCTTATGAGCGATTAAAACAAACAAATGAATCCTATGGCCTACACCGTACAACAATTAAAAAACAACAATTTACTGTATATATTATATTATTTTTAATTTATTTACATAAGCAATACGTACAACATTATTGTAATCAAGACATCGGTTATACGTCGAATTTGAAACTGACTTCAAAAACTTTAACATGTAATTGTTTTGTGTCCCAATAAAGCAAAATAAATAAAAATAAAAAGGAGGAGGACCTCAATCAGATTGTTTTTCTTTATGTAAATACACTGATTATCGTGAGATTTATGATCTGATACGTTATTCTTTCATATTATACTTGATGCGGAATAGTCGCCATTAAGTTCCATAAAAATTTAGATAGTTTCGCTTAGTAGTTTTCATTTTATAAACATTTTTGTCTTGTATATTGTCTGGTATATATCTACAACGTTATTGTGTTTAGTTTAGCGTCGTCCAATAAATAACTGGACTAGACTTGGACTACACATTCAGGCAAAATTTGGCACTAATAAGAATAAATCTATTTTTTAATAAAACAACAATATCATTTAACAACTAAAAATCATAAAAAAATGTTTAAAATCCGGAAGCCGGTGGCAAGGCAAATCAATGAACTGCAATAATTTTAAGTAATTTTTTGTTTGTAATTTTTAAAGCGGATTTTTTAATGTTTTTACGATTATAATGTACCCATCACATTTTTATCCCGTTCCGCTTTTTCAGTCGCGACGCAAATCGCTGTCTCCTGTATCCTCAGCCTGTCCCGAATACGCCGCGAAAGTTAATTGATTTATCTATTAATTGGTTAAGAGCCGCTATTCATAGCGTGGAGCGTGTGAGTGGAACTTCATTTTATTTGTGTGATTAGTTTTAGTACGGCTTGGGAAGCGATTTCTATTATTTTAATTCTGGAATACTATCTTCGTATGTTGATCAAATAAGAATACAGATAGGGTTTTAGGTTAAAGAGTACATGTTCCTTTTCAAAATCCAATCTGTCTCTATAAAAAAAATATAATTGATAAATCGGTGTAGGCTAAAAAAAATATAACTTAACAAACACGCAAAGAGATTTTCGTATTAACCTTTTAACAACCAAGCGACAGGTGGCTGTCGCGCTGTTATTGTCAAATCACGTGTGTTCGAAAGCTTAAGATGAAATCTCTGATTAAAACTTATCTTATGTCCGTTCTTGGGGTTCAAACAATTTTCATCAAAATCAGTTCTGTAGTTTAGCTGTGAAACCGTAAAGAAAAACGCCTGCCGGGGTTGCGGAATGTTTATAATAGTTACCGTGACCCTGGAACACAAAGGGCAACCGAAGGAACATGAGTGGGTTTTAGTCAGTAAAAGTCTGACACGCCCTCCCGCCGCACTCAGGACGGGAGCAGTCATTTGATGACTTCCCACTCACCAAAAAAAAAACGTTAGAAAAAAAATTACAATTCACTTTTTAAATAAAGACAACAATGTAAAAAAACACAAAGATGTCCACACCGAAATTACAAAAAAATATACAGTAGGTCTTTCAAGAGGAAAATCTCCGGAAAAGCGCCGCGCTGAAATAAAATATAGCGCCCATCGCTGCGTGATAAACAAATGTTTCGTTATTCATTTTATTTACTCCACACGAGCATTGTACTAAGCTCGCTGACAAAGAAGAATAAATATTCATTTTGTTGTTAATGAAAATAGTTAATATTAAAATGGCCGAATGGACACGGTTTGTATTGTAAGTAGGTTTTGCTCTAAGAATCCCAAAACACCAGTGGCTTAGTTAATTGTATTTTTTAAAGTTTTGTTTCGCTACCTTACTCCACATATAGCTCAATATTATGTCAATAGTTCGATGATCCTTATGTTAATAGTCCATTATGTCAATAGTCTGTTAGACGAAGTTTATTTGTTGTTTTTTGGTCAAGTCTATGATTTGATAGACGTTGGGATTAGCAAGTTTTATAGTATTAGTAATAATTATCTGCTACATTACTTTGTTCTGATTAATAACTAATCTAGCAATTAAAAGAAGGAACAAGAACTAGTCACTTTACAAAACGTCTGAATTAGTGACTGCTACATGAGTTTAACAAAAATCTTATGACGGTACATGTAACAAAATTTACAAATGTCGGTTATTTAACGTTTTAATACAAACAAACTATAGAAATATTTTTAAATTAACAAAAACCTTGTTGTGCGTACACTTTAGTTGCTGGCAACCAAAAATAAAAATAAACGTTTCACAAAAATAAAACAAAAAGAAGCACACAAACATGCACTACCCCAAGAAAAATAGAACTACGGCATATAATTTTGAAAAGAAAATTAAAATAACCACGTAAGGCGCCAATGTTACGGTTAAGGTCTTATGTCAAATAAAACAAAGACGCTTGAAAACGTTAACATGAGTATATTTAAAAAAAAACAAACGTATATCCCAGGGATGGGTTAAAATGCCGTATGCCGAGTTCTAGTTCTCCTGGTTGGTAAAGCGGTACTCTCCTCGAACTATCCCGTGCCGTCAGGCGGTGAGGTAGGGCCCTGAGTGCTGCTGCTACGTGTGACGTCCTCGGGTGGTGATCCACATCGGATGACGTCCGACGGGTAATTTTCCAAATCGGAGTATTGAACCCTAGAAGTAACAGGTGCAATGAGTAGCTGTTCAGGAGGTGACCATGGCCAGCCAATTGCCACGCCCAGGATGATGAAGCGGAAAATAAGCACCTAACTTTACCTGGTAGGCAATGAATGTGGCTGATGGTCACGAGACAGAGATTTAGCAGTGAAAGATGACTACTATATTTAATTACCAAAATGACTAAAATATCGAACAAAGAAATTGTACGATTTACAAAATAAATATGTTGAGGGTAGAATTTTATAAATTGAAAAAACCAAATACTTTACTGGAAATAATTTAAGCTACGTAGATAAATTTGAGCACTAACAAAGTAATAATACAAGCATTAAGAGAAGAAGAGAATTTCACCACATATAATATATAGGAAAGCTAATACACTGTAAAATATACAATTGTTCGCCACTTACCGATATACGGGTCTTCAACACTACTAAATAAGATTAAATGTAGATTTAATTAGACTTTAGCAATAATAACTGTGCTACGCTGAGAAGAGCGATTACGGTCTACTTTTGTTAGACAGAAGACTAGACATTAGAAAACGCGCTGAGAAGAGCTACGTGTCTGTCCTCTAATTAGTCTGGCTGCCGAATGTCGGGTGCCGAACTGCAACTGACCGGCCGCTACTAAACTGACCAGACGAGTTTGAAAAAATGTCGCAGTTAGAATGCGTAACCAGACAATGTTTGTGTTGACCAACTTCTGTTGGTTATTTTATAAATAATCCTAAAGTATTTTAAATTGATGACCCTTGTAAGAAGTAAGTGATGCTTGTATAATAGTGTTTTAGTTTTGTATAATTATAATAGTATTAAATAAGTGTAGTTTTAAGTTTTAATTACATTATTAAATTTTTATTTAGTTATTATATATTTATTTAAATAATTATTTGTAAACACGCGTACAACGTTACAAAGTCTCGGCATCAAAAGTAGCCTGTGTTCACTTATAATATAATAAAAATGTATCAGATCTCGTTCAATAGGTTAGTCGTGCAAGGGCCAATATAAGATATGTACTGATAGAATTTTGATATTTTGTTTATGTAATATGTATGCATCTTTAAAAATATGCATAACATGCACAAAAATACAAAAATGTATTGTATTAATGTTATTGTGTAATGTTTTGTACATCATATAAAATACAAAAATACAAAAGCACAAAAATACAACTACTTAAAGTTAGGCGCGACTGACTGCACTTCCCTGAAGTTCCCCTTAGTAGCCTCCATTTGTACATACTCCACAACCTTCGTAGAATAACATTTAATAATAATATTTACCAAATATAGCTTTTACTAGGCTACTAACATCACGCTATGGCCTTCAGAACAAAGCATTACCCTCAGAATTACAGGCAAAACCAAGAGGAATAGCAAACACTTACTCCAAGTACAAATATATGACTACCACCGGTATCCCGGCCCCATTTCTCACTGAAACTATGCGAGGCACAGAAAACAATTTTATTGGAATATCAATCAATTTTATAGGCATTTCTCTATGAATGGTAACACTTAAGACGCTAGAAACTGTAGGAGTTACGAATGTTCTATGCTAGAGAGAGATGGCGACTTTAGGAGCTGTGTCTCTGCCTTACAGAAGAAGTAGAATATTTAATTGCTCTTAATATTAATGAACGGATGGACTGTTAGGATTGTCGCTGTTACTAATATTTATTTTTAGGTTACCTAGAAAAGAAAAACGGATACCTTTTGGGGCTACTTTGGACGTGCCTGTTTATCCAGTAGTTAGTGATCCTGACTGCTAAGCCGGAGGTCGTGGGTTTAATTTCTACGCAGGACAAACTTTGTATGGTGAGCGTGTAATTGGGTTGAGGTAGGCCGCTTTGATAGGCAGTAGCTTCACGTAAAACACTTGTATCTAGGTAAATCCGTATAGACTGGAATCCGACCACAACATAGTTGGGAAAAGGTGATGGTGATGATGATGATATTATTCTAAGACTGACAACAAAAAGACTTGGTTTAAATAAAGAAATTATTAATATCAAACAGTCGTAAATATCAGCTGTAGTGGAAAAAAGGGTATCGTGCAAGATTCCGTGATATCGACAACACGAGAACTTAAGTCAAGCACGAACGGGGTACAATTGAACCGTAAATTGGCTTAGCGTACCTCGTTCAAGCTCCTAACTACGGCTCACTTGAGCCCTAAGATATCTTAAGATTGTGAAGTTCTAAAACGCATGATCGTAACAGAAATAGGTATATCATACATACAAATATATAACACACTAGCAAACCCGGCGAACTCCGTTTCGCCACCAGAATTTTCTTTGCTATAAACCTCACGGAGAGAGGCCACCCGAGGCTCACCCGAGACCTTTCCAACGAATGCAAAACCGTGGAAATCGGTTCGTGCGTTCTGGAGTTATAGCGTCAGGAAGGAAAACCCGACTTATTTTTATATAGTAGATAAATAACACGCGACAGTCGATCAATGATAAAACTGTCGGTTCGACCTAATGTAACTAGCTTAGTGAATCTGTGTAGGCTACATCCCTGTGCTATATGGGGCCCAGAGAGAGCCCAGATCCTGTGCAACCCAGTGGTAACTCCAGGACAGGCTGAGCGGTGCAATGCACCAAGCCTCCCTAGCATTTTAACGGGCCTATTAGTCTAGTGGCTAGTAACCCTGACTGCTAAGCCGGAGGTCGTGGGTTCGATTCCCACCCAAGACTAACTTTTTTTTTGTGGATGTGAAATCACCAAATGACTTTTCCCGCCCCAGGCGGGGCTAAAATTCAGCTACGTTCCTTCAGTTGCCCTTTACGTTTCGGGGCCGCGGTAACTAAGCAACCCCACCAGGCATTGGCCCTAGAGGGCCCCGTCACGTGCTGAATGCTCTTTGAGGCGCGTGTGGTACAAACTTTTTGATGAGCAAGATTGATTGTTTTGTGTCTGGGTGTAATATCTATAAAATGTATGTAATTCAATTATTAAAGTATATTTATCAGTTGTCTGACACAAGCTTTGCTTAGCTTGGGATCAGATGGCTGTGTGTGAGTTGTATGTACCAAGATAATTATTTATTATTTTTTTTGTCATTCTGTACCCATTTAGGTGTAGACAGGCCCCTGGCCCCTTCTAAGTTTTGCCCCCAGGTTACTTCCCTAACTACGTCCCTGTGCACCACAGACAAGAGGAAAAGTTTCCGATGTAACCCTTACTCCCTTAATCTAAGACGCCAGTTTCAAATAAAACCACAAGAGAAATCGCGAAACCCCTTCACAACTTCATACATATTCCGCCATACTTGACTGCTAAACTTTTGTACTAATACTAATATTATAAAGAGGAAAGATTTGTTTGTTTGATTGTAATGGATGAGCTCTAAAACTACTGGACCGATTTGTATTCTTTCACCAGTAGCTACGTTATCAGCGAATAATATAGACTACTAGCTGACCCCCGCTGTTTCACCCGCGTTTTATCAGATTTTTGGTTACTAAAAAAAGAAGATAAAAATGATAAGACCTGTCGTCCTGTATGGATTGGAATGTTGGGCCTTGAAGAAGATGGATGAAAGAAGACTGCATGTAGCACAGATGAGAATGTTGAGATGGATGTGTGGAGTGACTAGAATGGATAGAGTGAGAAATGAATACATTAGAGGAAGCTTGAAAGTAGCACCGGTCGCTGATAAGTTGAAAGGAAATCGTTTGCCATGGTATGGGCATGTTAAGAGGAGGGATGAGACGCATATAGTAAAGACAGTTATGAGTATGAATGTAGAAGGTTGGAAGAGGAGAGGAAGACCGAAAAAAAATGGATGAAATGTGTGAAGAATGATATGAAGGAGAAAGGGGTAAGTGATAGCATGACGGGTGGCAGGTTGATATGGAGGAGAAAGACGTGTTGCGCCGACCCTAAGTAAAATGGGATAAGGGCAGGAAGAAGAGAAGAAAAAAAGAAGATAAAAAATAGTCTATATCCGTCCCCTGGTCCTAAGCTACCTCCCCACCAATTTTCAGCCGAATCGGTTCTGCCATTGTTGAGTTATAAAATGTGTAACTAACACGGTTTTTTTATATATATAGATATAACATCACGCTATGTCCCACGTCTTCAAAATAACGCGGGTAAAACCGCGAGGAACAGCTAGTTAGGTATAAATAAAATTGTAGTGTCTGTTTGTAATACCAAATTTGCAGCTTTTTATGATTGCATTTGAATATTTAAACGATACATGTACCAAAAATGTAAAACACTGGCATTCAGCAGGCTGCTTCTGGGTACACCAGAAATCCACCCCAATAATACATACTTGGGTAAAGGCTAGGGATAATGATACATGATATACCAAAAGAAACTGTAAGTTGGTTCCAGATA
The DNA here is from genome assembly GCA_033675125.1 of Athetis lepigone. NCBI lineage: Eukaryota > Metazoa > Arthropoda > Insecta > Lepidoptera > Noctuidae > Athetis > Athetis lepigone. The sequence continues at coordinate 1,329,879 of CM066222.1, read as the reverse complement.
ATCTCCGAAACCGCTGAACTAATTTTGACGGGAGTTTCACAGGCAGGCAACTAGTTATCATAAGAAAGAAGAAAGAAAAACATTTATTTTGGTCACACAGAGAAAAAGAAAAATACATCAAACAAAAAAACATGAAACTATATAATATATAACAAAAACAAAAAAATACCTGTGTACCAAAAACGGTCCTATCTCAGCATGATGTTGCGATTTTTTCATAAAAAATACCGCAGCGCTGGTATTCTGATAGGGCCGAAAGTGCTAGTGCATAAGAAGTACCTTAGGTACTATTTATATTATTTACCTATTTTGAGACTTCATTTTTTCCATCCTCATTTTCCCCCTGAGGGGGATTTTGGGAATGAGCCTAAAATACCATATTGACGTACTCTCTGCAGTCACATCGAGTCCCCAAAAACCTAACCACCCAAAAATATGAAACCGCGGGATAAAACAAGTAAAACAATAAATCGTGATCCAAGGTTGTTTCCGCCATATCTCCGCTATATGCCGCAGATACATAATGTAATAGGTATGTAGGTCGCCCAGTCGGCGCGTTGTAAATCTAATGGCGCGGCGCATTGCAAATGCAACCATCGGGCACACGGGGGGGATTTACTGGAAGCTGTTGATACCGAGTTTTGGCAAAATTATTTTCTGGCCTTTTTTGGGAGAATCCTGCCACTCTTTCCCAATCACTGCAACTCCTGAAAGGCAAAATCAACAGTGGACTCCACCATCAGCGCCGATGCAGTGAAGCTCAACGAGTCAACTGTCTTGGATCCTGCAACGAAAATAACAGCGGAGTAAATTATTAATATTATGGGCCCGCAGAGCCCAAGACTGGTGCCCCGAAATGGCGAGACGGAGACGCGGCAGACCAAGAAAGAGATGGCGGGACAAGACGTAGCGCAAAGTCGCGACAGATGGAAGGAATGGAGGGAGGCCTTTGCCCAGCAGTGGGACAGTACGGGCTAGTTAATAATTATTAATTAATCATTTTTTGGCCAATGACAAAAACTTGTTGAAGACTCAGAGACTTTTCGTCTCAGAGGAAGCTAGAAGCTTGGAAACATTGGCCCCGTCCACTTTGCGAAAAATAGTACTGCTATATAAAAGTGTTATTGTTAACTATTTTTTTTTCCATTTTTATTTCTATACCAGTATAATATCAATGAAGGAAAAAAGATTTTAAGTACTAACTCAATAAGACTGAAATCGCTTATCCTCTCTCAGAAAGAATCTTTACCCTGCAGAGGTAATAGACGAATAACTTTATTATCTTTCTAGCTGTTTTAAGATCGCTTCTTATTGCGTAATTTAAAAAATATGACTCGTAAAATTCACTTTTTAAGTTTTTGTACTTACGTGAAAACCATTAAAATGCCTTTTTACTAAAATATTGCAAAGTACACACAAAAACTTTTATAAAAATCTTAAAAATCGAGATTAATATTTGATAATCTTCTCAGTGGCCATTAAAGTAGTAGTATACTATGTTTTTTTTAATACTAAACATCATCTAAGTATACAAAATCTTACTTATTTGGTATTCCAGAAAATACGGATTATTAGCTATAAGTCGTCTAATACACTGAGGAATTTAATTTAATTAGAACCAAAATATTAATAAAGGAGTTAGAAGTTTAATAAATCATTGAACTGAGATTATTAAATTGTTAGTTTTTGCTCGCGACTGCGCCCGTCGATGCTTTGTTTTGAACTAACAAATTAAAATCCAGATAAGTGTTCGTTTTACGGATTCCGATCGATCTCTTTGGCTTTCTTGTAATGTATAATTATAAAAACGAATTATAGTATTTCTTCCAAAATTTCAAGATTTAGTATTTTTGGTAATGAGAGTTACTGACAGAGGTACTTTATAATATTATAATGGTTTGCTTTTCATTTAAGCAAAATCCTTACTTGGAGGCGAGCTTACCCAGTAACAAATTATCGTCTAAATCAGCTCAGTGATTTAGTCGCAAAAGCATAACAGACAGACTTATTTTCGAATCTATAATATTAGCATGGACTTGCTCTTAAATATCCACATTTTAGTCTGTTTTAATTGTAAAACCCACCAGTAAATTTTAGTTTAGAAATTTTAGTCGAACGCTTTGTAAAATCTAATAATTATTAATTTACTTTGCCGCCTTGAAGTTTAGCACTTACCAAGACATGAATCTGAACCTTAAAGACAGCACTAGTTCAATGCAAAATATTTTCAAAGCAACAAAATTGTATTATAATATTAATAAATATAATAGTACAATATTGTTAATATTTTGAATTTACCTATTCTACGTCTATTACTAGTAGACTGTGAAATCACCAATCGAAAAATTCAGTAACATTTTGCTCGACTCGGAATTTGAACTCAGCACCCACGCTCAGCAGTCGCGCTTTGCATCCACTATAGCAAAGAAGCAGCTCATTATAATCTGTATTTCCTGGCTTTCTTCATAATAAAAACTAGCATCCTGACCCAGCTTCTTACCGTTGTTACAAATCTTTAAAATTCTCGACTTTTCATGCCCTTCACACTCTTACAGTTCACTCTGAATATAAGTAAAATCCGTACAGCAATTTTGTAGTTTTAATGGTGACGGTGGACGGTTCTTTTATTAGAATAGAATAGGAGAATATTGTTTATTATAATTATGTAATCCTAATGATAAAAGGTTGTGGGTTTGATTCCAGGCAAGTACCAATGTGACTCTTTCAATTCATGTCCTTTTCAAAGTATATCTTGGTATTAACACTCCGTGTCGCTTCACGTAAAACACTGGTATCCAGCTAAATCCGGTTAGGCTGGAAGCCGACCCCAAGATAGTAGGGAAAAAGCCAGGGAGAATCCTAATATTACCGTTTACATTACGTCGGGGATAGTGCAAATCCGCGTAACTAGCATTGGATTATACCGCGTATCTGACAAGTGTAGCCAATTTGAGATTTAGCATTCAATGCACGCATACGTAGCAACTAAATTAATAACTTTAATACATAATATCTCTTGTTAAGAATAAAAAGAACACGGATAAAACTGTATATGTAAAAATAAGCCAAAATCAGTTACAATTAAAAAATATACAGTTTTTACTTTCTCCTGTGAAACTATTTTTTGAGCAGATACGCGCATTCTACCTTTAGTACATTCGCGGATTTGCGCTATCCCCGACGTAGTAGAATAGACTTCCGTTAACTACAAGTAAAACAAAAATATTTTTTTAACGCGGTATTATCACCTCCATAGCAGTTCTGCCAAAAATTCTATTTGGCTTGGTGCAGCACGAATACGTCGTGAGGATCGGCCCCCGCTCTCTTATATATTTATTATGTGACTTAGTCCCGGAGCTAGAGCACTGAATGTGCGCTTTATGGCTCAGGCTTTAGTAGGCCGCGACGCGACCTGTGCCTTATGAGCGATTAAAACAAACAAATGAATCCTAAATGGCCTACACCGTACAACAATTAAAAAACAGCAAACTACTGTTTATATTATATTATCTTTAATTTATTTACTTGTGCAATACGAACAACATTATTGTAATCAAGACATCGGTTATACGTCGAATTTGAAACTGACTTCAAAAACTTTAACATGTAATTGTTTTGTGTCCCAATAAAGCAAAATAAATAAAAATAAAAAGGAGGAGGACCTCAATCAGATTGTTTTTCTTTATGTAAATACACTGATTATGGTAAGATTTATGATCTGATACGATATTCTTTCATATTATACTTGATGCGGAATAGTCGCCATTAAGTTCCATAAAAATTGAGATAGTTTCGCTTAGTAGTTTTCATTTTATAAACATTTTTGTCTTGTATATTGTCTGGTATATATCTACAACGTTATTATGTTTAGTTTAGCGTCGTCCAATAAATAACTGGACTAGACTTGGACTACACATTCAGGCAATATTTGGCACTAATAAGTATAAATCAATTTTTTAAATAAAACAACATCATTTAACAACTAAAAATCATAAAACATGTTTAAAATCCGGAAGTCGGTGGCAATGCAAATCAATAAACAGCAATAATTTTAAGTAATTTTTTTTTGTATTTTTTAAAGCGGATTTTTTTAATGTTTTTACGATTACAATGTACCCATCACATTTTTGTCCCGTTTCGCTTTTTCAGTCGCGTCGCAAATCGCTACCTCCTATAACCTCAGCCTATGACCCGAATACGCCGCGAAATTTAATTGATTTATCTATTAATTGGTTAAGAGCCGCTATTCATAGTGGAGCGTGTGAGTGAAACTTCATTTTATTTGTGTGATTAGTTTTAGTACGGTTTGGGAAGCGATTTCTATTATTTTCTGGAATACTAGCTTCGTATGATAATTAAATGAAATGGAATGCAGACAGAGTTGTAGGTTAAAGAGTACATGTTCCTTTTCAAAATCCAATCTGTCTCTATAAAAAAAATATAATTGATAAACCGGTTTAGGCTAAAAAAAAATATAACTTAACAAACACGCAAAGAGATTTTCGTATTAACCTTTCGACGACTAAGCGATAGCCGGCTGTCGGGCTGTTATAGTCTTTCTATTGTGTCTCAAATCACGTGTGTTCGAAAACTTAAAGCGATGAAATCACTGATTTAAACTTATCTTATGTCCGTTCTTGGGGTTCAAACAATTTTCATCAAAATCAGTCTGTAGTTTAGCTGTGAAACCGCAAAGAAAAACGCCTGCCGGGGTTGCGGAATGTTTATAATAGTTACCGTGACCTTGGAACACAAAGGGCAACCAAAGGAACATGAGTGGGTTTTAGTCAGTAAAAGACTGACACGCCCTCCCGCCGCACTCAGGACGGGAGCAGTCATTTGATGATTTCCCACTCACCAAAAAAAAACCGTATAGAAAAAAAAATCACACAATTCACATTTTAAATAAAGACAACAATGTAAAAAAACAAAGATGTCCACACCGAAATTACAAAAAAAAATATACAGTAGGTCTTTCAAGAGGAAAATCTCCGGAAAAGCGCCGCGCTGAAATAAAATATGGCGGCCATCGCTGCGTGATAAACAAATGTTTCGTTATTCATTTTATTTACTCCACACGAGCATTGTACTAAGCTCCTTGACAAAGGAGAATAAATATTCATTTTGTTGTTAATGAAATAGTTAATATTAAAATGGCCGAATGGACACGGAATCCCAAAACACCAGTGGCTTACTTAGTTAATTGTATTTTTAAAGTTTTGTTTCGCTGCCTTACTCCCCATATCCATGCTAATATTATAAATGGGAAAGTGTGTCTGTCTGTCTGTCTGTCTGTATGTTTGTCTTTCTTTCACGGCAAAACGGAGCGACGAATTGACGTGATTTTTTGAGTGAAGATAGTTGAAGGGATGGAGAGTAACATAGACTACTTTTTGTCTCTTTTTAACGCGAGCGAAGCCGCGGGCAAAAGCTAGTAGCTCTATATTTTGTCAATAGTTCGATGGTTCTTATGTCAATAGTCCGTTAAACGAAGTTTATTTGTTGTTCTTTGGTCAAGTCTATGATTTGATAGACGTTGGTATTAGCAAGTTTTATAGAATTAGTAATAATTGTCTGCTACATTACTTTGTTCTGATTAATAACTAATCTAGCAATTTAATCTCTCCCTCTCTTATAAATACAATTTATCTAATTTATAATTTTAACTATTTTACTTTCAATATTCAAACAAAAAAGAAGTCACCGCCATCTCCTTTGTTTTTCTGTAAGTTTATTAGTATCAGTGAGCTTTAAGTCTAAACGGGTTATGAAGCGGCTATCTGACCAGCTACTGGATACTACAACAATCCAGTTACATACTGGATAATACGATTCTCTTAGGTAAGAGATTTTTTTAATTGCCCGTAACGGCTGTTCAATTCAATTCAATTCAATTCTTTATTGCATTCACATGTGTATTGTAAGTTCTTAAAATTAAAAATAATGTTCACATGGACCCTGTCGGGCACAACAATTCAAATAAAATGTCGACAGTAGTTTTAAAATTAGGTATCAATAATAATAAATTAATTTAAATAATAAAATAATTAAAAAAAATAAATATAAAAAAAAAAAAAAAAAGATATTAAAAAGTCGAATACAATAAAATTCTTACTTAATATCAAATACATGTCATTTATAATCAAAAAATAATAATAATCAAAAACTAAATTTCAACAAAATAAAATATGGTCAAATACAATATAAAATAATTATTACTCAAATTTAAAATGTTAATTAAATAAAAACAAAACAAAATTCAATAAATAAGTGGTTAGTACAAGTCAATCCATATTAAAGTCATCATTAAAAAAATCATTCAGTGAGTAATAACAATTGTCAATTAATAGGTTTCTGACTCGTTTTATAAATATTTTGTCATTTTCTTCAATTCGTATTTCATTAGGAATTTTGTTATATATTTTTATTGATGTAACGTGAGGGCTAGTGCTATGTAATTTTAACTTTGATTGGGGTACTACGAGCGTATTTTCAAATCTTGAACGAGGTGCATATCGGCGAGACTGGTCAGAGATTTTAATAAAGAAATGTGAGTACTGTCTCACAAATTTACATATTTCTAAAATATAGATAGATGTCAGAGTTAGAATGCCTAGTTTCTTAAAATGTGGTCTACAGCTTTCGTCATTTTCAATATGGACCAAAATCCTAACACATTTTTTTTGCAAGATAAACAACTCGTTGGTATCAACACTATTTCCCCAAAGAATTATTCCGTATTTAAGCCATGCGTATGCGTAAGCGTAATATGTGGATAGGGCAGTTTTTAAATCCGTTGATTTTTTGAGCTCACGTAGTGCATATATAAAACTCGATAATTTTGATTTAATTTTTTGTATGTGTGCTTTCCATGTCATATGAACATCTAGGTCCAGACCTAACAAGGTAAATGTATTAACACATTCCACTTTGACACCTTCAAACGTAAAATTCACATCTAGGGGTTTTTTTTGATAAGGTCTAAATTGCATAATTTTGGTTTTCAAAAAGTTTATTTCTAGGTTATGGTCTATCATCCAGTTTTGTATAGTCAACATAATATCATTTAAATTGTCATGTAGGTATTCAGAGTCAGTACAGGAAGTCATAATTGAGATGTCATCGGCGAACAATACGCACGATTGCGTTATAATTTTGGGGAGGTCGTTGATATAAATCAAAAATAATAAACACCCTGCAACACTTCCTTGAGGAATAGAATTTTTAATACTAAGCGCATTTGAACGTATTTGGCTGAGTTCCCCAGTGTCATGATCCCAATAGTCAATTTCTACGAATTGTTCTCGGTTTTGTAGGTAGGATGCGAACCATTTATGTGTTATTCCTCTAACGCCGATTCCGTATAGTTTGTCTAATAAAATATTGTAAAGTACTTTATCATAAGCCTTTGTCATGTCGAGTAAAATTCCAATCGCGTATTTTTTATTATTTAAAACGTCCAGTACTTTTTGCGTAAATTTAAATGTTGCTAAAATTGTGGATCTTTTTTCCCGAAAACCATTTTGAGAATCATCAAAAATATTAAATTTTTCGCAGAAATTATAGACTCGTTTGCACATTGCCTTCTCAAATATTTTAGATGATGTCGGTAGTAGTGCAATTGGACGGTAATTATTTGGGTCAGACTTAGAGTTTTTTTTGTGAATGGGTTTTATAATGGATTTTTTTAACGCATTCGGGAATATCCCTTCAGAAAATGATTGATAGATCAACAGGTAAAATGGTAATGTCAGTTCATCAGCACACGCTTTTATTAAAATGGGGGTATTCCATCCAGTCCGTAGCTATATTTGCCTTTAAGGTGTTTTATTATATTTTTTATTTCTTTGAGTGTGGGTGGATGTAAAAACATAGTGTTATCAGTCGGTCGGAGCACAGGCCGGCCGAATGGCTCTGCGTCCCCACTATGCTTTGTTTGTCCTACTGATGCAAAAAACTCATTGAACGAGTTAGAAACTAGTTTTGGGTCGGACGTTAGTTTATTATGGATTGTCAATTCAATATTTTGTTGTGTCTTTGTCTGATTTTTATTAGTACGCTCTTTAATTATTTTCCACATCGATTTTGTTTTATTGGTTGAGTTTTTGATTTCCTTAATAAATTGTATTTTTTTTGATTTATTGACTATCTGTTTTAATGTTTTTTCGTAGATTTTATAATGTTTTGTTAACACAGGATTATTGGAGTAGGAAGTAAGAATTCTTAATAGCCGTTTATTTTTACATGATATTTTAATGCCTCTTGTCAGCCAATCCTTTCGTTTGTTTTGGTTTATTTTTAATGTTTTAATGGTATGCAATCATTTAATATTTTGATTACAAGCGTCTCAAATGAGTTGTAATTTTCATTCATGGTTTTATCCGAAGTTATTATTGAGTTCCAATTAATGTTTTTTACTGTAAGTTTAAATTTTTCTATATTATTTAGATTAAAAACTCGTTTTCTTGTTTTCCATTCTTTGTATTTAGCCGGCTTGGTATCTAGTTTTTTTAAGTTTACTACAGTTCCTTTATGATCAGAAAACCCATAATCGTGTACCTGCGTAATTATTAATTCCGACACAAAGTTAATAAATACTAAATCAAGACAGGTTGAAGTAGTTTCTGTCACTCGTGTTGGTTTTCTAATACATTGAATGAAGTTATATTCTAACATAAAGTTTAGTAATGTTTTGGTTTGTAAGCTATTTTCCAGAATATTTACATTGAAATCACCTCCAAATATGATTTTATTTTTATTATATTTTTTTAGTAGAAGTTCCATAATAAGTTTTAACTGTCTATAAAATACATCAGGCTGTTTGTTGTTCCAATATAAAGTTATAAGTATAGTTTTAAGTTTAGGCAATTCAATTGCACATACTTCTATTACATATTCTACCGACTTATCCATAATATCTTTTCGCTCGATGAATTCCAAGTCTTCACGCAATAATACATATAATGTTCACTTAGTCTATCTATTAACCTTCCAACAACCAAGCGACAGCTGGCTGTCGCACTGCTATTGTCTTTCTGTTGTGTCTCGAACCACGTGTGTTTGACAGTTTAAGAAAGAAACAACCATGTGACTGACAGACACACAGGCACGTACAAAACTCCAAATCACAAAGTTCCTTTGCAAACAAGGCCTTATGTAACACGAAAAGAAATAAGATTCGCTCACCTCCTAGACTATAATCTGAAGCATTGTTCCAACCGTGCATGTACTAAAGTCGCGGCACTCTCCGTCACTCCTACGTTATCTGAAAGCCTTCTACTTTGCTGTACTACCATTGTAGATCAAACTCAAAAACTTTCCAAGTTGTAGATAGTTGATAGTACATTATATTTTGAGTTTTAGTGGTATGGGGAACAGTGTAGTTCCTCGTTTCCATTGTAAAGGGAGGATCTTCTAACAAGACGGGTTTATCTGGTAGGTGGCTAAGAATAATTGTTTTCGTTTTCTGTCTAATGTCGCGTCAAATTCTGATTGCGCGATGTAGGATGCTAGTTGTTGTTAAATAAGTTCATAATAAGTTCATTCATAATGAATCTAATTCTTTTCTAATAGGCGAGACGACAAAAAAAAAGTAATTAGTCCGTCAGTAAGATAATCAAAAAATTTGGGACACGTATTTTTTCTTTTTTCTCGTAAACAGAAAATGACGACAATACAGTGCGTTGAAGTTTCGTGACACGTCACGCCTTAGTATAAATTTTACTGAGAAGTGACGTCACAAGCCCCCTCTCCGGAACTTTGATGCTCTTTATCTTTGTATTTTGTTATTAATTTGATTAAGCAAAAAATATGTGTCCAGTATTTTTGGACTGTCTAACAGACGGACTAAACAGAATGTCATTCTTTTGATGTAGTCAACATTCCTATTATTTTCGTTACAGGATCTGAGACAATTTAATCGTGTCTTTCGGCGCTTTTCTAGCGGACTCCACTGTTGATTTTGGCTTTCAGGAGTTGCAGTAGTTGGGAATAGTGTGTTGTCCCAAAAAAAAAATGTCGTATGGTTTTTGGTAAACCATAAATTTGCTAGTTCCGGCTTAGTAGGCGTTTCGGTCACTGAGTTTCAACCACTTCGGTCATAACAGGAATTTCATTATTATTCATTATCTTTGCGCGGTGTTTCGGAAGATTATTTTTTAAGCAAATATTGTACAGTCAGAATTAAAAACGTTTCATTTACAGCGTACAAAATGAAATAACTGCCTAGGTTTTATTCAATTTTATTTTTTACGGCAAACTGAAATACTAGCTATTCTTCAAAAAAAAATCCTGGTCTTTTATTTTGAAGCAGAGAAATAAGAAAAGTTACTATTATTTCAAAAGCACCTTTTAAAAGAATTTTCTCTCATTTTTATTACACATATTATCACAACGGGTATTTACGCGAAAAGTGATTATAAATACCTTGGAAGGCTTGACGTTTCGACCTGCATTCGGGTGATGTTTCTCTCATTTCTCACATTTAACACAAGAAAACTATCAAATATCGTAAACATTATTACGTAACCAAATCCCTACTTTCACGAAATCTTCTAGTATTCCCAACTCGTTTGAAAACCGATAAACAGTTGACGATAAACAGCTCGTACCCTTTCTGCATAAAACAAGACATAGGGTGACACACTTTGGGAGAAAAACAAAAGAAACAAACACTTTAGAATACCCTCACATTTGAAAATGGAATAGATTGTTTAGAACTACCCGACTGCTTGTTTAGCATGGATCTGGGTTCGTTTCTTGTGTCTGTTGTCGCTACACATTTTAACGAATATTAGAGTTTGACATTTAATTGTTTAGAGATAGATATTTAATTATTTTAATGTCAGTGGAATTGATGATTTTAGTATTAGTCGATTTATTTGCTTAAAAGACTTGTGTCAGAGTTAAAGTTCGCTATTTTTTAGGCTGTCAATACTGGTGGGCCAACACTTAGACTGAATCGTTCACTTTTTTGGCGGGTACAGCTTGAGCAACATCTCTTCGGCTATCATTGACAGTTGTTATTATGTTTCGGAGGTTATAATAACGTTAAACGTGTTTACTCAATTGTATGTAAAATATTTGATAAAATATTATATTGGCAGTTATTTAGTGTTCCTTTGCCTAGTTCTTACATCAGAAGTGGAATAGAAAACGCGCTCAAATATGCCGCGACGCTGAAAGCGCACTCGGGGGAGAAAAGTATCCATCCAGCCCGAGTGATACGAGTAGTTCGTCTTCCAGAATTTAGGTCACGTTCATCGAGTAGCTCTGATGGACACAGCAAAAGGAAAAGGAGACGCACCAGGCGTGTGTCTCCCGCAGTGAGTCAGAATGTTTTAGTATCTTCTGTGAGTCAGAATGTTTTGTTATCTTTTGTGATTCCCGATAAGAAGCCAATGCTCGTGGTTTCCATTGGTCTGATCGTGTTTTACAATTTCAAGCGTTGCATAAATTACGCAATACTGCCAAAGCCTGGTACGACTTGGAAATGGAGGAATTGGCGAAATACTTTGTTAGATACGTTTCAAATTAAACGTAACATGTATAGTTTGGTAATAGTACATAATGATACAAGTGTGTTGTGTTGGTCATATGCGATATTGTGCGTGAGCCGTAGGCGAGCACAACAAGAAAGCCGAGTATGTAATAATGAAGTATGTAAAATGACAAAAGCGCGCGAGTGTCATACGACGTTTTTTCGACTCACTTGTGGGTAAAATAAAAATATTTATTTAATCAATTATTATTAGAATATCATCAATTAGATAAACAATAAAAGTGTGGAACGCTTTAATATTTAAGTAACCAGTAAGTAAGTAATAGGCTGTTTGGCAGCGTCATAGCCGTGTTTTTAAAAAACAAAGTCGTTGCGTATCAACGAAATGTAAGTATGTGAAAGAAAAATGTGTATTAGGCGACAAATTTAAGAATGCGTACTGGACATACTTTTACTTTGCAATCTTGAATAAATTCTTTTAGAATTGGTCGTGTTAAGATAAAATATAATTAATTAAGAAACGCAATAACGGGTCTAAATGCAAGGTAATAAGACCCACTTTACGAAGTGTGTTGAAAAAGATTTAATTAATACGAAACCTGTGGACGGTCAATCATTAAACGAATTTTATTTTGTACAAAAGGTAAAATTGATAAAATGAGGTTGTCATTTTCTGAACAAGTCTTAACCGTAAAATTAAAGGAAGAATTGTTATAGACTTTCCCATATGCAATCAAAGTGTGTTGGTTATTACTAAAGCAGACTGGATGTTATCAGTTCAATTGCAAGACCCAAGTATTTGTGCAATTAGAGAAATATTAGAATCAGGTCAGGCCGAGCTAAATAAGAAAGTGTATAAAGGTAATAAGGTATGCCGTCGGACCGACTATGGTAGGCGATGGCTTGTCAGGTACAAAGTAAAGGATATGCGTGGTGCTCGTGGTGGAATTTCATATATTTCATATATACTTTATTGCACATAACTGTTTAACAGAGAACTTAACTGTAATTTGTTTACAAAGGTGGAATTGTACTTGGTTATGGAAATCCATGGTGGACACCTTGCCTTGTACATGGTGATACACGACTGAGTGGTCATGAACATCACTTAGTTTAAGCCATGTGTAGCTAAGTGTTCCGAGGGGACTACGTGTGCTGAAACTATGAAACCTTGAATTAAATTGGCCGACCTAGATCCTGAAGGTTGAGAACGGCCTAAGAAGTTCAGGTATTTAGTTGATGCATAATGGTTTTATTTACACATGTACAACTAAAATCTGTTTCCTACAACTTTACTGTAATACTTTACTTACTGCGCTAAGGTGTCTAGCGCATTTGCTTCAAATATAAATTATTTTGGTATTTCGGACAACAGTTTCAATTCAAAGATGTAGTCAAATGCATTCACTTCGAACATTTCTCAGTTGTGGCAAAGTGACGGAGTTGTACTTGGTTATGGAAATCCATGGTGAACACCTTGCCTTGTACATGGTGATACACGACTGGGTGGTCATGAACATCACTCAGTTTAAGCCATTGGTTAAGTTAGTTGGCCGGTGATGGGATAACTAGCTCTGCCAAATTCTGTCGCTCTGCTCTGCTGCGTGAATGTTGAAGTACAGCAATGATTAGTGTTTCAAATGGGAGTCTTTTTCTGGTGGCCGTCGATGGACTAGCAGAGAGGGCGCTCAATTCAAATAACTACGGCATCGTCTAGGGTGAACTGTAAACATTTCAATAACTGACCGCTGAAGGAACATTTCCCAGTTGTGGTATAGTGGTGGAATTGTACTTGGTTATGGAAATCCATGGTGAACACCTTGCCTTGTACATGGTGATACACGACTGAGTGGTCATGAACATCACTTAGTTTAAGCCATTGGTTGAGTTAGTTGGCCGGTGATGGGATAACTAGCTCTGCCGAATTCTGTCGCTCTGCTCTTCTGCGTGAATGTTGAAGTACAGAAATGATTAATGATTCAATTGGGAGTCTTTCTGCTGTCTGTCAATGGAATGGCAGAGAAGACGTCCAATTCAAATAACGTGACTTAATGCTTGTAATATAATTTGTGTATTTGTTCTCAGCAACTGCACCAGACTGGGCCGCCATCCGAGGACGGATGCGTGCGCAGGACGGCCGTGTTGTCGCTACACATTTTAACGAATATTAGAGTTTGACATTTAATTGTTTAGAGATAGATATTTAATTATTTTAATGTCAGTGGAATTGATGATTTTAGTATTAGTCGATTTATTTGCTTAAAAGACTTGTGTCAGAGTTAAAGTTGGCTATTTTTTAGGCTGTCAATACTGGTGGGCCAACACTTAGACTGAATCGTTCACTTTTTTGGCGGGTACAGCTTGAGCAACATCTCTTCGGCTATCATTGACAGTTGTTATTATTTTTCGGAGGTTATAATAACGTTAAACGTGTTTACTCAATTGTATGTAAAATATTTGATAAAATATTATATTGGCAGTTATTTAGTGTTCCTTTGCCTAGTTCTTACATGTCGGGTAAGTGTTATTGAGTTTTAATAGGCGAGGCGGTCTAGTGGTTAGTGACCCTGACTGCTAAGCTAGAGATCGTGGGTTCGATTCCCACTCAGGAGAAACTTTGTGTTTGCTCTGTGTCATTTATTTCTGATAATAATGTATATAATTTATAATATACTAGCCTTTAAACCGCGGCTTCGCTCGCGTTAAAAAGAGACAAAAGTAGTCTATGTCACTTTTCACCCCTTTAACTATCTCCAATTTGCCATTAAAATTGTTTGGGATTGAATGGCCGTGTGTGAGTTGCAGTAATACCTATATATATTTATTTACATTAAAATTACAGTAGCAGCCATGCACTTATAATTTAAAACCGCGGAGTACAGCTTTATATACTCCACACAAACAATCAGGTAATCATCCAAATAATAACCCACTTTTATATAAACCCCAAACAGGAACCAAAACAATGATGATCAACCACAATACCCCACCAAAACCAATTTGCCGAACGCCAAACAATATGAGGGAACAAAAACGGTTGGCATCATAAATCATTGGCTGGCGCTTGGCCATATAAATCACTGACGTCATCGGCCGATATCGCAGCATCTCGAAACAATTACGAGATGTACAGATTCGTGTCACGCCCGCGACGGTCTGATCGATGCGAATATAGTGTGTGAGCATGATAAGAATACGGAATTAGGTTCGACGATAACAGCGGTGGATTTGCTAACTATGTGTGTTGTTTTTCGAAGCATGGTTGGTCGTGTCGCCCAGTTTCTGGGTTGCGGAGGTCTGATAGGCAGTCGCTTCACGTAAAACACTGGTAGCTGAATTCGGTTAGGCTGGAAGCCGACCTCAACATAGTTGGGAAGGCTAGGGAGATGTGTGGTATAGGATCGGTGCATATCGGAAAATGCATTGAGCGTATTATTAAGACATAAATACCCTATTTCTTATCAGCATAGTTCCAGTAGGCTCAAGTAGCACAGAACTGGTGCCCTGAAACGGGGTCGCAGGAGACCACGAAGGAGATGGCGGGACGAACTGTACGAATTGATGCCCAATTGGACTAAATAAGCGAAGAATCGCGAACGATGAAAGGTCTGGAGCTGGAACTGTTTTTTGTGCCTATTCTGTCCCACTCCTGGGCAAAGGCCCAGGAGTGGGCCAGAATAGCCACGTGCCACGTGCCGCGTCTGTCAGTCTGTCTGTTTGTGATAAACTCATCATCTGCTGTACGGATGTTTATCCTATTTTAACTAATAGACAGTTCACAAAAAGGGTTTAGGTGTAACACATGCCTATTGTAGCAAAGAAAGCTAAAAATTTCAGTCTCGTTGCCATCATTATCATTACATAGTATAAATCAAAGTCGCTTTCCTCCGTCTGTACCTATGTATCTTTAAAATCACTTAACGGATTTTGATGCGGTTTTTATTAACATGATTCAAATGAAAGGTTTATAATTAAGTATGTTTAATACATACAAAATATAGTAGAAAAAACCCGGATTCTCAAAGATTTGTAACCCGAGCGAAGCTGGGACAAGTCATTAGTTGACAAATAAATTACATACCCAAAAAATCTGTTGCTAACCCCATATTCACGTAACTTAGCAACTAGTCTCAGTTCGATGCCAGCCGCTTGTGATTAATAACCCAAGTTATCCCAACTTGGGGCCAAGATGGCGGCGAGTTGGCCCCAACTCACTGCCCGGAACTTCATTGTGAAGTTTGTCACCAACATGCCAAGTTTGTGGGCTGGTATTTGGGAATACGTCATCGCGGCTTGTGTTATATCGATTGGAGTTGAGGTTGGTTTTGGTTATTGGGTTTTTGTTACATACTAGCTCTAGCCCACAGTTTTCCTTGTTTAACTATCTCTAGGTTTCGTCGCCGCGGCAAGTATGAGAAAAACCTAAGAAATCTGTGGTCTGTCGCAATAACAAAATTAATTAAAATTAGTTGAACAAAATGTAAAAAAAAAGCACCGTACAAAGTCAGACTTAAGGCTTTAAGCAATCCTAACGGGGTTGCGGAATAGTTATAATAGTAACCGTGACCCCGGAACGTAAGAGCAACCAAAGGAACATGAATGGGTTTTAGTCAATAAAAGTCTGACACGCCCTCTTGCCCCGCCCAAGACGTCAGAAGTCATTTGATGATTCCCCACTCTCCATAAAAAAAAGCCTATCATTCTACCTTAGGATGATACAGAGACAAAAAATACGAGGCCGGGGATGCACGTTGTTCGAAAGAGATACCGCAGCCCCTTACACAAGGGGCTAAGAAAGAACAAGCAAGAATATATTGTTACATATAATATTTTTGCACCTGCCATGTTTTGTCTCTGCATCACCCTAAGGTAGACTGTTAGATAATTCCCGGGGGCATTAGGTCCGCCGTTGTGCATTGTTTTTTTTACATGTGCATAAAGTTTTAAAACAATAAATATAGAAAATTCCTTTCCTTTTACCTTGAATCTGAACCGACTAGAATAGGTTCAAAAATTGGTTGAGCGATTATGGTGGAAAAACGTTACAAACAAACAACATTTAAGACGCCCGTCTTGACAGCCCAAACATAATTATAGGCATACAACCCTGCTAAGCCGTGCGCGTAACACCTATGTTGTTTCGTTCCGACAAAAAATATAAATTATCCGTGCAAAAAGTGATCAGTGACCTTAATCTTATTAAAACCCGAAAGTATCACAGATGTTATTGGTGTTATAGTAAAAATCGTGTGTTCTTTACTGTAAACAACAACACAAAGACTTAAAACAATTGGCAAGTAATATTAAAATACCGACATAAAGTGTTGATGTCCAGCCGTCTTGTCGATACGCGTAAGTGACGCGGATATCACGGCGCTTACGACGTTCTTCTCGCCGACTCGCATACGTTGACTCGTTGAGGGGCCATTATTAGTGTACGATTTATTAACGTGCAAAAGGTTAATATATCACCTTTCTCTGTGTGGCATCATAGTCAAGAAATCAATATGAATTGCGATTGTTGCGCAGTTACTATAACCGAAGGGAGTTCTGTTATTACTTGCTCTTCGTGCCAAAGACCTTATCATTCTGCATGCCTTACAAATTTGCTGGGTCCTGATTTCCAACTGAGTGAACTTCATAATTGGCTATGTCCAGCGTGTCAACCTAGGATGAGAAACGCAGACAATACCCCAGTGCGTAGCAGTCAGGGTGGTGATTCAAACATTACGCTAAGGAAAAAAGGAGCATCCACAAATACAGCCAACGATGTTACGCCCAAGGAAGCAGCTGTTACGTCAGCCGAAGTTAATCGTATCATGAAGAAACAAATTGATGATCTCATGCGACACCTCAATGAAACTTTAGCGAATTACGTAAACAAAGAACTAAAGGCAATAACGGACAAAATAGAGGGACTCAAAACGTCGGTGGGGTTTATAAATGAGAAGTTTGAGGAAATGAGGTCGGAATTTTTATTGAACACCAAGGCGGTGTCAGATATTAAAAAAGAAAATGAACAACTTAAATCCACAGTTAAAGATCTGAGCTCGAGATTAAACCAAATGGAGCAGCAGGCCCCTTCCTCAAACTTAGAAATTCAATGTTTGCCTGAACACAATAACGAAAATTTAGTATCCACTGTTATGAACATTAATAGAGTAATATCTGGCGACTTAACAGAGAACAACATACATCATGTTACAAGAATAGCAAAACAATCACCATCTAGCAAACGCCCGAAATCCATTGTTGTTCAATTCAGCAGTCCACGAGTCAGGGACAATTTTTTAGCTGCTTCTATTAAGTTCAATAAGAATAAAGCCTCAGAAGATAAACTCAACACCGCTCTGCTCGGTATTGGTGGCAAGAAAGAAAACGTCTTTATTGTGGAACATTTGTCATCAGCAAACAAAGCCCTGCACGCAGCAACCAGAATTAAAGCCAAAAGTTTAGGTTATAAGTATGTGTGGGTTCGTGGAGGAAGAATATTTGTGAGAAAAATGGATGGCGCAGACTACAAATATATTAAGGACACCGAAACTTTGGACAAGTTAGAATAGGCCAAACTGAAGTCTCTATAAGGTATTCGTTACTTACAACTAATAAATTCGATAGATTAAATATATACTACCAGAATGTCAGAGGTATTAGATCAAAACTTTGCGAAATTTATCAGAAAGTAGCCTGCTGTTCGTACGATATTATTATGTTCACTGAAACGTGGTTACTGGGTGGTGTCTTTGACTCAGAGATCATGGATGGACGCTACACCATCTACAGGCGAGACCGGAGCATTAATATTTTTAATAACAAAACCGATGGGGGTGGCGTTCTTATAGCTATTTCAAAAAAATATAAATCGTGCAGGTTAGATCGTTTTGAAAGTTCCTGTGATGATCTCTGGGTCAAGTTATCACTTGCAGTAGGTGGAAAAACAAGGGACATCTATCTTTGCACTGTATACCTACCTTCACCTTTACAACCTAGTCTATTGGAGCATTTTGTCAACAATACAAACAATGTGTTGGAGTATGTTAGCGATTGTGTAATATTAGGTGACTTCAACATGAAATCTATTAACTGGCTAGGATCTGACGATAATATAATAAGGGTACCTCAGAGGACCTGTTCTGGTATGGAACAGACTCTCTGGGATTTCATCTTGCTTAACAACTTGTCCCAGTGTAATAACCTGTGCAACCATAATAATAGAATTCTGGATTTAGTGTTAACGAATTTGGAAAATGTTACTATTTGTTTACCATTGGATATTCTTTCTAAGGTTGATGCACACCACCCCCCTATACTATGCGAGGTTTCATTTTCCAATGCTATAAAACCGCAGAAATGTATTTCCAAAACCAAATTAAACTACATAAAAGCGGATTATGAAGCAATTAAGGCAGCTTTAACGCAGATTAATTGGACTGAAGAACTGAATTCTCTTATGACTATCGACCAGATGCTAGCCAAATTTTATAGCATACTGAAAGAGTTAATACAAAAACATGTACCTATAGTTGTAATTAGAGATAAGAAACACCCATACTGGTTTTCAAGGGAACTCATTAAACGATTAAATGAAAAAAACCGCTTGCGACTTAGAATTAAAAAATACAAAAATCCCTTGGATATTGTTGCCTTTGAGTCAATAAGAAAAAGATGCAACCTTATGGCTACTTCTTGCTACAGAGCATACATTGCCGATATTGAGGACAAAATTACATCAAATCCAAAGTATTTCTGGAGTTATTTAAAGATGAAAAGAGGTGGAGCTAGTAATTACCCTTGCAGTATGACAGACGGTGAAAACAGTTCAGACAATATAAATGTAATCTGTAACTATTTCGCTAGTCATTTTTCTAAAGTGTATCGTTCAGGTCAAAGTGAGGTGCATTTGAATTATAGCGACTGCTTAAGTAATAATAATTTAAGTGAAATTACAATATCCCAGGATCAGATCCTTAAAGAACTAAAAAGGCTAGATGTTAATAAGGGCAGTGGCCCTGATAACGTCCCATCCCTATTTGTTTGTAGGTTATCAAACTGTCTCACGTTGCCATTGAGTATTATTTTCAATAGGTCATTACTTCAGGGTATTTTTCCAAGCACATGGAAGGAAACTAGAATCGTGCCCATTTTCAAAAGCGGTGACCGTTCTAATGTTATTAACTATAGGCCTGTAGCTATTCTCTCTGTACTGGCTAAAGTTCTTGAAGCGCTTATATGTCCTGTACTGTACAGACATATGTCACAACTTGTAATAGATAACCAATATGGGTTTATAAGAGGTAAGTCAACTGCTTCAAATTTGGTGACATACGCAGAGGGTATTATCGACGCGGTGGATGCGCGTATTCAGGTTGATGCAGTCTACACCGACTTCAGCAAGGCATTCGACACAGTCGATCACAGCTTACTTGTCGCTAAGCTGAAGATGTATGGTGTGTCAGATCCCTTGCTGAGTTGGTTTAAGTCTTATCTTTCGGAGCGGACGCTCAGAGTTGTGGTCGATGGCTGCAACTCAGATGCATACATAGCCACTTCCGGAATACCACAGGGATCTCATTTAGGACCGCCCTTATTCATTCTTTTCATCAATGACATACACAGGTGCTTTCTGAATTCCAAAATATACCTATTCGCTGACGATCTTAAAGCATTCAAAGAGATTAGAACGCCTGCTGATTCGTTTCAGTTCCAGTGTGATTTGGATAGACTGAATGAGTGGTGTGAGCATAATAAAATGTCATTAAATATCGGAAAATGTAAGCATATCAAATTCACCAAAAAAATAAACGTCATACCTACATTATACAACATTAACGGTCAACAGCTGGAAGAAGTAGAATCTATACGTGACCTGGGCGTACAATTCGATAAAAAATTAAGTTTTATAGAACATATTGACTCAGTTGTTTTAAAAGCAACAAAAATACTTGGTTTCGTTATGAGGGAGTGCAAAACATTTAAAAATGTCAAAACAAAAAAACTCATGTACAATTCCCTGGTCAGAAGCCAACTTGAATACTGCAGTGTTGTCTGGTCCCCTAAATACAAGGTACACATCAACCGTATCGAACGACTGCAGAAAAGGTTCCTATGGCATCTCACCCATTACTGTAACATGAAGACAAGGCTCAAATCTTACCAAGATAGATTAACACACTTCAGAATGGTCTCATTAGAAAAACGGAGAGATATGTTTGATTTAGTTTTTCTTCAAAAACTTGTAACAGGCTCTTTGAACTGCCCCGAGTTGCTCCGTAAGGTATCCTTCCATGTGCCACGAAATCTACCAAGAAGATCTAATATAAAACTGTTCAGCACGCCAAAATGTCACACCAACTTAAGACAGCATTGCTCACTGTCCAGAATGTATATTGTATACGAGAAACACCAAGAAAATATAGACTTGTTTAATATAAATGTGCCTAAATTGAAAAAATATTTTCTCTTAGATCGCTCTCACGTAGATCGTAATTAGTAAGTAAAAAAGTTGTAGTCAATCCAAATATTAATAAGTAAATTTTGAATTATATACTTAATTACCCTAGTTTAAATTTTTCTTTTTTTTTGTCTGTTTTTTTATTATATATTATCGCGGTTTATGCGTAAATTATAGTGCATGTGGTGCTCTTCTATAAGTGATGAGGCACTTAGACTTAAGCTTGAATGTACAATCACAGATGTAACAGTGTACTCATTGTTGAAGAGCCAAATAAAATAAATAAATAATATACATACAAACTAGCCTATTTACTACTCCACTTCAGAGCATTTGTCTCTACTCATACAGTGAAAGCACGTCATTGATTAAACTAAATCTAGTTTTCGTCACGATGTTTTATTTTTATACGTTAATGTGGTACAGATAAAAATAATAAAGTCACCCAAATAAATCCTTTGTTCCACACATTATGACTGAAACATTAAAATCTGCAGTCTACGCCAGGCTCGCGTTAAATATTCACTCAGAAAAGTTATTGTGTAAAATATTATAATGCAATAAATAAAAAACTACGTCTCCATTGAGAAAGCACCGCTTACTACACAAAGAGCTCGTACCTTTTCGCTTTAAAATGTGAAAGGGTGCAGAGTAGGCGACGAGGACAGAAAATTTAGAATTATATTTGACTCCTACTTGACTTTGGTGAGTTTGGTGGTGTGTATTGGTCAATCATTTTTGTAACAATGAAATAATTTGTTTTTAAAAATCTGTAAGTACCTTACTTAAAGCTGATTTCTTAATATCCCTTCGTAAATTTAATCTTTGATTTTGGACACTTTAAAACACATTTTAAAAAAATGTAGGCAAGATCATTAAAATTAATGTACTTTTTTTTAATAATAGTAAAAAACCATGTATTATGTTTATCTGTAATTAATAATTATATTTAAGACTAGCTAGCCATTTTCTGTAACTCGGCCGGCCCATTTTTTCTCATAAAAAGTTTCTTACGCTGTGAGGGGTTGAATTTCCAGAAAAAAATTAAAGGATATTTTTGTACTCGTGGAAAGAGATCTACAGTATTACAATACAGCCTGTGCATCTTTCTTCTTCTCATACTTTCTTCACAAAAATCCCCATTGTTCCCGATGTCTCTGTTCTCCCACATTACTCTGTGAATATTAATGTGGCTGACTCTCGCGTCGGTTGGAGGCTTCCTCGGATCAGATTTTGCTTTCACACTAAAGATTTCACGGAAAGGCGTCGTCATTCAAATTAGAGCTAAATTAACTGAACATTAGGTTGGTTTTTATTTAATGGTAAATAGTACTATGGTAGTTGGAACGTTTTAATCATCGTTTCAAAGGATGAAATGTGGAATTTCTTAAGTAATTATTTTAATTAGGTGGTCCTAAGTAAAATGTCTTTGGTTTATGTACAGATGCCGGAAAGAAAGAACTAGTTGATTACCTTTTAATAAATATGTATTTTTAGTGTTCCACACGTAATATTTAGCCTTAACGGATTATTAGGAATGGTTATCAGTTAAAAGAAATCTTAATTTGTTCCGTCCGGTCTGATCCTCTGGTCAGTAAACAAAACCCTAACATAACGTGGGTGAAACCGCGGGGCACAGCTAGTATAATTTATAAATCCATACTAATATTATAAATGGGAAAGTGTGTCTGTCTGTCTGTCTGTCTGTTTGTCTTTCTTTCACGGCAAAACGGAGCGACGGATTGACGTGATTTTTTAAGTGGAGATAGTTGAAGGGATGGAGAGTAACATAGGCTACTTTTTGTCTCTTTCTAACGTGAGCGAAGCCGCGGGCAGAAGCTAGTAAATACATAGATAAATAACACCCCCCCTACCTCCCCCTACCCCTACCTCTATCCTACCAAGTTCCTCTTAGGATTTCTGGGATACTATATGTTAGAGACCAGAAGGGCATGTAGGTAACCAAGTAGGCGTTATGTTCAAGGTGCTAAAAGGTTTGACGGATACTACAGACAACATCGCCTGCTGAGCGTGCCGTCCTGTCAAACTGTGGCCCGTGCTGCGTCCCCCGTACCGCGCGTGTTGACGGCAATGAATAAGATCGTGGAGGCCAACCCTGACTGCGACCTTTTTTATGATAATTTCGCCAATTTAATGGTTATGTGTTTGCATTATTTTGAGTGTAATAACATTTAATTGTTGTTTTACTTTGATTTATATTAGTATTTGTTTTGTTGTGTGTATGTTGATTTATGTAACTGGTCTTCGGCCGTGTAAATCAAATAAATAAAGTCAAAGTCAAAGTCAAATCATTTATTTTCATTAGACCAAAAAAAGGCACTTTGAAACGTCATACTTATAAAACAAAAGTGAATCTACCGCCCATTCGGAAATGTTGTTACGTATGGAGAAGAATGGGCAAGAAACTCCAAAGAATGGGCAAGAAAATAAATAAATAAAATAAAATAAACACTCAGACACAGAGCAACTAACTTTGTTCTGGGTGGGATAAACAAAAAAATCCGATTTGGTTATTGAAGAAGCAATACATAAAATAAATGTTTACAAAAGCTATTCAAAAGCCTTTTTAAAGCCTTTCAACTACCGAAAGCCAACCGACAGCCGGCTGTCGGTCTGCTATTGTCTTTCTATTGTGTCTCAAATCACGTGCGTTCGAAGGTTTAAGTTAGAAAATATCTTTATGTCAAAATTACAAGTTTAATGCAAATTATAACGTCAATCAATAAAAAGACTAACGTCAAAATTACAAGTACAAAATACACACCTATCGACGACCAAGCGACAACCGGCTGTCGCTCTGCTATTGTCTTTCTATTGTGTCTCAAACAACGCAAAACCTACACCAAAATCGCAATTCCGAAAACAAAAATAAACGGCACAAATAATTTCGAATACACAGCAAAAATGTCCCTTATAATACAAATTACTGTTCCTATATCACGTACACTCAGATCACTCTCAATAAATGTTGTCAACCTAAAAATAAGAATGAACATTGAAGCAAGAATTCCCTCCATAGGATTTTAATAAAAGGCAAGAGGCATGAATGAATTTTGGAAGAGGGACATGAAAATCTGTAGAGCGGGCATTGTTGTATAAAATATTCAAAGGAAAGCGGGAGAATCAGGGGCATGATTGTAGCTTAACTCAAGTACTTATTGAGGTACTTTCGGGGATGAGTATTGTGATTCTCATTTTTGTATATTTCTTTTTGTGGAGTGGTTGTAAAAGTTAAAAACATGGCATGCGTTTTCTTGAATTCTTTTTCTCTATCACTACACAGTTTAAAACAGTCGCTTACTGCTGTCTGCCTGTCTATATGTATGCTTAGGTCTTTAAAACTATGCAACGGATTTGATGCGTTTTTTAAATAGACCGAGTGTTTCATGAGGAACGCTTATAATGTCATTGTGATACGTACATTAAGTAGAAGAGAAAAATAGGAATTTTCAAAGATTGGTGAAACACCCAATTCAATTCAATTCAATATATTTTATTGCATTCCATATGTTTACAATTAGGTGTTATGTAACAGAAAGGGAAAGTACAATATGGACCCGTGGAAAGCTAGTATGATTGCCACAGAACATAAAAAAAAAACAATCACTAGCAGGACCGAATGGAGATTAGCCAAGTATGTAGGTGATACATAATACGGTATTTTACACCACCATCTACTTACGTGCTTTTTATGAGCTGTCAAAACGCATTTCCCTCATATATTTTGTATAGCAATGACCCCTTATGACGTCACTAATTTAACAACTCACTTGACTATTTTATTGATTTCAATGCACATAAAAATCGAATTTTAAAGTACCTAAATCGAAAATTAACCGCCGTAAAATTAAGAGAGGTTTTATAGAAATCGTGTCTTACATTTATTGGTTAATAATGTAAAATACCCAATTATGTATTCCACAATGTTTTTTTTAAAACAATGTAGTAATGGCGCCGGATCTCTTGAATTCTTGGCTAATCTCCTAGCTAACCATAGCAGGGCAGTCAAACCGTCTCACACCGACCCCAAATGCAATTTTCCCATAACAATAGTGTTGTAATATAAACAGTCGATAATTCCACCGTGAGGTGCGCGCGTTAAATCCGGTTCGTTCCGGTGAATATTTTATAGAGCTGTGACGTGCTATGCTGTGCGCCTGCTGTAAATTATGAGCATAGTGATGTGCTTTACCGGTTTTTATCGATAATTTCGTTTATGGGAATTTATATGAGTGTGATTAAAGTTCTGTAGTTTCACGACTTGTTCATTTAGTTTTTTATTCTTTATGCACAAATGTACAGTGGCGGACTTAATGCCTGAGACATTTTCTCCCAGACAAATAACGGTGGTGTAGAAATAATACAGCAGGTGCATTTAACGTTACATATGTTATGTTGAATGCACCTTCCGTTTTACTTTTTCAACGTTATTTTTTTCTACAGATACTACAATATACATAAATTATAGTCAAACATATAATAAATATATAAGTATAATAAACAATGATATAAGTACATTATAAAAGAAGAATTATAAGAAAACTCTGCTGAATTGAGCTGTAAATGCGTCTTAAGTTTTCGCATACATAATTGTTTTCAAACAATTCTTTAAAATCAGTTAATTGAACTCAGTAATTGCGGGTAAAATTGCAGGGTACAGCTAGTTGCCAATAACATCTACCAAAATAGAAAATTATCTATTATCAAAGTATTACAAACACCTTATTTTGCCACCTATATGGTCCTTGCCTGTCAAAAGGTTACCGATCTGTCTTGGACCATTCCAAACGTTCAACTATATATAGTACAACTATATATATAACCAGTAATAAGTCCAGTCTTCGCACCTCCACAGTAAAAATAGTTCAAGAAAATACCTACTTCTTTTCCTAGAATTAATAGATTTACCTGATATATTCGTTTCGATTCCCAGAAATATACGGTTCCCGTGACTCTAAGTTAAATGTATGGACTGCACTATTTTGAATCAATCCCTGTAGTGTATTTTTCTTTTTAAATTATACTCACTGTTGCCGGCGACTTGGCTCGGAAAAGGACGGATTTTAATACAAACTTTACTTAGGTTTTTCTATTCGGGGTTGAATTTTTTAAAATCTTTTCTTAGTTTTCACTTACAGTGTAAAAGGAACCTGCATTCACTGTAACACATATATTTTTAAAAGAGTACGTATGGAGTTTCTTGCCCGTTCTTCTCCATATAAAACTACCTTTTGGAATGAGCGACTAGAATCAAAATATTTTTTTTAATGTAATTGACGTTCCAGAGTGCCTCCATGGTCTAATGGAAATAAACGTTTTGAAGTGTTTATGACGAACACATGTGGTAGAATTTTCAATCACTTTTTTTAAGCTTTTGAGGTTTAAATTGGTGTGATTTTTGGTGTAATTTAACTGTCTGTGAACGTCTATTTTATTGTGTGTGTTTTTTGTGTGTAGTGCTGCATTGGTAAGCGTATTTATTAACTTTGTTTTCGCAAGGCCCATGCCGGGCGACCATGGAGGCTGACGAACATCCTCCTGGCCGTCCGCCAGATCCAAACCCCGTACCAAACTTAACTGATTCCCAAGATGTCTTTACATATACCCCTATTCTGACCACTACTCTTTCAAATTTTGAACAGTTGGAAGCACAATCCAGAAAGCGTGGTTTAAATGACGACGATGTTGGTGTTACACCCACGCCTAAACAGGCTAAACCTGCTGAACCCGCCCGACACAGCCGTTCACGATATTCGGCCTTGGATATTGCTCCCTTTCTCGTGCATGTTTCTGTTACTGAGTCTGATCCTGCATCCGGCACTACGTTTCATCCACTTAAATTCGGTCAGCTTATGGTCCAAATGAATATTAGGAATGTTTTACCTGATGGAGTTAAAAAGGTAGGTAGAAATAGGATGTCCATAGAGTTCAAGACACCTGAGGATGCAAATGCATTCCTAGGTAACAAACAAATATTTGACAAAGGTTTTACATGCAACATTCCTACATACAACATAACTCGAATGGGTGTAGTCAAGGGGGTCCCAAGCGACTGGTCTGAAGATGAAATTTTGGAAAATTTGAAGGTCCCTAACGGTGGTTCCATCATTAAGGTCAGGCGTATTAACCGCAAGTCAGTTCAAGACGGCACTGTTGAATGGAAGCCTACTTCCTCTGTGGTTCTCACTTTCGATGGTCAGGTCCGCCCAGAGCGTGTGTATTGTTTCTATAATTCTCTTCTGGTTGAAACTTATCAATTCCCAACCATTCAATGCTTTGGATGCTGCAAATTTGGCCACACCAAAACCATGTGCCGTTCCAAGCCTAAGTGTTACCGCTGTGGTGGTGAGCACTTTGGGGAGGGATGCACAGAAGAAGATGTATGTTGTTTTTATTGCTCAGGTCCACACTGCGCCAACAGCAGGCAATGCCCAGAGTATATGAGGCAAAAGAATATCAAAACTGCAATGGCAGAAAAGAATATTTCTTATGCAGAGGCATCCAAATTGTTTCCCTCTTCCACTATCTATAGGTCCTATGCAGACATTGCATCTGCTGCCCCTTCAACTTTTCTTTCTCCCTCTACTCCCTCAAGATCCCGCTCAGCTCCCATTCCCACTACAACCTCATACAGAAAAACTGTGTTTACCAACCCCAAACCTCGCGCCACTCCCTCGCCTGGGTACGATCATCATGCCCATCGCGAACTAGTTCGCAATTACTCCTTTTCTCCCGCCAATAATGGCTGTGCACTGTCAAACAATAATAACCGCAATTCAACTGAGGATTACTCCTCAGATGATGTTGAATCTGAACTTACCCTACTCCTTTCCCTCCTTTCTAAATTTAACATACCTGAACACGTTGCCAGTAAAGTACTAAACTTAATCCCCACTATCCACAATGGCCCTAAAGCTCCTTCAATGGAATGCCAGAAGCGCACTCTCCAAAAAAAGTGAATTTTCACATTTAATTAATTTGCATAAACCAGCAATATTTGCTGTTTGTGAGACTTGGCTTTTGCCTGGTCTCCATTTTAATTTCCCTGGTTATAGTACCTACCGGGATGATCGTGCAGATGGTTATGCCGGTAGTGCTATACTTGTAAATAATGTGTTTTGTCCACTCCTTCTCTCCTTACCCCCTCATGGTGATGAAATTAATGCCATAGGCATTAATATCCTAGGTATTAATTTTATTTCTATTTATATTCCTGCCCCAGACCCTTCATGTATCCAGTTTTTAAAAAATTTGTGTACTTTATTCAATCCTATTATCTTACTGGGTGATTTTAACTGCCACCACGCTCTGTGGGGATCTGACCATTATGATAGTTTTGGTTGTGATCTGTCTGATCTGATAGATGAAGTTGGCTTATGTATTCTTAATGATGGCTCTGTCACAAGACTACCCCGGCCTGGTCAGAATAAAAGCTGCGTTGACCTTACTCTTTGTTTATCGTCATTAGCAGGCTCACTCGATTGGAAACGCCTTAATTTAACCTATGGTAGTGACCATTATCCAATTTGTACTACCTTTTTTAATAGAACATTGCCTCATAAAGACAAAACACCTTTGTTAAAATACCGGATCTCTGACGCTAAATGGGATGACTACCGTGTAAAGTTAGAGGATAGCGTTCATGTTCTCCCCGTAATTTCCTCGGAAAACGTGCATTCGTGTCTGTCTATTTTTTCGGCTGCTATCTCAGAGGCGGCTGACGAATCAATCCCTTTGAAAAATTCAGCCTCAGGGAAAATATCTTCTCCTCCATGGTGGGATAAGGATTGTTCAAATAGTATAAAAGCCCGAAACGCAGCCGAAAAAAGGTTTATTGACAACATGTCCATAGAGACCTACCTAGAGTACAAACATACTCTGGCTAAGTCCAAACGTTGTTTAAAAAAAAAGAAGTATGACGGTTGGAAAAAATTTTGCTTCTCCCTATCCCCCTCTACTCCTTCCTCCCTTGTTTGGCAGAGATTCAAAAGGTTTAAACGTGGCTGTTCTCCTTCTAACTCTCCAAGTATCTCCCTTGATATTGCAGAAAGTTTCTTTAATAAATTAGCTCCCCCTTTCGTTCCTTCTATTGATGAATCTCCCACTTCCCCCAATATAGTTCATGACCTTAGTGATCCATTAGATAGTCCTTTTAGTTTGTCTGAATTAGAGCAAGTTCTTAACCATGTTTGTGACTCTGCCCCTGGGATAGATGGTTTCCCATATTCCTTCTTTAAAATGTCCGGTCCCTATTTTCGAAAATATTTCCTAAACCTAATTAATTACTTTTATAATTCTTCTACCATTCCTGAGTGTTGGAAATCTCAACTCGTAATCCCGTTGTTAAAACCAGGGAAATCTCCTGATAGTGTAGAAAGTTATCGCCCTATTGCCCTGTCCCCAACCATTAGCAAAATTTTAGAACACCTAGTAAAAAATAGATTGGAGTGGTACGTAGAGAACAAGGGGCTGTTAAGTAAATCTCAATTCGGATTCCGGAAGGGTTTTAGTGCCATGGACAGTATCGCCATGTTTATGACTGATGCGCGAATTGCATTCAGTTCCAACGAGTCTGTGATTGCTGTCTTTTTAGACATTTCGTCTGCGTATGACAATGTGCTTCTCGCCGTACTCAGGAGTAAACTACGTCAGCTGAGTATTCCGACGAAGATAGTTAATTGCATAAGCAATCTACTGACTGGACGCACAGTTAATCTTCACATCCCTGGTGAGAAATTTGTTCCCCGTA
This sequence comes from Athetis lepigone, assembly GCA_033675125.1. Taxonomy (NCBI): domain Eukaryota; kingdom Metazoa; phylum Arthropoda; class Insecta; order Lepidoptera; family Noctuidae; genus Athetis; species Athetis lepigone. The sequence continues at coordinate 1,300,158 of CM066222.1, read as the reverse complement.
CAATCTGGCGCGGTCTCCCCCAAGGGTCCGTTTTAAGCCCCCTATTATATGCCATTTACACTTCTGACTTACACAGTTCCCTCAATCTTGACTGCCAAATACTGGAATATGCAGATGATTTGTGTTTGTACATGTCCCATAGTTCTGTCCAAGAAGCTGTACCATCTATGCAAGTGTCTCTAGATTCCTTGATCAATTGGCTTACGGCTCATGGCCTTACTTTGTCCGCTTCCAAGAGCTCCGTTGTCGTTTTCACGCGTAGGAGAACAGTCCCTGATGTTCACCTGGAAATTGAAGGATCTCCCATTAAGGTTGAAGATAAAGCGAAATTTCTGGGTGTCATCCTGGACTCCAAACTGACGGGTGTCTCCCATCTTAATTACATTGCAAATAAGTGTGAGAGAAACATTAATATGTTGCGAGCCCTCGCTGGTGTATGGTGGGGAGCCCACCCCTTCTCTCTCAAACTTATTTACAATGCCACAGTTAGGAGTTTGTTGGATTATGGTACATTTTTATTAGAGCCATGTAGTAAAGTCGCGTTAAGGAAACTTGAAACTATCCAGTCCAAATCTTTGCGCATTGTACTAGGATGTATGAGGTCCACTCCAATTAACGCATTGCAGGTCGAGAGTGGAGACCCTCCCCTTCTTCTTCGCAGGCAGTATTTGGCAGACAGATTTTTATACAAAGCATGTCTTCTCCGTAACCATCAACTATTGTCTAAGCTTCACTGCCTAAATGACCTATGGAGTCGAGGTGAATACTGGAGACTGAAAGATCCCCCATTAATTTTAAATACTTTAAAAAAAATTAACTTACTTGAAGTAGTTGCTCCAGTACAAAAGTGCAATAAACTCCCGGTATATGAGCACCCATATAATGTAATAATGTTTTGTCCAAATTACGTCCCCCATATTAATTTAAATCACTCCTCACATCAAGCAAATACCCAATTTTCTGCGATTGTGGATGAAAAGTGGCCTGACTACTTCAGGTTCTTCACTGATGCGTCAAAACTGTCCCCACAGGGTAAAACTGGCATTGCTGTTTATAACCCTAACTCACAGATATTTCTCCAGTTTCAATGTCCACCAGAAGCATCAGTGTTTACTGGAGAATGTATTGGGATCCTTGAGGCGAGCTTGTTTATAGAGTCCCATAGTAACATCAAAAAGGCAGTAATTTTTTCAGACTCAAAAAGTGCATTAGAATCTATTATAAAAAGCCCATTTTCAGATAAATTACGCAGTCCTCTGATTTTGGAAATTAAAAAATGTTTGTACAAATGCCACATGAATAATATTGAGGTAGTATTGGTTTGGATCCCAGCTCATGTCGGTATTACAGGTAATGAGTGTGCAGATGCCTCAGCCAAGGCTGCTGTTGACAGCAGCACTGCCGACCTAAAGCATTACTCTGTCCAAGTTTATGACCTTCTCCATTCTTCTAAAACCGATTTATTTAACTCCTGGCAGGTAGCATGGTCTGAATCCAGTAAAACCAAGGGTGGTCTGTATGCCTCCATTCAGCCTGAAGTGCCAGTTAAACCCTGGTTTTATAAATATAAGAAGGTCCCAAAAACAGTGACTTCAGTGCTGTGTAGAATTCGGATCGGACATTGTTGCACTCCTGTTTTTCTTAATAAAATTAGAGTTCGTGACAGCTCATTATGTGAGTGTGGTCTGGCAGATGGGACTATCGATCATATCTTCCTTGATTGTCAGTTGAACCACGCTTTCACTTTTGATCAGGTCATTTCAAAGCTAAACATTCAAAAACCAGTTAATGTTCGACACCTTCTTTCCTTTTTCCCAGATCCTCAAATGATATGTGCTTTTATTAAATTTATATCAGCTAACAATATAAAGTTATGATACCTACAGTATAATATATTATGTCTGTTACTATTTATGTTATATAGTTTATCCACTAACAATAATATTTGTGTTGTTTTAGATCCAATCATCACTGGTCGCCAAATCATTTTGTTAACGTGTAATAAGATTATAAGAATCACAAGATCCCATGTGTAGCCATTACATGACACTGGCAGAATAGCTGATAGTATCGGCTGATTGCCATAAGCACAAAAAAAAAAAAAAAAAAAATAAACGTTTTGACTTTGACTTTGACATTCAATTTTTCTCAGCACCAGTCGTTTCGACTGTGTGGTTTTTTTAATACGGTGACTTATAATGAGTGCCGACACTAAATTAAATAATAATAATTTAATACGTTATACTCGTGATAAAAATTGTTTTGATAATGACATTGTATTTTTTTTTATTTTTTTCATCGTTTTATTACCTTGAAAAATAACATTATTTTTAAACCCCGCTCGCGCCTAAAAGTAACTTTTAATCGCACTTTTTGAATTTGGAGCGTCTTTGCATGTTTTACGCCCTGGTGCGCCTAAAAACTCGCCAAAGAATCGAACGCAAATAATGAATGGCTGGTACGACGTCCAATACCATAGTCACGCCACGGGTAAATAAAAAAAAATTAAATAGAAATAGAACGCGCAAACTACAGCCCGAGTTCTCGTAAAAAATTTCACGGATTGTTTTGCAGCAAATTATTAATGTAGCTGCTATTATTTTCAAGATATCATAATAATAGCATTATTATCAAGATATGATAATAATAGCAGCTACAATAATAATTTTACAATAAAGTATGAAGCGCCTTTTATTTTCTCATAGGGGGTGATGAAAAGTAGAGTGTATCACTCGAGCGCAATAGTACATTATGATACAAGAGCGCTGTGTTGGTCATTACATACGAGGCGATATTTGTGCGCGAGCCGCAGGCGAGCGCAACAAGAAAGCCGAGTACGTAATGATAATAGCGCGCGAGTATCATACGACGTTTTTCAACACACTTGTAAGTAAAATAAACACATTTTCTGAAAATGACTGCGCGTTTTTCACTTCATGTAACTATCGTACGCATCCTTTGACTTTGGCGGCAACAAATTACTACTCGCGTTTTACGCCTCCGTCATTATTTCCGGCGGAGTTAAAAATACGGTTTCTTCTTTACTCGACATATTTAAATACTTATATCTTCTAATTTAATCAATTCTAGAATATCATCAATTAGATAAACAATAAAAATGTAGAATGCCGCGCAACGCGTAACTTTATTTTTCGCGCTCTGCCAATACCCGGGCATGACCACAGATAATATACTAAACTCTCAATTCAGACAAAATTCAAAACTAAATGTATTTTAGGTTAAAAAAATCGGATTTGGATAAATTTTTAATAATTTGTTTTAGTTATAGTTATTTATTATTGTTTTATTTAAATTCCTTTGTTATTTTAATATTTAAGTAAGCAGTGGGTAATAGGCTGTATGGCAACGTCAAAGAGTCGTGTTTAAAAAAAAAGTCGTTGCGTAGCAACGAAACGTTTTTAAAAAAAATGTGTTTTAAGCGACAAATTTAAGAATGCGTACTGGACATACTTTTATTTTGCAATCTTGAATAAATTTGAATTGGTCGTGTTAAGATTACCGCACGCGTGCGATAATGTAAAGTGAAACGCACGCGTGCGTAATATGCTCAATAACGGGTCTAAATGCAGGGCAATAAGACCCACTTTACGAGCAAGTGTGTTGAAAAATATATTTTTGGCTCGGGCGACGTACTTTGAATCCCTCGCTACGTTCGGGATTCTATTTAAGAATCCCTCACTTCGCTCTGGATTCAAAAAACGCCCTCGCCGTAAAAATATTACTTTGCGCCCTCGTAAAACAATCTACTATTTTATTAAAAATAGGGTATCTAGTTATGGTTTTTAGACATGATTTGTTAAAATCAGTTTGGCCGTTTCGAAGTTATTAACTCCTTTGTTAGCTGAAGACGCGATCTTATTTCAGTTTATTTTTTTTATCTAATATATTGATAATTTATTCTTGCTATTCTAATTATTATTTTCGCCATCATACTAATTTTAAACTACAATAGCACGACAGAGACAGAGAATGTCTAAACCAAAGTAGGTTCCAACTCTTTCCTCATCCCAGTTTTATTGTTCAATGCGTACGCAATTCTTGATATGTAAATAACTTCCATGATACAGCAATCGTGTCACACGACGTACACTCCTAAATAATGTTTTATTCAAACAAATCAACGTCATAAGGCGACAAACAGAGTTATAAAACAACTACGAAAGTAACATAAAGAAACAAAGAGTAGTCATTGTCGCTTTGTACTTCGTGTTACCCATAAAATATTCACGTAAAAATATCGCGAGGAATCGACGGAGAACTTTTCTGTAAGTGGAGAAGTCTTGTCTTGACTGTTTACTGGGTTTTTATTACTGGGTTTTTTAAATGATTGTTAGGTTATTATTTTCGCTGTTCATTAGCTCCTAAAATTGTACTTCAAGTCGGGCTTTTCCGTTTATATCTAAACTCAGAGTTTAGATATTTTTTATTTATTTATTTACAAGCGACCCGCCCAAGCTTCGTACAGGTGTTACAAATCTTCGGAAATCCTGGGTTGTCGTACTATAATATGCACGTATTATACACATACATGTGACTTTTTCAATTCATATTTACTTTCTAAAGTTTATCTTAGACATCACAGACATCGGTGAAGAAAAACATCTTGAGGAAACCTGGACTTGTAGTTAATATAAGTCCGAAATCGCCAACCCGCCTTGAGCAAGAAGAGGCCTTTGCCCAGTAGTGGGACAGTTATAGGCTGGTATTATTATTATTATACACATAAACCTTTCTCTTGAGTCACTCTATCGATTAAAAGAATTGCATCAAAATCCGTTGCATAGTTTGTAAAATTTAAGCATAATACATAGGGGAGCGACTTTGTTTACATACTAGGTGCTTTTGCTAGCGTGATGATCAATACTTGTGCCTTCTCTGTATGAGAAGAGGCATTTGCCCTGCAGTGGGACAGTAATAGGCTGGTACTATTATTATTGTTTTTCGAAGTCGTGTCGGATTACCATTCCATTGGATTTTTAGTATAACGGAAGATGGAGTGCTTTTTATTAGCGCATTCACTGATACACTTTAATATCTATACTTTTTCTGTGTACTTGGCTAATATTTCATTGAGAAAAATATACCGACCTAGTTTAATCATGAGTGAAGCATACAAATAGTCGGTGTGCGTACTAGGAGTGTGTGTGTGTGCGTAACTGACCTGTCACGCGGTGCGTAATGGCAGTTGATTGTTGGACTATGTGTATCTGTGTGAGTTTAAGTAATGTTCAACAGCTTTATGTGTGAGTAACAGAGATAGCAAGACTTTGTGAGCTTCACACGTTTTTATTGTAAAAAATACTTCAGTCTTTTTTAAGTCCGTAATTGCCGCAAGCATCTTTAACTCCTCAATACCAAAAATATTACCTAGGTTTTCCAATAAAAACAAAAACTTTTCCTCCCTATTTCCCCCATAACACTAACTTCGAAACTTCGCATCACAACATCACTGGCCTCTCAATATAATAATCGTAAAACGTCCCGCGCATGAATTACCAAACTGAGGGTATTTGGAAATTATGACGTCATACGCGAGTACAATGGACTCAGTGTGCGGTGTTTGCTCCCTGGGGTAAGCAGGGGAAGTGGTGCAGTTTGAGGTAGATTGTTGGAGAAAAATGTAACTAGGATGTTGTGTGTGGAGTTTCTTGTTTGTTTTTTTTTAGAGACCTATTTGTTTATTTGTATAGTGCTTTTATTAGTTTTACCTGTATTTTGTATGTTTACGTAAACATTCGACTTTTTTGGGCTTAATTTTGTCCTACTTTGAACTACCATCAGATTTAATTCAAAGTTTGCACTTTGATAAAGACCGATGACAAAGCAATAATTCCTTAAAAACCACACACACTTTTCTAGATAATTCACCTAAAAAATAAACAATTGTTAATAAAAACTAAAAAATTACGCCTTTATACAAGATCCAGCTAAAAAGTAAAAAATAAAAACCAAATTGTTGTTGAATGAAATAATGTTGTGATGTAATGTTGTATGAAATTGTTGTTGAATGTTGTTAAATAATAATAATTATAAAATACAAAGGAGTATGACCAAATCTAGCATCGCTATAAAATAAGTGGGTATAGCCACAAAAATATACTCATAAATCATAACATATTATTTTGACTTTCTTAAAATAACTTCATGAAAATCTTTCCGGGGGTTAATATTTTATATTTAATTAGTTATTTATTCGACTTTGTTGCATTCTTCCTTTAATGGCGTACTTAAGTGAAAACAGTGTTGCCGATTTCATAAACTTTCCCATAATCAGTCTTAACTGATGGTATTACATATTATATTTTAGGGGCACACGATGATGTCTAAAAATAATTCTAAAAATAATTACGACTATAACATTTTTTTGCGTTACCAACAATTTATATTTATTTAACATTTTTAAAATAATGTTATTTTACTTACAAAAAGCATTTACGTGTCTAAGTAATTACTTATGGTTAATTTTTATTAGCTGTGGGTAGCACTGCCACGGAAATTCAAATGCTAACAGTCAAAATTGACACTTTCAAGTCAAACAAAGCGACGAATGTTTTGATTGAAAATTGAGTTTATTTTGCGTTATTAGTCGACGTTTCTATGATTTTGGATCATTTCTCTCTTTGTGCAGTACCGACAATATTGTTAAAAAAATGACACGCTGTGTGGACTATTATACTACCCTTGCTCTAAAAAATCCTCTACCCCGTCGCCAACTGGGGGCAGCAACGGATGCAATGGTTACAATTCTACGATACTGGACTTCTCCGGCAACGGTTAGTATCTTATAATATTATACACGCTTTTTTGACATTAGTGTAGGGGGAAATAAGTGCATTATTGTTAATTATCAACATTTTATATGTTATTATTGATAATACCAAAGATGGTACAAGTCAATAGCACTATTTGTATTTTGTTGTACAGCTAACTGTAACAGCACAGCTGTGCACTACCGATGGTTGACTGGTAGAGAATGCCTAAGGCATTAAGTCCACCTCTGTACATAATTTTGTGCATAAAGAATAAATAAATAAATAAACAGCAGGTAAGGAAAAAAAAACTAATTGAAAATCCTATTAGAATCATTTTCGGCTTCCACGCGGAAGAATTTCCTATTAAACTAATGCTAAGATCAATCAATAATATGTTATAATATTTATTTTCAGATGTCAGAAGGACATCCTCTTCTTCTCTCAGGAATGTTATATTATTGAAGTGTAATGAGTGTTGAACGAGCTTATGGACAACAACATGCGTGCTTTGTCTGTAGATCTTCCACATTGAGAGCACACAGAGTATTCTGAATAACCGACCTACTCTTTGACAATTCAGAAATGCTTGTAAATAATCTAAGTGAAATAAATGCCTTTGACTTTTGAATATTTTTATTTCCACACATTAATATTACAAATGTTTAATTACACGCATTGCAATGATGACTAGAATAAAATTATGTCTGTTTACAATAATAAATTAGTTACGAATGGTTTTTACAAAAAGAACCCTTATAGTTTCGTCATGTCCGACCCCCTATCCGTTCGTCCATTCGTCCGTCCTCGTCTTACCTATTAACTGTTAACCTTTCGACAACCAAGCGATAGCCGAATAGGAGGAAAACTATAACGGCTAATATCTCTTTATTATTTCAGGAGTTAAAAGAGACCTAACTTGTAAAATGAACTTACTTCGAAAACTTCGTACAAAAATTATGATTTCATCGTATTAAAAAGATAGGTATTATAGTTTTCGTAAAATTAAACCCGGATCGCTTCGCACGAATGGCTGACATGTTTCCACGGAATAGGCGTGACAACAGTAGTCTATGTATCCCTAGTTGTAGAACAACTCTGATGCGCAAGGGTGTCTGCTGCATGGCACCGGTGATATATAATAAAATACCAAGTTGTTGGAAAGAATATAATTTGGCATTATTCAAAAAAAGACTGCGTAACTTTTTAGTAGACAAAGCTTATTATAGTGTTGCAGATTTTTTATTAGAGAAAGACATTGTTTGACTATTTTATATATTGTATTTAGTTATAAGAAATTGTGACATTACTGTATTATTGACTGATGAATTTGAATTAACTTTTTTTTTTATTTATTTAATGAATGAATTGAATAGTCCAATATTGATTATAATATTAGTGAATGATAAGCTAAAATTATATTATTAAATGGTAAATACTTATTGGTAAACGCTTGTACTACTTTTGCATGCCCTGTAATTGGCAAAAAATTGCAGATTTTTATTATATTATATTATGTACCACCTTATTTGTACCCATATTTGCAAAATAAAATATCTTTATCTTTATCTTTAAAAATAAATCTTAACAATTCGAAAGTGGATAGGATACCCTATTCTATATATTTTGTACCTACTCTTTATGCCTATAAAGCCACTTTGATTTCGTATGACGGTATGACCTAATTACCATTTACTTGGGGACTTTCATTGGGTTGTTAAAACTATTCTGTTTTGTTTTATGAGAAAATAAATCATAATATTGTTATTATTAGCACTTTTTTTGGTAGAAGTTATGATACAAAACTAACCTAAAAACTTGAACATATAAATCAAAATTCAACAAAAACCCTGAAAATAAGTAGATAATTTTTATTTCCTTGGAAAGTACGACCTCTCCCCTCTTTTATATCCAATTTACACTAAAATACCATTTTTTTTATGCGCAACGGCGTCCTATAGTGGGTTGGTCAATTTCCTTTATTAAATTAAGACGAGGTAAAATACGATAAGATAATTTATTTCGCAAATATATTAAATAAATTTAATTTTGTAATATTGTGTGTGAAATCGTAAATTCAGATACAAACTATTTGTTCATGAATAAATAAATGACTATGAATAAACTAAATCATATGAATTATTTTCTCCTATTCCCAGAAGCCAGAAATAAATAAAATAACTAACCTACCTCAACAAATATTTCATTCTACCAGGCATAGTATTACATTCAAGCAAGTCTTGTAAGAAGACACCGCAATTCCGCCCAGTGAGAACGGAGCGCATTCCTTTTCTGAGGAGGGAAGCTGGGAGTATAAGGTCTCTAGGACTTTGAAATTGTAGATACGGTAAAGAGGATAGTATTGTGAATATAAAGGGGGTTGTGAGGATGGGTAGCTATCCGACGGTCCAGCTGATGTCATGTGTCAAAGATGATATAACCTATCTATTTATATATAATGTCGATATATCAATGTTGTATCTATCAAATATCAACGCACAGCCTAAACCGCTGGTCCTAAAGACGTCAAACTTGTGGTGGTGTGTGTTTCTCAGTAATCAGTAGTTAACCACTAAGTTAGGATTTTTGGAAATTCCAACCCTATAGACAAATCCTTAAAGAGGTACAATAGGAAATGGAAATCCGGCAAGCCACGCGTGCAAAGCTACTAAAGCCTAGTCCATACTAATATTCTAAATGCGAAGGTAACTCTATCTGTCTGCCTCTTCTTTCCGCCTAAACCACTGAACCGATTTAAATGAAATTTGGTACTGATATAGCCCGGGACCCGAGAAAGGACATAGGATAGTTTTCATCCCGGAAATCCCCCGGAAACGGGAACTACTATTCCACGCGGATGAAGTCGCGGGCAAAAGCTAGTAGATTATAAAAATAGAAAGCGGAGTTAAAGTCAAAGTTCAAAAACCGTTCAAACGCCCCCTGAATCACAACCTAAACAAATCGGCAATCCAACATTTAAATAGACACAAAACACTAAAAAAACAGAACTTCAAAGAAAACCACATTTCTTGATCAAGTAATCCAGTAATTGCTGAACACTCGGAGCGCCCCGCGACATTTTCTGCAAGTATTACATTTATTTGGTTGGGAAAAGGTTATCCATTAAAAACCGCGAATTGGGGCCTGATGTTGTTTCCTATTCGCGACGGGGAGGCGACGGAGTGGCGCCAGAGGGCAAAGATTATGAGTTGGAGGGTAGATGTGGCAGATTTCTGATATATTTTTTTTTTAAGATTGAGTCATCAAATAACTTTTGTCCTTCATTCTAATGACACTCCCTCTACCCTGAGCGGGGTAGGAGGTAGTGTCAGACTTTTACTGACAAACCGGGTGGGTTTGTCAGTAAAAGTCTTGTTCCTTTTTTTTGTGAAGTGGGAAATCATCAAATGACTTCTCCCGCCATGGGGCGGGAGGTCGTGTCAGACTTTTACTGACTAAAACCCACTCATGTTCCTTCGGTTGCCCTTTATGTTCCGGGGTCACGGTAACTATTATAAACATTCCGCAACCCCGGCAGGCATTGGCCCTGTTGGGCCCCTTCTTCAGCTGCCTCTCCCTGAGGCGCGCGAACACTGACGCGCCGCCGCAATGGGGCCAAAATTCAAAATTCAATTCAGGGCTTCCTGCCCTTTCCTCTGGTCCTGGTGGGACCCACCCTTGTTCCTTCAGTTGCGCTTTATGTTCCAGGGCCGCGGTAGCTATTGCAGCTGTTCCACAACCCCGGCAGGTTTTTTTTACATTTACAAATTAATGTTTATCTTTTTTTAGTTGAGCTAAAAGACTTTTGACAAGTGCTTACACTGTTTAGACAGGTCCATTCAAATCTGTGTGTTTTTCATCAAAAGATAACTTTAGTTATCTTCAATCACCACAACAATAACACACACATTCACATTTATAATATAAGTAGGATAATTAATGACACGCACATTCTAGTCTCAGTTTCAATCTATCAAATTAGCAATCCATGTATGTTTTAGTCTATGCGATCAAATATGAAATTAGATCTGATATGCATCACGGAGATTACCTTAATCGGGAGTACCAGGAATCCATAATTTTGCTACTTCTGATATTTCATAAACGAGTTTTCCAGAAACTAAGCCCTGTGCTGCTACTGCTATCATACAAAATGATATAATGATATTTATTTCGTAAATAGGACATACACTTACACGTCAATATTTTGATCTAATTAGTTAAGCGAATGATGGGGCCGGTGTTTCCAAGCCAACTACACTGAGAAGAAACATCCCAAACAAACTCAGTCTTTTAAAATCCATACAATCGTATTGGTCAAAAATGTGCAAGAGTCATGTAGGTTAATGTCTGTGGTAATCACACAAATTTGAGTGGAACTATCCAGGCAGTACAACAGACAGACTATAAATTTTTTCAATCCCTATATAATTATTTATACTTATAACCGTCGTTAAAAATAGCCTATCTACAAAATAATCTTTGCCACGCGCCTCGCTGTTATGCGCTATTTTGTATAAAATTTATTGCCATATGTAACAATACATTCACAGCGAAAAACGAACTCCATTTTCTTTACGATACGGTGTATTTTTCTTCGTAGTGTAATAAAATTGGGCTAGTATTTTGTTATGGTAAGTAAGTTAGGCATAATGCGCGCACGTTTAGAGAAAGATATATTATTTGTGTGCCTTGATTTTTGGCTGAGTCCTGTGTACATGTGACTGTGGAGTGGGTAAATAAGTTCTTGACTTGACATGTTTTTGGAGACATTCCCGATCGATAGAGCTGACTAAACAGTAGATCTAATAGTTGTATAATCAACAATTATATTGCTTGTACAAAAACTGTAGATACGTTTGTCGCTTTTTTTTGGGGAATGCGAAATCATCAAATGACTGAAGTCTGACACTAAAGGACTCCCGTCCTGGGTGCGGCGGGAGGGCGTGTCAGACTTTTACTGACTAAAACCCACTCATGTTCCTTCTGTTGCCCTTTATGTTCCGGGGTCACGGTAACTATTATAAACATTTCGCAACCCATATGTTTGTCGCTTGCAGTGCATTAATGGTTTTATTTAAAAATATTAAAATGATAGTAACGAAGCAGGAAAAAAGCTTTTTTTCGTACCGAAAAAATTGTAAAATTAAGTGTTTTGTTTTTAGTTTTACTGGCTTAAAATATCATAAAAGAGACAACTGTGTACTTTTCTATACCTACCATTGTTTTTATTTTACACGATTCAAAATCGGCAGGATATTTTATAAAAAAAAATATTTATTTTAAAATAACCCTCCTTTCGGCAGTCGGATAATTACGGCATAGCAATGTCTTACAAAAGAGTACACGAGAGGTAACTGATATCTGTTGAAGACTTTCACTGTCGAGCACCCGACCCAATTTCAATTATAATTGTATAATGTCACGTAAAACGAATGTGCATTCATTTCTATAGAATTGCTGTTATAAATATTATTAAAAAAACTGCCTTAAAATTTAAACCACACTCTCGGATTTTCCAATTAGTTTACTGAAAAACAAGAACATAGAATTTAGATAAAAACTAAAATAAATTAATATTGTAAAAGGTCGTCTGACGTCAAAGTAAGGCGAAACTCACTAGAACCTCGTACGAAACGATTTCGTTAAAATCGTCCGGTAAACGGATAGTAATTAGTGACCGATGAAAAACATCCGTCAGTCACCTATCAATCGTGGATTATTTCAGCTTTTTACAAGATACGGGTACGATACGACTCGTCAGTAATTTTCCACTAAAGGTTTCCACCGAACGGATCCCATCGCATCGAATCGAAAGGATACCAATTCGGATGGTGCCTCTGAGCCTCCCTGTCAGCATCCCGCCGTGAGATCTGGAGGCAACAGTCCTTGCACACATGTACCAGTGGCGCGTGGAAGTGCAACGCCGCCGCCGCCAACGCAACGCCAACGCCGGGGCGGTGATCGCGGCGCGGCGCACAGAGCTCCGGCGGGATCTCATGCTGGGTTGTGACAGCGACTGTCGCACTGGGCACGCTGTAATAGCGGCGGTAAGACCCCTCTTTGACGAGTGGCTGGAGAGGCGCCACAGCGCTCTCACGTACATCTTGAAGTCATTTTATGATTTCCCATCAATGAAAAAAACGACTCCCGCGGCTTGTGGTAGGGACGCGGCCGCTCAAACGATCGGTGTGCACCGATGCTATACAATATGTAACGTATGTCATCTGCAGCTTGTGACGGCCACTAGTCGTTCTTATGTGGTCACCACTAGTGGCTCAATGTGCGGGAGCTCTTATGGTTACAGCCGATAGAGTCTGGCACTGGCACTAATGTCACTTGCCAAACGTATCTTCGCCTAGTTGATAGTTTAATCTTTTCTATGTTGAGCTCACGTGAAGACGATTGCACAAGATATCCAATTGCATACGATGACAGGTGAACCAAACCGATCGCAAGTCACAAAATACTTTCGGCTACGATCGCGTAGCACGGAAGACGCCATCGTCAAATAGTTTAACATAAGCAAAAAATAACTTGGTAACCTCATACATAAAACCATCACTGACTCTTGACTGATGGGAAATGATCAATAGAAAAATCCAAAAATACTTTGCAAGACGATTCAATCAAGTACTTTACATAACATACATAAAAAAGCTAAACAGACGCGTAAAAAACACAAAATAAAGTTAACCGCTCATTTTAACCCTTCTTCATTACGCGTCAAATAAAACTTTTAAATCCTTCAAAAGACGACTCAACATGCCAACTTTGTTCTCAAACGCAGCACAATCTCTCGACAGATTGAATACCTCAACATTCTGGGGAGGGCAAGCTTCCTCACGGAAATTGGAACGTCTCCTACGTAGCTCTACATAGCGTAGTTCCAAATCAAATACACGTTGCACTCAAAATTCAGCATAAAACTTGAATTTACACGTCCATTACTTGAGAATGAAGAGCTATGGCAACATTTGGTTTACTTAACCGTGAAGTAGGAGCATAAAATTGTCTACAAATAGGTGGGAGACTTCTAGTTGTTGGTTTGTGAATATACAGCGTGTTGGGTAAGACGAGGGACTTATTGAAGGAGACTATTCAGTATTCGATTCTCATTCTTAATGTGTTAAAGAAAACTGTAATTTATTTTTTCACTACTAATTGTGTCACAAATTATTATAAATTGTTGATACGCGCGCTAGATACCTATCCATAGGAAAACAGATCATAACTACCTTACTATCTTTAGTTTTAGTTTAGTTTTAGTTTCGCTGGGCTTGTCCGCACTTAGCCTCATAATTGGGCCATTGTGCGTGAGTGACTTGTCGCCTATTCCAACCATCCCACACTTTCCCGGAATCGTAGCAGGCTTTTCAGTCTACCAAAGATTTCTGGAAGTGACCCAGGGTGTTGGAGTAGTTCTGCCCGTTGTTCGGCCACACTGCTACACTCCATGAGGACGTGTTCTGGCGTTTCTTCTGCCTCTAAGCAACCTCTGCATAAAGGGCTGTCTGTTACTCCTATTGTGAATAGGTGCTTGTTTAAGGGACAGTGACCTGTTATGGTTTCTATAACTGTTTTGATTTTATCCCTATTTAGTTTGATAAGTTTTCGGGCAAACTTCTTGGTCATGGCTGGGATGGCGTTTTTTGTACCTTACTATCCTATCATTATGTAATTGATCCGATGCGTCTTTTTTTAAGCCTTCGAGAACCGTAATGCGCTAGTTTCGTTACGGTTTTCTTTACTATTTTTATTTTAATTAGTCATGTGTCAGCCCCTTTAATCGCGTCCTAGCATATGTCCCTCGTTTATCCTCTCACGGGATAAATTAAATATTTAAAAAAATATCTCGGCTAAATTCACACACTGCCACCTGACACCAAATTAGCAGAGCTTGTACTATGGCAACTATATAACTGACATATTGGCTTAAATATTATATGTAAGCGGAATGAATCACTCAGTAACAGTCGGAAGAGTGAAACTTGAAGTTGTGAGATCCTTGTGCCTTAAAAAACACAATAAATGATCTCAGTTGTCATTCGTATGTAATAGAAAGACGAGCGAGATAGCCGGCTGTCGCTTGGTCGTTGAAAAGTTAAACAATGTCAATAATATGTACAAATAATAATCCGTGGTGTTTCTTGCCTGTTCTTTTCCATAGAGATCTACATTTTGGAACAGGCAATTAGCGTCACTTTTCTTTTCTGACTAACCGACCGACTCTTTGACAATTCATAAGTACCTGTAAATGGTCTAAGTGAAATAAATGCTTTGAATTTTGAATTTTGAATAGTAAAAATATTAAAATAAAAAAATTTCTACTTCCCAAATATCGCAAACACTAAACGACTTCCCAAAATCTTCAAAAGATTGCCTATTAGCCCGGGGCACATACGTCGTGGACATGTTATTTGTGCTTCGTTGTGCTAATCCATCACTAATCAACGGGACTCATTACTGAAATGAGCGGAGAAATCTCGTAATTACAAGCTTTCCCTTCATTCATTCATTCAGACCGAATGAATCATTCGGTCTTTGAGTGAAGGTCGGATTTCTTTCAGTAAAAGGGAATGTTTTCATGTAATTTATCGCCGTTGGGCTGGATTTGGCTGTGGGGTTATTTTAAATACGTAATTATACTTGGACAGTTTCATACTAAATAATGTTGATATGAAAGTTACTCTTTTAGTATCTGTGTGTGTGTCTGCTGAACCTTTGCGCGCGAAACCATTAAACTGTTTTGGACTCTTTTTTTTGGGGAATGACTTTTCCCGTTTCGGTTGCCCTTTATGCTCCGGGGTCACCGTAACTATTATAATCATTCCGCAACCCCGGCATGCAATCGTTTTGAACTCCTTACCTTTTAAGTTGAGCTAAACGACTACTAACAAATACATGCACTGTCTGGAGTCCATTCAAATCTGTTTGCTTTTTTCGTCAAGAAAGTACATCGGTAACCTTAATGACAATGTTTGACCCCCGAAACACAAGAGGGTGTTAAGTTTGACCGCTAATATATTTGTGTCCGTTTACTTGTCTGTTTGTTTGTGTCACTGTACTTGCATTTAATCCGACTTGAAGTGGTTTTTTTGTTTAAAACAAAACTACATTTGGATTAGGTTACTCAGCGATCAACGCTAGTTCTTAAACAAGTTTCATAAAAATCAGTTCAGCCGTTTCGAAGTTATTATCTATTTTGTAGTTGAAGACGTGAACTTGATAATTTCGGGGCGGTGGTTTTTTAACTGACACTTATGTTACAGAACAATACTGAAACCACAATCTTATCAATTAACCCCAATATCATTAGTCAACTACTCATCATATTGACTTACAAATCCTCCCCCAATTCTCTCATTATCCAAAATCAATCTGAAATCGCATTAATTGAGACGCCAATATTATTCAAAAGATTATCAGCTGCCGTCAGCAAGCATACACAAACATGTAATGTTTGGAGAATAAACTTCTGCCTGCTTATGGTACCCTGGTAGTTAGTGGTTGTGATGTGTGGTAGGTAATACAAGCCGAATATTTCGGTTTGCACTGTCTTATAATAAGTCTATCAGTAAACTAATAGATAAAAATTAAAAATAACAATATTTAAACTGTTGGAGTCTTGAAATTATTCTAAATCTAATAATTTTGTTGGGCCTGTACTAATTTTGACTCCTAGGTAGAGTTTGCAACTACTAGATTAAGAGGCTGGTGCGTTATATTCTATTGCCAAATGAAAAGATTTTTCATGTGGCTAACTATAACAAGGTGGTTAACAATATTGTGTTTGCTGTTTTTGATGGTTAACTATATTGTAGTTGCTGGAAAATCATAGAACTAGGAAGAAAGGAAAATTACTTACTATTTGCTTTTTGGTTATGCGTGCAGAAGTAGTTATGAGCACATGAGACACTTATCTTTGTCTCTAGAATGAGCACACACCGCACTTACTAACAGGGTTACGGGAGAAAACGAATACATCCATACTAATATTATAAATGGGAAAGTGTGTCTGTCTGTCTGTTTGTCTTTCTTTCACGGCAAAACGGAGCGACGGATTGACGTGATTTTTTAAGTGGAGATAGTTGAAGGGATGGAGAGTAACATAGGCTACTTTTTGTCTCTTTCTAACGCGAGCGAAGCCGCGGGCAGAAGCTATTAGAACAATAACAAAACACGTGAAACGCAAGTAAATCCGCGGGAAACCATATAACAATCAGAGCGAAAGCAACCCCTCTACAATAGCAGCCAAACAATTACATTTTCTAATACAATCGGAATGAATTAATAGTTCAATTTGTTGCGCCACCTGATTGGTCCGTCCGTCAATGTCGGTGCCACCAAACTGATTATCCACTTTAACACCCAAAGGATAGAGTTGAAATTAGAATAGCAAAGGTGGTAATTAGAACAGAATCTAGACTTAATTAGTTAGACAATGAATTATTTTTCAAACAAAGTTTTAGATGTGCTTACATTTCGGTGTTAATAATAGATTAATTACTATTAAAAGTAAATTTTAAGAAACTTGGAAATAATACTTCAAACGATTAAAAAAGGTCAATTTTTTTAACCGACTTCAAAAAAGGAGGAGGTTCTCAATGTGTCTGTATGTTTTTTTTTGATTGTATGTTTGTTACGCGATATCTCCGTCAATTGTAAACGGATTTTGATGGTTCTTTTATTGTTTTATAAGTATGCACAGTCAAACATTGGGAGTCGACACTAAAAAGTAATAAATAAGAACTTTTTTCAAAAAAATAATAACCGCCTTCAAAAACTAAAAACCCATAAATAACTAAAATTTCGGAAGTCGGTGGCAACACAAATTGACTGGGAGAACAGAAGCCAGACTTAATTAGTTAGACAATGGATTATTTTTCAAACAAGGTTTTAGATGTGCTTAGATTGAGGTGTTAGTAATAGATTAATTACTATTAAAAGTAAATTTTGAGAAACTGGGAAATAATACTTCAAACGAGTAAAAAAAGGTCAATTTTATCAATTAATTTATCTATTTTCTACCCTTTCCCAACTAGATTTTTAGTTTCAGCTTTCAATTTAACCGAATCTAGCTTTTTACCAGTGATTTACGTGAAGCAACTGCCTATCTAACCTCCAAAACCCAGTTACTGGGTAACAATCGTCAATCGTCAGACTTTTTGATATCTGACTACCCGTAACGACTGTCTACGAATGACAGCCGAGATCAACGACTTAGAAATAACCAATGCGTTTGTACATTACAAGTGCTTTTTTTTGTTTGAAAAGAGACAACAATTATAATAACAGTAGGATATTTCTAACTCTTCTTGTTTTAAGCATCATTCTTTTAGCATTCATGTTTTTATTTGTTATGGATGAGAAATCGTCAAATAACTTCTCCCGCCCTGGGCAGGGCGGAACGGAGTGTCAGACTTTTACTGTCTAAAACCCACCCTTGTTCCTTCAGTTGCATTTATGTTCCGGGGCCGAGGTAACTATTACAACTATACCGCAACCTCGGAGCATTCATGATTATCCTATTACCTCGTTTAAAATCGTGATAAAAACTGTTTGTTCACTAATAATATCTCATCATGAAAATAAACATGAAACCTTTATTTATAGAGTAGGTATATTAAAATTTCCTTGGCGGATATCGCATTCTGGGCGGGTTAGGGACGGCCCCGACGGACGCTGAGCCGGTACAGCCGACCCGGGTGAAACTTTACACCTGATATCGACAGGTATGAGGAGACTACGAAATGTAAGGACTTGTGGAATTTTTAAGTAAAATTATTAATGGATTCATAAAAGTAGAATTATAAAAGCATAAAAGTCGTGTCACTATCTCCCTAGCCTAACTTTGTTAGGGTCGGCTTACAGCCTAACCGGATTCTGCTGGATACCAGTGTTTTACGTGAAGCGACTTCCTATTAGACCTCCATAACCCAGTAACAGGGCGACACGATACCCCTTAGACTGGTCAGACTTTCTAGCTTCTGACTACCTCTAAAGACTATTAAAGTTTTACGAATGACAACCGGGACCAACGACTTTACGTGCTTTCCGAGGCACGGGATGTCGAAGATAAACTTTAAAAAGTACATAATAATGTCCATAATACCCAAAATATGTAAATATTTATTTAATTAATTATTAAAATACAGTACAAGGTCTCCTGAATTTGACATTAACCTTTCAACGACCAAGCAACAGCTGGCTGTCGGGCTGCTATTATCTTTCTATTGTGTCTCGAAGAACGTACGTGGTTTATATTTCCTTAAAATTTATCATTATTTTATTTATTTATATTTCATGAGCGACCCGCTAGCTTCGTATGAGTGTCTCAAAATTCTGAAAATCTCGGATATTCTCTATTGTAATATGCTTGCATTATACACACAAACCTTCCTTTAATAATATAGTTAATTTAATTTTCCTTTAATGACTCTATCTTTTAAAAAAACCTCATCCGAATCCGTTGTGTAGTTTTAAAGATCTATGCATACATAGGTACAGAAAGCGGTTTCGTTTTATACCATGTAACTAGCTGTCCCCTGCGATTTCACCCACAATTTTTGTTACTGCTTCGCTCCCGTGGGTCGTAGCGTGATGGTATATAGCCTATAGCATTCCTCGATAAATTGTCTATCTAACACTGAAAGAAATTTTCAAATCGGACCAGTAGTTCCAGAGATTACCCCCTACATACAAACTTACAAACCTACAAACTTTACCTCTTTATAATATTAGTATAGAAGTATAGATAAAACACATTTTGTTCTCAAGTCCCTACATTAGAAGGTCGTCCTTAAATATTTCTAACTCGTTCGATACGGAATCTGAAATCCTGTTGGTATCGCATTTCATATTCACCTGGGAAGCCGATTTGATTTTATTATTTATAACAATGATGTTATAAGTAAAAAAGTGTAGATAGGTTACCCAAACGAAATTCTATCTTCAAAAACGGCACACTAACGCACACATACTTTACACGTCAAAGTAGGATGACATGATTGAAGTGGTGCGAGTGAAAAAGAGATAAACGTCAAATGTCAAACTTTTAATGTGCCACTTTTTGACTGCATATAACCTATCTACACTTTTTTACCTATAACATCATTGATTTATAACGTTAAAATAACACCATGGTTCATATTTAATATTTATCAAATACGACTTTCCAATCTGTTTTTTTTTTTCAATATCACTGGTTATCATTCATATATCTACTAATATTACAAAAAAGAAAGAGTGTGTTGGTTTGTCCGTCTTTAACGGCAAAACGGAGCGACAAATTGACGTGATTTTTAAATGGAGATAGTTGAAAGGATAGACAGTGCGAACACGAGCGAAACCGCAGGCAAAAGCTGGTTTGTATATTTTTGATAGCCGTTACGGATAGTCAGGATTCCGAAAGTCAGACAAGTATAACCAAGAGGTTAGACTTTTCAGACTTTCGGACTGCTACAGCTGTAGCAAGTACTCTTGTTCTTGAGCAGTGACTCTGTACAACTCTTTGATATTTCCCGTTTAACAAGTCATGCCAAAGAAGAATGACCAAAAGAAATTTTAATATTAATTTCAAATTAAAATCTGATGTGCCTATAATATATTTGCGTCAGGCCTGGGTTTTTTGTAGGATTTGTGACTATTTTCCGTTGCAAATGAATTTATTCATTTGTAAGTTTTTTTTTTGTAAATTGTATCTCATAGGTTGTATTTAGTAACTTTGTTCTTTATCTTTAGTATTTAAGATTATAAGATGTAAAATTTTTGATCCTGCACTGTAAACTTACAAACTTTTGTTTTGACTACCTTGTGTAACCTATTAACTGTTAGGCTGAGGCTACACTAGGCTGCGATGCGAACTGCGACGCACGAGCGATTGAAACAAATACATGGATTCTCACTAAATGGCTACACCGTTCATCAAATATTACTAGCGATCTTTGATTATTTCTGCGACAGGAACTACATTACTATCTATAAACGCGGCACCGGCTACATCGATGTATCAGCGAAATTGAATCGAATAATTGCCAGATTTTCGGTTATAATGTAGCCATTCCATGTTTATCTCGTTTCGCTATTCCAGTCGCATCGCAAATCGCTGCCTACTGTAGCCTCAGCCTTACCTACCTAATTTAATTATACCAACGATATATTTTCGAAGAGTTTTTGTCTCATCTACCACAGCATCTACCGTTGGATTTCTAAACTACACAAGCTCCAACACCACCAAGAAACCTAAAGTACTAAAAGTCACGGGCAAAAGCTAGCCCTAAATAAAGAGGCATATAGTGTACAACAATAACATACCTTTACCGAATGATGATGAATGGTTGAACAGGACAAGTTGGGGCATGTTCGTGTCACGTTGAAGTTCGGCTTGAACTTGATAACGCAAGGAGTTAGTTACCTACCGCTCGGCGCCCTCTATCGGTTAGTTTGCGCTGACAAGTTGCTGAGAATGTATGTTCATTTACAGGAGCGGCGAAATCTTAGACTACATATAGTACGAGCTTTTGCGTGCTACTTCGCTCGCGTTAGCAAGAGACAAAAGTTGCCTATTTCACTCTTCCCTCTTTTCTACTATCTACACTTGAAAAGTCATGTCAATTCGTTTACGTTTTGTCGTTGACAAACAAACAGACAGTTTTCCATTTATAATATGAGTATGCATATAATAAATAAAGTCGCTTTCTTCTGTCTGTTCTGTTCCCATGTATGCTTATCTTTAAAACTACGCAACGGATATTGATGCAATTTTAATAGTTTTTTTTTTTGTGAGTGGGAAATCATCAAATATCTTCTCCCGTCCTAGGCGGGGCGGGATGGCGTGTCAGACTTTTACTGACTAAAACCCACTCATGTTCCTTAGGTTGCCCTTTATGTTCCGGGGTCACGGTAACCATTATAAACATTCCGCGTTTTAATAGTTCGAGTGATTCAAGATGAAAGTTTTTATTAAGTAAATAGTACGTGAATATTATAGCAGCCAAAAGCTGGTCGCTATTAAATTGTAATATTATACATAGGAAAGTGTGTGTGTCTGTTTGTAAATATTCTTCGAAAACATAAATATCGGTATGGTTCTTTGTGCTCTGTATAAAATATAGTATTTACTACAGTGTTTTATTTACTAATAACTTTATTTACATAATATATTCTTTTTTGTGAGACCTTTTTAATATCTCCTGACACGAGGCGTATAATATTTTATAAACCACAATTTGTTTAACAAAATGGTAATAATATGGCTTGTCAAGTAACATTTAAAAGTTTCATAAAAAACCTTTACAGCTGCGATAAAAATCCGAGGACACAGTGTAAAAAATTTACAGCGCGACGTAAAATTATTCATCTATTTCTTTCAACTTTTTTCCTAGTACATTTTATATTGCGGTACGCAAACAGACAACCATTAACCCACAAAAAACATTTATTAACAATAACATTCTAATCCAATCTGTGTATGTCAAAAGTCAAAAATACAGTTTTCTTAAATATGCTGAATATTCTATTATTCTTTTGATAAACTTTTTTACGGGAATTGGGTCTGGCCAGAAATAAAGCTGGCAACAGTTTTATAAATAAGTATCAATTTAGGGTATGGATACCATAATATAATTTTTAAACACGGCTCATTTTGAGTCATTAGCTAAAAAAATTATAAAAAAGCTTTTCTATTGCCTACCTATTGTAAATCTTTTATACAAGGAATTGAATTTGACGGGCCTTAAATTCCAATTTTCCTAAACCAGTACTTAACTGCTAAATATTTAACATTCATTAAACACGTTTAGTAGCTATATACGTTTCGTGAAGTTTTCACGTTGATTTTGGTTGAGGTGATATTGTGAGGGGCATTTAGACATTGCTACACCAAGAGCCTCGCAGATACCAGAGAAAAAAGGCGGTGCAAGTAATTACACCGATACCTACACCTTTCAAACCGGAACACAGCAGAGCAACGACTGCGATCAGCTCTCAAAAAACCTGATCATCATTATCCCTAGCCTTTTCCCAACAATGTTGAGGTCGACTTTCAGCCTAACCGGATTTAGCTGGATACCAGTGTTTTACGTGGAGCGACTGCCTATCAAACCTCCACAACCCAGTAACTGGGTGACACGATATCTTTTGGTTTGGCTGGTCAAACTTTCTGACTTACCCGTAACGACTGTCAAAGTTCTACGATTGACAACCGGAACCAACGGATTTACGTACTTTCAGAGGCAAGGGATGTCAGTGGTGTCCAAGATAAACTTTAGAAAGTACATAATTATGAATTGAAAGCCACATTGGTACTTGCTCAGATTCGAACCAACAACCTCTTCACGAGAGGCGGGCGCGTTATCCACTGGGCCATCACGACATTTTTCCAAAACCTGATAATACTACTAAATCAGACCATTTGGTTCTAAGTCTATCAAAGTCCTTTAGATTAAAGTTGTGATCACGATGCTCTTTGAGGCAGGTTTACCCAAACTGTTACTGGCAGTTTCCTTAAAAGGCTAGTCCAGTGCTATTCTGCATGGTATGTTGTATAAAATAATGCTATAATTATATTATTTTATTGACTGGACTTCAAAAGAGACGATGACCCCTGAGTTTGTTTGGGCATTTCTTCTCCAGGTATTTCCAGCTTGCCAGCTATTTTATAAAAATAATATGACGGGTAAAAGTGATTTTGAAATCTACTTGCTTATAATAAACGATTTCATTTCATAAGACAGGAAGATGAATTCTCTGCCTTTTCTAAGGTGTCTCACTCTTCAAAGAACTTACAACGAGATAGGCATGTAATATTAAAATTGTTGCACAAAACAATTACAATCCGCTTTTTGGGGACGCACCTTAGAAATATTCCTACAAAGGAACGTACTTACTACCACTTGTGAAGCTTCTCCCGCCACAATCAGTCTTTTGTGCTAAATCGCCATTTTATTTTACCGTCATCGTTTATCCTTGATGTGCTTAAGACACTGACTTAGTGTTTAAAATCGCTTGGATGTGGTTTTTCAAAGTGCTGCGTTATGTTTGTGTTAGCTAGTACACGTCATATTGCCCGAAGGCGCGAATCAAGAATTTTGCTCGTCGCTTCGCGCCAAA
Organism: Athetis lepigone; assembly: GCA_033675125.1. Lineage (NCBI taxonomy): Eukaryota > Metazoa > Arthropoda > Insecta > Lepidoptera > Noctuidae > Athetis > Athetis lepigone. The sequence continues at coordinate 1,276,276 of CM066222.1, read as the reverse complement.
ACAAAAGAGCCGCCATCTTGGAGTGTTGTTCAAAGTAAAAGAGGTTTTTTTAAGTTACTCTCTAGAGGATTGGAAATGCATGTTACATTGTGTGTGGTCCTTTTCCTTATTTATGTATTTTTATATTATTTTTGGTAGAAACTGGTGCCTATCCGAAAGCCGATTTTTAGCCAAAACCACTAAGAATTACTGTAAAATACTTAGAACAAAATTTGAGGACAAAAAACAGCATTATAAGGGAAGGTTTAAGGCATACAAAGTTTAGAGGGTGCCCAATAATACCTAAATGCCGGATACCATAAGGGTGTCTGGAGCTCTATTACTGCCTACCGTAGTCTGCGTGTCCGTCTGTCTAGATCTGACTGTTACAGCGCTGTATCGACTGGTTGAAGCTAGCAAGATATTAGCCCTCTATGACCCAGTTACTGGGAAAGTGGGAACCACAATATCCGTACGAAGTCTGATAGGCAGACTTTCTGCCTTCCGACTACCCATTGCGGGCACCATGTTTCTTAAACGCGCTTTTTGAAACGATATAGATGTACCGGTGTCGCGTGTTTGAATCGACATACAACGCGCGTAAACGGCGCGTTTAATCGTGATACACACAGGCTCTACCACTATAGGGAAATGATGATGATTGTAATTCTCTAGTACCAAACAAATATTTTTCACGCCATGGTTGCCCTTAGTTCATTTCCTCGAAAGAACAATTTCAACCAAAGAGTCCAGCCAGTCTAATTGTAGCCACACTCAAGACTAAGTTAGATTAACAAGTTACTGCGTGTCAAAACTTAGATGATTACGAGCAGCTAATTAGTGAACTAGTATCCTTATTGCTAACGAGGTAGAGTCTACTAGGTCACCCTTCATTCAATTATTTAATGACGGTTAGAGTTACCTGCATATTATTATGTAGAATTTTTAGTTAAACAATTTTTTGTTACCGAAAGGTTAGATTTCTAACCAGGACAAACTTTGTGTTATGACATGATTGTTAGTTTTGTTTCTGATTGTAATTAACATAGAACAATTATGTATTTATTTTGCCGTGACGTTCTAGTGGTTTTTATTACCTAGGCCTAAATTCATATGAAACCATTCAAATTATGTCGATATCAACCGTTTGATTTTGCTTTGAATTTTGTTGTTTGTATTAGACATGGCAGGATGTTACATCAATCAATGTACCAGTCAAGTGCGAGCCCGGTTCACTAGTTAAGTGTTCCGCATATATCGTGCAGATTTTTAGTAGTTTCGCACCGCAATTTATTCGAAAAGACTAAAAACAGATCGTGTTTTTCAAGTAACTGATAAAATTTTATAGATAGGGATTTATCTTGCTTCATCATCTCCAAGCCTCTTCCCAATTATTTCAGGTTCGATTTAGTCTTCCTGGATGTGGATAGACACCAAAATTTTAAGTCAGTCACTGGTTGACACGATACCGATACCCTTTGCATGACTGGTTATCAGACTTTCTGGTTTCTGAATATCAGTAATGACTGTCAAAAATCGGCGCGAGGTTAACACACCGCCATTTTTTAAACTTTGGGTTGCTATTTAGAAACGTCTTATACAACCCAATGACGCTTAGACCCCATAAAATGTTTTGTCGGGAAAGTTCATTGAACCCTAAAACTTGTTTACAAACATTTGTATTTTTAGGTATTGCTGTGTTTGTACTATTAGTATTATGTATATGTATTGAACAAACTGAGGTTTTCTTTAACTTTTTCAAATAAAAATAGTTTGCCTTTTACGTTTATTGCGTTTGGTCATTAACTAGTCAAGAAATACAAAATTATTTAAAATAATTTAACTATATATTTATTAATATAACTAAATTTACACGGTCATCTGAAGTATACGGAGTGCTATAAAATTAGAAAAAATATATATTGTACACATTATAAATATTTGTTTAAAATACGGTTACTTGCTAAATTACGAAGGGACCTGTGTTATTGACAATATTTACAATTAATAATAATATCTCAAAAAGATTTTTTTTATTGCGGGTTTAAAGATTGTCGTGTGTGTGTGTTGTATCAATATCAAAATGTACTCACTTAGTGTGTGGCTCAGTTTGTCGTTATGCTATCGTGAAGGTAAGTATTTCAATTAATTTAACTTGAGAGCTTTAGATGTGGTCTAGTCTTAGTCGTTTGTATGTGTGGATGTCAGCATATGTGTTTGGATGCTTGTTACTCTTTCAAAAACAAAAACCACTGAACGGATTTTGATAAAAAAAATACAATAATGATATAGCTCTCTTATGGACCATCAGTTTGGGCTGTACGTTGATATATCAGCCAATCAGTCAGTCAGTCTGTTTACTATTTTATATAATAGAAGACGATTAGTTGGTAGATCAATAATTTACCTCTTTAAGCAAAAAAGTGGAAAAGTTTTAAACTGTAGTTGATTAAACATAAGTTTGTTAAGTATCAACTGCAGTTTAAAACTTTAGAAAGTGGGTCTTTAAATCATGGCATTTGTAACTACCAAGACTACGATTATATTATTTAAAAGAAATACGAAAACCATGATTTTCTTGCTTTTTTAGTAATATGCATGTCCTGTGGTATCGACAACGCCCCGTCCAACGCTTCTTACGAAGGATACGTCGGGATACACACCTATCCTTGGCTTGGTACCCTGTACTATCCACGCAGTAAGTGAGGTTTAATATTTACTTACCACTATTATGCGCCTAAAAATAACCTAAAATATCCCGTGCCTTAGAAAGCAATGATATTATAAGTAAAAAACGTGTAGATAGGTTACCTAAACGAAATTCTATCTTCAAAAACACGGCACATAGGTACATTACACGTTAAAGTAGGATGGTATGATTGAAGTAGTGCGAGTGAAAAAGAGATAAACGTCAAATGTCAACGCGATACTCAGTATCATGTTGGTCAAATAGCAAACTTTTAAAGTGCCATTTTTTGACTGCATATAACCTATCTACACAAAGCATTTAAAGCCGATGGTCCCGTTGTCATTCGTAGATCTTGGACATTATTGTTACTGGTAGTCAGAAGCCAGAAAAGTCTAACAATCAACCAAGGAGTATCTTGTTAGGGGCTAGGCTCATTTATTCTGTTCTATTCAGCTAATGTCCACAGAAAATAACGATATTGTACAAAAGCTGAACATAAAGCTGAACGGACCCGTACGCTTCTCCATACAAAATCGTTTTCTACGGACATGAGCTAAATAGAGCTGAGTAAATGTGCGTAGTCTCATACCCAGTCATCGGGTTGTAGAGGTTTAATAGGTCACTACTATGTTACTCTGATGTTTTTTATTTATTTAAAAACTATGGATAGCAACTATGGTGGCAAATAACAGAGCGATAATCTTTTTTTTTTTTTTGGTGAGTGGGAAATCATCCAATGACTGCTCCCGTCCTGGGTGCGGCGGGAGTGCGTGTCAGACTCTTACTGACTAAAACCCACTCAGGTTCCTTCGCTTGCCCTTTATGTTCCAGGGTCACGGTAACTATTATAAACATTCCGCAACCCCGGCAGGCGTTGGCCCTGTTGGGTCCCTTCCTGTGCTGACTCCTTCTCTTTAAGGCGCGCGTGGAACACTAACGCGCCGTCGACGCGGTCCTGATCCTAGCCGGGCGGCGAGCTACCCATCGCTCGCCATCCGCAGAACCGCGCCTACGGTGGCCGGTAGTCGTCTTGCGACTCTCGACGTCTTCGCCTGGGTCTTAGTCCGGGGCGAGAGGCTCGTCGTTGCCTCTCGCGCGCCGCCGCTTCCTTCACTAGCATAACTGCTTCGCAGAAGGAGGCGACGGCATCCCATTCCGTCTCGCCCCGAAGCATGGCCTGAACCAGCGCTGGGCGCGAGAGGTCACCGCCGCCGATCGCCTCTACGAGGACACGTCGATGCTCCGCCCATGCGCGGCACACTTCCACTGTGTGCTCGACCGTGTCCTCCAGGCGACCGTTACTGCAATGGTGACACCCAGGCGTCGCTTCCACCCGAATCCGACGCGGAAACTTCCCGAACTGACCATGCCCGGTGAGGACCTGTGTCAAGCGAAACGTGAGAGTGCCGTGACGCCTCTCCAACCACTCCTCAAAGAGGGGTCTTACCGCCGCTATTACGGCATGCGCAGCACTAGGTTGCGACAATCGTTGTCTCCACTCTGCCATGAGATCTCGCCGGAGCTCCGTGAGCCGTGCCGCGATAACCGCTGCCGCGGGACTTCACCCCGGCGTTGCACTTCCACGCGCCACTGGTACGTGTGTGCAAGGACTGTTGCCTCCAGATCCCACGGCGGAGTGCCGGCAAGAGGGCACGCCGCCTCGGAGAAGACCGTGTGGTATCCCCGCACCATGCGAATTGCCATGACCCTCTGGGACGCCCTCAGAAGCCGGGCCGGAGCCGTGGCTAGGTTGGGCGCCCACACCGGAGCCCCGTAGAGGGCCATGGACCGCACGATCCCCGCGTAGAGCCTCCGGCAGGAGACGTTTGGACCACCGAGATTGGGCGGGAGCCGCTTGATGGCAGCCTAATCTGACAGCCAATTACAAGTCTTCACGTCTAGACCTTGTTTGTTATAAAGAGAACTGTGGAGCAAAAAGAACATACCGCCATAAAACTAAGAATTAAATTTGTACCATCACCTAATTTATATAAAAAACTAATACAATTTAAAGAATAATAAAGTCTAAAGAAAGAACGCTTTTTTGCCGTGGTCACACTCGTACCAAAAATATCAAGGTTTGCACACTTTATTAAATAAAATACCTACTTACACGCACAAAGTACGAATTTTGTCTGTAATTAGTGTTTGAAAATAGCACTCGTGGTTTATTCAATTATAATTCTTTTAATTTAGATAAAACACGCTTCACAACGGCTGTGGTACTTATTACCAAACAACTGGTGATTGCAACGGCGCTTGACATCGACAAGCTGCCTAAAGACGACTTCAGGTAAAATCACGCTGATTTTGTTACTAAAAAACAAAGAAAATAATAAATGAAGTAGTCAATATCTTTGAACAACTTACAAACTAGGCAGAGCCATTGCTATGAATAGTTCCTCATTTATAGTTCAGTGAACACCGTACGCACCGCTCGCTTAGTTGAGCTAACGACGTTTGACAAATGCTTGCACTGTTTGGACAGGTCCACTCAAATCTGTGTGCTTCTCTCATCAAGAGATCACTTCAGTTTACCTTCATGGTCCTCGCATAATTTGACCAATACAATATTGTATGGACTTCAAAAGAGACTTTGACCTCTGAGTTTGTTTAGGATGTTTCTTCTCAGATTAGTCCAGCTAGGAAACACCGACCCAATCGTTTTATCGTTTTTTTATCACATATTTCCCCATCCCCAGATCTCGAGCGCGTGTGATCATCGGCCACACATGCAGATCGCGGATAGGCATCGGCATCCGCGACTATACTTATTACCCCGACTACGCTAAGAGCACCTACAGCACTATAGCTCTGATACAGCTGGATATCGACCATGATACGACTGGTAAGCATATTCTAATGGTGGCAATAACTTGGCGTATTTGGGCAAATATACCTGTTATTTAGATAATACGAACTATACCCTAGGTTTATTGGAATAAAGTCGGTATCGTGCTGCATCAAAAACGCCAATTTTTGGCTACATACTCCAAGTAATGTGCCACCATTATGGTGTGACTTGACTTGGCGTTTTTTCCCAGATATTCGCGTTACTTGGATAATACAAACAATATCCTAAGCTTATTGCAATAAGGCTGATATTGTGTTGCATTGCATACGCTAATATTTGGCCACATTCACCAAATGACGTGCCACCATTAGAGGAAACTTATATGGCGACTGACTTGGTAGTCTTGTCGAAAGGGAACTCTTTATTATTCCATTTTTTCTCGTCTTAATCTAATTCTCTTACCGCTCATTCTCTTATTTTGACGTTGTCTAACTCTGCCTTTCTCTCACTCTCATTCATATTCTTAGTAAGTTGAGGTATAGTTTTGAGTCCTGAAGTAGTTAATCGTATTGTGTGTGTTCAATTATTAATGTCATCATTTCAGAGTTGCGGCCCATTTGTTCACCTCCAAAAACATTGCTCTTTGAAGATTTCTATGCTATGGTATTATCTGAAGGTAAGCATACTTCGGAATATACTCTATAATTATCAATATTCATTTGAACTTAAAGCAATAGTAGATATAGACAAAAATTCTTTTCTGACGAAGTAATGGAACTAAAAAAAATTTACATACTTGATGTATTTTCTAGATTGCAAAGAAACCAAAATGACGGTACACAAGATGACTTATGTTCCACTTGCACAGTGCAAGTTGTATTACAAGAACCATGGGGTAAGTACATCACATTTTGTTATAACCTATTCAAAAGTATTGTCAATGTCTATGTCCTTTCAACGACCTACCGACAGCCGGCTGTTGGGCTGCTATTGTCTTTCTATTGTGTCTCAAATCACGTGTGTTCGAAGGATTAAGAAATTCCTCCAGCCTAGACTTGGCTATTTTTTGCTACTGGTAATAAAATTGTGTTAAATGGTAACTTAGTTTTTACGGCCAGCAAAGTTAATTAGTATAAAATCCTGTCAGATATATTTTAAGGTTTAGTAAACGTTTTGGCCACTGAGTTTCGGCCGCTTGGGTAAAAATACAGGAATATTATTATTATTAATATTTTTGAACGGTGTTTCCGACGATAACTTTTTGTGTGGTCATAAGGAAAATTCTTTTTATTCTCACTGTACAAAAAAAAGTTAAATAAAATCTTGTAAAAAAGGTTTTTCCATCCATCTGAACCAAATTACAATAAAAAAAAATTTTGTTTCCAAAAGAAATGTGTGAGTTGATGAAACAAGTGTGTGAGTTCTTCCAAAATATTTATTATAATCTTGCGACAAAGATTTCATAAGTTTCTTAAGGAAATGGTTTCGTTTTAAAGTTAGTACGACTAAACTTTTCCTTGTTCCAGCTGGACTTAGCCAGCATGTGGCCATCTTACACCGCTTGTGCTAAAAGTACCAGGGGCGGCCGCTGCGTGTGGCGAGGCGGTGCGATACTTGTCATGAAACTGGCGAACCGCTGGAGTCTGGTAAACTATCATGCGTAGAACATTCATATTATATAATTGAAGAGTTTGATCGGGTGGTTGAACGCGTTAATTTTAGGAAGTTAGGGTTTGAATTGTTTTTTTTTTTAGTACTCGACGATAAATAACTTATTGTGTTAGTAAGAGTTTTGGTCTTGAGATGTGGATCCCTTATGGGCCTCCTCTTTCTCCTTCCAGACGTCTTTGTTTTTAGCGAGGGTCATCCAATCTTGCCTGCTTCTCTGACTATATTATCAGTCCACCGTTTTGGAGGTCTGCCGACATTCCTTTTTCCTGGTGGCCCTTTCCATCTTGTCACTCTAATGAAAAAGTGTGCGAGTTATCCCAAGATTTTTTAATCCACGGTTTCAGCTGGGCTTCGGCGTAAATGGGCCAGGCTGTCACGCTCCAGCCAGGTTCATAGACTATGGGATGTACCAGGAGTGGGTGCGGCGCAGCATCGAGAGGATCGGAAGACCTTCTGTCACCAGGGTCGCCAGGAATCATATAGTTATGAGAAGAAGTAAGATCTTTCAACAGTTACTACATTCCCGCCAGATCTAAGGGGCGGGGCGATTAGCGCCCATTTGCTAAAGCTCCCGTATCGTAACGTTATACAAGGTTTATTTTTTGGTCTTGCAAAACCCGCTAGGAGATGTTCTACCCATAAAAACAAAAACTTTAAAAAACAGTTTTGTTTTCTAAGTCATTAAGTCCGCCTCTGTACATTAATTTTGTGCATAAAGTATAAATAAATAAATAACTTTTATTATGAAACCAACTCTGAAATCGCAATAAAAATCTCAGCTGTTTCTCACAAAAGTTCAACGCCGTCCCAACCATAATGTATGAAACAGCTGATATATCTTTTGAGAGAGAGTGGGTCCCATAATAGAAGTTGTTTATTTTTATGAGTAAAATCATCTCTTAGCAGGTTTTGCAAGACCAAAAACACACGTAGTATATTCTTACGGTCATAGCTCATTACAGCCACTCCGCACCGACTCGCATTCTGCGGCTAGTATTCTTTATATGGACTTGTATGGGCATGCGCTCACTATATCAACTCCGTACCGTGCCTCGGCTATAAGGCGAGTCGGTGCGGAATGGCTGCCGCGTGGCTGTAATGAGCTATGACCTTAAGACTGTAAAAAACTGGCCAAGCGCGTGTCGGGCCACGCTCAATGTAGGGTTCCGTAGTTTCCCGTCCGTCACAATAAGTGTTCCCACTTATAAGTTAAAAAAAAGGCTATTTGTTACGTTGACATAGTAAGTAAGCAGAAATTATTTTGTACAACCTTTTTGTCTTTTTTGTACAAAAACTGTTCTTTCTATCAAGTTCAAAATAATTTTCCTAGAAAGTACTTATAAAGTTCTACTTTCCAGATTTTTTTCATATTTTTTAAACCTACGGGTCAAAAGTTAGAGGGGGGGGGGGACGCTTTAATTTTACCTTTTGGAGCGATTATTTCTGATATTATTAAATACCTATCCAACAATATATCACACGTCAGGGTTGAAATAAAAAAAAAAATCACTTCCCTCTTTACATGTAGGGGGGCTACCCTAATAAAACATTTTTTTCCAATTTTTATTTTACCACTTTGTCGGCGTGATTGATATACATATTGGTACCAAATTTCAGCTTCCTAGTGCTAACGGTCACAGAGATTAAGCGAGGACGGACGGACAGACAGACAGACATAGCGGTTGACTACGGAACCCTAAAAAACGGAAGCGTAACCGTTGTTTCTTAACGAGAGCGATACCAAACGGCGACAATCGAAATCGCTAATAAAGTCCAACCTGTGACCATTTTGGAATTGTTCAGTTCATGAGCGAACCATTTAAGTTAATAGTCAAGGTGCCTTCTTGATGACTAAAGCACACGGATTTGTATAATCAGTCTTGCCTTAACCTTTCAACGAACAAGCGACAGTCGGCTGTCGCACTGCTAATGTCTTTCTATTGTGACCCGAATCACGTATGTTTATGTGTTTATTAATGTAGTATACAATTGTTTTCAGCACTATCCAATATTCAAAGGTTTGGTCCTTGTGATAAAGAAGAAATGAAAGAGATATATTACCAAGAATTAGGCAATATCTCTTATTACAACCCCTACTGGAAAATCAGTGCTGAACATCATAACAATGTGAGTTATAAGGAAAGTAGTTAAGAAACTAAAGAAAGTGAGAAATAATTAAAAATGTTGGTAACACCAATGGTTTTGCCGAATTAACTTGTGTTTGTATACATTTTTTTTCCACTTTTACCTTCTACCACTCCTTCTTACATATTTTCATTTCAAACTCCTAGCTGAACACCGCAGTTTTAAGAAATTTTCTGTATTTTTCTGCTAAATGCATATATTTATGGCATTTTATGTGCATCCGCTATTAATATACAGCGTCATCATAACCATACATAACATAAACGCTTGCTGTTATATAATATGCCGAAGGTAAAATTTCCAGGCGGGAGCAGAGACTTAGCCTTAGTTTTTTAAGCGCCTTACTAATAAACGCTGCATAAAGTTATGACAGGTTTATACGTCAAAAAATGTATGGCTGTACACAGGCTTTATTCATTGCATAACTTTTCACAGTGATTATTAGTAAGGGCATAAGTCTATAAATAGGAGCCCCGCTATGAGGGGTCCGTTTAGCTGTAACAGTTCGGATTACTTTGACATTTTGCATTCGACATACAGCGAGTGAATAAATTGACGACGCGGTTTGTAAAAGGCGTATTCAAACAAATGTTATTACGACGAAAATCTTTTCATTAGATATCAAGGTGCAGCGGTTTAATACCTTGTTTCAAATTCCAGCTAACAATCGTCGCGAATATAGAATACACGTGTCTTACCCTACAAGCTGACTATGCGGCCCACATCAGACACAAACCCATACTGCGACTTCGACGCTGGTGCAGCGACTACAGGGGGAGAACTTGGTGCTCCGCCATGCTAAAACAGACAGAGTTCCAACTCTATGTGCAAATTCTATTCAACAACTCATTGGTGTATCGAATAAAAGCTTACGGGAAACCTGTTCCTCCTCCCCACACGCCGTCTGAAGGCCATAAAGACGCTAATGAGAAAATAGACCATCCAGAAATATTATCATATGCGTCGTACAAAGACCAGCACAAGAATTACAGTGATTATAAGAAAAGTAAGAATTACCCTTTGTATGGGAAAAAACGAATGAAATCGAGGATTTTCACTAGGCCACCGACAACCACTACTAAGGCAACCACTACTCAGAAACAATATAACTCTGACGGCGACAACGGAGACCATGTAGAGGGAAAGGCAACCAGACCAAAGGCAGCCTCAACCATGAAATGGGGAAACCCACCCGCACCGGAACGACCGCGAGTAGTACCTAATAAGCCACTTAATCCCGGTGACGATTTACCGCCCTATGATGACACTTATGTAGGATTTTATGATGGGTAACTATCTCAAAAAGTCATAGTCAAGTAGTCAAAATTCATAGTATTTAAGCGCTACACAGTGTGATAGGAAGTTACCGGTGAACAAAATATCATCAGGTGAAGATAAACTATCGAATAGGATGATTAAAGAAGCGTGTACATCAGCAGGTGACGCGATCATAACTGTATATAACCAATGCTTTGCCGAAAGCGTTTTTCTTCGCAAATGGAGGCGTGGATTTATAAAAATAATTCCAAAGAGTGGCGACAAGCCTCCGGACGACTCGAAGTCGTATCGGTCTATTACGCTTCTACCATCTTTGGGAAAACTTCTGGAGCGCCTCATCGTTCCACGCTTACTGCCGAACGGTCCACCATTTCATAGCAATCAATACGGTTACGGGCTGTAGATTATCCATAAGTAAATCTACAGTCAACGCGGCACTTTCGGTCAGAAGAACTGTTGATCTGTCCGAACACAAGTACGTAATTGGAATCTTTCTAGATATTTCTGGGGCCTTTGATAACGCTGGGTGGCCTACACAAGTAAAAGTTATAGTAGCACCACTGAAAAAAAATGACAACTAGTTTTCGTACGCGGAATGCGTACGAAAACAAGTTAACAATTTTTCCTCCACTTTCATTTTCTATCACCTCTTGCTATTTTCATTTGGAGCTCCTAGTTTTCACGGCTGTCACAAAACATTAAAATTCGATTTTGCAACATATATACATCGCAGGCATTTGAATACGTCTTTTACATACGGTGCCATTATTTATAAATGCTCGCTGTTATAATATGCCGAAGACAAAATATTCAAGCAATCCAAACTAGCATTAGCTTGAAGGAGCCCCGCTATGCATGGCTCACATTTTTAAGTACTTTAAAATAAACAACATGCATATCGCAGACATTTTGTGTGAATCCGAGCAGTCCGATCCGGTTAGGTTAGCAGGCCAAGGCGGAAGCGGAGCGTAGCGGTGCTCCCACCTAAGCCGTTGTGGTAGTTATTGTTGAAACTACTTCGTTATACCATGAAAACACTGGCAGATAAAACCAATGTCACCTGTGTAAAATAAAATAAAATTGTCATTCTCTCTTTAAACTACGTGAAACGTACAACTGTATTATTAATAAATCTCCTCTTTATTAGTGGTTATGGACCCTCAGAGAAACTAGAAACTGCTAGCTTGCATTGTAACGTTATACTTACATTACTTACGTAAATAGTGTGCTATGGAAAAAATTTTCTCCATCGGTGATAGTGCCGGCACGAAACAAGAGAAAATGAACGAGCCTTCAACTTCAGCAGCTGATTCAAGCTCGCAAGTAAATATACGTAAGTTGAAAGGCAAAGAAAATTTCAATAATTGGGTTTTCACATTAGAATGTCTCCTGACAGACTTGGATCTTTGGGATCTGGTCATAAATGAGGCCGATATAACAAACCCAGTTATAAAGCGCAAGGACGCTAAAGCCAGAGCGAAAATATGTCTTCTATGTGACGACTCCGTATACCCGGTGATACGAACGGCTAAAACTGCATATGAAACATATAAATGTCTTAAAAATGCATACTCAGACAGCGGACTTTCCCGGCGACTGACGCTTATGAAACTGCTCATGTCGAATAAGTACCAAGGAAACATACAAGAATACGTTAATTCGTCGCTCTCTACACAACAACAGCTTCAAAGTATCGCAGCTCCGGTAGAAGACGAATTTCTGGCAATTATGTTGCTAACAGGACTACCAGAAAAGTTTCAACCACTGGTCATGGCATTGGAACACTCGAATACTAAATTAACTTCGGAAAACGTTGTGACAGCGCTCCTTAAAGAAGACGCTCGCGCGACTGCATCTACGAGTACCATTGACAGTAACCATGGATCGATAAGTTCAGCGCTTAATACTAAGGAACAAAAGAAGAAACCGTTCTGTACCTACTGCAAGAAATTAGGACATTTAATTTCTCAGTGCAGGAATAGGAAAAATAAAAAGAAGGAAAATAATGTATCTACAAGTAATTACACTACGCAATTTACACTTTCATCTTGTTTTTCTACCATTCCACATTCCACAGGTTCAGATTGGTTTATTGATTCTGGCGCAACATCCCATATGAGCAATAGAAGGGATTGGTTTGAGAGTTTGTCGTCCAACGTAACTTCTATAACAGTTGCGAATAAAGAACAAATCATGAGTCATGGTGAAGGTAATGTAAATCTAAATGTTTCCGACAGTATAAACAAAATTAGTAATGTGTTGTATGTTCCTGGCTTAGCAACTAAAATCATAAAAATAAAATCATAAAATCATATTTATTTTGTAAATAGTGTTCGGCACTATACGACTTCAGGGGAAGTGAATAATGAAACTACATTTGTTTCCTAATCGAGTACAAAAATTTATTTTTCTTCAAGGGGTATAGTCTAATCCACAAAGAATCTTAATAGCGTGATTCAGAAAACGACATAAAAAGTACAACGCCATCTATCGAGCGCGCGATGCAACTTACACTCAAACATCCCGCCCACCATGGACAGAATGTCCAGAACTAATATAAATGTAAACGAACTAACTGTCCGCCCACCATGAGGTCAGGGGCTACAAAACGTATAAACAAAGTGTTAATATGACCAATATTAACAACAACTAAACAGATAAAAAACATACAAACAGATGACGTGAAAAGAAACTATTACTAATTGTGGAATTACATATTCCTTGAAAAAAAAAACATACAACTATAAAAACTTTCAACGATAACAACTTGTGGACTGTATATAAAATCAACATTTACTGCAATTTTACAAAATTGCTCATCAATAAACTCTACGTAAATTCGCAAAATAAACCTTAATAACATGTGCTTACTATAACTAAATTAACATAAAATTATGAACTAAACTACATTATTTTGCAATCGGCAAAATACACAATTTTGAAATCGGTCGTTTAATCAACGATCCGTTACACTTGAGAGTCACTACTCGTGTAACTTTATCCAAACCAGGGTGCTTCTCTACTACTTTGCCCAAAAGCCAACGGGCAGGAGGTAAGTTGTCCTCCTTGACTAAAACTACATCTCCAACATCTGGTTCTGGAATATTTTTAGTCCATTTATAACGCTGTAATAAATGAACCAAGTACTCATTTGACCAACGTCTCCAAAAATCTTGCAACATGCGTTGTGTAACTTGCCAGCGTCTTAGGTTACTAATGTTGGAACTCTCATAATTACGTTCAGGCACCGCTATCAGAGGCTCCCCTATCAAAAAATGACCTGGTGTTAAAGGAGCTGGATCCATGGAATTGTCAGACAACATTGATAATGGCCTGGAATTAAGGCAGGCTTCTACTTGGGACAAAAGGGTTGACATTTCTTCGAACGTAAGTGTCGAATTACCTATTACGCGCCTCAGATGGAATTTGGTCGATTTTACACCGGCCTCCCATAAGCCTCCGAAGTTTGGGGAATGGGGTGGAATGAAATGCCAAGAAGTACTGTTGTTGCCTAACCACTCTCTAATTTCTACAGCCACGGAAGATTTTTCGGCGGCGACTAAGTGCCGAAGTTCTTTGGCAGCGCCAACAAAATTGGTGCCGTTGTCGCTCCAAATATTACTAACAAAACCTCGTCGAGACACAAATCTTTTAAAGCCAGCAATGAATCCTTGCGACGTCAAATCACTGACGGGTTCTAAATGAATAGCTTTGGTCACCATACACACAAAGACACAAATGTAACCTTTGTAAGAATGGTGGCCACGGCCTTTTGACGTTCGCATGCTGATGGGACCAGTAAAATCCACGCCACTGTTTAGGAATGGTCTTGCCGGGGTAACTCGACTGGTCGGTAACTGACCCATAATTGGGGAATACGTGCTGAGTATCGCTTGCAATTTACACATTTGTGTACGTGACCTTTAACCTTTGTTCTAGCGGAAAGAATCCAATACTTAGTACGCAGATGGCTCAACATCAGCGTCGGCCCTCCATGTAACGTCTTTTTGTGAGCTTCATCAATCACTAGATTTGTGAAGTGACTATCAGATGGTAGGATGATGGGATGTTTAACAGACTCGTCTAAATGAGCATTCTGAATACGCCCACTGACACGGAGAATCCCTTCATTGTCTATGACTGGACAGAGACTTTTTAGTTTGCTTCTTGCTTTCACACTTCCTGTTTTTTGAATGTCCTTTATTTCTTCAAAGAACTCTTGACTCTGAACCAATCTTATACACGTCTTTGTTGCTTCTTCTATTTCTTCTTTAGTAAGATACCTTTCATATCTCTTCTCACCGTGTGCTTGTTTCTTCCAACTCAAAACTCTTCTGCAGTACGCTATAACCCGAACCAGCCTTTTTATTGAAGAATACTTTGTCCAGAAATGATCTTCTTGATGAGGTTCAGTAACAACGTGAACTTTAACTGACCTCTGCTCCGTGTTAGTCGTAATTGACTTTGGCCTTGTATATTCTATCGCTTCGTCATGAAGCCATGAGGGTCCTTGACTCCACAGTGAGCTGCTTACTAGTTCTTGTGGTGTTACACCTCTGGATGCTAAATCGGCAGGGTTATGCGCGGATTGGACATGAGCCCAATGTGAGTTGTCGACGTGAGAGAGGATTGTGGACACTCTGTTTCCAACAAAAGTTGTCCAGTGACTGGGGTGTTTGCTGAGCCATGCCAAGACTACTGACGAGTCAGTCCAGGCATGTATTTGAGAGGGTGTAATCTTCATAACTTCAGCGACTTCGGAAATGAGTTCAGAGAGCAACACTGCTCCCATCAGCTCTAAGCGCGGAACTGACTGCTGTTTGATTGGTGCAACTCTAGTACGCGAGGTGATTAAACTAACATGAATGGAATTGTTAGCATCGATGACTCTAATATATACTACAGCGGCATAAGCCGTAATCGACGCGTCGCAGAATCCATGCAACTCAACCAATCGATCGTCGGATTTCGTCTTAATCCACCTGGGGATGCTGAATTTATTCGTCTCTACAAGGCTTGAACGGTAAGTTTCCCATTCTGAAAGAAGTTCCGGGGTCAACTCTTCATCCCATTCCAAGCCAGCAAGCCAAAGCTTTTGAATGAATATTTTAGAAGTTACTATGCAAGGTGCCACCCAGCCAAGCGGATCGAACAGGCGTGTGATGTCGGATATAACCTTTCTCTTAGTGATTGGAGTCTGCTGAGGCTCTAGCTGCACTGAATATTTAAACTCATCACTTTCTCGATCCCACGAAATTCCTAAAATTTTTATAACTGAGTCTAACTTAATGTTCTTTTCCTTTTCCTCTTCCTTTTCCTGTCCTGACTTTGTTCCTATATTTTCTTGAAATTTCTCATTTAGTTCATCGCAGCTGCTGACCCATTTCTGTAGTTGGAATTGACCTTTGGTAAGTACATCTGTTAATTTTCTATGTATATGTAAACCTTCTTCAACTGTCTGACATCCTGACATCAAATCATCGACATAAAACTCATTTTTTATTATTTCAGCTATTTCAGGATGATCTTCGCATGAATCAACTGCCACTTGCTGCAAGGATTTTACTGCAAGGTAAGGAGCTGCTGCTGTGCCAAAGGTAACTCTAACTAATTTGTATTCTTTTATTTCAGATTCCGGATCATCGCGCCACACTACTCGCTGAAACTCTGCATGCTCAGGAGAAACCTTCACCTGTCTGTACATTTTAATAATGTCAGCACAGAGACTTATGGGATGCATTCTCCATCTCATAATGATGTGACGTAAAGGAGGTTGCAACATAGGACCAACCATTAGATCGTCGTTCAGAGACACTCCATTTGACCCTTTCATTGAAGCGTCGAACACTATTCGAACCTTACTGGTGAGCTTGTCCTCACGGACTACGGCGTGATGTGCGAGATATACGGCTGTACTCCTATTACGATCATCACCGTGTACAGGCTCCATATGGCCGAGGTCTATGTATTCTTGGAATACATCTGAGTATCGAGCTTTGATCGATGGATTCTTCTTAAATTTATTTTCAAGAAGATGAAACCTTTTTATTGCGAGGTCTCTCGAACCCCCATATTTACACTGCGGATCTTGGTCGCGAAAGGGAAGATTAACTACGTACCGGCCTTCCTCATCACGATACGTAGTCTGTGCGTAAATATCTTCACAACGTTGTTCTTCGTCAGAAAGGATCTTCTTATCAGGAATAGCCGACTCAATTTCCCAAAACTGTCGCAAAAGTGCGTTGTCATCAGCCTGATCTGAGCTGCTTTGAATGACGTGATGACAATGTATAGAATCTGGGTTTGACGATATCTGTCCAGAAAGGATCCAACCAAAGGCAGTATTTTGAGCTACCGGTGAGTTTGGCGGACCTTGAATTAAACCGTCTCTAAGAACCTGACTATATATTTCCGCACCAAGTAAGATGTCTATCTTGCTTGGCGTGTGGAACTCTGGATCAGCTAAAGTTATCTCCTTTAGCTGGGGCCAATAGGCCTGCTCTAATTTTTCTGAGGGTAAAACTGAGGTAATGGTACCTAACACGAATGCATGGACTTGGACACTAAACTGTGGATTTAGACGTGAGTGAATAGTCACCGTGACTGTAAACTTTGAAGCGAAAGCGCTTCTCTCACCGCCTATTCCAGAAATAACCGACTTGACCGGCTTCTTCTTTAGTCCAAGCAACTGTACTGCTGATTCTGCTATGAATGATGCCTGAGATCCCTGATCTAATAGCACTCTCAGCAGTTGTGTTGACCCGCTTCTTGTCTGTGCTTCGACAAGAGCAGTGGCCAACAAAACTTGAGTAGGTACTGATCCCTTAGAAAAATGTGAAACTATCGAATTTGAAGTTAATGGTTCGCCTCCTGACAACGATGCCTGAACGTTAGACACCGCTGATTTAACTTCATCTGCTGTATTGGAGCTATCTCTAACGACTGTGGAGTTTGAGACCGAATTTGGATGTAGTAGTGAGTGATGCCTTTTCTTACATATACGACACGTCGCGGTGTGTCGACAAAACTTGATGGAGTGATTCGCGTTTAAACAATTGTAACATAAGCGCCTGGTTTGTGCAAAGCTGTGACGAGATACATAACTCTCTTGAGCAAACTTCTTACAACTAGATATTTTGTGATTTTCCTTACAGAATGGACAAGTTTTTACTTTTACGGCTTTATTATCGGTAGTGACTACATGGTGAACTTTAGGTTTGGGTTTACTTTGTTTTGTGTCAAAAAACTCTAACGCCCGAAATCGGGCTTCTAAAAACTCTCGGAATTCCGATAGCACGGGTAACTCATCTTTGGTACTTATCTTTGTCTCCTATTGCTTTCTCGATTCGGGATCCAACTTTGAACTAATTATGAAAATGACTATACTATCCCACGTGCTTACGTCAATACCGAGATTTTTTAAACCATTTAAACATTCCATTGTAGTATCTAGTAAACCTTTTATGCTATTTGAACATTCATTTACGTTATTCTGACTTAATAAGCGTTTAAGTAAACAATTGGATAAAAATCTGATGTTATTATAACGGTTATGTAGCAGAGACCAACACTCTTTATAGTTGTCTGAAGACACAGTAATATGTCTTACAAGTTGTTCAGCTTCTCCCGATAATAATCCTTTTAAATAGTGCATTTTTTGCACGTCTTCTAAACTATTATTATTGTGAATCAAAGAGGTGAATAAATCTTTAAACGTAGTCCATTCCGCATAATTGCCCGAAAACTTTGAGATATTTATTTTAGGTAATCTAACATTATTTGGTACTGTGTGGTCTACATTTGTCCTTACACTTTGATCTGACTGGTGACTAGTAAACGTATTTAATACCTCTTTTAACTGTGCTTTATATAAAATGTAGATTTCCTCGGTGATATCATATACATCGTTGCTAAAATATTTATCAGAATCGTCTTGTGCGTCATTCAGCAATATGCTCTTGTGTGTGGACGAAAATTCTGACCACAAATTTTCCAGAGCTTCTAGTCTTGTCTCCACATAAGGCCTAGAAATTCTATCTTTAGGTGTTTTCTTAAAATTTATTTGAGCTTTTTCTATGCGAATCTTATTATTATTTTGCAATTTATATATAGCCTCCATTTTGAATTTAGCCAGTGCTACTATTACATTAAACTTTTAAATAATTATTTATTATTTGTAAACTACCAAAGTCAAATTTCTACCAAACTAATTTTCTACTAAAGAACCTTCGCAAATATTTGAACAACTAACAATTCTCTCTAAATATTAACCGTAAAATTCCAATAAAAACAATGAGAAAACGGGCACATCAATATCATATTTTCAAAACAGGTCACAGAAACATTTAAACAAAGTGCTACTAAATCTACTAAAGTCCAATAAATATTTCCAGACGAACTTTTCTATGTTAGAAAATCCGTCTTGCAATTTAACACAATAATGTACTCACGATTTTATATCTTCGACAAACCACTTCACTGAATCGGCAACTCCGCACTCACTCACTAGTAACTGCGTCACCCAGCTGTTGACAGCAGGTGGGAACTCCACTATCCCTCTGGTAACTGGACTATTCCCGCCCAGCGCCTCACTTAGATGGTGGTGATGTCCAGTCAGCCCTGCTCCACTCCTCACTCCTTGGTACTCGAACTTCGCCCTGCGCCGCCTCTTTGGTCTGGTACTCCGATCACGCCCTGCGCACCTGGTACTGGTCCTCGCCCTGCGCCACCTGGTGCTGCTCCACGCCAACTCCACTGCTGCAGCACTCACTTCACTTTGCACACCAGCTTGGGTATGCGGCGCTTCAGGGCGATCCACCCTGGTTTCCACGCCAAGTATTACACAGAACACTCTGGATCTCACTTATCCGGCTCGAAGGACCAATGTTCGGCACTATACGACTTCAGGGGAAGTGAATAATGAAACTACATTTGTTTCCTAATCGAGTACAAAAATTTATTTTTCTTCAAGGGGTATAGTCTAATCCACAAAGAATCTTAATAGCGTGATTCAGAAAACGACATAAAAAGTACAACGCCATCTATCGAGCGCGCGATGCAACTTACACTCAAACAAATAGGTTATATATATAACACTTTTACACGTCAATATTTTGTTTTTTTATTTATTTTAAGCGAACGATGGGGCCGGTGTTTCGTAGCTGGACTGCTCTGAGAAGAAACATCCGAAACAAACTCAGAGGTCAAAGTCTCTTTTAAAGTCCATACAATCGTATTGGTCAGAAATGTGCGAGAACCATGGAGGTTAATGTCTGAGGCACTCTCTTGATGAGAGAAGGACACAGATTTGAGTGGACCTGTCCAGACAGTGCAAGCATTTGTCAGTAATCGTTTAGCTCAACTTAAAACTAAGGAGCCCAACGTCTTGACGAACAGTACCAAAGTAAGGACATTTGGGTAGGCCACATTAAATACTCAAACCGTCAGACCGCATATTAAAAAAAAAACCAACGACTTCCATAGTCCTCACATTCACAAAAAAAAAATGTCACAAAAACATATACACAATACTTTAAAAAGTACATATCAATGTCAAATAGTAATACATAAAAAAAATAAAGATTATATACTTTAAAAAGTACACATCAATGTCAAATAGAAATACATAAAAAAGATTATATACTTTAAAAAGTACACATAAATGTCAAAATAATAATTGAAATGTCAAAGAGAAAAGAAATGTAAATAAAGTAAATAATGGCCAATGTATTAATCGAAACAGCTCAATCCAAAGCATTTGAATCCTCAATGTAATCTTTGACAGAGTAAAAAGCTTTCTGACAAAGTTTACGTTTTATAAATAATTTAAATTTAGTAATGCTAAGTTCTTGAATTTGTCTGGGTAGTTTATTATAAAAGCGTATACATTGACATTTAAACGAGCCACCTATTTTCTTAAGCCTAGTTGAAGGAACTATGTATTTGTCCTTATTTCTTGTATTTATATTATGGATATCACTGTATTTTTTAAACAAATTAATATTTTTATGCGTGTACAACAAATTTTCATATATATATTGGCACGGCACAGTCATAATATTTACCTCTTTAAATTTGTCTCTGAGGGAGTGTCGAGGACTTAGTTTATAAATTGAACGAATAGCCCTTTTTTGCAAAACAAATATAGTCTGAATGTCGGCTGCATTTCCCCACAATAGAATGCCGTACGACATCAAACTGTGAAAATAGCTAAAGTAAACTAATCGGGCTGTTTCCAAATCAGTTAAACCACGAATTTTTCTGACGGCATATGCTGCAGAGCTAAGTTTCTTAGATGATTTATCTATATGAGGGCCCCACTGAAGTTTAGCATCCAAGGTTATCCCTAAGAATACTGTGGAATCTTCGGGCTTCAATTCCTGTCCCTTTATTAGTACACTGGTTCCTATTTGTCTAACATTTGGTAGCGTGAACTTAACAAGTTTAGTTTTTTTCTCGTTCAGCAGTAGATTATTTACGTTGAACCAGTTGACTATTGACGCGAGAGAACTATTTATGACGTCAACACATAGCTGTTGACGTCTTAGTTTAAATAAAAGTGAAGTGTCGTCTGCGAACAACACTATATCATGCTTATCTTTAATAAGATAAGGCAAGTCATTTATATAAATGAGGAACAAAAAAGGGCCAAGGATTGAGCCCTGGGGGACCCCCATTCTCACAACAGATCCAGGTGACCTTTTACCGTTCACATAAACTCTTTGAATCCTATCACTCAGGTACGAAGAGAGAAGATTCAGAGAGGAGGCCCGGATTCCATAGTGGTGTAGCTTCCTGATTAAAGTTTCATGGAGAACGCAATCGAATGCCTTGGACAAGTCGCAAAAAACGCCCAATGCATCGCATTTGTCTTCCCATGCATTATAAATATGTCCTAAAAGTTCAACACCAGCATCAGTTGTTGAACGACCCCTGGTAAATCCAAACTGTTTTTTATGCAAAAGCTCGAGTTTATTAAAATGTATTTGCATTTGATTTAAAATTAGTTTTTCAAAAATTTTACTAAAAGTGGGTAGCACTGAAATTGGTCTATAATTACTGGGGTCAGATGTGCTACCTGATTTAAATAAAGGTATTATTTTACTATATTTCATTAAGTCAGGAAACTTACCACAATCAATACAATTATTAAAGATATTGGCTAAAGTTGGAGCTACAATATTTATTATAGATTTAGCAACATCAACCGAGTTATCCCATAAATCTGCAGTCTTTTTAACATTTAATGAGTGAAAGGTTTTAATTAACTCTCAACATGATCTAAACCTCTTGCATACTTGGCTTAAATCAAATTTACTGACAATAAATATATCAAAAACCAATTACATTATATTTGCAGCAAAAAACAAAAAAATTGGTCAGTACAGTAACTTACAGATTGATGGTCAAACGCTAAAGAGAGTTCATCAGGAAAAATATCTTGGTCTTATACTTGACGATCAATTAACGTGGAAACCACATATAGAGAGGATTAAAAATAAGCTCACGTCACTAACAGGTGCCCTCCGTAGTATAGTGCGATGTCTTCCTAATTATGTGCGTTATACTATATATAACTCGATGGTTAAACCTCACTTAGACTACTTGATCGAGGTCTGGGGAACTGGTGCCAAATCAAACCTAAAAGTACTCCAAATAGCCCAGAACAAAATAATCAAAACACTCTTTAGATACAATTATTTAACTCATACAGAAAAGATCTACAAAGAAACACAGCTTATGAATCTTCTTCAAATGTATAAGTACAACACTTGTATACTAGTAAGAAAAATTCTAACCAAAGATATACATTCCCAGATAATATTTACGAAAAGAGCACAAACTTATAAAATTTTTACAAGGCAAGCTAATGACATCTGCTTAACCCAGCCCAGGACTAAATATGGAAAAAGGAATATTATGTATGAAGGGGCCAACTTCTATAACAAACTACCTAAAGACATAAAAGAAATCAAATCGTTTTACGTTTACAAGAAAACTTTGAAAAACCATATATTAAAAGATCTTTCTCTGCTATCCGATTAACCAAAAATAGTATGTATGTGTAAATAGAGAGATATATATATACGCACATATGTATATATGTATATATGTATGTGTGTGTACCTATATTTATATGTTCATATGTGTGTAAATGTATACCAAGCGACATATCTGTATATCCTTAAATAAAACCCTATTAAAAAAAAAAAAAAAAAAAACAGGATAGAAACAGGTCACAACCAGAATCATAATAAATAATTGCTGTATACACAGACAATGTATAAATAAATGTACTAATAATAACATTAAATAAGATCAATTTAATAAAACGCTCATGTTTTGTATTGTGTCATAGGCCTTAGTAAACACGCCACAAATATTAAGTTGCACCCTACCCACATCTTTAAAACTATTAAGTTGTCTCTGTCAATGTGTTACCTACCTTGCAATTTTAGTTACATTACAATGCTATAACGACATATTTTTGTAGTAATGCTTTAGTTTTAAGATACCTTCTAATTTGTTATCTACGCTAACTGGCACATAAAATTGTTAAATAAGTTACAGCTATGTTTTCTCTGTAAGTGAATTTGTAATTCTTTTGAGAAAATAAATATCTTTAACCGTAATTACATTTTTACAAGTGACATGCTCGAATTGAAATTCAGAATCACATGCCGGGACATTTTCTTTAAGTAAAGCTTCTGCAGCTATGGGTGATGAATTTAGACATTTAGTAGTCGAAACGGGAATTGATTATCGGTGAGTAATATTGTAAATAAAGGTTTTGATATCTTGTTTACATCCGAAGGCGCTAAAATATTCTTGAGCGGCAAATGTCAAGTAACAGATTCTGTCATAGCCACAGGTTCAAATTATAAGGGCATGTACAGACTTGACGTACAGAGCCCAAATGCTTTCTTAACAAGCAAAGAGTCTGCCTTACTGTGGCATAGGCGTCTTGGTCACCTTCATGCGAATAGTATGAATATTTAAAAAAACAAACGTCTAGGGATAGACTTTAACGGAAGTTTTGATAAAAATTGTGTTCCGTGTTTACAAGGCAAATTAAGTAAAAAACCTTTTCCAAAATCAAGTAGCAGATCGAAAAAAGTCTTAGAATTAATTCACTCGGACTTATGCGGACCAATGAGTACGCACTCGTGGGGCGGTGCTCTTTATTTGCTAACTTTTACAGACGACTACAGTCGCAAAACTTTTGGATATCTTTTAAAATTTAAATCGGAGGTTTTTACAAAATTTGTAGAATTTAAACACTTAGTTGAGAATCAAACTGGTCAACGTATCAAAGTTTTACGTTCTGACAATGGTCGTGAGTATGTCAATAAAGATATGTGCAATTTCCTTAAGGAAAATGGCATTGTGCATCAAACCACGATACCATACACTCCTCAACAAAATGGAGTATCTGAGCGTGCAAATCGGACCATTATTGAAAAGGCCAGATCAATGTTAAAGGACTCCAAACTGTCGTTAGCATACTGGGGTGAAGCGGTCAACACATCAATTTATTTAAAGAATCGTGTACCCACACAGTCTTTAGATAACAGAATTCCAGAAGCACTGTGGTCTGGAACGAAGATTAACTTATCTCATTTAAGAGTTTTTGGTTGCGAAGCCCACGTTCTCGTTCCCAAAAAGAAACGTACTAAGCTGGAATCCAAGACAAAAGCCTGTATTTTTGTTGGATACGCAACAGAAAGTAAAGGCTACCGGCTTATAGATCCTCAGAATCCTCATGCAATTATAATTGCAAGAGATGTTGTCTTCATCGAAGACAAAATGCCTTCCGAGAAGAATGTAATTATTCCTCCAAGACATATGCAGTCAACGCCTTTACAACCTTCAGAACCATCTGTCATTGTACCATTAGATAATGAGCCAGTTCCATACTCTGAATCGCAGTCTCAGCTTCCAGATATACTTGTGACACCTGAAGCGTCAATCTCAGATTATGACACAGCATCAGATGAGCCTGTAGTACCTGTAGAATCACCGGACATACCCGAGTCTGAAGCCAGACCTGAGCCAGCTTCTGAATCAGAAAGGAGATATCCTACACGCGTTAGGCGACCTCCTAATAGATTTGAAGAAAATCTCTACCTGACCTCAGATTTTGAACCGGAATCCTACAGGGAAGTAACAGACACAGAACATGGATTCTTGTGGACAGACCATCTGGTAGAAAAACTACAAAATGTAAATGGGTCTACAAAATTAAAAAGGATACAAGTGGCCAAATAATTAAGTATAAAGCCAGGCTAGTAGCTAAAGGTTTCACTCTAGTAGCTGGAGTGGACTATGGCGAAACTTTTTCACCTGTTGCTAGACTGTCATCTGTACGGCTTTTACTGTCATTTGCGGCACATTATGGACTGCAAGTAGACCACCTCGACGTGGAAACTGCTTTCTTAAATGGCGATATTGAGGAGGAAATATACATGGAGCAACCAGAAGGTTTCTCTTCTGACTCAAAGGGCAAAGTGTGTCTACTCAAAAAGGCACTTTATGGACTCAAACAAGCACCTAGACAGTGGAACATAAAAGTATGTGAAGCCATGCATAAGCTTTTACTAAAACAAGCAACGAATGAACACTGCCTCTATTATAGGCGAGAGGGAAATGACCTACTCGTGGTAGCAGTCTTTGTCGACGATTTCTTTATCGTAAGCACGAATAATGCTATGAAGGACAACTTCAAAAAGGAGCTCAAAAAGCAGTTCATCGTCAAAGACCTAGGTCCAGTCAAGGACTGTTTAGATATGAGAGTTACTCAAGATTCCGATATGATTACCATCGATCAGACAAAATATATTGAAAACTTATTAAAAAGTTCAATATGACCGATGCTATATCAGTAACAACCCCACTGGAACCAGGAGCAAGACTTACCGTTCCTGAAAAGGATAAGGATAACATTGATGTGCCATATCAAGAACTCATAGGCTCACTAATGTATATTGCTATTTGCACAAGACCTGACATCTCACACGCAGTGTCATATCTTTCGCAATTCAATGCACATTACGGGGGAGAACATTGGAAGGCCGCAAAAAGAGTTCTTAGATATTTAAAAGGCACAAAAGACTTGCGTCTTAGGTACAAAAAGGATAAACAGAATTATCATCCAACAGGTTATGTAGATGCTGACTACGGTAATAATCTTCTAGACAGAAGATCCTATACCGGTTTTGTTTATTTAAGGAGCAGTGGTCCAATAAGTTGGGAATCACGCAAGCAGCGCACAGTTGCTTTATCCACAACGGAGGCCGAATACATGGCTCTTTCAGAGGCCTGTAAAGAGGCAATATACCTCAAAGCTCTCATCAAAGAAATTTTTGCACAACACCAACTCCAAATTCAATTCATATCTACACAAAACATGATCGCCGATATTTTAACGAAACCATTGCCTAAACTTAAGCATTATAAATGTGCTTCATTATTAGGATTAGGCTAGGTTTATTATTAATTGTTTTTTGATCTTTTGTTTTGTAGATAATATGGTAAGGTGTTAGGTTGTTAAGTGGTGTATGGTACATATTGGATGTTGAATTTTTTTTTTATTGTGCGATGTATACAGTGTGTATTTTTATAGAGCTTATTATTTTATACAGGGTGTTTGCATTGCGGGGGGGTGTTGAAACTACTTCGTTATACCATGAAAACACTGGCAGATAAAACCAATGTCACCTGTGT
The DNA here is from genome assembly GCA_033675125.1 of Athetis lepigone. NCBI lineage: Eukaryota > Metazoa > Arthropoda > Insecta > Lepidoptera > Noctuidae > Athetis > Athetis lepigone. The sequence continues at coordinate 1,249,997 of CM066222.1, read as the reverse complement.
AAAATAAAATAAAAATTGTCATTCTCTCTTTAAACTACGTGAAACGTACAACTGTATTATTAATAAATCTCCTCTTTATTAGTGTTATATTTCAAACCACAAAGAAATTATGAGCCCTTCGTATCAAGACTCCGTCAAGATAATGCAGTTCGAATGTATTTGACATTTTGCCTTCGGCATATTATAATAACAAGCATATAATGACGACGCCGTAAACGGCAGATTCACACAAAATGCCTGCGACACATATATGTCACACGACGAAATTTCGTTTAGTAGATATGAGTGTTCTTTAGATAGACCGAAAGACTAACAGAAACGCGGGGACTGTTTTTTTAACATAAGTTAAAAAAACAGTCCCCGTTTTTTTATTTTTTTATATAAAACGAGCAGAGGTTTAACAAGGCGTTAAACCTCTGCTCGTTTTTTCGTTTTTCGTTTTCGTTTTTCCTTTTCGTTTCAAATTCCAGCTAACAATCGTCGCGAACATAGAATACACGTGTCTTACCCTACAAGCTGACTATGCAGCCCACATCAGACACAAACCCATACTGCGACTTCGACGCTGGTGCAGCGACTACAGGGGGAGAACTTGGTGCTCCGCCATGCTAAAACAGACAGAGTTCCAACTCTACGTACAAATTCTATTCAACAACTCATTGGTGTATCGAATCAAAGCTTACGGGAAACCTGTTCCTCCTCCCTACACGCCATCTGAAGGACATAATGATACTAATAGAAATATACAACATCCAGAAATATTATCATACGCGTCGTACAAAGACCAGCACAAGAATTACAGTGATTATAAGAAAAGTAGAAATTACCCTTTGTATTTAAAACGAATGAAATCGAGAATTTTCACAAGACCGCCGACCACCACCACACTAAGACCACCACTACCACCGCCAGAACCACTTCCTGAATTTTATGAACCACTTGCAGACGATGACAATCTTTATTATTAGCTTTCGATTTAGAAACTTCAGTCGGTCAGTCAGTTTACTATTTCATAATTATACTATCTTCTGCCCGCAGCTTCGCCTGCGCGAATGTCTGTTCTTCTATTCCCTATTTCACCCCTTTAGAGGTGGAATTTATTACAACCATTTCTTATCGGATGCCTACGTCATAACATCTACCTGCATACCAAATTTCAGCCCGATCCGTCCAGTAGTTTGGGCTGTGCGTTGATAGATCACTATGTCAGTCAGTCACCTTTGAGTTATGTATATTTAGATAGATATGTGAGCATACACTATCGCGTTTGAATATGTGCCACATTCAACCAGCAATAGTGAATACATCTAGTATGTGACAAGCTAAATCCCGAGGCTATTTTTCGCATTTGAGCATACCTGAAAGGTTAATTATTTTTAAAAGTAGTATAAGTGTATAAGTAATGAAAGTATGTATGTATAAGTAGCTTAGTGTAATAATAAGTTGTAGGTTTAAGTAATGTAAGTACCTAGTTAGTCATAAAACACGAAATAAATCAATGAAAATATTTTCCAATAAACTGTAATCTTTTTTTATCATTTAGCTTAATTACATATTAACAGCACTTTGCTAAAATTAAAAAAAAAACCTAGGTTTCAGACGATAGAGGAAATCTTAAATCTTATACTATAACAATAAAGTTACGAATCTAATAAAGAAAGGTCAATGTATGAAAATGTCCCCACCCACCATCAGATTTTAAATAGGTGTCATTCGACGCGTGTAAGGGCCGAGTCACACCGGAATGGCAGCGGCCGGCAGCGACGCGGCGAGCACTTTCAGTGTGAAATAATTTTAAACTTTAACTATAATTAATTAAAAGACCAGTATCGCTTGAACAGCTTGAAAAGGTCGCGCGCATCGTGCTTCTAGCGACGCTGGCGGCCGCTGGCGGCCTCGCGGCGCCGCGGGCGGCCGCTGCCGGCCGCTGCCATTCCGGTGTGACTCAGGCCTAAAGGAATAGAGCTGAATCACTGTACTTGACTTTTATGCTCGCGAAAGGTCCCATTTCATGTGCATGAAATGAACATGTGTCCTATCGCGCAAACTGCCGCGGACCTAGTCTTTCGTGAAAATGATGCGCAAGTATCCTAAGACACAAGTATAAGTGTGACAAATATCGTTCAGCGAAAAGCAAATGGAGTTCACAAACGCAAAGTCTATCTAAGGGCCTAGACAAGTGGCATTGAAGAATAGATAGCGAAAACGAATAGATTGTCAAATGTATGGAATTGACATAAGCTTTCGCTAAGCAATTTGACATCTCCATACATTTGACAATCTATTCGTTTTTGCTATCTATCCTGCAATGTCACTTGTCTCAGTGTGTGTACTCAGAAAACACCACGCCCAAACGCAGGATAATAATGTCTGTAATGGTAACCGTAGTTCCTCCACTGTATGTAACTAGCCCTGGTTTTCCAGTAGGTCTCAATGAAAGCTAGCTCCTCTTGATCATTCAGATATTTGAACACCTTCGTTGGCTCTATATATTCTGGTTCCTTTGCGTACGCAGTCACTATGAACTGTATGGAATGTTTAAAGGACACTTCCATTATTAAATTGACCTCAAGTAAAGGTAGGCCGTAGCATATCTCTGCGGTGTCGGCACACCATCGACGTAAGTGTATGATTGGTGTCTCATAGCTTCGCTCTATTCCCAGTTTTTCATTGTATTCTGCTTTTACTATTACGCAGGAGTATTCTACGCCTGCGTAAAGTGACAGCTAGAACAAACACATAAATATCATAATTTCTCATAATTTCTCTGCACCACCTGAAGGTAGACTGGCAAAGAATGCCTACGGCATTAAGTCCGCCTGTACACTACGTACTAAGTATTAGATAAATAAATAATAAATAAATAAATTTACAATCTTTTATATTATAAAGGACTTAATAAAGATGAACGTAGTGAACTTCATCACCATCATCCCAGCTTTTTCCCAACTATGTTGTGGTTCCAGCCCAACCGAATTCAGCTAAATGCGAATGCCAGTGTTATGGGGTGAAATCCTCAAAATCCAAATTCTACTTTACTGTATTCCAGGGCTCTGAACCGGTTTAAACAAGTGAACTGTTTTTATGTAACCCAAATGATAAAGTTTATTCACATATATCTTTGGATGATAACTACATAAAAGACACGGACTGTCAAAATTGCACTTTTGTCGCCTCGGTGGTTAAAGCTTTGTCAGTCAGTCATTTAAACACTGCATTCATGTCTAGCTTTCACCCACGGCTTCACCCAAGTGAATGTCGAAAATAGCAGATGGAGGATGGAATCCCCACAGGAAGGGGCCCCACAGGAAGGGGCCCAACAGGGCCAACGCCTGCCGGGGTTGCAGAATGTTTATAATAGTTACCGTGACCCTGAAATATAAAGGCCAATCGAAGGAACCTGAGTGGGTTTTAGTCAGTAAGAGTATGACACGCCCTCCCTCCACACCTAGGACGGGAGCAGTCATTGGATGATTTCCCACTCATCAAAAAAAAAAAAGGATGGAATTCTTCCATCCATTATTTTACCCCTTTAGGGGTCGAATTTCCAAAAATCCTTTTTTAGTAGCTACCTACTCTTCACAAATAACAACCCTGCAACTTTCATGTCTCTAGGACCAGTGGTTTGGGCTGTGTGTTGATATATCAACAATCAGTCAGTCAATCATTTTACCATTTTATATATACAGTTAAGTAGAATTCTTGTTAACTCACGTTTCGGTTCATTTTAACAGTTCTATGTATGGCTGTGATATGGGTATTTTCATTGTAGAACTTTTGGTCCATCTCCTCAGGGTCACAAGGTCCAAACCTCTGAACTCTGGCCTCAGCTGAAAACATTATTTAGTTCAAGGTCATCATTATCATAAGCAGTTTATGTCAGTCCAATTAGATCGAGCAAAACACACGGAATGCTCATAAACGGATCCCATCTTTTAAAATAGATATTTTTTTTAACTGGCTTGATTCTTTATTTCTTGAAACTATATTATATTGCTGTTTACCTTCAATGTCTTTACATAATTAAAGTGGCTTTTGCACTACCCCTATATCAATTGAAAATAATGTTCCGGAGTCTCTTATGCATTCTTTTACATACGAAACAACCTTTTGGATCGGGCGATTAAGTTCAACTCTTTATTCGACAATCTTATCTTGTAAATTACATTTTAATTTTTTATGTCCTTACATCATCTTGTCGATTATAAAGCACTCCGATCTAAAAATCATTGTAACAACTTACTTTTTCTGATTATAATGTGGTTGTCGGCAAGGTTAGTGATGGCTGGTCGACCAATCATTGCAAAACTCCGCCGCACCCACTCGTGGTGCATGCCATAGTCCAGGAATCTGGCAGGGGAACCGCATCCAGGCCCATAGACACCAAAACCCAGCTGAAAACCACCAACGTCACCATCATCTCATCAATTTTAACTCCCTTGCGGATATTCTAAGCTGAATTTGATTAGCTTAGAAATTTTACTAACTCTCAGGAATTAATGCAGTTTATTCTCATTGTCAGCCAAAAGTGTATACAATTATTGAATCCGCACAAATAATAGTGGCCGTCCTGGGACGATTTTCAAGAATCTACGGATCACCAGGAACAGTGAATTTATGAACTTCAAATCCCCATACATCGAGGCTGACACAAAGAAAGGACATTAGGTATTTCGGTCCAAAAAAAAACGCGGCCAGACTTAAAATGATTAGCAATTCTGCCTTTTCTTAGTAGTGACTAAAGGGAAATATTTTTTTAAAACCTTTTTACTTAGATTACTACTAAAAAAGGGTTAAACCCGTAGCCATAATTTACGGTTTGTGTGACCTGGCAATCGGAAGCAATTCTAGATCTGAATGAGCAAGTTTTTTTTACTTCGATTCTGGAAAAAACCAATAACTTTTTACCCAATCTTAATACCCAGAAGACGCTTGCAACTAAGATTTACGGAGAGACACATCGTAATGATACTTTACCAGTCTCCAACGTTTGCCCACTTTGACAACGAGGATAGCACCACTTCGCCAGATGCAGTGGTCTCCCCTTATGCTTTGAGCACAGGTCATGTGAGTTGGCCACAAACTGCTCACGTCCAACTGGAACAAGCCAAAATTATATAAGTAAGGTAGTGAGAGATGAAGACAATCATACCACACTATTTTCAACCACTGCTACTCTTGAAAGCCATAATCAACAGCGGAATCCGCCAAATAACAGGACATCGGAGGAGTAAGAAAACATGAAAAGAGAAGAATAAACACATAGAAGATGTTAAAGGAAAAAAGAGATGAATAGAATGAATATAGACGACGTGACAGAACAAATCTTTCACGAAAAAAATATGATTGAAATAACAGCTACGTTTTTATTAGTCTTAAAGGCCATTTTTCATTAGGACCCCTCCTTGTTCAACTCGCGAAACACCAAAAAAGTATGATTTGTATGGGTATTTCACACACTTATTTGCCGGCCACCAAGTCGTTGCCAGCGACCGAATCGAAATCGAAACTGATTGAAGAAGAAAAAATATGACATGTAAGAATAGTAGGTATCCACAACAGGTTAAAATAGTGGTTTAAAGTTCAACATACGCGTAGTTGAAAGTACGGGCGAAAACTAGTATAAAAAAATAATAATAAAGTAAACTTACTCCATCCCGTCTGTAAAAAGTCTTGCATTCGTCGTTAGAAACGTACTTCATTTCGTAGATTCTGATTTGGGACTGCTTACAACCTTGAAAATAGAAGAAAACAATGGATACATAACTTCTAACAAGCATTATAAGGAGAAAATAGTCAAAAAAATAAAAATAAAATGGAACCGGGGCACCAGGACCGCGGTCCCAAATGCCACATTGATGATACATAAATGATATGAAATCAGTGAATGTAGTAAAATAGAGAATTAAATATAAAGTACAAGTTTTAAGCAAAATGTATTTAAATATAATACTTACTATCGGATAATACCATTGCATAGAATTTCTGAGTCTTGATATGTGAAGGAGGTGGACAAATAGGCCGCAACTCTGAAACAAAGAAGATTTAGATATTTTTTTGTTTTGATAAGCATAGGAATATCGAGAGTTCGAACCCGGGTAACTACCAGCCATTCATCAAGAACCTCGTTATGTTGGTCATGGCTCTTGGCTATTAAACTAAGGGCAGAAACAACTATCAGCAAAATAATTACTGAGACCAAATCCCACCATCCCCTGTTGTTTCCATCATGCTGAACGGATATATCAACAAGCACTGCCTGACGCTCTATTCGATCTATCACCACTATATCAGGCTTATTGGTAAAACAGTCCTCAGTGATGATAGATCGGATGACATTAATTGTTGAAATCAACTTATTGGAATGGGTAACTAGATTATTTTTTCTTAGTTTTACGTTCTAAAGTGCCTTTTAAATGGTATATTAGAAATAAATGATTTGAGTTTGAGTTTGTTATTATTTTAAGATCCTCACCTTTAGCAAAGTGGTCAGTTTCCAGTTGAATGAGTGCAAGTGTATTGAGCTGGTTGTTAGCATAATCTGGATGGTAGGTATAGTCCCGGACTCCAATGCCAGGTTCGCTGCAGTTGTACCCAACTGTCACCCGCGAGTGAGCTCTGAAGATACAATAGCCTATTAGAATGACAAAGAATGTAATGCTTTATCAAAAATGAATCAAATACATCATTTTTCGAAAGGAATTCTTTTTTATATACTGTTTGATCTAATACCTGTGACTTCCACGAATCTCCCCGTGGAAATCCAAGGAATAGTGTCCATTAGACTTAAAAAATTGTGCCCTTTTTGTGGACGATTTCTTGCAAAGTGAAGTGTAAATTAAAAAATCCGAAACCCTCTGCCAGAGGGCCAAGGTCGTGATGGCCCAGTGGATAATAGTTACGGGTACGCCAGAAAACGATCAGTTCACCAACCAGTCAACCAAGAGGTATCGTGTCGCCCAGTTTCTGAGTTGTGAAGGTCTAAAAGGCAGTCGCTTCACTAAACACTGGTATCCGACTGATTCCGGTTAAAAGCTGGATGGTGATGAGTAACCAAAAATGCGGCTGTAGTCGCGTGAGATAGCTAGTTAATGTATATTTACCTGAAGTCGTTTTTAGGTAGCTTGTCAATCTCAGTGGCTGCTGCTAGTACTATCTGTCTGGTAACCAGGACAACTGCTGTTGTGAACTTGAATTCCTCTGAATAAAATAAAAAAAATTAAAAATGTTTACATAATGATGAAATTAAGACATTGGTGCCGATTCCCTCGTTTACAAACCAAACTAAATTTAAGATCAGTTTATCTCTCTCTTTCAGTGTAATTAAGAAAGGGACAGAAGATAGAATCCTATTTTAATATAAAGGTGTCCCACGGCTATGCCACATGGAGGGAAAGTACCTTAAATATTGTAGATAGAACATTTTACTGAAAGAAGACATTATTTGAATTTTGAAAACATTTTAAACTGCATTCATAGATATTTAAATAATTACATAGTTGAACCGGGAATCGAACCTGTGACTCGAGAAAATAATCAGCCTGTAGTTTTATCCTACCGATCGAAAGGCTTCATCACAAGGATTATTTTTTGCTAAATAACTTAGTGTCAAAAGTAATAGGAAGACCGTGAATTTTAACATTTTTAATACAAATTAGTCAATTTTTCAAATGCTCAAAACTAGTCCCTTCTTCTTGAATACAAAGGGATAACTCTTGATTATTTCGTTCCCTGACGATTTTTGGTCTTGTTGTGGTGGATATTTATTTATTTAAATGATGCGAACTACTGAAGTGGGTAGATTAATCAGTAATTAGTAGTTATTATTGTCAAATGTATGTCCTTACGGCAATGTAAGCTATTAATTTTTCTGAACAAAATTTCACATTAAATGTTAAAATTCACGGTCTTCCTTATTTGTGCCTCTATGTTATTTAGCAAAAAATAATCCTTATGAAGAAACCTTTCGATCGGTATAATTAAAATACAGGATGATTATTTTTTCTTGTGGACCAAATTCGATTCCCGGCCCAACCATTTAATTATTTAAATATCTATGAATGCAGTTTAAATTGTTTTTAAGATTCAAATAATGTCTTCTTTCAGTAAAATGTTCTATCTACAATATTTAAGGTACTTTCCCTCCATGTGGCATAGCCGTGGGACACCCTGTATATATATTTTTTTGGTGAGTGGGAAATCATCCAATGACTGCTCCCGTCCTGGGTGTGGCGGGAGGGCGTGTCAGACTCTTACTGACAAAAACCCACTCATGTTCCTTCGATTGCCCTTTATGTTCCAGGGACACGGTAACTATTATAAACATTCCGCAACCCCGGCAGGCATCCTATTTTAATCTTGTCTTAAGAAACTATTGGTTCGAATTGTAAAAATATTTGAGTGTCAAATCGTTCATTTACAGAAAAAGGCTATAATTATATCTTCGTTAGCGGAGCAGGATACAAAGCGGAATTTATAAAAACTTACCATGTTGATAGTACAAGACTCCAAGCCATGGATAGGTCTCCAACCTGGCGATGCCCTCTGTGACTTCTGACACTGCAGAATTGTCGACACCACAAGACATGGATAGAACTGAAAACCACATTTATCTTAGAACTAATTTAACCTTTCTACGACCAAGCGACAGCCAGCTGTCGTGCTGCTTGAATTTCTTTGTACGAAGACTTGAACTCAAGTTTGTATGATGAATGTTGTAGATTCATTTCATATCTGTCTTTTGGAAATAAATAAAGTGACGATGAAGCTGACTTTACGTAACCAAAGACCAAACATTACCGTTGCACGTTGGTTTACAATGCTTAGAATATGGCTAAAAGGTAAAAGCCACCCATTGGATTACGAGAAGTAGGTACTAGCCTTTTGGCCAAATCTTTAAAAAGATGTTAAACTCGTATCGAGGTTTTCAACCCCAAACAGAATATAGTTTTTTTCTCTTAGTTGATAAGACTGTTCTGTGCTTTCAAACAGTAGCAGTACCACTGTTCTGCCTCACTGTTCTGCCTCACTATTCTGCCCTCGTGTGAAATGGGCATTAAAGTCAAACTCAAACTGTTTATTTCCATTAAAAAATCAAAATCAAATCATATGTTTTTGCCAGACCAAAAAAGATGTTTTGTAACGTCTATTTTAAAACAAGACAATCTGTCTCAATGGTCTTTAGACCATTATAGGTATGAACCTCATTCACATGTAATATGGTAGATTACTTGTGAATAAGGAAATAATCTCAATAAAATAAAGAATAACCTCGAAGCACTTACCTGCACTTGACCATGATGAAAAACTTAACCAAACACTGAGGATGTACGACATGATTTTAACAGAGTACACATATCACAATTTTCAGTAACACTCACTAGGTTTTACCGACAAATTAAAATTTATGGATGTTTTAGATATTAAAGTTAACTAACTGATCGACGAATTGTTAAACAATTTCACTTTTGTCCATTAGTTAATAATAAAATACTAAAAAAAAACAGTAGTGTTTGTGCCAGTTTATTCCACGAAATGTGGCATTACGATTGCAGATTTCAAGAGAACTTGATGTAGTAAGAAATAGCGATGCTCGTAAACAGATTTCTTAGATTGTATCAACATCCCTGCTCTTCAAATACAAACAAATTCAATGGTTTCAGTTTAAGATTTCATTTTAATCGTGGACTAAGATTTTTTATAGATTAAATGTTATTCAGCTCTATTGAAGCACATTAAAGTTTCAATTTCAAACTTAAAGCATTTATTTCACTGCGAACCTTACACCAATTCTTTGAAAATTCGTAAGAATTGTTTGAAAACAAGTTCGCAAGATTTGTCAAAAAATCGGTTAGATAGTCGACACATTTAAATAAATTAATCTTATGTACTATAGAATTAATTTAATGTCTGTCCGTCTGACATCATCCGTATCTCAAGAACCGTAATAGCTAGTTAAAATTCACACAGATGATTTATTTCTGTTGCCGCTATAACAACAAATACCAAAAAAATAGAATAAACCAAATTATTTAAGGGTACCATAACAAACGTTATATGTTGTCGATAACAATGGACGGAACCTTCCGTGCACAGATCCGACACGTACTATGCCATTTTTTCTGCACTTACTGCATTGTGTCTCATGTTATTTTTTATAAACCCTTCGTCTAATTCCCTTCTAGAATGCCACATTGAGACTAAAAAAATTCGCTCCAGCTTCAAATAACGAAGAGAAAGTGCTTGTCATAAAATAATTCTTCCTTTTTTTCTTCTCCTTCTTGTATAAAATAATTGACATACTTACTATTCCGGCCGCCACCTGCTTTTTGAAAATGCAGAAACCTTAATTCATCTTAAAGAAGGTTTTTAAAACAGCAAACGTATAATCAGTAACATTTATTCATCATCATCTTCCATTTTATTTCCATAAATGGTCGTTTTAAAGCTGCACATATCCCAAAACTTTAAAACGATATAGTAATGTACATCTTGGTTTCTAGCCCTGAGACAATTCTTGTTGGCTCCTGGGCAGAACCGTCCAATCTTGATGGTAGGCTGCATGGATGACCCTGTCTCATCCCACACATGCAGGACTAGGCAAGTGTAGTCCACGTTTTTCAGGAGAGTCACCTGAAATTATCAATCTATTTGTAAACTGTGGTACTCTTTCTGCAATTCTCTACTTGTGTTCGCCATCTTACGTAAATCACGTAATGCTTATGACATAACCTCTTTGGATTCGGATCATTTAATATACCTATCTAATATCTATGGTCACTTGCATAGATTAAACAATATTAATGATCACTTGCTTTAACTTTTTTTTTCCATACTTTATAGTGTTGTTTTTAGTTATAATTGTCTGAATGTTGCCATCTCTTTACTGGTTTGTTTTTAGTGTGTTTATTTTTATTTTATTTTTTGCTTTGTATCTGGCATACATATTTGTTTGTGCTCGCCGCGCCGGTACAACGTCACATTTCTTTGTGGTTTTTCTTGTCTCTGAACAGTGAATAACAAACGTTATTTATTGTTCCGAGCCAAAAAAAAGCATATTGCCGGCTAGCGCTGAAAACCAGCGTCGGGGACTCGTGCGTGTGTATGGGTCCCGGCATTATGCTGAGCGCTAGCCGTTTCGCGCGGTAGTGACGCTACTTAAATGTTTTAGTTTTAAGGATTATGGTATATAAGTTTTTTTTTATTATTTGTAGCTCACTCTGTGTGAATAAACTGTTTTTCTTTCTTTCTTTCTTTCTACTCTACATTTTTAGAGGTGACTTAGTTACCGTAAAAGACAAAACGAAATAAAGAAGTTAGAAAAAAAAGAAATACAGCTCATCCATACCATACATTACCCTATAAGTTTTGATTTCTTTCTGAATGTCAAATATGGCGCTTAATCGGGGAATAAATGTTCATAATAAATTTAAATTGCGTTGACTGAGAATTGGAAAATAATATGATAGAAATTCTGTTTTCTTTTTGACTGAACTCTAAAAAGATGTATGGTTGTCGTGCAATTTCGATGTGAGCCATGTTATAGACAGTAGCCTAAAATATCTGGCACCATATCAATAAAGTTTCTGCGATATTTATTCATCATCATCATCAGATGAAAAATTCCACTGCTGGACAAAGGTCAACCGCAAAGATTTCCATTCAACGGACCCGGCGACCTTGACGAGATTGTCAGTCCATCTTGCGGGACGTCTGTCCACGCTGCGTTTTCCGGCACGCAAACTCGAGAATCATTTTTTTTTTGTTGAGTGGGAAATCATCCAATGACTGCTCCCGTCCTGGGGTGCGGCGGGAGGGCGTGTCAGACTCTTACTGACTAAAACCCACTCATGTTGCTTCGATTGCCTTTTATGTTCCAGGGTCACGGTAACTATTATAAACATTCCGCGACCCCGGCAGGCGTGGCCCTGTTGGGCCCCTTCTTGTGCTGACTCCTTCTCTTTGAGGCGCGCGTGGAACAAAACGCGCCGTCTACGCGGTCCTGGTCCTAGCCGGGCGGTGAGCTACCCATCGCTCGCCATCCGCAGAACCGCGCCTACGGTGGCCGGTAGTCGTCTTGGGACTCTCGACGTCTTCGCCTGGGTCTTAGTCCGGGGCGAGAGGCTCGTCGTTGCCTCTCGCGCGCCGCCACCTCCTTCACTAGCATAACTGCTTCGCAGAAGGAGGCGACGGCATCCCATTCTGTCTCGCCCCGAAGCATGGCCTGAACAACTCGAGAATCTTTCCGACCCAACCAACGCTCGCAGTTCTGCGATCTATATGCCCAGCCCAAGCTACTTAAGTTTTACGATTCGACGAGCTATTTTCGTTGCTTTTGATTCTCCTGCGTATTTTCTCATTTCTGTTCCGATCACTCCATTGGCAAATTATAATACATGCTACCAACTTACATTATCATAAGCAATGCCGACTTCATCCACGTCAGGGTAGGCGTCACGAGGGGGCACTATAGTGGTCTGGTGGGAGAAGATCTCCACTTTGGACTCTTCGGATTCGGAGTCACAGGGTCCAAATTTTGGGATGTTCTTTGTTGCTGAAAGGACAATATTCTTATTTATTTGCTCAAAGAGGTCAACAAAAGGTATAATATCTATACCAAACTTGAAATGTTTACTAAATTTTAATCGTTATCTCTCTAGCCTTGTCCCAACTAAGTTGAGCTTCCAGTCTTATCATGTCCAGTAGTATCGAGTGTTATATACGGGTAACATGATACCTCTAGTTTAGATTGACTGTCAATCTTTCTGGCTTCTGACTACCTGAATTGAAAAAGGCGCAACCGATGCATTTGACTATGTAGATTTATTTATGTATTTGTTAATGACGTTCCAAAGAGCCTTTTGACGGTCTAATGGAAACAAACAGTAATAAACATCACTGATAGTAAAGAAAAACGTCGCCGCATCGTCGTGAGTATACTTTTCAAACTTCTGTATTCCGTGATATTTTAATAATTTTTATTTATTTGCTTACTGTACGTATAAATATTTTAAAATATGTATAAATATTGTTTTCATTATTACTTAATAACATGTACAACTCACTTCTCCTCAACACAAGGAAGTTGGGAGCAACCCTAGAGACAGTCGGCTGGCCAACCCTGGAGATGCTGCGTTCCACCCACTCACGGTACATGCCATAGTCCAGGAACCTGGATGGAGACGCACAACCTGGCCCGTAGATACCTATACCTAGCTGGAAAGGATTAAGAGGAGAAAAAGAAAGAGATTTGAAATAAACATACTATAGTAATAATACCGGCCAAGTGCGTGTAACCCACTCAGCGTTCGGTAGTCGCCTGTTAATACTCGTATTTAACGCGCCAGAAGCATATCGGTTTCATACATTTAGTATGGTTAGAGACATACTTGTATGCCGTGTCGTGTCCTGTCAAATGTATGAAAACACGTAACTGTGTTTGCGCCTTTACTCTTAAACTAATATAGCGAAATCAGCGTGATAGTTTTCCTATTTTTTTAAAAAAGTGGTATTTTAACTTGATTTGTCCACCTATACTTGACTTTAATAAATAGGAACATTAATTGGGTTTTGGTGTGCAGTGTCTGCACACACAACCTCTCACCCGAAATGCATAAAATAAAAGTAATTAAAAAATACAAATAATTCAATATGCAATTTTACCTTCTCTGTTCCGTCGTGGGTAAAAATAGCATATTGAATTTTAATATTTCGTAATTGGATCACTGAATTTTTTTAAAGTATACTAAGTTTTCGGAAAAAAAGAAATGTTCTTTTTCGGAATCTTTTAGCGACATCATTAGACTAATACAAAATCTGTCTATATATAAATACATAAGACATGATACACAAACCAATTTCCAAGCCCCCTTATGCTGTATAACGAGTGCAGTGCCACTTCGCCATATACAGTGACCGCCACTGGAGGCCTGTGCACAGACTGCATGCGTTGGCCATATGCTCTCGATGTCCAACTGAGTCAAAATAAGCCGATTAATGTCAAATACTTTTTAAAGAGACACACACTTTTGTGGAGAAGTCTGTCAGTTAGCCTGAAAGCATTTGATTATATGAAACTCTAGCTGCTCATTCGATTATATTGGTTTTTACGAAGATCAAGGACGTACAGACTTTTGATTCAAGAATTCTCATTTTCACATTATGAAGAGTACATTTCCGAAGTGGTCATAAACCGTTGGATATAGACAATTAATCCGCCACAGGGCGGATGACATCCATGAGGATTTTCCACCACGGAGCAAAAATTTAAGAGCCTAGACATATCGTCCCTAAACATAGTTAAGCATAGCTTTCGGTATAATTCCTTAAAGAAAACTAAAGTAGTAGTAAATTACATATAAAAAGAAGTGTTCTTTAAAGCTAGACTCAAGACCTTTCTCATAGATAAGTGTTTAAGTTCAGTAAACGATTTGTTATTGTAAAGTTAGGCGTACCTGTATGTTCAACGCAATGTAACATTGTTCTGAATAAAAAAATAAGATTAAAAATAAAAAAGTAATACTCACTCCTATGTTTTGATAGAATTTACGACATCGCGTTGTGCTCACATGCTTCATCTTGTAGGCCTTCATTGAAGTGTTGTCGCAATCTGTGTATAAACGTAATCTATATAATATGAGAATATAAAATAAGAAACTGACTGACTGACTGATTGAGTGCTAGCTGATAGCTCAAACCGCTGGTCTTGAGACAATATAATTGGTGTGTTATTTGTGAAGAGTAAGTATCCATTAAGATGTTTGCTGTGCCTCAGTGTCGCACTATTGCCCGTGCTCAGTCTCCAATACCTCGCACTTTGGCTGCACTTAATGATCTCTTGATCCAACAAACGATTTGTTTGCGGCTGAATGGAAGATGATTTTATTGCCATGTCAGAAGTATTGCGAGAGGGATTGATGTGAATGTCGTTGATAATTTTAATTTTGTTTAGTTACTGTAATTGGTGTAATAGCCGTTGTAATTAAAATAAATAAATAATAAGATAGGATTTTTGGAAATTACATATTCTAAATAGTTGACCGAATTTCGACATAGATGTGGGCAAAGCCGCGAGCGAAAGCTCTATATTATCGTACTAATATTTGACCACGAGTACATCCGCGTAAATATTGGTTATCGCAAATGTATACGAAATTGAATTGAATAATTAAATTCAAATATTGATAGAGAAGTCAGAAATTAAAGTGTTTGAGACACAAACCTGGTACTGTAGACAACGCATAAACCTGGTCTTCTTCGGAAAAGTGGTCTGGTGGCCCACAAATTGGAAATACTTCTGCAAATAAGAAATTCGTTAATAACAAAAATAGAAACTCCAACAAACTAAGTACAATATTAAGATGTAGAAAAATGTCAAATAAAAAGTATCTTTCATTTTTTACTAAAGTATCTAACAAAATTCAGATATATCTGTTATTTTTCTGCTGATTGGCTATTACAGCTTAAAGGACCTGATAAAATCTGTGTAATATCCGTGGCTAATGGACAATAAACAACTATACTTTGGGTAAGCCAACCACCGACACATAGCTAAGGTGTTAAAAGAAAGTTTAGTGGTTTTGAACGAAAAATATAGAATAGAAGACTTGTTGCATTACCGCTTTAGAATGTAACCAAGGAAACCTTTCAATATAGCCAAATTGACCGTAGCAAGCATAACCATAACATAGATTTATTTATCTAAAGCATGCTCGAAAGTGCAAAAAAATCTATATTACCTAGTTTCAAATTCTTGGTGTCCAGTTGCAGCATAGCCAACGTGCTGAAGGTACCATGGTTGAAGTCAGGATGGAGGGCATATTCTCTGATGCGGATGAAAGGACCAACGCAACGGTTACCCAGAACCACTCGAGAAAGCTCTCTGGAAAGAAATATTAGTTAGAAAGATGTTATTTGGTTTAACGACCAATGGTGCCGATTCTCTTGTGCACAAACTATCGTAAATTTAAGTTAAGTGCATCTTTCTCTTTCCATTTCTTAAAGAAAAGGACAGAAGATACATTTTAGTTTAATCCTGTCAAATTAGACAGCGCCTGATGAAAATTGACGTATATTTAGACGCCATGTTTTTAAATTGCGTCAAAATTATCTATGGAGTGTCTAAATTTGACAGGACTTAACTAAAATGTGATCTTTTGTCCTTTTCTTAATTAAAAGGAAAGAGAAAGATGCACTTAACTTAAATTTACGATAGTTTGTGCACAAGAGAATCGGCACCTATATGTTCTTATGGAGAACAACGAACTCTAATTTTAAAAGCAATAGAATATTACAAAATATTAGGTTACATTATTCAGGTTGAATATAAAAGGTGAATTTTCGAATCTGCAATACCTTTCAAGATGCAATTTGGTTGGTGATTCTCGACCCGAATCAAAAATAAAATTTATTATGAGTCATTTTAAAAAACAGACATTATCAAAAAACGTATTGTTATTATGATGATTTACGAGTTTTATAACAATCCCTCAAAAGTTTTGCAGTTTCCAAAATGTACCTTGTCCAATTTGGAGCTTTGTGTACCTAAAATTATCCTTTGGGTTGGCATCGATGTCAAGCGCAGTAGAGAGAGAAATCACCCTATTGATCAGAATGACCGTTGTTGTAGGGGGCGTATCAGTACCTGTAATAAAATAATAGCTTGATACAAGGATTTTTTTGGATGGGACCTCATCAAATGACTTCTCCTACCCTTAGTGTCAGACTTTTACTTACTAAAACCCACCCTTGTGAGAACTATTCCGCAACCCCGGCAGACATTAATTGATCAAGATCCATATAATACAATGCATTTGACGATGCGACGACGTCTCAAGACAAAAAGCTCTTATGGGAATTGCGGTATCATGTTGTGGTAACAGCTTTTAGCAGCGATATTACCGGGCCTAACAGCTTAGAGGTCTTCTTTAACTTTTTGACCGCCACGGTCACCTAAGCGCCAAGATATTTAAAATCGAATAGATGTGACCGTGGCGTGCTGAACTTGACTCGTCGTACATGAGTATGGCGGTCAAAAGGTCAAGGGCATTGCAACTGCGACTACACTGGTTTTGTACTTACCAAATGGATAAATAAGCAAGCCAAGCCAAGGAAAGTCTTCAATGAACACAGGACCCTCCTTTACATTGCGGTACGGGAGTCTATTTCTGCCACAATCTTTACGAAGGGTGGGAGAAGTAGCTTTATCAGGTCCTGATATGTTGCTACCTGAGAATGATGAAGAAGTAAATAACGGGATAAAAAAGGAGGAAAAGGAGGCATGTCTTGCTGGAGGGAAAGATGTCTAAGGCCGTTTCTCCACCACCGTCATCGTCACCTCATCGAGAATAAGATTATTTCGGGCAGAATTTAATATGACATGATGTGACGTGCGGTGTTGCGGAATGTTATAATAGTTACCCCGGAACATGAAGGTCAACCGAAGGAACATGAGTGGGTTTTAGTCAGTAAAAGTCTGACACGCCCTCCCGCCGGACCCAGGACGGGAGCAGTCATTGGATGATTTCCCACTCAACACAAAAAAAAAATAAAAATAATGTGACGTGCGGTTGGCAAATCGTCTTATTGTATAGAAACTAGCTTCTGTATAAATCTAATATTTAAACAGTACAGTAGTAGTTGCTTTCGTTATCTGTTCGCTTAGATCTCTTAAACGTCCTGACGGGTTTTAATCCTTCGAAAATGTGATTCAGACAATAGCAACTGAACGGTGAATGCAGTAGTTACAATTGTTTAAACCTTGGAACACACGTGATTTGAGACACAATAGCAACCCGACAGCCGGCTGTTGGTTGGTTGTTAGAAGGTTAATAGGAAGGTTTGTATGAAAAGCCAGAATTTTCAATGATTTGTAACACCCGTGCGAATCTGGGTCGGGTGGTTATTAAATAATAAAGAGCCTCTACCAACATCTGAGGAGGCTCTCGCTAGGTACCTGGTTTAAGCGTTCAATGGTGCCGATTCTCTTGTGCACAAACTAACGTAAATTTGAGTTAAGTGCATCTTTCTCTTTCCATTTCTTAAAGAAAAGAACAGAAGATACATTTTAGTTTAATCCTGTCAAATTAGACAACGCCTGTTAAAAATTGACGTATATTTTGACGCCACGTTTTTAAATTGCGTCTAAATTATGTATGGAGTGTCTAAATTTGATCTTCTGTCCTTTTCTTTATTAAAAGGAAAGAGAAAGATGCACTTGTCTTAAATTTGCGTTAGTTTGTGCACAAGAGAATCGGCACCAATATCTACCGGGTATTATTTCTTGTAAATCGAAACTAGCGTTTTTTTTTTTTGGTGAGTGGGAAATCATCCAATGACTGCTCCCGTCCTGGGTGCGACGGGAGGGCATGTCAGACTCTTACTGACTAAAACCCACTCATGTTCCTTCGATTGCCCTTTATGTTCCGAGGTCACGGTAACTATTATAAACATTCCGCAACCCCGGCAGGCGTCGAAACTAGCGTTTGCCCGTGGTTTCGTTCGCGTAAGAAAGAGACAAAAAGTAGCCACATAGGCTACTTTTTGTCTCTTTCCATCCCTTCAACTATATCCATTTAAAAAATCATATCAATTCGTTGCTCCGTTTTGCCGTGAAAGGTGAACAAACAAATAGACAGTCACACATACTTTCCCGTTTATAATATTAGTATGGATGTAATAATGTAAAGAAAATATACTCACTTAAAAACTGACTCATGTAGATGAACACAATAAATAGTTTTAAACTTAACATTTTAAACCTAGCACTAGTTATTTTTACCAACTTTGTCTATTTATTATGACAATTATTAATAATGGTTTCAGTTAATTATTTGTTGCCAGTGTACACGTAGCGAAACCAAATAATTACTGAAATATGACTAAACTAGCAATGTTTCAATAGTAGTAACGTATTTGTTTATATTTATTAAACAGTAGTCAAAACAAAAGAAAGAGTTGAATACGTTACGCATTACTATTCATCTTTGTTTTTAAACGTAATCAAAATAAAATGTGTGCTCTGTAACTCAATCTTCTGTAGTAGAACGTAGAATACTAATGGGGTTCTACGTAATTACATCATATTTTTTGGTTTAAAATTGATCTTGGAATTACAATCACTGAATAATGATCAACTATTTTGTTTTTTTCTTGTAATGGAAAAAAAACCGGCCAAGAGCGTGTCGGGCCACGCTCAATGTAGGGTTCCGTAGTTTCCCCTCCGTCACAATAAGTGTTCCCACTTATAAGTTTAAAAAAAGGCTATTTGTTACGTTGACATACTAAGTACGCAGAAATTATTTTGTACAACGTTTTTGTCTTTTTTGTACAAAAACTGTTCTTTCTATCAAGTTCAAAGAAAGTACTTATAAAGTTCTACTTTCCAGATTTTTTTCATATTTTTTAAACCTACGGGTCAAAAGTTAGAGGGACGCTTGAATTTTTCTTTTTGGAGCGATTATTTCCGATATTATTGACATTATCAAAAACTGATTTTTGTAAAACCCTTTTCATTTTTAAATACCTATCCAACAATATATCACACGTCAGGGTTGAAATTAAAAAAAAAATGACTTCCCTCTTTACCCTAATAAAACATTTTTTTCCAATTATTATTTTACCACTTTGTCGGCGTGGTTGATATACATATTGATACCAAATTTCAGCTTTCTAGTGCTAACGGTCACAGAGATTAAGCGAGGACGGACGTTCAGACAGACAGACATGGCGAAACTATAAGGGTTCCTAGTTGACTACGGAACCCCAAAAACTGTATTTAGTTTGGGACAAAACACATAGGGCCATCTGATGCCGAACTAGGCAGTCTTCACTAAGAGAACCATTTACATAATTTAGTCATTATTATGGTTAATATTTATGGTTGTTTATGGTTCGATACCGGGAAAGAGCCAATGTATTTTTTTTTTCAATTCATAATCTTTTATATTTTTTGTGGCAGGAAATCATCAAATGACTTCTCTCGTCCGGGATTCGGGAGGGGGTGTCAGACTTTTACTGACTAAAACCAACCCATGCTTTATCTACACTAAGAAGAATCCTCCAAAAACAAATCAGAGGTAAAATCGCTTTTGGTTGTCATGTGAGAATCATAAAGGTTTAGACTGATTACATTATCTTTTATCCTGTCATGATGGCCTAAGGCCCGCCTCTAATGCAAGAGGTTGCGGGTTCGAATCCGGGCAAGTATCAATGTGACTTTTTCAATTCATGTACTTTCTAAAGTATCTTGGACATCACAGACATCGGTGAAGGAAAACATCGAGAGGAAACCTGGACTTGTGAATATAAGTCCGAAATCGCCAATCCACCTTGAGCAAGCGTGGTGATCAATGCTCGTGCCTTCTCTGTTGCGCTAAATAAACGTTTTATCTATCTATCTCTGTACGAGAAGAGGCCTTTGCCTTGCAGTGGGACTATTATAGGCTGGTATTACATTATCCTATATTACATGAAATCAAGTAAAAAGCCACAGCATAAAAACGACAGATATAGTGACATAATCGCGATAGAGCATAACATTCGTGGATCGTTCACTCTGTGACTTATCCGTTGAGATCGAAACGTGCCTTCCCGCGAGTTTGCCATCAGATAAGTCACTTATGACATAAGTGCTCACTTCCACCGTCTGAGGAACCTCCCTAGAGGAGGAAAGGAGGTCTTTGTGAGCGAATTGTGTTATTGTAAAGATTTTAAAGGAATTATAGTAACGTTATGAATAAGAACGTAATATCTATTTGGTTGTCTATTTGTGTTGCGCGCTTTCACAAATAAACTTTATCTCAAGGAAGAATATAGAGACATTTTTGTGAAATATCATTCTGCAAAAGGATAATTCACAAAAAAAAATATTTGATCGAAGAACATTCGACCAAATGACCGCTTGATCGAAATAAAATAACAAAATTACGATAGACTCACGAGTAATTCTATACCTATTGTCATTGTTTAAAATCGAAATGCTACAGGGTTTTATATTTCCTATGCGATCAAAAAATTGACTGGATATCAATTTGGAAAATACTTCTAGGTCTTTAACAGTTCAGACAATAAGTTTCTTCAAAGAAAGAACCCTAAAAAAGCTGGCAAACATTGCATTAACATTGCGAAAAAAATCCAAAAGTAATTGAAATACCGCTTTGTAAACACAGACAATATTTAAACACAATTATTTTAATTTATTAACATCAATAATACTTATACTTCAGTTAACAAATAAGTAAGACATTTAGCATAATGCAAAGAGCAACTTGATTCAGATTTTGCATTCAAATTACTACCTCAATTCTTGGTGCGTAAAGAGTACATTCCAATGATTTGATCCTGTTTTTAATGCTTTTTGGAAGTGGGCCGTTTAAATTAAGTGGTCGCAGTTTATAAAGTTTTTTCGCTATTAAGTTTTAAACGTTTAATTTGGAGTCTTTGAGTAAAAAGGAAATTCAGTACATTCAACTTTCATACCAATTGCAACAAATTAATGTTCCGTTCTCCGGAACGAGTTCATTCTGCTTTCCATTATAAAATGGAGTTAAAAAGAAGTTAGCTTTGTTAATAAAAATTGGAGAACAAAAATTATTGTTTAACACTACTAGCATTATAGTTAGTCTCTGAATGAATTCACAAGAGGCGTGTACTGTACCTGTTCTAACTGTTGTATTTAGTAGATTAATAGAGACTAAGTAAAAAAATTTGACAATACACTAATGCATTAGGTTCCCCAGTAATAATAGTTGTCATCATCATCATCATTATCAGCCTATAGACGTCCACTGCTGGACAAAGGCCTCCCCCAAAGATTTCCGCATGCATCGGTCCTGCGCCACCCGCATCCAGCGGGACCCGGCGATCTTGATGAGATCATCGGTCCATCTTGCGGGAGGCCTGCCCACGCTGCGTTTACCGGTACGCGGCCGCCACTCGAGAACCTTTCCGCCCCAACGGTCGTCAGTTCTACGAGCTATGTGCCCCGCCCACTGCCACTTAAGTTTGGCAATTCGACGAGCTATATCGGTGGTTTTGGTTCTCCTGCGGATTTCCTCATTACTGATTCTATCACGCAGGGAAACTCCAAGCATTGCTCGTTCCATTGCCCTTTGGGTGACCTTGAGCCTGCTTATGAGGCGCACTGTGAGTGACCACGTCTCTGTTCCGTAAGTCATCACTGGCAACACACACTGGTCAAAGACTTTCATTTTGAGACATTGCGGTATTTTGGACGAGAAGATATGACGTAACTTCCCGAACGCTGCCCAGCCGAGTTGGATTCGACGATTGACCTCTTTCTCGAAGTTGGACTTACCTAACTGGACTGTTTGCCCCAGGTAAACATATTCGTCAACAACTTCGAGCGTAGTGTCTCCTATTTTAAGAGGAGTGGGTACAACATGGTTGTTTGCCATGATCTTCGTCTTATCCATGTTCATCTTAAGACCCACTTCCTGGGAAGCACTACTGAGGTCATCGAGCATTCTGCCAAGGTCTTCCAGGGTCTCAGCCATGACTACGATATCATGAGCAAATCGAAGATTGGTGATGTACTCGCCATTAATGTTGATGCCGAGTCCATCCCAGTTCAGGAGTTTGAACACATCTTCCAATGCAGCGGTGAACAGTTTTGGTGATATGACATCACCCTGTCTCACTCCTCTCTGCAATTGGATGGGTTTTGAGTTGTGGTCCTGGAGGCGAACTGACATGGTAGCGTTTTTGTACAAACACCGTAGTACCTCGATATATCGGTAGTCAATTTGGAACCGCTGAAGCGACTGCAGCATAGCCCAAGTCTCGATCGAATCAAAGGCTTTCTCATAGTCCACAAACGCTAAACATAGAGGCTGGTTATACTCCTCGGTCTTCTGTATAACTTGTCGCAGCGTATGTATGTGGTCTATCGTACTGAAGCCTTTACGGAACCCAGCTTGTTCAGGAGGTTGGAAGTCGTCGAATCTGCGTGCGAGACGATTCGAAATGACTCTCGAAAACAGTTTGTAGACATGGCTCAGCAGCGTGATGGGCCTATAGTTCTTCAGCAGGGCTTTGTCACCCTTCTTAAAGAAAAGTACCACCACGCCTCTGTGCCACGCCTCTGGCGTTTTACCCTCGAGTATGACGGAATTGAATAGCTTCTGAAGAGCTTTTAGCATAGGCGTACCTGCCACTTTCAGGAGCTCAGCTGTGATTCCGTCTTCGCCTGGCGCCTTGTTGTTCTTGAGCTGTTTGAGAGCCATCCTAATCTCATACAGGCTGACTAATAATAGTTGTATTTTGTGGTAAATAAATAAATAAAGTCTTTTTCGTATAAGTCTTTTTCAAATAACCCCGAGGAAATAGTTAAATTTTAACAAGGGAGACAGAAAAAGGTGGTGACATTTAGAAGCAAACCATGAAAACCTTTTCAAGGTGGCGCAAGAGTGTTTGTGAGTAATTGGGAGAGGTCTTGTTTTATCAGTGATACAACTGCAAAAGTTAAGAATAAGGTTAGATAGACAGAAAACGGAGCTTAACCCGCTAGAGTTCATCATCTCCCTAGCCCTCTTTTAAACCTTTGAATAAACGTGATTCGAGACACAAAAGAAAGGCAATAGGCGCGCGACAGCTGTCGGTTGTCGTTGGAAGGTTAGCCATTTCAAATTATTAAATGACTTTCGTTTTGACTTGGTAAACTTGCATTAATTTTATTGAATGTGTTAAAATGAGTCTTTATTAAAATACCTTGAACTGTTTGGAAGCTTTGTTTCACGTGAAGTGACTGTGTATCAAATCTCCACAACGGTAACTCCATCATATAACAAGCCGACAGAAAGAAACAGAAGCCGACCTTGGTTTCTAGACTAACTAGATCTTACTGTAAGTTTCTAACCACCAGTAACGACTGTCAAAAATCTAGGACTGACACAAACAGGTCTATTTGCTTTACAAAACACGAGGTAAACGGAGAAAGTAAATAATATGTATTGAAAAAGTACCTACCATACGAAATTACTTAGTTCAACAGCATCACAACCTTAACCGCTGGGGCTACAGACTTGTTTTGGCAGTTGATGTCTATCTTAAAAGAGAAGATTTACATGTAGGGAAAATAGTTGAATTAGTCAAAGTTAAGAACCCTGTCGGGCACATCTTAGCAATAGCGCAAAACACTTCTTCCAATTGAATTATTAGTTAAGTGCTCGAATTATTAGTTACTAAATTTTATCAAAAGTTAATTTTATTATTAGTTATTATGTTTGATTTAAGTTGTATGATTTTTAAAACTGTCACCCCTAACGATGTAAAATGAGACATTAAAGTAAGCTATTATCATAATCCATCACGTTAACAACAGCTACATACTATGTACAACAGCTACATACTATATACAACGTCTACATACTATATACAACATCTACATACTATATACAAGCAGGCAACTCGAAAGTTTGCACAAAAGCTCTCGAGTGTTAAATCTTTTGTGGCGAACGATAATGCGGCGGCGAGAGACGTAGAGTGCCTCTCGATCGCGCTGCGAACGTTGATAATGCCGGCTTGGCGGTCGAGGACGCGGGTTCGGTCCCGGCTCGGGTATTGTGGGGGTGGGGTAATTGTTATTCTAGTTAAGGGGGCTATAATTAGATTGAGAAAAGGATGTGTTTGATTGGATAAAGTATTGGGTTATTGAACTTGTAGTCGTGATTGCCTTGACTTTGTTTGTACTCTTGACTCCAACAATGGCATAATAGAAGTTTTTGATTAGAAATAGGGTTGATTTTCATCAAAAATTGATGTGTAAAACAGCCACTTGATTAGTGTCCGTATTTTTACTAACGCTTCACAAAATTTGTGAACAGAAAGAGAGAGAAATATATAATTTGACGCACAGATGTACACAGTGCAGAAAACCACATGTAGACAGTTAAGGTTAAACAATAAAAAAAAACAATAATAAAGAAAACTTAAACTGTGTGTCTCTCAGCTGCGCCAAAGAGGTCCAGTTTCCTGGTTATGGGTTCAAATCCCAGCAAGTACCAATGTGTCAATTCATATGTACTTTCTAAATTCTAAATTGTGGCGAAACCGTGACTTACCTCGGCAATGTAAGAACGAAATCGCCGCACCTGCACCGCATTGAACGCGCGTGATGATCAATGCTCGTGCTTTCTCTGCTTGCGAAGAGGGCTTTGCCCTGCAGTTGAACAATGAGCTGCTATTATTTATTCTATTTGACGGGCTTGTTGGTCTAGTGGTTAGGGACCCTACTACTAAACCGGAGGTCGTGGGTTCGATTGCTACTCAGAACAAACTTTGTGTGATGAGCATGATTGTTTGTTCTGTGTTTGGGTGTAATTTATCTATTATATGTATGTATTTATAAATTATATAGGTAAGTTATGCTTATCAGTTCTGATTACCTTAGTACAAGCTCTGCTTAGTTTGGGAACAGATGATCGTGTGTGAGTTGTCCCAATATATTTATTTATTTATTATTTTTATCGAGTCGAATCTAAAATAGAGTCTTAAACAAAACGACAGAGTCGCGATGAGTGCACTCAAAGATCGCGGCGGATTCGGTAATGTACGTGCCATGTCGTGGTACTGTGGAGGAGATTCAAAAGGGGGGGGTGAACCTATTGTTTTATAGATTGCACAGAATAAATTGAGCAGTCACTGTATAGGAAAGTGTTAGGTGGTATTCTTCTTTATAGAAACCAACCTACTTTTAGTCCTTTTAGTAACCTACTTTTTAGTACAATAATAAAATGATTTAGAATATTTTTATTATTGTGTTGTCGAGCGTTCGCGGTATTGCCGCCTGTACTTTTCTAAGACATTACTGACAGCGGTAAAGAAAAACTTCGTAAGGAAACCTGGACTAGTAAATAATGTTAGTCCGAAATCGCCAAACTACCTTGAGCAATCGTTCTGATCAATGCTTGTGCCTTGTCTGAATGAGAAGAGGCCTTTACCCTGCAGTGGATAGTAAACTGGATTTGTACCCCGTCAGAGATTGAATTTCCAAAAGAAACTTCTTCGCCTCTATAAAAATGGACTACTGCACATATTAACTTAAGTGGGCTGTGCATTAATTGCCATCAAAATTACTTACGAAGATAAGATTCGAAAGTAAATCAATCGCTTCCACGCCTATCTCACTGAACCGATTTTGATAAAATTTCGTAAACTGAAATCCCAATAGGTCAGGCTACTTTTTAATCTGCAACTTCCTTCACACATTGACGCGATCAAATAATAGGAATAATATAATAATGAGGGCACATCTGACAAGTCTTCAGTCTCCAACCCTCCTGCCCCCTCCCCCCCTCTCCCCCCTGGGCCTCTTCGTGGCACCTGTGAGTAGTGCCGAAACTGTCGCGATGCTTAAAACGAAGCCAACTACCGCCAGGGCTGGCACACGAAATAGTCGATAAATGCTTTAACGATGCCGAATTTAGATGGTAGGCTACTCTTAAATACAGTATTTTTTTTAGCACCTGGTTTTTTGAGTACCTGGTAATTTTTTATCCAAATATATTGCAAACATGCTAAATATTTAAGGCACTATCCTGTTTTATTCTTTCAGTACGTTTTCCAAACACCAGTCTTCGATCTGTCCCAGATTTAAGTGTTGCCAGGTTTTAATGAACAAATCAGATTTTACGAAAACGGAATGCTGAAAGTCAAAGAAGAAACAAATAAAAAATAGGTTTACAAAAACAAATGATTGAGCTCTTAAAGTTCTTGACGTGTGCTGCTGAATACCGACATTTTACATTCCTACTAGCTTTTGCCCGCGGCTTCGCTCGCGTTAAAAAGAGACAAAAAGTAGCCTATGTTACTCTCCATCCCTTCAACTATATCCACTTAAAAAATTACGTCAATTCGTCGCTCCGTTTTGCCGTGAAAGAAAGACAAACATACAGACAGACAGACACACTTTCCCATTTATAATATTATTATGGATTGGTTAGAGTGTTAGACTGATTGTCAGAAACTTCTAACTTTTGATCACCCGTAACGACTTTTAAAGATCTGAATGAAGAATGCCAAACGGGACGGACGTCTAAACGTTAAAAATGTCATAAATTAACTTAGAACATAGTCACCATGATTCTAGTCCGGTTTTTCCACATGAAAATCGGCCATCTACAATTACTTGGCCATCACGACATTATACAAATTAAGTCTATATCTATATTTTTATATATATAAAAGAAAGTCGTGTTAGTTACACATTTTATAACTCAAGAACGGCAGAACCGATTGTGCTGAAAATTTGTGGGGAGGTAGCTTAGGACCAGGGGACGGACATATAATACTTTTTATCTTTTTTTTGTTTTTATCCTGTTTCCGTGGGACGTGACAAAAAACGTGGTTACGAGTAAAATTCGAGCGGAGTAGTAACCAAAAATCTGATATAACGCGGGTGTAACCGCGGGGGATAGCTAGTTTAAAAACAAAAATAACAATATTCCGGTGACACCCCTGAGCACAAATCATTAGCGACTTGAAAGCTTCCCTTCGATAGTTTACGTTTTCTCTTGAACGACGCGGCATCGGAACGACATCGGGAGGACATCGGCGCGACATAGACGCTGTAATACTGCAGAGGCTTCGTACAAATTGTTTATCGCGAGTTCTTTGAGCAACTTTAGTTTGATATTTTTGCTACAACTTTACTTGTCTAGTGTTTTTGCTGGTGTAGAAAGTAGTTAAAATATTATATCCTACTAATCTACTGAATGTCGTGATGGCCTAGCACCAAGACTTTTTCAATTCATATGTACATACTTTCTAAAGTTTATCTTGAACATCGCAGACATCGTTGAAGGTAAAACATCGTAAGGAAACCTGGACTTATACAGCCTAACTAATAATCGCTGCATAAAGTTATGACAGGTTTATACGTCAAAAAATGTATGGTTACACAGGCTTTATTCATTGCATTACTTTACACAGTGATTATTAGTAAGGGCAGTAGTGTTTATGTATTTACTAACAATATGTGGATTGTAATTAAATGAATTGAATTGAATTGAATATAAGTCAGTGGTGATCAATGCTCCTGCCGTCGCTCTATGAGAAGAAGCCTTTGCCCTCCAGTGGGACAGTTATAGGCTAGTATTATTATTATATCCTACTAATCTTAATAATTTTATGAATGTGAAAGTTTGTATACGTGTGTGTATGGATGTTTGTTACTCAAAAACTCAAGAACGGATTTTGATAAACCTTTACAGTACTATAATAACACCAAAATTACATTTAGGCCACGTAACATCATGCTATAACCCACGGGAGCAGTGCAGTAATCGAAAACATAAATTTATGATTACTGCACAAAGTAAAAACCGCGCGGGGCAGCTAGTTTAGAAAAAAATACCCCCCCTATTTAAGATTTACAAAAACAAAAAGCATAGGTACATTGTTGCATGCATTTTGCCTTTCTTAATTGGTGATCGGTAAGACCCGGAGCCCGAATCATTACAGAATATGACACATTTTTTTTTTTGGTGATTGGAAAATCATCCTATGACTGCTCCCGTCCTGGGTGCGGCGGGTGGGCGTGTCAGACTCTTACTGACTAAAGCCCACTCATGTTCCTTCGATTGCCCTTTATGTTCCAGGGTCACGGTAACTATTATAAACATTCCGCAACCCCGGCAGGATATTGCAGATGATGAGTTTATGTGCCACACAAAAACAGCCCACCCATCTGAAAACAGCTCCAATCAATAAATAAACTGATGCTAGCATACTTCATACGTCGCAGAATAGGAACTAGATTCAGTGTTCTGAGATATGCAAACAAGTTGTGTTCGTCCGTACAGTTTTGTAAGTACGGCTGACTGTTACACCGAAGTGTAACGAAGACACCGTGTGGCCAGCCGATTGTGTTGATTTTTAAAAACGTTCGCTTTCGGTCTTAGTTTATCGAAATTGTTCAGAAACGAATTTCTTAAAACGTTTAACATATTATCGGGGGGCACGGTCGTGCCCCAGCCAAGACAAGCAAGCGAAGCGCAAGGGCATTACCTTTTCTCAAAGTGCTTCGCCGTTATTTTGAACCCTCATAGAGTTGGTTTCCGATGTACCAGACAGTTCACATTCACAAGATGTGATGTCAATAATAGTGTCAGTTTTGAACGAAACGGCGAGCGAAACGCGAAATTAAGGTCGGTAGATTTGGTCTGTGTAGATTCAGAAGCTTGGCTCTACATGAGATCTGATATATTTTTCACAGGGCAAAGCTTGTGTTGGTTGTCTTGGTAACATTTTGTAAAATGTTTTTGGTGGGATAAGTTTTACCGCGAATCCAAATTTACATCTGATAATTTTTAGAGTTCCGTAGTCAACAAACCTTTTCAGTTTCAGTATGTCTTTCTGTTTGTCCGTCCGTAAAGTGATATTGTTTTTTTTTCTCCTCTCGACATTTTTCAATATGATCCCATACTGTGAAATGTCGTCAGATAAGTCTTTCAAAGATGCTTAATTTACAGGATGTGAATGAAATTCACAGCTGTACATTTTTGTTTAAATGTAGCGATGACCTAGTGGTTAAGGCGCCCGCCTCTCGAGCAAGAGGTTGTGGGTTCGAATCCGGGCAAGAAAAATAAACTACTAAACTGGTACTTTCTAAAGATTGGACATCACAGACATCGGTGAAGGAAAACATCGTGAGGAAACCTGGACTTGTAGAGAATATAAGTCCGAAATCGCCAATCTGCCTTAAGCAAGCGTGGTGATCAATGCTCGCTGCCTTCTTTATACGTGAAGAGGCCGTTGCCCTGCAGTGGGACAGCTGGTATTTTTTTTTTTACCTTTGTTATTTTTTGTCTCCTGTCTGGTATGAAAATGAGTATATAATATTTGTTCTTACTCCTCCGCTTTTCTTTTTTGATTATCCAAGTCAGATGAATTGATTGTCCAAAGACCCTTGAAGTTTCGCCTCAGCACCGTTCTGGTGATGGATTCTCAGGAGATGATTCAATCAGGAGCAATAGTGGTTAGAAATAGGGTGGTAAACTTGTCCCGTACTTTCTCACATAATTAAGAAAAGTATACTAAAACGTTCGTGTCGGTGTAAGAAAAGCAGGACAAACTACGTGTTAAGATTCCGTAGGACAGCTTAAAACTTTTGCTACAATGTTCCGAGATGAGGAAAAATGTATGTGTTTTGTGATAGAAAACGTCTCTAGTTAGTAGTTGAGTTGGGGATTGAGTCGATACCATCGTGTTTGTGATGTGGAAGTAAGCAGGAACCCTTCCAGAATTTATGGTCAAGGGGACCATCAATTTTGAATGAGTTAGTTTACTTTGTTCATGTCTTTGTATATTTCAGAGCTCAATATGTATTTATTTATTTATTTATTTATTGAAATGCCTTAAAAAACTATCATTGCAGATTTTATTATAATACGATAGAAAAGGCAATTAAAATCAATTAAGGTTTTTGTTTATCAAATAAAAAAAGAAATAAAGTTTTGAGTTCATCATAGGGTAAACTACACTATTATTCCAAATTAACGTGGCATATAAGAAAACTAATTTCGACTTTAATATTTATTGGTGGTGTGAATTGAAAGAAAAGTTTGTATAAACTAGTAGTTCTCAATGGTCTCAATAGGCGAGACGACAAAAAAAAGTCTTCGGACACGTATTTTTTCTTTTTTTTTCGTAAACTAAGAATGACGACGATGCAGTGCGTTGAAGTGGCGCATGACGTCACGATCTGATACAATTTATGCAAGACGGTGTCGTCAAAAGCCCCCACTCCGAAACTTTGTTGCTCTTTATCTTTGTATTTTTTTATTAATTTAATCAAGCAAAAAATACGTGTCGCGTATTTTTGGCCGATCTATCAAACGGACTAAACAGAATGCAATATTTTTAATGTTGTCGTCATCCCTATTCCACCGTAATTTTTTATACAGTTATAAATCAGTTGACGGCTACCTGATAATAGTGGTCACTGCTACATCTGCAACAAAAGAAAGATGGCATTGAAGATTCAGAGATAAAGACGAGATAATTATCATATGTGCCTGTAATCACAAAACTACATACATAAAAAATAAACTGACTCAAACCCTTCAAACCACAACAAACCTGCTTTATACTAGAAAAAGCTATGGCAATACCTACTTCCCAGAACGCCTTCACAAAGAGCTCACTGACTAACAACTTGTCGGACAACTCACTTCATCGGGTGAATTTCAAAATAAACCAGCTGACGGTCACAAATTAGTATTCTACAGGAGTTGAAGTAGTGGGGGATGCAGTAGTTGCAGGTATGCCTGAATAAATTAATACTTTCTACGGATTTTCTAGTAAATTTCATGGTATCAAGAAAGAGGTATGGCATTGTCAGAGTGTGTTTTGTCGTGCTTTGTTGTGTTAAAGTTGTCAGTTTGTTGCTAACAAGAAATGGGCTTTAAACAGATTTACTTATTTATCGGTCAACCCATTAAATGCCGTAAATTAACCCTTAGAATTAACCCTGCTTTTTAATTGTTCTTTTAATTACGGCAGACAACCGGTCAAAGAAACAATAAAAAGCATTGTGTCTCGAAAGTTAATCTGTACTAATATTATAAATGCGAAAGTAACTCTGGCTGTTTGTCTGTCTCTTTTTTACGCCTAAACCACTGAACCGAATTGAATAAAATTTGGTACAGATATAGTCCGGGACCCGACAAAGGACATAGGATAGTTTTCATTCCGAAAATCCCCCGGGAACAGGAACTATAATTCCACGCGGACGAAGTTGCAGGCAAAAGCTAACAAGTATTACTTAAGACAACAGTTGTTAAGTTTATCGAAGCAAACTCTGTGGATTTTTACCCGACTGCAATTAGGCAAAAAAGAGGGTTATTTGTTGAACCTGTATAATCGTCTAAAAGTTATAAACAAATTATGTTAAATATTCTCTATTGCGTGAATATCATTGGACATTAAAATACTAAAATAGGCGGATTTGTAACACCAAAGTGTGTGCTTGTTAATATTTTCCCCGTAACAAAGAACCGCCTCTCGGAATGTCATACCTTGTTTACTGATACCATGGTAAAATTCCCAGTATTTTGCTTCGCTCAGGTCTGTTATGACACGCTGCTGCGGTGGTTCCAGTAAAAACTATTACTTATTTATCTCTGCACAGTGTCCGTGACTGCAATTGAAATGGTCTTCATTTTGATACAACTTACTTGACAATGGAGGATTATTTTTGGCAGGCTATTTATGTATGTGTATGTATTCTAATTATGTGTGTTGGGCTGTTCGGTTACAGCTCCTAAACTACTTAGCAGAACTGGACAAATGAGGTTATTTAGAAGTGTCTTAATTGTCCGCTGCCACTGGTTATATCTATATGACATGTCACCGTACCTAATATGCCGCTCAATGGCGAATAAAAAAATAAAAAAAACACAAACATACCGCATTGAGTAACATTAGAATGGTGGCCACTAGTACCTTCCAAATATAAACATAACATTTAATTGTGACTGACCAAGTGATTAAAAAAAAAGTTAAACACAAAATCAAATTAAAAACTAAGACATAGACAGAAATTAAGACATAGGTAAAAAAAAACCGGCCAAGAGCGTGTCGGGTCACGCTTAATGTAGGGTTCCGTAGTTTCCTGTCCATCACAGTAAGTGTTCCCATTTATGAGTTTAAAAAAAGGCTATTTGTTACGTTGCCATACTAGGTACGTAAAAAATATTTTTTTTTAAATTTTTGTTTTTTTTTTACAATAACTGTTTTTTCCATCAAGTTTAAAATAATTTTCCTAGAAATTCCTTATAAAGTTCTACTTTTCATATTATTTAAACTTATGGTTCAAAAGTTAGGGGTGGGGACACACATTGGTTTTTACTTTTGGAGTGATTATTTCCGAAATAATTGACATTATCAAAAAATGATTTTAGTAAACCCCTATTCATTTTTAAATACCTATCCAACAATAAATCACACGTTAGGGTTAAAATAAAAATAAAAATCTTCCCTCCTTACATATAGGGGGGCTACTCCAATAAAATATTTTTTTCCAATTTTTATTTTACCACTTTGTCGGCGTGATTGATATACATATTGGTACTAAATTTCAGCTTTCTAGTGCTAACGGTCACAGAGATTAAGCGAGGACGGACAGACAGACAGACGGACAGGCGGACATGGCGAAACTATAAGGGTTCCTAGTTGATTACGGAACCCTAAAAATGCTAAAGGTAAATTCTTAATCTTAATTTCTATCTTAAATATTTTCTTGTTTCGTATTTTTTAAATCACTTTTTGCTGTAGTCGTCGGGTTTAAGTTTTGAACTTAATTTTTTATTGAACTTTTTATTTTATTTTTTAGATTTTAGCTAGGAGAATATCATCTTTGATTTGTCTTTTTTTATATAGAAAGACTGGCTAACGGTAGTCAACGCACAGCCGTAGTTTATTTTTGTGACGTAAAGATTGACTAAGATACAATTTTCGAAAATTTATTTTCTAACGAACCAAGAAAGTTTGTATGAATAATAAATAATAATATGCGAAATTTTACATTCAAATAATCTTGCATTTTTTAATCAAATATTTGCGGACCAATTTAATATTTTAAATTCCGGATAGCAATGCTCTGAGATCCGCGTAGCAATCGTAGCAGCTCGTAGGCCACGTAGCACTTTCGTAGCCCCTCTACGTATGACGCTACGCATGAGATTTATTGTTAGGGACAAAGTGTGCATCATGACAACCGGGACCAATGACTCTACGGACACATCAACTACATACGCGAAAGTAGCTGGGAATAACGAGGTCAATATAATTAAGTAAGGAAAAGTTGTCACGACCTCCGGCCTCCCACCACGAGCGCGGGCGCCGCCATCCTTCCGCGCCGGGGACCTCTCGCCCCGCACCCTGGACTTCGGGTGCCTACATAAACTGAAGCGGACGCACGCTCTGCCCTTTTCCTGCGCCGGCGACAGCAAGTTAAGTGACTCCACCTTCATACAACGGGAGTCACGTAGATCAGCGCCTTTGTAACCCACTTTCTAACCCTGAGTCTCTGTAATCCTAAATTCTTGTATTTTTCTTGTTACAATAAACCTTTGTAAACTTTTGTTGTCGAGTGTGAATTATCTCCATTACTCACCACCCTTTCCACGCCACACTGGCGCCCAGTAATAGGCAAAAGGACTGATCTCGTGACTCCCGTTCTCTTTCTTCTTCTTTCTGTGTGTATTTACGTGTGTGTGTGAAATCCGTCCAAGAAGGTACGTAATTTCTATACGTAATATCTGTTTTTTCTTGTGAACAACGTGCTAACCTAAACAGCACGTGGTTCAATAAATTAATATTACTTCATTACAGTGCATCTCTAAAGCATATTCGCGAGTGAGTGTTCGCAAATAATAATCAGCTTCTCTAATCTATTTCTTGAACGGATTTCTTCCTACTTACAGTGTATTCTTATCGCTACGTAATACATTCTTGTAATTTAAAACTTAACGTAAAAACTGCATTATTTTATCCGGGTAATATGGCTTTCGATACTAAATTCGCGTGCTTATTAAAAGCTAAGCTTGAATTCCTCTAATATGAACTTCAGGCAAACTTGCAAACTTTAAGCAAATCTTCACGCTTTCACCATATTTACCGGTATGAATGCCCTTATCTAATAAAACCGATAAATAAACGGTCTGGAAAGAATTCCATGCTTTAAACTCCCTTAAATCTTTAACCTCTAAGCCCACATGGCACGTGTTGCAGGCAGGTTGCGCAACGGAAGATAATTATTATGAATCAGTAAATTCAATTACCTATAATCTTAAACTTGTTTCTGAACTATCTTAATTTTATTTACCAAAAAAAAAAACTTGTGTTTTCGTACCGAGAGTAAACTTATTTACATTGTGTAGGGGTGTTCCTGATGACAAAATCCTTTCTTTTGCTTTAAAAATCATTTCTGAGGATACTTTAACTAGGTATCGTACTTGGTATCAAAGGCAACGACAAAGTCAACTATAAATAATAATCTAACAAAAAAAAACTGAATTAACTTTAACTAAAACAAAAAAGAAGTGCTTAAATATTATACTATCTAATTCTAAAATAAATTGCTACATTGCAACACTAAAACGTACTTTCCCATTACCCTACATATAACTATTACTTTTATCTATAACTATATTTATATATATTTAGTTGGCCTAAACCAACTACCTTATAAGATGATGGCCCTAACCCATTCATCCTTATATACTACCGGCCCCTACCGCCGTAGTATGAAAGCAATCTTGGCCCTAACCCAATGATTTCTTTTAACCTTACCATGGCCCTACACCATTGGTAATCTACGTATCTATCTAAATAGCGGATTGCAACTATTAAAAAAAGCCAATGCAGGAGCGGTTGGTTACTCCTTAAGCAAGCCTGAACCATAAATACGTACCTATCTATTAAACTCTAAATAGCGGATTGCAACTATTAAAAAAAGCCTATGCAGGAGCGGTTGGTTACTCCTTAAGTAAGCCTGAACCAAAATAAAAACTATAAATATCTATTCTATTTCTTTAAGTTTGGTTATATGTAGACTAAAATGTACTAAATGGCCCTACAGGTCGTTTAGCTGGTTGGGTAGTTCGATTGTCTTGCTGTAGTTTCGAGGTTAGACATCGCGTTTCTAAAAATGTTCTGCTTGATTTCATTTCTCATTCTATACCTGTCGGCATTGTTCAGATAATGTTGACGATTCTAATTTAAATCGCCAGTTTCTACTAATGATTCTTGGTACCTACTTGTCTACTTGAACATTAATATCGGGTGTTAAAATCCCCGACCTTCTTTTCTTGATTATCAAGTGATAAACAACAAACTATATCGTTTAAAAAAAAAAAAAAAAAAGGTTAAGCCCTCTCACTCGAGAGTGTTAGGTGTTGATTTGATTGGTCGCTTAAAAAAAAACGCATTTATCTTTGTTGTTACAGGTTGTTCCTAAAAAAATTGTTTACTTTTACTTATTGAACGAGCTATGTCAGAAATAATAACTAAAATCTTAGAAAAAAATGTTTTTCTAGTACATGGTGTTCTTTTTTACATAGTACTTGATCATGGCAAACAATTTGTCATTGTAACTTAAAATCTAATAGGTATCTAAATATAAAATTCCTAAGTAACATTACACACCGTTGTATGCGCCTCACGTAAACACGGTCGAACGATATAATACAACTATCATTACATACCGTTTCGACTTACTTATATTGAAAACTGTGCAGAAAACTAAAATACAATTAACAATTAACTGTGCAGTTAACGAAATCACTGGTTATTCTTCGTCTTTTCTTGTTTGGTCGTAAATTGGTCACATGTGGTTCACATTGTACTGTGTCGAAGAATAATCTTGATATAACCAATAGATAAAAAAAAAGTCTTGTGTTTGGTCGTGAATTGGTCACATGTGGTTCACATTATATTGTGTCGAAAAATGATCCTGATATAATCCATGAGCCTCGAGATAGTTACGCTGAGTCTTTGGACTACTTATCGTCTATATTCGAGAAGGTACAGGCAGCTTTGTTAACGGCTCACTAACGCATTTACCAACACTACAATCTACGTCACATACATTTTATCTGAGCGACAAAGATAAATATTTTACAAAGAAACTTGCTCCTAAAACCGTCAAATGCAAAATTGACTCAAAGAAATCACATTTAGTCTATAAATTAGCCGATATGTCAGGCAAACTCAAACTAATCATCTTTAAACAATGACTTTGTTTCCTTATTATTATTGTCTATCTTGGCTTAATATTCTGAACTTTGTATAGTTTTACTTTGTCATCTCAGGACACCCAAATTTTATACAATCGCTCGAACATTCTCTCAAACACTTTCAGTTCGTCTTGTAAACTTTTTCTCCTAAACGGTTATAAAATCAGCTACGAAAACAAATACATATATTCTTTATAATTATAGAAAACTAATCCTACGAACTAATTCGTAAACAACTCGTAATCGCTTTCTAAACTGCACCTTATTACTTGGGCTTATTGTTTACTCTCATTTGAGCGTCGCTTGAGAATGGAATGCATGACTCACGACGCAAATGCAAATGATCGCTTCATATTTTTTCTTACGTAACTTGTTATTGTCAATATCTAATTAGCTACCTACCAATCTTCCGAACCTGTTTCTATTGAGCAATTTGTTTGTAACATTCAACTTTTTACTTACATAGGTACCTATCACTATATCAATCTTAGTTCTTACTTTTTGTCTCATCTATTATGTCCCTGATACCTCTTAAAAATGATTTCAGGGTACCAGAATCTACCTGCTGGGGACCTGCAGCACCACAGGCAGCTGCAGCAACGAATTTCCCCCAGGGAAAATTCTGGCCTAAAGGGGGGAGTGTCACGACCTCCGGCCTCCCACCACGAGCGCGGGCGCCGCCATCCTTCCGCGCCGGGGACCTCTCGCCCCGCACCCTGGACTTCGGGTGCCTACATAAACTGAAGCGGACGCACGCTCTACCCTTTTCCTGCGCCGGCGACAGCAAGTTAAGTGACTCCACCTTCATACAACGGGAGTCACGTAGATCAGCGCCTTTGTAACCCACTTTCTAACCCTGAGTCTCTGTAATCCTAAATTCTTGTATTTTTCTTGTTACAATAAACCTTTGTAAACTTTTGTTGTCGAGTGTGAATTATCTCCATTACTCACCACCCTTTTCACGCCACAAAGTAAGAAAATGATGATGACCCGAATTATTTTTCTTATAAAAATCTAACCCAATCACAATCAGGATCCTCGTATGGGCAAAGAAATCTTTTCAGTGGTTTCCTTCCATGCGATCGAGTGCTGTTTGTATTTGAATGCGCCTCTAGGACCACAATCGAGGGAAGGTATAAATAATCGAATAGATCGACGAACCCGCTTCGTTTCGAGAGCACCGTCCACTTCGGGACCGCTCATATTTTAGGTGAACCGCAAGAGATAGGAGGTAGCGAGTAAAGAGTGATTTAAAAAGTGTATGTAACACGCATCCTAATTATATTATTTCAGCTATGAGGTATATGTTAAGAAGTATTTCTAACACACATTCTAGTACACTATTTCAGTCATGTAATTCTAATGTAGGATAAATTGATGACCTTAAACCATATTCGTACGCCGGAAACGGCAGAATATTATGATCGTAATTACACATAATGCACTTAACAACCTTGTACAATACTCTGACAAATAAATGAATTCTATTCTTTTCTATTCATGCAAATACTTGCAACAAGCAACATATTATTATAAAGGTAAAGAGTATTGGTTGAACGCACTAATCTCGGGAACTACTGGTTCGTTTTAAATCATTAGTCAAGGCCGTCGGCTTATGACATTAGGTTATGACCTATAGGAGCGGGGCAGTACCTTCGCCACAACGCCACCGGATTGCACAAAGACTTAGTGAAAGTTGAAACAAAGGAAAGTCTTTTTAACATAGATTTAAGTTTGATTTATTACTAACTAGCTGTTCGTCGCGGTTTCACCCACGTTACATTAGGTTTTTGGTTACTGCCCCGCTCCCGTGGGACATAGCGTGATATTATATAGCCTATGTTACTTGTGGACAATGTAGCTTCCTATGGTAAAAGAAATTTTATAATCGGTCCAGTAGTTTTTGAGTCTATTCATTACAATCAAACCAACAAAGTTTTCCTCTTTATAATATTAGTATAGACAAATTAATTATAATTTAATGTATGTTAAAACTCAAACTCATATCATTTACTTCTAATAGACGATTTAAAAGGCACTTTCAAAAATTTGATTCGTATGGAGAAGAACGGGTAAGAAACTCTATTAGGTTAAGGGTATTATGTTTCATGCAGCCTGAAATAAAATTTATTCTATTCTCTTCTAGTAACCAACCGCAGAGCAGCTAATATAAAATAATAATAAAAAAAACAGTCCTTTTAGGATCCACTGCTGATCAAAGATCTATTAGCATTTATTTGCTGGTTAGGACTCCTTTATCACCATAAATATTTCCTTTAACTAAGTTGGTTCGCTTCCAAACTAACTTAGATGAGCTACTAAATACCAATGTTTAACAAGGAGCGAGCTTTCAGGATTCAACAGTCCATTTACTGGGTATACTGATGTGAAATATTCTAAGTCAGCTTCCACCGCTCACTTGCGCCAACACCCGGCTCCGCTCGCCCCGTATTATGATTTTACTCGACTGCGCTTATTGAGAGCACTATCTCTACCGACTCGTTGTCCCACCGTCAGCAAAATACACTCGCTTCAGATTAAAACGTGAATTTTAAATACTATGCAGACTGCTTGCTAAATTAATGAGGTTTTTTCTCTTTAATCCTTAAAGGAAAGTAAACTTGGAACTGAATCTTTTAAGTAACCAAATGGGAAAATAATACTGGCTTGTTGTTTCGCTGTGGGGTAAAAACCTCGTCTAGTATAAAGTACAAATTTATCACTACATTTTAATGGCGACCCCTAACGAATATAGAAAATCAAACATGAATTAGTTTAATTAAATAATAATAATAAAAAACCGGCCAAGAGCGTGTCGGGCCACGCTCAATGTAGGGTTCCGTAGTTTCCCGTCCGACACAAAAAGTGTTCCCACTTATAAGTTTTAAAAATTGGCTTTTGTTACGTTGACATACTAAGTACGCTGAAATCATTTTGTACAACCTTTTTGTCTTTTTTGTACAAAAACTGTTTTTTCTATCAAGTTCAAAATAATTTTCCTAGAAAGTCCTTGTAAAGTTCTACTTTCCAGATTTTTTTCATATTTTTTAAACCTACGGGTCAAAAGTTAGAGGGGGGGGGGGACGCTTTGATTTTTCCTTTTGGAGCGATTATTTCCGAAATTATTGACATTACCAAAAAATGATTTTAGTAAACCCCTATTCATTTTTAAATACCTATCCAACAATATATCACACGTCAGGGTTGAAATTAAAAAAAAAATCACTTTCCTCTTTACATATAGGGGGGCTACCCTAATAAAACAATTTTATCCAATTTTTATTTTACCACTTTGTCGGCGTGATTGATATACATATTGGTATCAAATTTCAGCTTTCTAGTGCTAACGGTCACAGAGATTAAGCGAGGACGGACGGACAGACATGGCGAAACTATAAGGGTTCCTAGTTGACTACGGGACCCTAAAAACCAACTGCAATTCCGAAAGTCAGTGATTTTCTGTTGTTGTATGTTTTTGCCAAAAATGTATCGTTTATTTAGTTTATTTAACTATTTAATTATTATATAATCCAAAATAATATACATAGGGTATACATATGGTCTAGTACAACTGACACAAATTCAAAAGTCAAAAGTCAAAATTATTTATTGCAAACATAGGTAATAAGTACATAATACACGATGAAGCATTCATAATAGGAGTGCGCTATGTTTCGCCTGTCGGCATGTAATTTTGAAATACAATTTTGAAATGTCAAATCACGCCTCACATGTCGAAATCCGTTAAACGGTTTATAAATTAATATCTGACTGCTGATATACCAGCAGTAAGTTATAATTTTTTTGTGGATGGGAAATCATCAAATTACTTTTTTCGCCCTGGGCGTGGCGGGAGAAGTTCTTTATCAAACATTAACACTAAACTGCTATGCTATCGCTACAGCAAGTTCTGAGCATCGTGAATGAGATCTCTTTACGTCCTGCGTCGATGTCCACGTCACGACCCGCTTGTATACACCCTGTATATACATACAGTATGTTTCTCTTTGTCATTATCTAAATTGAGCTTGCACAAGTATGCAATGTAATCATTTATTTGCTAGATAGATTCACTAATATATATACTATACTCCAATGATATTAAAAGTAAAAAGGTGTCAATAATTATAGACAGTCTGCATGTGGCACTTTAAAATATAGTTTTAGTTATTTCACCAAATTATAATACAGTATTTTACACAATCATCAATTGACGTACCTTTTATGACCTGTCAAAACGCGAATCATTCACAGATTTTGTATGGCTTCATCAC
This sequence comes from Athetis lepigone, assembly GCA_033675125.1. NCBI lineage: Eukaryota > Metazoa > Arthropoda > Insecta > Lepidoptera > Noctuidae > Athetis > Athetis lepigone. Next base: position 1,208,965 of record CM066222.1, on the reverse strand, counting down.
TTTATGACGTCACTTAGTAAACAACTCAATTGTCTCAATATTTATTGATTACAAAGCATATAAAAATCTAATTTTAATGTAAATTGAATATGAACCAGATTTTTTTATGGAAATTATGTCCTACATTTATTGTGTAAAATACTCCATTGTCACAAATTATATTCGTAATCAATTAATGTAGCGAGAGATCGGATTAAGAGGCGCGCCTTGGAAAAGGACTACGTCTAGTAGACTGACCAAAGTTGATAATTTTTATCCATACTAATATTATAAATGAGAAAGTGTGTCTGTCTGTCTGTTTGTTTGTCTGTCTGTCTGTTTGTCTTTCTTTCACGGCAAAACGGAGCGACGGATTGACGTGATTTTTTAAGTGGAGATAGTTGAAGGGATTGAGAGTAACATAGGCTACTTTTTGTCTCTTGTTTATTTATAAATATAAGCTGGATGATGATGAAATTACATACGTGCTATATAACGTTAAGGCCTCGTCTGATACCCTTCAGGAATGAGACCCTAAAAATCAGCCTTTAAATTCACTTACATACGTAAGTAAATACATGTGAGTAGATATATAAATCAGCTTCATCGCTATACCCGCTTGATTTACTTCAATCAACTTTATTGCAATTTCCTCGAACATAATTTGGTTCAATCAACTTGATTTAGATACGTTCGCTTCCCCAGGACGTGTGGAAGGGTGATTCTTCAAACTGGGTAACGTATAAATATTATTTTTGTATTTTGAACGCAGAGATGTCTTTTGAAGATTACGGTGACGCAAAAGGAAGTCAAAATCAAAGTCAGAATTATTTTATTAAATAAATAATGATCCCAAACTAAGTAGAGCTTGTGCTAGGGTTACCAGACAACTGATAAAAGTACTTATATAACTTATAATTACTTACAAATAAATACTTACTAATAAATACACAGAAACAAATATACATGACGGCGCATTGCTAGCGCCTCCTTTTAAGAAATACTTCGGAACGAGATTTGACAACTGTCAGTCTGGCGGAGCGTCGTGTCGCTAGTCAGCGCGGCCATGTTGAACTTCACTTTTAAATTGGAACGTCAACGGCGGCGCACCACGTTTGCGACGAATCGCTATTGTTCCAAGTAATCTTGTGCCTTGTTGATTCAAAACTAATTTTAAATGATTAACTAAGTGTTTTCCTTATTTCCGGTGAATAGATTTTGTTGATTTTTAGTACTGAAGATATTTTGTGACATTAAATAATTTTTGATTGTGACATTTGCGACTCTTTGTTGGTTCTCGCCCTCATTGCAATTTTAGATGGCTGATACTGGTGATGAATGGCATACGCCCAGATACATAACAGATACAATGTTGTTATGAACACACCTCAAAAAATAAATACTACAAATATGAATATTTCCATTCTCTGGTCTCATCACGCACACCGAGCACAATTAACAATAAAATTATTAAAGGCTCGATATGAATACACAAGTTACAATCGTGGATATAATGGTAATTATTTACTTATTCGCGATCGGAATTAATAAAAAAAATTATATAAATAAAATGGAAATATCGACAGTTTATGTAGTTTAGTCAAGCGGTTTAAAGAAACTTAAGAAATTAGACTTTTAGAAACGTTCTAAACCTTAAACGTCTAAAATTATTTTAAGCCTACCAACACACGTGATTCAAGACACAATAGAACGACAATAGCAGCGCGACAGTCGGCTGTCGCATGGTCAAAGATTTTAAGCGAATTTACACAAACATACCCATCAAAGATAAAAAAACAGAAATGTAGTTGTACAAGAAAACCCGTATATAAAAGGTCCTACAATTTCATTAACATTGGGGCCTGTGCTTCCTAGCCGACTACTTTAAAACATTCGAACCAAACTCAAAATTCCTCAAAAATTCTTTAAAGATTAAAATCATTGGAAATTCGTTAAATGTAACTCTTTTACATTTAACGAATTTCCAACACATACGCCTAATGCCACTCTTTTACATGAACCATACGCCTAATGCAACTCTTTTACATGACACATACGCTTTGAGTAATGACGATGGAATTGAATCTATTAAAACATAAAAAAAATTAAAGTATGTTTTATTACGTAAAGGCGCGCTTGAGGCGCTTCTTGGAAATTTGGAAATTCAACCCCTGAGAGGGTGAAAAAGGGAAATAAAAATAAGTATGTAATAGCTAGTTTTTCAAATAAAATCGATGCAATCTAGTTCTAAGTTTAAAAAAAACGTTTTGTTTATTTATTTGTCGACCTATTGGCCTAGTGGGTGGTGACTCTGACTGCTAATCAGGAGGGCGTGGGTTCGATTCCTACCCAGGGCAAACTTTGTCCGACGAGCATGATTGTTTATTCTGTGTCTGGGTGTAATTTATCAATAACTAGCTGTCCCCCGTGGTTTCACCCACGTTATATCAGATTTTTGGTTACTAAAAAAAGAAGGTAAAAAGTATTATATGTCCGTCGTTATATTAATTGATTTATCTCTATTGTTAGCTATACACAAATAAGTGAACTGTAGTATAGACAGAGGCTCATAATTCCTTTGCCTCCACCACGGAGGGTATTGGCCGCCTTTGAGGGCGATGCACGTCTTCGAGAGGGTTTTGTGTCGGCGATGACACGTGCGTGCCTCACAAAAGGCTAGATTGTGTGGAGAAACCTAGTGTTGTACTAGGTATACTACAGACTAATTTGATGGAGTATTTTTAGCAAGAAATGTGGCTGGGAAATAACTTGTTGCTTGGTATAAAATAATATGTTTAAAGCTACAATTTATTTTCATCCCACCTATTCGAAAAAGACGACTTTGTTCCCCTTTAGGAACGCCCAAAGTTGGTGTTTTCGTTGCGCCTAAAAACTCGCCAAAAAATCGAACGCAAATAATGAATGGCTGGTACTGGTACGACGTCCAATACCATAGCCACGCCACGGCTGAATAAAAAAAAAACTTAAATAGAAATAGAACGCACAAACTACAGCCCGAGTTCTCGTAAAAATTTTCACGGATTGTATTGCAGCAAATTATTAATGTAGTTGCTATTATTATCAAGATATAATAATAATAGCAGCTACAATAATAATTTTACAATAAAGTATGAAGCGTCTTTTTTTTCTCATAGGGGGTTATGAAAAGTAGAGTGTATCACTCGGGCGCAAAATATATTTTTGGCTCGGGCGACGTACTTTGAATCCCTCACTTCCCTCTAGATTCAAAAAACGCCCTCGCCGTAAAAATATTACTTTGCGCCCACAATCTACTATTTTGTATGATTTAGAACTACACTAGTATAAGAGATTTTTTTTGTGTTTTGGAAGTAATCTCCGGACTTAGTGATCCAACTCTTTTTAGTGATAGTATGCTGGTGGCATGTGTAAACACTGAAAAAAATGTTAGGTTGATTTCGGTCCTATCACGAATTTTTGTTGATTTTACCAAACTTCTTAAGTTGGCGTTATACCAAATTTATTTGGTAGATTACACCTATGTTTTGTTAATTTTTACAATGTACGACAGCTACACATTAAAATAAACTTGTTTAATAGCCTATCTAATCTGATAATAAACTTTTAGATAAAGTTAAATTAAAAAAAAAACTTAGAAGAAGAGGAAAAACTCAGACAAAATTTCAATCTAAACTTTATTTTTGAAACATCAAAAAACAATTCAACTATTTCTATTTATAAAAATTGTTGAAAACTTAAAATTAATAATCCGTGGATCCACTTAAGGCTCTCCTGACACATCTGCAGCGGTTAGGTAAAAAAATAACAAAACATAGGTGTAATCTACCAAATAAATTTGGTACAACGCCAAATGAAGAAGTTTGGTAAAATCAACAAAAATTCGTGATAGGACCGAAATCAACCTATCATTTTTTCAGTGAATAGTGCGCTGAAAATTTTGTGGGCAAAATGTACATAAAAAGAGAGATTGAATGGTTACAATATTTTATTTTTACTTACACTTTTTTTTGAACTAATTTCTGAGGAAAAGTTTTTTTTTCGCAGAGAAGGTATCCTATTATTTATTCAGCACAATAAAAAAAGGTCATAGTAATCAGTTCAGAACTTGTGAAAGTCAACACAAATACCAATGAATGAGGACTTGATTGATTTCATACTGATAAAATTAGTAATGAACTAAAAATTAAATAAATGGCGTCAATTGAGCAACAAACATAATAACAAAAAACAGTAATGAAATATCAACAACAACGAATTTATCATTACATACAAATAAAAACACAATACTGATATTTTAACAATTACCACACCTATAGAGCAACCACAGCTAAACCAGTTACCCTGATTAAACCAAAATACGCGTAAACATGGGCAATGAGTGAATTCGTCAAATAATCACATTGGACGCTGATTCCTGCCGCGACAATTAAGCGGTCAGCATTAATTGAAACGGTACACTGTCACGCTATAAACTTCATTTGTTATTAAGATTTTATTTCTAACTAGCTTAGGCCCGCGGCTTCGCCCGCATGAATGTCAAAACTTCCATTCCCTATTTGACCTCGCCTACGAAGTTAGATTGCAACTGCAGCTAACAAAACCGTTGATAACTTCGAAATGACTAAACCGACTTTGATGAAGGACCATCACTGTTCCTACTTCAAAATCCGTTCTAATATTATAAAGGCGAAAGTAACTCTGTCTGTCTGTTTGTCTGTCTGTCTGTCTGTCTGTCTCTTCTTCACGCTTAACCACTGAAACGATTTGAATGAAAGGTCCAGATATAGTCTGGGACCCGAGAAAGGACATAGGATAGTTTTCATCCCGGAATCCCCCGGACGGGAACTATTTCACGCGAACGAAGTCGCGGGCAAAAGCTAGTAAAAAATAAAACACTTCAATCGAATCACACGTTTAAGAGCATCGGTGCTACATACAGACGGACTGATAGACACACAATCATGGCAGTCAAAATTATAACTTCCCTCTTTTTCGGTGCACAAAAAAACGACAGCCGGCTGTCGCGCTGCGCTGCTATTGTCTTTCTATTGTGTCTCGAATCACGTGTGTTCGAGGATTATCTTACATTGGTGCCGATTCTCTTGTGCACAAACTAACGTAAATTTAAGTTTAGTGCATCTTTCTCTTTCCGTTTAATTAAGAAAAGGACAAAAGATCAAATATTAGTTAAGTCCTTTCAAATTTAGACACTCCATAGATAATTTAGACGCAATTTAAAAACAAGGCGTCTAAATATACGTCAATTTTCATCAGGCGCTGTCTAATTTGACAGGATTAAACTAAAATGTATCTTCTGTCCTTTTCTTTAAGAAATGGAAAGAGAAAGATGCACTTAACTTAAATTTACGTTAGTTTGAAGAAATCGACACCATTGTCACACGTCAACATCGTTACAATAAGGACAAAAATAGCCTAATCAGCAAACTTCAAAGAATTACACATATAGAATTTCACATAATAGCATCGATTCAATTGTTAAATGATTCAATGAATTTAATAAAGTACCTAGGTTATTCACAAAATACGCTCGATTTCAATGAATGCTCGATTTCAAATAATGCTATGAATTTCGCAAGGTTAGCAAGTGTTTGCTTTTAACTGTAAATGGAATTGAAAGTATAGGTTTTCAACTCACAACGTGCTACTTTTCAAATGAGATTTAACTAATATGTGTTGATATGAAATGAAATTGTTATTATGCAAGGACGATAATGGAATCACTTTAACACGTCATTTCTTTTTGTTAATGTCTCAGACGTCAGCCGTTTGCATCTGACCCCCTAGACAAGTGGCATATTTGTAGAATAGATAGCGAAAACGAATAGATTGTCAAATGTATGGAGACGTCAAATTGTTTAGCGAAAGCTTATGTCAATTCCATACATTTGACAATCTATTCGTTTTCGCTATCTATTCTACAATGCCACTTGTCTAGGCCCTCTGATGTTTGACATTTGACCGCTGAAATTTCGTCAAAACTCTACAAATGACAGCCGAGAGAAATGCTTGCTTTTGCAAGGGGTTTTTTTTTTGGGGGGGAATGGGAAATCATCAAGTGACTTCTCCCGTCCTGGGTGCGGCGGGAGGGCGTGTCAGACTTTTACTGAGTAAAACCCATTCATGTTCCTTCGGTTACCCTTTATGTTCCGGGGTCACGGTAACTATTATAACCATTCCGCAACCAAAGCAAGGGGGTAACACTTCTAACTTGAAAACTGGATGAAACCCAATATTTTTTTAGGACAACTCAGACACGGCTATCTGATCGAAACTAAGCAGAGCTTGTGATATGGTAACCAGACAACTGACAAACATACTTACATGTATAAGTTACACATTAATATAGATAAATTACCCCCAGACAGAACAAACAATCATGCTTATAACACAAAGTTAGTCCTGAATGGGAATCGAATCCACAACCTCCAGCTTAACAGTCAGAGTCACTAACCACTAGACTAAAAGATTTGTTAAAAAAAACTTTGAATAAACTATAAATTGAACACCGAAAACAACAAAGGGCATTCAATAATTCCAGTCAGTCATGGGCACAATAATTGTTGAGTCTGTATTCCACACACTAACCTCTGAAACGAGGGCAAGATATTTTATGATCCTTTCTCTCCCAGCTTATAAACGTACAATATTGTTAAGAGCGAAACGAAATTGTTTTTCGCGATATTTCAAGAAAATTTCACCTCGTATTTTGTTATAAAAACGTGAATTCAGTATCGACAAAGAAAATATTCGCGATAAGAAATAACAGGAATCATTATGTTTACGGTTTTTTTTTCTCTTCGCTTCGAATTTATTAAGAAATATTTCTTTTCACTGTTTTCAGAGTGGAATTCGAAACATTTTACCTACTTGTTTTTATTTTAATAAAAAGCTTTTCTGACAAAAATGTTATTTCTTAATGAAATGTTATGTTAAGTTCCTTTAGGTAAAAACATTTATTACAATTCATTCTTTTTTAGTAAGCATAATATACTTTAGCATATTTACAAATACAAATACAAATACAAATCGTTTATTTGCCAAATACGCCGTTACATGTATAGATATTTTCGTTGGTCCCAAACTAGGCTAGGCCTGTATCTTTATATTATCCTGTATTTTATATACGTATTTAAAATATGTAGTACTTACATTCAATATAAAGACTTTACACATTTATTTGGTTAACACATTATTAAAAAGAAAGAAGAAAGAAAGAAAGAAAAACAGTTTATTCGTGCTATAAGATAAAGTTTAACAGTAAAAGAACGAAAAGAACTTAACAATAATTCTATTATAAACTTATGCACGAAAGGGCTAGCGCTCAGCATAATGCCGGGCCCGTACGCATGTGCGAGTCCACGGCGCTGGTTTTCAGCGCTAGCAGTATAAAAGAAAAAGAAAAATAATGTAGCCTTTTATTCAGAACACTTAGTACAGCGGATTTTTTGAACCAAATGTAAAGAACTAACACTAAAATCTTAACCTTAAACACAATTTAAACTAATATTTGTTGCTTGGTTATCTTTCCTAGATCTGTTTGCCAGTCGGCAAAGGCCTCCTCCAACCTTTTCCATTCCTTTCTTTCTTGAGCCACTCTGTTTCACGTGACTCCTGCCACTTGTCTAATATCATTCTCCCACCTTTTCTGTGGTCGGCCTCTCTTTCTTTTGCCTTCCCTTGGGTACCACCATGTCACCCTTTTGCTTTCTCGTGACCCCTTACCAAGTGACCAGTCAACACATTATTATGTTCTTGTAATTCAAAGAATGACTTCATCTCCCTAGCCTTTAGTCAACTAAGGTCGGTTTTCAGTCTAACCTGATGCAGCTGAATACCAGAATAAGAACTCCATAATCAGTTACATGATAACACGCTACCCCTTAATAAGACTTACTTTCTGGCTTCTGAAAAAGTTTTTTTTTGTATTTTTTTTTTGAGTACGTGATATCCTCATTTGAATTCTCCTGCCCTGGGCGTGACGGGAGGGAGTGTCTGACTTATTATAACTATTCCGCAACCCCAGCGGAACCACACCGAAAGAGCGGCAAAGGGCAGCGAAGCGGAACGTAGTTTCAATGTCAAATGAATTTTAACTTTATTTTCATTACTATAATACTTATTATCGCATGAGAAACTCGTTTATGAAATTCGCCGAAATTCCCGCAGCGTCGCGGGCATCCAAGCGACTCGTTCGAGTTTCTGTGTGAGTGCTGCTCTTTCGGTGTGAGTTGACCCTAAGTAAGCAAACGGCCAACATTAAGTTGGCTAGTGAACGCTGCCTGAAAGTACACATCTGCAATACCCTTGCAGATGACTTGCCACACCAAAGACAAAGGTTATGAAGAAGATTCGTACATGTACTCTATTTATAAAAAGGTAAACTGACTGATGATATTTATTTATTCAACTTTATGTACAACACCGAACAAATGTAGACTTATATACATGTTTTGTCTTGTTGATATGTTATAGGCAAACTCCGAAGCTCCGGCGCTCCTAGGTTGGACTGGTCAATCCTCAGGTCAGACTGAATGACTTAGTTAAAGCCCAAACAAATGTAAATTTTCGGCCTTTGACTAAACAATTTTAGTCAAACCTGGGAGAGACTAATTTGGTCAGGCAAACGTCAAAACACAATTTTATTAAACCGGGGTTTGACGAGTCAAACTCCGATATAGGTATGAAGTGTCTTATCTTCGTATATTTGGAAGCATTTTATGGGCGCGGGTCATCAGAACGCGCCCTAATATACTCACCAAACATCACTTCAAATGGCGATTGTTTTATGCCATGATGATATGCGCAATTTTTCTTCAGTTGACAGAATCGGAGGCCCTCACTCCAACGATTAGTTTTATTATCTTCCATCCATGCGAACAATATTTGCTGTACATGCCGATTTGCACGCTCCACGCTTCCCTGACTTTGAGAATGACGTGGTTTGCCATGCACTATGGAAAATTCGGGCCACATTACTTTTAACTCTTCTACGATACGGTTGGCTAATTCTCGTCCGCTGTCTGATTGAAGCACAGAAGGCGCACCTATAGTACAAAATATATCAAGGAGATTGTGCGCTACTTCCAGTGCTGTTTTTGTGTGTAGGGGACGAAGAATCACAAATTTTGTCAATTGATCTTGGTAGTTTAAAATATACTTGTAATCACGGTCAGGACACGTCTTCATGTCTACAAGATCCACTTGTCCCCGTGCGTGAGTCTATTTAAATAATAACGGTTTAATGACGAGTCCCTTTTTAGGCTGACTCTTTTTCTTGTGACATGTTTCACATAAATCCAAGTAATAGTTTACGCACTCTTTTGTGACATTTGCATACTTTTTATTTAGAGCTTTCAATGTGAGATCTCTACCACCATGACCACATTCCTGATGAGCACATTCAATCACATCGAATAACTCGTCATCCGTAACGTAGTATTGTATATTTTTTGTATCTGACAATGGCTTAATCATTTTTTTTTTCGTCCCCAAAACAAACAACGTCGTAGCGTTTGAGACGGCGATACTGCAAAGACGTTTTCTTTTTAGCTACTTTAGCGGATTCTACCTCACTGATAATCTGCTCATACAACTGTTTGTTTTTTATGTGAAATGAACACTTATTTTTATTCAAATCAAAAATTTTCTCTTTAAACTTTACTTTTAAAGCTTCTTTATCCACGTTTTTAGTAACAACAACACCGTTTGATTCACTCATCTTCAATTTTACACAATTACACGCCCGCACGCTCAATGAACGAACATGAAATGACAAAACAATCCGCAATCGGTCGGAACACCGCGAGAGACATTATGAACCTGTTTAAACAAACATGTTCAGATCAACGTTTGACCGAGTTTTGCAGTCGCTTCTAGGATTGACTAGGCCAAAACCGAAACAGAATAATTTACTTTCGACGTTTGACTGAAAAGTTAGGAGCTCCTGGGTTTGACTAAAAATACTTCAGGCAAAGGGCGAAATTGAAATGTATTTCGGGGATTGCCTGATGGCTTTGGCCAAACCTAGGATAAACCAGTCCTTCCGCGAAGAGACTGTGTATCGGACTTTGACTATAATAGATATACAACGTACAACCCAAACCGCTGCACCTGGTCCTATAAACATGAAATTTGCAGGTTATGTTTGAAGAGTAGGTAACCACTGAGAAAGGATTTTTGGAAATTTCAACTATTAAGGGGTAAAATAGGGGATGGAAGAATCAACATTTCAAAATTAAAAATTCAAAGTACTTATTTCACTTAGACCATTTCCAGGCACTTATGAATTGTCAAAGCATCAGTCGGTACGTCAGAAAGTTCAAGCTAGTTGCTTGTTCCAAAACATAGATCTCTACGGAGAAGAACAAGCAAGAAACTCCATGGACACTCTTTTCAATCATAAAGTTTTACAATATATCTTGGTCACATTAATCGTGTTACTTCTATAAGTGAAAACAGCTCAACGAACCGCAGGATCCAACACACACGCCACCATTACAGAGATTTTTAAGTGAGTTTGACAATTAAAAAATAAATAAAAAATGCAGGCGAAAGCTAGTCTCCTATAAGCGACATAAACGCGGCTGAAGTCGCGAGCAAAAGCTAGTATAAACTAATATAATGAAGAGATAAAGTTACTTTGCTTCCTTTGTTAAGTTAGTTTGTTTGCTGTTGTTTATTTGCGGTAAAGTTTGTTATTTTGTTTGCAAGAAGTAATCTCTGGAAGTCCTGGTACGATTGCAATTAATTTATAAGTGACAAAGAGCCACTTTATTACTGAGTGCTTTCTTACTAGTATTATAAATATGAATGTTTAGTTAAGTTTATTGCGGAATGCAAAAACTACTTAACAAAGGATATACAAAAACAGGCATTCGTACATTGTTGTTCCAAAAAAAAAAACTTGTACGGCCAGATGCAGAGTTATTTCCAAATGCTAGGTAGCACATACCGAAAACTATTACAACGCGCTTAACTCTGTAACTTATTAGGGGCTTTAACTATAAATGATTGTAACACTTTCATGGAAAAACTAATGAATATATTTTAATAAAACAGAATAACGTATAAGCTATAGAACATCACGCTAGGACCCACAGATTCGGAGCAGTAACCAAAGACATAACAAACCACGACAGACAGTTAGCACATACATATTTTGACTTACAACAGTCGTGTTAACTTGGCGCGGATGAAAGTTAGTTTGCAATAAACAATTAATTTTGATAAGTAACAGAAATACTTTTGTATATAGGTATGTATTTACGTATTTAATAATACAACTAGCTTATGCCCGCGGCTTCGCTCGCGTTAGAAAGAGACAAAAAGTAGCTTATGTTACTCTCCATCCCTTCAACTATCTCCACTTAAAAAATCACGTCAATCCGTCGCTCCGTTTTGCCGTGAAAGAAAGACAAACAGACAGACAGACAGACAGACAGAGAGACACACTTTCCCATTTATAATATTAGTATGGATTCATCGTTATAAATCTTAATATCTTTGTACCTACCATGTTTCGTCTCTGCATCACCCTAAGGTATACTGGGAGTAGTGAAGGAAGCGGCGGCGCGCGAGAGGCAACGACGAGCCTCTCGCCCCGGACTAAGACCCAGGCGAAGACGTCGAGAGCCGCAAGACGACTACCGGCCACCGTAGGCGCGGTTCTGCGGATGGCGAGCGATGGGTAGCTCGCCGCCCGGCTAGGACCAGGACCGTGTCGACGGCGCGTTAGTGTTCCACGCGCGCCTCAAAGAGAAGGAGTCAGCACAGGAAGGGGCCCAACAGGGCCAACGCCTGCCGGGGTTGCGGAATGTTTATCATAGTTACCGTGACCCTGAAACATAAAGGGCAATTGAAAGAACATGAGTGGGTTTTAGTCAGTAAAAGTCTGACACGCCCTCCCGCCGCACCCAGGACGGGAGCAGTCTTTGGATGATTTCCCACTCACCAAAAAAAAAAAGGTATACTGGGAGAAAAAGCCTAAGACATTAACCGCCTATATGCAGTGTTGTTATATTATGTGCATAAAATTTTAATGAATAAATGATTAAATAAAGACTCACACGCTTCAATATCTTCCAAATCTCTCAATACATCAATGTAGCCAGTTCCCTTCCCGCCAGTGTTTCTTTTGTCCTAGTAACTGAGAGTGCTCTTGACCTGCATGTGTGGCAGAATAATGAGTTGTGACGTCACAGTGTGGCCTCGTGCATACATCGCCTCTAATGAAGATTACTTTCTTACCGCGCCAATATCAAAGAAAAGTTTGCTAAGAATTTTCTTTTTGCTGCCAGGTAAAATTTTCAGTTAGATTTAGACGGTGGCATTAGATGCCATACACTCAATGTATGAGTATCTATGTGAGAAACAGATTTCGACACTAATAGGCGAACGATAAAAAAATGCAAATTTATCTGATTTTAAGTTTTTTCTTAAACTTTATTGCCTTGCCATACATTCACTTTGGCTTCGTGCATACATCGCCTCTAATGAGTTAATGTTTTTCATTTATTAATGTTTTATTAATGTTTTTCATAAGTGTTTTTGCACGGTCTAACGAATGCACTAAACAGAATGCATTTATAAAAATGTTGTCGTCATCCCTATCATTTCAAAAGAAACCCGTACATGTCGCAGCTAACTAGCTTAATCAGACCTTTAATTAACAGCCTAGCCTAAATACTACGACGCCGGTCAACTAGCAATGTGATTTGTATTCAGCCATTTAATTAAACCAAAACTACGAATAACGTTTAACTAAACTAAAAATTTGCTTCAGCTATTAATTTAAATTTAGGTTTTATTATATTTTAGTCGACGGAGCGCCGCTACGCGTGGTTCCTATTTCTGGGTGGCTAAAGGCCAAGGATAGCGGTTTTGAATTATTTGGTACGTAATAAAAACTCTGAGGAAAGACATAGATTGAACTTCATACACAACTGACATTTAACCTGGCGAAGACGCAATCGCAACAGTGCGTTTCGCGGTAAGTAACAATATCTTAAATCATTTTTAAAATTAATTATAATAATAATTTAAGATATTGTCAAACTTACACAAAAAGCAAAATTCACTCTTACCAACCAACATAAAAACAATTTTAAAGTTCCAAAAAGTTTTGTCAGAAGTGGGATTCGAACCCACGCCCTCAGAGAGGACCAGAACAGCTCGCACTCACGTTCAGTGAGCAAGGTTACCTTGAGTCTGGCGCCTTAGACCGCTCGGCCATCCTGACAGATGGAGTGACGGTTGAAATAGTCTACCGCATGGTATGATACGTCGCGGTCAAGATAACGTGAAGATAAACCAATTTCAAAAGTAATTAAATGCGTAATTTTAACCGATTATAAAATTTTTGTTGATAATAAACGACTGTTTCACAGAAACAAAGTCTGGTAAAAATAGGGATGACGTATACATAATAAAAGAAAATAAAGACCGTCCGAAAATAGTGGAAACGTATTTTTCGCTTTAAAATTAGTAAAAAATACAAAGATAAAGAGCATCAAAGTTCCCGAGTGGGGGCTTGGGACGTCACTGTTCAATATATTTTTAGACATCACGCCAATTTTCTACACTCTCCATCGTCGTAATCTTTTTTCCAAAAAAAATACGTGTTAATCTAACTGACGGAATAATTAGTACTTTTTTTGTCATCTTGCCTATTAGTGTTTAAAATAAATCATCACAATTTCCCATCATGGAACGTTACCTCAATTGCTGAGCATTTGATCATTTAGCAGCAGTGCTGCATTTGATGAGATCAATTTCCGCTTTAGACTAATATTTACATGGCCTACAGGTATTTGTGTATGTGAATGTATGTATATAAACGCAGCCACGACACAGAACTTTCTAGTGTGAAGACATGTATATAATCTAAGAGTGTGTATTAATATCCTTTAAAAAGAATGACTGTTAGACGAAAGAACTCAGGGATAAACTCGCATCATTCATTTGTGCCAACGTTCTTCAGCGTAAGTCTGCTATTGCAATGGTGTCTCAATGACCAGTCATTGATCGCATATTTGACAACTTTGACAGTTAATGTATGGGAAATGTGTCAAAAGTTTGACGTTAGACGTCAAAAATTGCTCATTGCACCTCTATTGTAATAGCAGTATAGAGCCCCAGTTGTGCGAACGTTCTTAGATTAGAGAGACCAAGCGACAGCCGGCTGTCGGGCAGCTATTGGTGCTGATTCTCTTGTTTAGAAACTAACCTTAATCTAAGTTAACTGCATCTTTCTCTCATCATTCCATTAAGAAAAGGACAGAAGATACATATTCGTTTAGTCCTGTCAAATTAGAGAGCGCCTAAAAAAAGTTGGCGTGTTTTTAGTCGCCATGTTTTTATTCGAGTCTAAATTATCAATGGACTATCTTAATTTGACAGAACTTAGCAATTATCTTTTGTCCTTTTCATAATGAAATAGAAAGAGAAAGATGCAATTCACTTATATTTAGGTCCGTTTGTGAATAATAGGCCTGCCACACTATGCCCCTCGCGCTGCTCATCGCCATGCTCCTCGCGCTGCCGCGATGTTTGCAATGACGAGTGGCATGGCGAGTATTGCGGCCACACTACGTCTCTGCTTCCTTTCCTCGTTACTTCCCATGCCACTCGTCAAGTGTGTAGCCGGCGCATAAGAGAATCGGCACCATTTTCTTTCTAATGTGTCTCGAATACATCTAATTGTAAACATATGGTATGCAATAAAATATATTGAATTGAATTGAATTAAATTGAATCACCTGTGTTCGAATGTTTAAACAATGGGTTGCGGCCTGTTTATAATAGTTACCGTGACCCTGGAACATAAAGGGCAATCGAAGGAACATGAGTGGGTTTTAGTCAGTAAGAGTCTGACACGCCCTCGCGCCGCACCCAGGACGGGAGCAATCATTGGATGATTTCCAACTCACCAAAAAAAAAATGTTTAAACAATCATTCGAGTAAGAACCTCGACCAGTCCTGCCCCTAAGAAATATAGTTTCCCTATTTCTGAAGAAACTCAGCGCTCGGCGTGTTAATCAATAATACAAGCTGGGAAACACTGAAAAAGCAATTTCCCGCTAAACAGAATAATAAAACTTAGGTAAAAAGTGTCGGCACCACGCCTCGGGGAACAGTACGAGACATTCTAACAGAATAATTACAGAAGTACTAATAACTAATAAGTATTTTTTACTAAACTGGACTTATTTGACTCAGCTGTAAATGACAATATAATTTATTTTATTTTCTTTAGAGTTTTATGATATTTTTTTGCTTTTGTTTACAGCACAGACAGTGTGATTTTTGTTTTTTTTCTAACACATCGTTAACTATTTATACAGGTATGGAGAACAGAGTTTAAAAGATTTAGCGCCTTACTAATAATCGCTGCATAAAGTTATGACAGGTTTATACGTCAAAAAATGTATGGTTACACAGGCTTTATTCATTGCATAACTTTACACAGTGATTATTAGTAAGGGCATTAGTATATAATAACATTAGTTTTTTGCTTAGGCTTCTCATAAAATATATCTTAAGCTTTCAGCGACCAAGCGACAGCCGGCTATCGCGTTGCTATTGTCTTTCTATTGTGTCTCTAATCATGAGTTTTCGAAGGTAAATTATTACATTATATTTAATAAATTGCATAAATTGGAACATTTATTGGGTAATAATTGCAATACTCACACTTTAAATGCTGAGCCTGTATTTTGGCATGTGCTGAGCTGGACCCCCATTTGGAAACTTTAGTCTCTTTGGATATTTAATGGTGCCGATTCCCTTGGTCACAAACTAGACTAATTTTAAGTTAAATGCATCTTTCTCTTTCCATTTCTTAAAGAAAAGGACAGAAGATACAATTTAGTTTAATCATGTCAAATTAGACAGCGCCGGAAGAAAATTGACGTATATTTAGACGCCATGTTTTTAAAACGCGTCTAAATTATCTATGGAGTGTCTAAATTGACAGGACTTAACTAACATTTTATCTTCTATCCTTTTCTTAATTAAATGGAATGAGAAAGATGCACTTAAATTTACGTTAGTTTGTGAACAAGAGAATCGGCACCTATATATTGTTATACCAAAAGACGGGCCTGTTGGTGGTCAGTGACCCTGACTGCTAAGCCAGAGGTCGTGGGTTCGATTCCCACCCAGGACAAACTTTCTGTGATGAACATAAATGTTTGTTCTGTGTCTGGGTGTTATTTATCTATAATATGTATGTATTTAAAAATTATATAAGTATGTATATCAGTTGTCTGATTACCATAACACAAGCTCTGCTTCGCTTGGGATCAGATGGCCGTGTGTAAGATGTCCCAGGATATTTATTTATTTATTTAATTAATCTTTTTATCTATTTGTCTATCACAAGTGAAGTGTCTAAATATAGTGGCAGGTGTAGCCAAATTTCTTTAAAACCAAATGAGATCGCTTAAGAATAATTTTAAACTTAATTCAAATAATTATTTTAAACATTAAACTGCACGGAATAGAACTACTGCCTTCTATTTATATGTTGGCCTAGCGTAAAATACACTAGAGTTTTCCTAACAAATTATTATGTTCCGTGATTTTTTCTGACGCTGAATTGTTTAGCTGTTGTATAATAATAAATTAGATGTTTTGTGCCGACAGTTCTGATTACCTTATCTGCTTTTATTGAAATGAAATCACTTATGGGTATATTTCTCTGAATTTCGTGATGGTTAAAGTGCCCATCTTTTACGTATGAGAGTAGTCTTTGGTATGGGATTTGTGAGCAGTTTTTTTTAATTGTAGAATTTTCCTAGTTTACTAGACAGGGCACAAATTTTGTATGAAGGATGATTTTCCTAGGCCCGTATTAATAGACGTCACTCAACTCCGAGACGCTCTCAAGTCTCTTGCTGTCCTTGTCATTCTAAAGGGAAAAAATAAGGACAGCAATAAACTTGAGAGCGTCTCAGAATTGAGTGACGTCTATTAATACGGGCCCTAGTTTATGAGACAGGGCACAAATTTTGTATTGAGTATGGTTTTGGGTTCGATTCCAGGCCAGTAACGGTAATCTACTTTTTATTAATTCCTTTATTTTAATTGTGTTCGATTCGGAGACCTTTTTAACAAAATAATCGTGTTTATATTAAAATTCATTTTTAACAACCAGTTTTTCTTACTAAATGTTCTCCTTACCGTGCCTTTGTTGTTTTCTGTAAGGTTTATCCTGTATATAACGTTAGTTATACAATACAGACTAATAGCAGTGGTTCAGCGCTAGGCTGCCATAACTCTATCGGTATAAGTTACAGCAACAAACTATAACTCAGTATTCTCTATATACACGTCACACCTATGTACTATCGCAGGCGGAAGTGTTACACTAAACTTTGGAATATTCTAGCATCAGACTTGGCCTGGGTCGAACCCGTAGTATTCGAAAAAAAACACCCGATCATTTCTGTATTTCAGATACCTAACGTCAATTTGATTCTAATATAAATATATAATCCCGTTTACAATTTACTTTCCTTTTGACCTTCATTATTTTTATCAAAGATTTATTATTGTAGTTAATTAACCCTTTTACTTTTTAATAATAATTATTATTTTACTTCTGTTGTTTGCTTGTAACGACAATGTTATGCCTTGCCTATATAATAAGCCGATGTTAAATATATATTGTTAGTGCACTTCATTAAATAAATTAATGAATGAGCTCAGATTCCACTCTCTACACGTAAAATAATAATAACATCAGCCTACTTACTGCCCCACTGCAAAGTAGTGTGCGTTTTGCAAACGTCTAGAAGCAGTTAAAATTTGGTGGTCTGTCAGCTTGATTAGCAATAAAATTTATGTATTACAAACTATTTACTATTTGTATTACTGTTATTTTGACCACTGGTTGGATGCCCTATATTAACACTGTTAAGGGGTTAATCCGATTGAAAGCTAATGTGTAACGTACGTCGTCCGGAGGCTTTTTACCAACCAATGTCCAAACATAAAGCTGTGACAAAGCCGTCAGCTGACGCAGTCATTAGATACTGAATAGAATAGGTTATTTTGCATCATTAACCAATAAATATAAGAACTAGTTTCTATAAAATCTCTCCCAATTTAAACACCAAAAATCGGGCTCATATTCAATTTATCGTAAAATTAGATTTTTAGATGCTTTGTAATAAAAAAAAAGTTAGGCAATTGAGTTGCTTCCTTAATGACGTCATAAGGTGACTTTGCCTTACAAAATCTATGTGAGAATCTCGTTTTGACATCTCATAAAAAGTACGTCAATTGATGATGGTGTAAAACACCGTATTATGGGCCAGGCTCTGCAGAGTGACGCCACAATGGAACTTGTCTCCACTGTCTCCGATAGCAAATGGCCACTTAGAGCAAAATCAAGCATGTTTGCGTTTGTGTTGACAATAGTACTGGACGCAGATACGTCTAGATTATTCCGGACATGGTCGTGTAGCGATCATCAGTTTAGTTCGTGTTACCAACGCCCGGTTACTGGAGCACTGAGCGTTAATTTAGTTGTAGAGCGCAATGAATAAATATCTTGAGACTAATAAAATAAATAACTTACGCATTAACCATCTGATTCCAAACTAGACAGAGCCTGTGCTATGGTAACCAGACAACCGATTTACATACATTATATACAAATTATAAATATTATACATAAATTACACCCCGAAATAGAACAAACAATTTCGTTTCTCACACAAAGATATGTCCCGAATAGTAATCGATCCCACTGCCTCCGGCTTAGCATTCAGGGTCACTAACTACTAGTCTACTAGACACTAGATAGGCACCACTAAAATGAAAAAAATGTTTAGTGAGGTATTGGCAAAACTTTAGACCTGTAGGTTTTGCCCAAGTCTACCTTATGATTTCTCCAAAATTCAATAAGTATTTAGAATAGAGTGCCCATGAAGTTTCTTGCTTGTCCTTCTCCATCATAGAGACCTTTTTGAAACAAGCATCTATCTTCAACTTTCTTTCAAACGGTCCGACTTAGATATGTGCCTGTAATGGTCTAAGTGAAATAAAAGCTTTGGTTGTGACTTTTATCATCGTCTTATTCATACTCTTCGGTACCGGAGAGCTCCATACAGCACCGGATAGCATCGGATAGCCGGTCCGGACCGGAATGACGGTGATTTAGCCGACAGAGTGACGATCGGGTGACTGACTGATGGCTGGCGGCTGTTTAGTTAATGCACAGTACTGACAGTTTTGGTTTCGAAGCGACGACGCCATATTTTTCAGAAAGTACCAGGCTGCTGAAATTGTTTTAGATGGTAAAGATATAATATAGTTTGTTTGACTACACACTAGCACCATCTCTCAAAGTCCTGACTAGAGGGCTTTGGTCAATTCCACCATCTTTGTGGTGCGGTATAAAAGCCAAAGCAAAAAGATAAGCAAAAAAATGAAAGCGTTTTTTCTGAAAGTTGTTTATTTTGATTTGGATATTCGAATATTATTAAAGGCTATATTAAACACACTAGAGAACGTAGCATAGGTTGTTCTTAAATGTACTAGGGTGTAAAGGCTTTCTCAATTTCATCATTAAGTGTCACAAACCGAAATTTTGGCACTCTCTGACTCTCCACATCAGTATGAAGCTACAACACAAGGAAGGCTGCTTTAATATGTTCATACAGTCGATATATCGAAAACGCCATGTATAATCAGTATACCGCAATGTCAAATCTATATCCCGAGACCATATAAGCGTTTTGACAAGACCTCGAAACTGACAGAACTGAGCTCGTCCCGGATCCCAAACCTTACTTGTTCAGAAATCCTTGCAACGATATCAACTAAAATTAAACCAAGGCATCTTGACCAACACTCCCCGGAATTACAATTCAATGTTGAGAATAATCTTTGAAGCAGAGAATCGTGTAAACATCTTCCAGTGCCGTCTGTGCTAACAATTACAGCGCGTTGGGGCCCGCATAACAACATACCACGGAATATACTTAACATTCAATAGCAGACCACAAAATCTGCGCAAACATAACCAGGAGTATTCTGAGGAACGATACTAATGGTCTAGCTTTTCACCCTCATTGTTTCAGACTTTTACTGACTAAAACCCACCCATGTTCCTTCGATTGCCCTTTATATTAGAACTATTCCGCAACCCCGGCAATACTTAGTAACTAATTACTAAAAACGGACCCCTTAGTAATTTGTTGAATAATTGTCTGCGTTATGAACTATGTTTGGAGTTTATTGTCCGTTCTTCTCCTCTTTTCCTCATCAAAATGAGTGAATAGAATCAATTATTTATGGAAATAATCAATTTGACTTCGACTTTACCCAGAAACTGGCTCGTGGAGGTGTGATAAGGTATCGCTCCATGTAAAACTTTAATATTTAGTTGCATGTTACTGGAAGCTGACCACACCTTGTTGAGAAAAGCTATGTGTTCGATAAAAGAAATTGATTTTGATTAAAAAATGAACTTATAATATTTTACACTTTTATATTGTTCTTTTGTTTATTTTTGGCGAGCGATGGGGCCTGTGTGTCCTAGCGGACTCTGAGAAGAAATATCCAAAAGAAACTCAAAGGTTAGACTCTTCAAACCCACACAATAGGCGACACGACGAAAAAAGTAATTAGTCCGTCAGTTAGATAATCAAAAAATTTTGGACACGTATTTTTTCTTTTTTCTCGTAAATGAAAAATGACGACGATTCAGTGCGTTGAAGTTTCGCGCGACGTCACAATCTGATACAATTTTTACAAGACAGTGACGTCAAAAGCCCCCACTCCGGAACTTTGTTGCTCTTTATCTTGGTATTTCTTTATTATTTTGATCAAGCAAAAAATACGTGTCCCGTATTTTTGGCTGGTCTATCAGACAGACTAAACAGAATGGCATTTTTTTTATGTTGTCGTCATCCCTATTGCATTGCTCAAATCACACGACCCGTCGCGTGATTTGGCGGCGAATGACCGAAAGCTCTTGTTACAAAATCGTTCCTCAAAATATTGGCCACGCCGCGACCATCAATATTCCAGCTGTAGTTTATGCAAAACACGGTCACCCGGGGCCGGTCAAACTTTATGGCCGGGTAACTCGACCACTTCCAGTTCTAATACGCGGCCAATTATGCCGGATATGTTAAACCATAGTTTTGGGGATAATTACTATTGTGTTGTATCAGGTTGTTGCTTTTATAAACTTTTCGTGTAATTGTTTGTTGGATTGTACTGCTAGATATAACCCCCAGGGTGGTTTTTTTTTGCTTTCGCTCATATAAATAGTAATAAGATTTGTTCAACATAATAGTTTGCCGTCCGCGTCCTGCTGTCCTCAATATGATTTACCTTTCGACGACCAAGCGACAGCTGCGGCTGCTATTGTCTTTCTATTGTGTCTCGAATCACGTGTGTTCGAAGGTTTAAACTTATTTATCCATATTACATAATAATTGAAACATGAGCTCTGTGTGAACACGTTTACGCGTCTTCGTCACTCGTCTTATGCTATACTAGCATTTTTGTCTTATCCGCTTGAGTTTCCATAGCATCCATAATAACCATGCGACAAACAAGGTTGCCTGCCCCCTTACCATGACGTTTAAAATAAGATTGTTTTATTCCAGTTCCAGAGTGTGCAAGTGACAGCGTTAGACACGTTGTTTAGCGCCGTCATTTCCCACTGAAAGTAATATCAAAGTAAGTAATACATACTGCTATAAGGGCTTGTGGTATGCCCCCTGTATTCAAACCCAATGCGCCTAAACACAACCCCCAACACAACATTATTATTACAAATTTGCCAAAAACCTTCAACAAAACAAATACAACTTTCCCCAATCTTCACATTAAGATGCTGAATAGACAATGCCATCGATAAACACGTTCGCGGGACCTCAGTGTGAGAAAAAATATGATATATTAGCCCAAGTTTGTAAGCAAATGTGCCTCAGCCCTGAGTAATGCCCGTTTCGGCGGCAAAGCCCGCCGAGCCGAACATTTGTCAACAAACGGATTGCTATAAGCTCGCCTCACGGGAACACTCGGCAAATAGTTTAAGAGGCGTGTAAAGAAATGTTTTGGTTTGTATTTGATCTATAGTAACAAATAAAGTTGTAAGTTATTTACACGAGGGTAATTCGGGTTGTTTTTTAGAAACTATCGAAATATTTCACTTTTGTTTGTGTGTTTTTGGGCGAAACTGGTTTATTAACAAGCGTATTTATACTAGGTACTAAGAATCGGTACTTCTTAAATGGCCTATCTTCTTTTAAAACTTTTGCCTTGCACATAATAAATACTTCTAGTTGGTCGTGCAACAACACCAGATTCTATTTATTATAAATGTAATAATGTAATAATTCTGAATCAAAATGAACAAAAAGCATCTTTGTAAATATAACACATGAAAGCTCCTGAACTACATTGCCAAAAGCCCACGTAACAAATTGACAAAAATTCCTGCTCATTCGGATACTTTTCCCGGGTGTCATACTTTGGCCGTACAAATATAACATTACTAAAGTAAACATTACTTAGACTTTGATTATAAGTAAATCCATACTATACATAATATACATATATAAATATATATACATATATATACATATATTATAAATGCGAAAGTAACTCTGTCTGTCTGTCTGTATCTTCTTCACGCGTAAACCACTGAATGATATTTGGTACAGATATAGTCTGGGACCTGAGAAAGAACAAAGGATAGTTTTCATCCCGGAAATCCCCCGGGAACGGGAACTATTATTACACGCGGAGGAAGTCGCGGGCAAAAGCTATTATTATATAAGTCAGTTAAAGCCACATGTATAGCCACTTTCGTGGGAGATAGCGTGATTGTATGTAACAAGTATTACTAACCTATTCTAAAATAAAGTTTAAAAAAAATTGCTCAGCAGTTTTTGCTTTAAGGAGTAACAAACGTACGTCGCAAACTTTCACATTTGTGATATTAGGTAGTCATACACACAGCCAATTTTCTCTGACACGTGCTTCCTCTCGATTCTGGTGGTCGACCAGTGAGTGCATTTACGTAGAAACTGAGGATTCATTTGAAGCTCAGTTAAGCATATGGTTCATAATACTATTTCTATGAAGATATAGATTTATTATAAAAGTATCTATTACTTATTTATTATTATTATTTTGGGATTTTTTATCTTCATAATATTTTCTTATAGAATGTATTTACCATGTTGATTACCGTTGGTTGACTATTAACATACTTAGACCATTAAGTCCGCTGCTGTACATATGTGCATAAATTATAAGTAAATAATCGTTCATCTACATTCATTTATCATTATACCTACCTACCATTTTATTCAACCAAGTACTTACCAAATCAAATTCCCTCAACCCAGCAAATAAATATAAAAAATAAATTTGAGAAATAAAATCACATCACAAGACAGGAATTATCACAGAAATTACTAGTAGCTACCGCCTTGTTCCGTCAAGTGTGAAAAATAAAATAAATTTGGGACGTAATAAAATTTGCGAGGCGATGCTAGACTCGAAGCGCGAGGCAAAGGACGGGGCGAGTCGGGAGGCGCGTCAAAGCTTAGGAATACACTACACTTGATTTAGCGAGACATTTCGCGTTTGGCTAATTAGAGTACGACCTGCTTCCTGGGACAAAGATGTACGTACAAATTTTTGGATGTGACAAAAGATGGAGACCATTTAGGGGTAAAACGTGACTTAAATAACTTTACGAAGCATGCATTGGGTTTAGCTATTCTAATATCTTCACGAATTAAATATATCTTATAACATCGTAGTTTAACTGTTGTGGTACAGAGACAGTAATATTGCTTAACCTAAGCCGAAGCCTTTTGTCGTTTGTTCACCACTGCCATCATGACACCGAGAAAGAGATTGTTTCGGGCTGAGTTTTTTTTTTAGATGTCGAGACGTGCGGTAGACACGCAGCGATAGTAAATGTATGTATCGCCACTTCCGCTCCGTCGTCTCGTTTTTTCTTAAGCCTTTTGCTAAATATGTTATATTTATAGAGTCGTTCGTTAGTACACCAAATATTCCCCTGTGTAACGTTTCATAGCAACCCTTTAAAATTCTATGTGCTGACATGTATCGCCCAACATGTGAACTGCAACTAATAGCCTGCATAGATTAAACGGAGTACTCGTTGATGACGACGACCACGGTCACGGGTCAACCCTCGTGTAGAACATCACACAAGGCAGAGACAATTTTATACCTTGTCCATTTACAATTCGAACTTACATCCTTGTCCTCGCCCGGCAGGCGGCTGATTGCCAAGCTCGTATATTTATCAAATAAATATTGAATCATTTCATTTGCTTCATCCTGCGGCCAGGCCTTATTTTTTACGTTTACTTGACACCTTTTTGTATCTTCGGAAGAAAAATTTTCTATATTTTGTTGGAACTCATTAGTTCACCTCTTACTGACCGAATCACGTTTAGTTTTATCACCATAAATGCACCTACCATGCTATGTCTTCACTACCCTAGGTTGACTGGGAGGAAATGCCTACTACCTAGGCATTAAGTCCGCCTGTGTACCGTTGTGCATAAAAATAATAAATTAATAAAGAAAATAATAATAATAATACCAGCCTATTACTGTCCCACTGCAGGGCAAAGGCCTCTTCTCATACAGAAAAGGCACGAGCATTAAATAAATACGGCATTAGCGGCAAATGTCTTATGTCGATGAAGATTGAGAAGTGTGCAAGCACAGATGCACTGCCTCTTTTCTCTAATGTGTGGTTTTATCAAGGGACAGAGGTCGGCAACTTCTTGAGTTATAAGAGTCAAAAATATTAATTAATATAATTTCAAAATTTATAATGAACCACATAGTTTATTCTTGACTACTAATTCCACTACTCGACATCGAAAACTTCGAAAAGCCTTAGTCGGGGGATTGCCGGAAGAAGGAAAAGGCAAGGTAGACAACAATAAACAGAGTTTTAATAAGAATGCGCAGTATGCGCTTGTAATTTTTTTTTATATTTTAGCTCGCTCCTTCTTGCAGACATATGGGTCTCAGCACACATATGGGATCGGAAAGGTTCGAAGGTTTAAGCCCGAATGCAAATCTGCTGAGTTGCAAATCTAATTAATTGAGAATCTGGTGACTTGCTTACATGGGTTTCGAACGACGTAGGTACTCTTTAGATTCACTGTGTCACCTAGTCTCTGATAGTATAGTTGCCTGGCCTAGGTGAAAATATAAGGAAGCCAATCTACAATACACGTGTATGTTTCGGTGCGAATATTGTTCGTGGAAATATGTGGTTATCAGGTCAACTGCATCTTTTCTTATCTAAGTTAAGTATAATGGCAATAATAACTGCACAATGCATTATGTTTCATTCCAAGAATTCTTCATTATTTTTGTCGACAAGGCCTAGATAAATTAATGTTGCCTTGCGTAAAATATGCAATAGTATGGTGCGACTGAGTTTAGCATTTGCCAGCCATTTGTCAGAGGGGAAAATTAGGGGTTGCCCGTTCCCCATTCACCCCTGACAAAGAATGAGAAAAAGGTTCGGCTAGTTGGGTGTAAAAAAAAATAATAAAATTTAAACTTGTTGAACTACACATTTATTTAAACTTGCATAATATGCATAATCAATAACAAGAAGGTAATTTCTGGAAACTTCCTAATTAACAATTTTGTACTAAAACAATGTTGGGTCAATCCTGGCGATTCCAAAGTGGATTCACACGCAACGGTAGCCTAGTATAATTGCGTGTTCGATGCGACGTAATATGAACCTTATTCGAATAAATCCAGAGTAGGTATAGTTTGTATTACACAAGTAACGCAAATATTTTGCGAAATACTTAAATATAAAACATAATATCACTAATTATAATTAGTAAAATTATTACTAATTATAATTAGCCATATATAGGGCCATAGCGCATTTAGGTACAAAAAGGTGTAATTCAATAAACTGTGAATTCAGAAGCCCAGTGTTTCCATCCATCCAACCGCCAACCACCAATTGCCTTTATATTAACCCCTTAAGGGTTCGAATTTCCAAAAAACCTTTCTAAATGGCTACCTACTTATCACAAAGACCACACCCTCCAAGTTTAATATCTCTAGGACCAGCGGTTTGGGTTGTGCGTTGATATATCAACAATTAGTCAGTCAGTGTGATTACCATTTTAAATACATAGATTTTTATCGCAGATGAGCAAATTGTCAACATTGAAAATGCAAGATTATTCACAAACTAACCTAAATTACGTGCCGCCGGGCATCTAAAGGTTAAGTAAAGTGCATCTTTCTCTTTACATTTCATTAAGAAAAGGACAGAAGATAAAATATTAGTTAAGTCCTGTTAAATTAAGACATTCCATAGATAATTTAGAAGCAATTTAAAACATGGCGACTAAATATACGCCTATTTTCTTCAGGCGGTGTCTAATTTGACAGGATTAAACTAAAATGTATCTTCTGTCCTTTTCTTTAAGAGATGGAAAGAGAAAGATACATTTAGCTTAGATTTAGTTAAGTTTGTGAACAAGAGAATCAGAGTATTGAAGGGCGGGAGAAGTCATTTGATGATTTCCCATCCATAAAAAAAAAATCTGAAATTAAGGAAGTATATATGTCTCCAACCTCACGCAGATTTACAGACAGACAGACGGACGGATGGACAGCGAAAGCTTGTTAAACTGGTAATATATAAACCAAAAAACAACGATGAAATCTAAATATAATATATACAAAACTTAAATATATATATACAATTTGTATAAAGCCTCACAGTTCATCAAAAAAATTGTCCGAATCGCTGTCAATAGGACAGGTGCCCAAAAGGCTGGCAGCATATTTATTTAAGTTTTGTATTTAATATATTTAGATTTCATAGTTTAAAAAAAAACAACTAGGTAATTATTTATTACTTTTTTTTATAAAATTGTATAAGTATTGCATTGTATACTTTGTATAAACTTAAATATACATAAAATAAAATACTGGGATAATTGAACATAATACCATAATACCTAATTGTAATAAAAAGTATTGACATTTTGATAACATTGGGCTATTCTAACAAAATATTTGTAAGTTTTATTTTGTAACTTGATAGTAACTTGATACTTAATATAATTATCACATATAGGAACTCATCCTTAAAATATTAAAATCATTATTATTTTATCCCGAAGACTTATTACACACTCTATTAGACCATCAACTCTAGTTGAGAAGAACTTGAGGAAAGCTGTGATGCTTACTCGAAATCTCCTCAATAGAGTATTTTCCATCATTTTTCTATAAATGTAAGACACAATTTCTGTAAAACCTCTCTTAATATTAGCCTTAAAAATTCGGTTCATTTTCAATTAGCTGAAAAATTGGATTTTTGGTTGCCTTAAAATCAATAAATAGTTAGTCAATTGAGTTGCTAACTTGTAACGTCATAAGGTGACATTGGTGCGGATTCTCTTATTCACAAACTAACCTAAATTTAAGTAAAGCGCATCATAGTTGAGTTTGTGAACAAGAGAATCGGCACCAATGTTATACAAACTCTATGGGAGAATCGAGGTCTTCACATTTAATATTGGAGTTTTACTCTTAGCTGAGGATCAATCAGTAAGGTTGATATTGTTAAACTTCGGAAAAGGAAAGGTATAAAATCTCAAAAACAAACCATAATAAAAAAAATTAGGACCTAAGGTCAGGCCACGTGAGCACACCCACGCTTACATCTAGTCCTTTAGTACTTATCTATAATCTATAATAATATATAAAAGAAAGTCGTGTTAGTTACACATTTTATAACTCAATAACGGCAGAACCGATTTGGCTGAAAATTGGTGGGGAGGTAGCTTAGGACCAGGGGACGGACATAGAATACTATTTATATATTTATTTATTTATTTTTACCTTCTTTTTTTAGTAACCAAAAATGTGATATACGTAACGCGTGTGAGGGGGACAGCTAGTAAATAATAATTTCATAATTTGAGTACTAAGTAGTTGGTGGTAGTGGTATAAAATAATGCAAGGCAGTAACTAAATCTATAAGAAAGTTTTAAACTAATACGGAAGTCATAATGTCATGAAACTGCTGTCAGTTTGATAAAATACTTGAATACTTATAAATTAATTCGGATCAGTGTTTCAAAATGAACCATTCGACGCGTCTTATAATCCGGTTTCGGGTAAATGAGTATAATAATAAGTATTCTACAGAGATAATGTTGGTGACGCGTCTTATAATCCGGTTTCGGGTAAATGAGTATAATAATAAGTATTCTACAGAGATAATGTTGGTGACGCGTCTTATAATCCGGTTTCGGGTAAATGAGTATAATAATAAGTATTCTACAGAGATAATGTTGGTGACGCGTCTTATAATCCGGTTTCGGGTAAATGAGTATAATAATAAGTATTCTACAGAGATAATGTTGGTGACGCGTCTTATAATCCGGTTTCGGGTAAATGAGTATAATAATAAGTATTCTACAGAGATAATGTTGGTGACGCGTCTTATAATCCGGTTTCGGGTAAATGAGTATAATAATAAGTATTCTACAGAGATAATGTTGGTGACGCGTCTTATAATCCGGTTTCGGGTAAATGAGTATAATAATAAGTATTCTACAGAGATAATGTTGGTGACGCGTCTTATAATCCGGTTTCGGGTAAATGAGTATAATAATAAGTATTCTACAGAGATAATGTTGGTGACGCGTCTTATAATCCGGTTTCGGGTAAATGAGTATAATAATAAGTATTCTACAGAGATAATGTTGGTGACGCGTCTTATAATCCGGTTTCGGGTAAATGAGTATAATAATAAGTATTCTACAGAGATAATGTTGGTGACGCGTCTTATAATCCGGTTTCGGGTAAATGAGTATAATAATAAGTATTCTACAGAGATAATGTTGGTGACGCGTCTTATAATCCGGTTTCGGGTAAATGAGTATAATAATAAGTATTCTACAGAGATAATGTTGGTGACGCGTCTTATAATCCGGTTTCGGGTAAATGAGTATAATAATAAGTATTCTACAGAGATAATGTTGGTGACGCGTTTTATAATCCGGTTTCGGGTAAATGAGTATAATAAATAATATGGATGTGAAATATGAAGGAATTGTACATTTTAACGTTAATATTTGTAACGTAACGGTCATGGAAGTGATGTTCCTTATAGTAACGGATACTAAAATAGTGCGGGACACCACAAGTATTTAGGAATGGAAAATCTAATTTACTATACATATAGGATCAATATTACTTATGATAACACAATACTTTTACAGAAAAATAAATCAATTACAGCTACAGTTAAGAATTAAAAAAGAACTATTAATTGAATAGGAATGTAACAACATTTTTATAATAAATTTGTTTGACATTATTAATTTATAATGGCTAGTTATTGTTACAGACAGCAACCGTTATTCTGTCCCTTTTTTACGGACTGTGATTACTGTATTAACATAAATCAGTCATATTTTCACTTATATTTGCGAGAAATAGGCTTTAAAATGACTAAAATTGTGGATTGGTCTATTACAGAAACACTGAAGTCCTATGATGTTATAAGTAAAAAAGTAGATAGGTTACCAAAATGAAATTCTATCTTCAAAACCGGCACACTAACGCACACATACATTACACGTCAAAGTAGGATGACATGATTGAAGTAGTGCGAGTGAAAAAGAGATTAACGTCAAATGTCAACGCGATACTCAGTATCATGTTTGCCAATTGGCAAACTTTTAATGTGCCACTTTTTGATTGCATATAACCTTTTTACTTATAACATCATTGCTGAGGTCAATTAACTTATGCAAGGAATATAAAATAATTCGAATATTTAGCAAAATGACACATAATAATTATCAAGTATTCTGTGAACTGTCATGTTAACCGTTACATTATTCAATTTACTATTCGAGTTATTGACATGAAAAATATGTATAAGCCGGTTCATTAAAGAAAGGAATCCTAAATGGCGGCATGTACTTGCGTTGACAGATAGTACAGTCTGCATATAAAATTTAAAGTTGAAGATTTTTTTTCAAATCGAAAATATTTATAAGCATTTTTATTGTTTTCATCGGAAACAGTGCCTACTTTTACCACAATAAGAAACAGGTAACAACGGAAAAATAACACTCTTTTTTTGGGCAGTCGTGTAATAACAGAACTATAACAAGATATTCGTAAAAAGGAGCACTGAGCGCGTCAAGGCAGCGTGGAAGCAAATCAAGAATTATTTTTTTATGTTGATGGTACGCGCGCGAGTGAGTATAGACGGCACTAGTGTGCGAGCGAGAGAACATGATAAGCGCCGCCATTTTAGATTCCTTTCTTTAATGAACCAGGTTATAGTTGTTTAACAATATAACCTACAATACTAAAACTCACGGTTTTCTACAAAGCTGCAACGCACTTCAATCATTCAATCGTGGCAAGATAAAAAGGTAGAAATTGTGCAAAGATTCATAAGAATTGGTATAAAGCTTTCGCAAAATTTTAATAACATTTTTCAGTGTCTTCAGTCTTCAGTGCTGTCATATTAATCTTGACAATACGGTAGTTTACACCCTAATGCCCTTACTAATAATCACTGTGTAAAGTTATGCAATGAATAAAGCCTGTGTAACCATACATTTTTTTACGTATAAACCTGTCATAACTTTATGTCATACTTTAAAAAATGTATGGTTATACAGTCTTTATTCATTGCATAACTTTACACAGTGATTATTAGTAAGGGCATTAGATTATGACAAAGTTATGACAGGTTTATACGTCAAAAAATGTATGGATATACAGGCTTTATTCATGACATAACTTTACACAGTGTTTATTAATAAGTTTACACCATTATCAATTGTGTAGTTTACACCATTAACCAATAAATGTTACACACAATTTCTATAAAACCTCTTTTAATTTCAGCCCAATAAATTCGGTTCATTTTCAATTTGCTATAAAATTTGATTTTTAGTTGCTTTGAAATCAATAAATAGATAGTCAACTGAGTTGTTATTTTAGTGATATCATAAGTTGCCATTGCCATACAAAATCTATTGGAGAATTGCGTTTTGACAGCTCATAAAAAGTACGTCAATTGATAATGGTGTAAACTACCGTATTGTTTGATAAGATTTAAAAAAACTGAAAAAAACATTTTTTTTGCAAGTTTAGACTTATAGATGTCGCCAATGAGCGTTTAAGGGTTAATTCACACGTACCACAACCACACCACGTCGCAGCGACAAAATGTGGTCAAGCCACACCAACCACAACCACAGCTTGAGTCAAGCTGTGGTTACGTGTGAATAGTGTCGCAGCGGCTTTTTGCAGTTGCGTCGTGGTACCGACAAAATGTCGATGTGGTTGCGTTGTCGCTGTCGTTGCGATGTGGTAACCACGTGGCCATGTGCAGTTATACTCCGGCTTTCGTAGCGCGCTGTTGATGACGTCATGTCGTGGCGATGTGGCCGCGCTGCCGACGCCGGTGGTGGCGTTGCCGTGGCGATGTGGTTGCGATGTAGTCGTATTACACAGGTGGTCGATAACAACGGCAAAATGTGGTACGTGTCAAATGTAATATTCATTTTCAATACAAAATTTACGCCCGACCACGTGGCGTCGTTGTGGTGTGGTTGTCGCTGTGGCGTGGTTGTGGTACGTGTGAATTGAGCCTAATACCCTTCCTACAAATCAGCAGGCCAATCCCACTAACATTTAAGAACACTCAATTCTTAAGGGCGAATTTCAGTTTCACCAAAAGATTTAAAAATCTCTTGTGACAATACACACACTTTGACAAGTTTTAACACTGTCGCTAAGACAATATTGCGACTAGAATTCGAACATCTTGTAGTTAGTAGAATTGCCCTGCTATTTACCCTATATTAATTTTAGTCAATAGTATATAGATATTTAGTATAAATATAGATATTTAGTCTATATATACCCCATATCGACACAATGTTTTACATTGTTCGCTTCTCGTAACCTGCCTTCTTTGGTTTTGAAATTTTGCATCTGCCACACATCATCTATGTTCATTCCTTGATCACCCTGAAACGAAAGAAAATATAATGAAAGCATTTTACAGAAATATGCACCTTATTTTCTATCCAATATTTTTTTTTCTATACACTACGTAATTTGATTATGGAACACAAACAAAATAATATCAAATTACCGTCATTTCCATATTAACAGCATCTTCAGGAGCAAGAACGATGAACGGTGTAGATTCGAAACTGAACGCCAAGCCAAAGTACGAGTATTTCTTTATTTCCCTCATAAACAGCTCCCAGGAATACACCTTCTCTGGGTCACTTCCTAGGTCTTTGATCTGTGTCGAAAGCACCTAGAAAAGAAAGAATAATATCAAATAAATAAACATTACATTTTTAAGACACAGGTCTGAGCAAAAACAGTATTCTTTGTAAGGTTAAAGACCGTGTCTAATTTAGAGCTAAAGTCGTAAAACTAATGTGTTTGTCTCCCTCTGGTAGTTAGCCCATAATGTAGCAATATCGGCATTTTGGAGATCTGACGTGAAATGCTCCTAAGAAATTCCTAAAGTACAAACCGAATACCACATTGGCCTCAACGAAAGGCCTAAAAACCTACGTATAAGACTCCACGGCAGTTGGCGTTGCGACCTCTAGACTAATGAGACAGTAATTTGACACTCTTTAAAAAAACAAAGAGAATAAAAAGGCGAAAAGTTTCAAAAAACAAACCTACCTCATAGTAATAGTTCAACAAATCATCATAATGTTTGTCTCTCAAATCCTGCGTCGTGCAAGCATAAATCATGAACGACAAGTCAAGCACGGGAGACGCACATCTAGCTAGCTGGAAATCTATTATTTTCGCGTCCACTGCACGACCATTTACATACTTGTAAAGGAAGTTATTTGTCCAAGAATCTCCATGTGTTATCACTCCAGTTTCAAACGTTTTGGTCGTAGCATTAATCATGTCCTGATACCGTTCCGGAACTGCGAATTCTTTAATCTTATCCACGTATATCGAATCAGGATACTCTTTCTCCACCGCATCTATGGCTATGCCAGAAATTCTCTTCCAAAATCTGGAATACCAGCCCCAAAGACGGTCATGGTAATACGTTTCTATCAACTGGTTCCTTAGTTCTTCAAATTCTTGAGGTTTCTGGTCTTTCATGGCAAAAGAGAGCGCGTGGAACTGTGCTAGCACTTTGAAGGTCACCTTGCAATGTTCAAAATCTATGCCTTCTTGTCGTACGGCGCTGCCAAAATCCTGCAAACTCGCGTCTTCCAAACATAGGACATCATTGGTCCCATCTGAATAAGTCAGGAACAGTTTGGCGTATTTATCAAAAGGGTCCTTAACATTTTTAGTGGTCTGGAATGCTAAAAGAGCCGGTAGAACTTTCTCGTAGAAACTGATTTCGTTTTTGAAAAATTCATGGCTCCTAAAAGTTAGTCTTCGGGAAACGCTTTTGGGAATGTTTTTGAGTATAACTTGGATGTGATTGGGGACGTTTTCTTGGTTGACCCCGTGGATTCTGATGCGGATCAGTTCGCTGAGGTAGGAGTCACCTTTGCCTGTTTCGCTCACGTACTGAAATATTAAACAAACAGTTGGATGTTTTTGGCTATTTAGTGAAAAAACACACTCAAATATATGGTGGAATTGACATTGTAGCACATAGTTTTAATATGACTCTACGGTAGAATTACGGTTTCCCTACTCGAAATTGAATGACGATAGCTCGATTTGCTCGAACATACTTGGAATCGATAAATTAAGAACGCGAATGTTCACTACCTCGATGCATCAAAATCTCGAAAACTAGTAAGGCCAAATCATAGCCAGCGCGAAGGCTTATAATCTTGGAACATCATTTGCTCGACCGACGAATTTTAAGGATTTTATTTGAGTATTTTGAGTAAGAATCCACAATCTAATGAACGTCTTTAAAATACTAGTAAAAAAGTGGACTGGCAACCGACTCACTATAGATGGAAATAGACTAGGCAAGTGATAATCTGAAATATTATGAAACAATTTTTGCGCATAAATATTATACATAAAACAACTATAAATATTATAATAAAAAAATAAGTCGGGTTTTCCTTTCTGGCGCTATAACTCCAGCACGCACGAACCGATTTCCACGGTTTTGCATTCGTTGGAAAGGTCTCAGGCTCCGTGAAAATTCAGGAAAAATTTCAACAGGAAGCCATCTGGTGGAGAAACGGAGTTTGCGGGGTTTGCTAGTATTATTATAACACAAATATGAGTGTTTTTTATGACATGTATTTCACACATGCCTTCATCCACGGGTTTGCCCGTGGATGTCGAAACTTCCATCCATCCTAGGATTGGAATTTCAAAAGTATTTTAAAGGCACAGCAGAAATAGATATAATCTCCTATGATTTCCTTCGCAAAGAACTCTAAACTAACTACTAGAATGTATGTGCATCTGGATTGAGAGCCCAAATTATAAATCTTCTCAAAAGAAAATAAGATTTACAGGGCATTTAGTTAAAATTTAGTAAAACATAGGGCAATATGCCATGAATTTCTTAAACGTGAAATAAAGCTTTTATGATGAAATAACTAGGGCTCTCAATCCAGACGCCTGCATAAAGTGGCATAGCCCAAATCTCAGAAAGTACTGCCTCTGGGCTCATAATTTTTATTTAAGGATTTAGTTAAGAATTTCTTACAACTTTTAAGAAATTCCCAAATATGTAGAATACTATATTACAGAGTTATAGCGGTATATCTATGGCCCTCAGTTCATAAATGTTTGTACTGAGGAATCATCAAACTAATGGATTTATTCAAAGAAATACTTAAATGCGACCGTTATATATTTTACTTAAACGCGTCTGTAAATTAGTAAAAAAGAAATAATGACAAAAAAGTTAATAGTTAAACTGTAAATGGAAATTGATTTTTCCTAAAACGTCTGAACTGAGGGCCCAATATTTTTGGCAATATTGATTAGGATAAGCCTTCTACACTATCTCACATAAGGGTAAGTATTTTAACTAATTCTTAATTAAAATCTAGCAAAGCGACCATTACTCTAAATTTCATACTTTTAGAGATAATTGAATAATATTTTTTTATAGGAGAAAATTCTGTAGGGTGACCATAATGTTCCATGTAAGTATAAACAAGTGTTCGAAATGTTCTTGTAGTATCTTGTAATGCGCAGATGGAGAATTATAATTATATACGACTAGTTTTGCTGTGCCAGCACCTACATATCGTGAAACAATAAAATAAAAAACGTATCAATAACCAATAAAATATTAGACGTAGGTAATGGAATTAACAAAAATATAAGTCATTAATATATTTAACAATATGAGCTTCAATAGGCTTTATATACCTAAAATGAAACAAAGCAATAGGCCAGTAGCATGTAATATGTTATGTAGTATGGACTATCTGTAGGTACTATCAGAGAAACCGTAATCAACAAACAAATTTTAATGATGTTAAACTTACCTATTTTGTACCTAAACTAAAACGACACGTAATTTATAACTAGTCTGTGATGCTTATGATTAAAAGTTTTACGTAAACAACACAAATAATTAACTAAATAACACATGATCATAATAACAATACGAAAAAAGGCGATAGACAGAATCTTTATTCTTCAAAATTAGAATCAGCCAAAACAAAAGTAAAAAAAAAAAAAAAATTAAATCATTAAAATTTCAAATGTTGTAGAAAGTAGTTTGTTCTTCAATCTATTAAAATTTCATTTGGATAAATCAATCGGTGTTCAAGAAAACCGTAATTATATCTTATGGCCCTGGTAACATATCTCCTGTAATCGCTTCCGACAGTTCAAGCAACAACTATTCGTTTAAGAAACAGCTTGTGTGAAGGTGATGCTGATTAGTCTCAAAAAGTAACAAAACTATATCTACCCTACAGAATTTTCTTCAAATTTTAACTAAATGCCCTGTAAATCTTATTTTCTTTTGAGATGATTTAAAATTTGGGCTCTCAATCCAGATGCACATCTAGAATGTTCCATCAATTTTGTCGTACTTACCTCCCAGTGAGTGAATGAGTATGGTTCTTTAAACCATTGTGAAAGGGCCTCGCTCAATTTGTCATGGGTGAGTGCCGGCGACACGTTTGTCAATGTACTAAAATCGTCCGACATGATGCTTTAATTCTGAAACATGTTTTTAAAGTTATCATATTTGTTCATATAGTTATAGTTTTTTTTTTTTATTTGGCAATCCCACCACACTATTCCCAACCACTGCAACTCCTGAAAGCTAGAATAAACAGTGGAGTCCGCCAGAAAAGCGCCGAAGCTACGGGACTCGCCATGCTTCACATGGCGAGTCCCGGAGATTCAACTGTCTTGGATCCCGCGACGAAATTAATCAGAAAAGTACAGCGGAGGAGATTATATTTATAGCGCCTTACTAATAAACGCTGCATAAATAATCTAAGGGTTTATAATTATACGTCAAAAAATGTATGGTTACACAGGCTTTATTGCATAACTTTACACAGTGATTATTAGTAAGGGTAATAGATTACATAACTTGTATATCAGTTGTCTGGTTACCATAGTATAGGCTCTTCCAGTTTGGGATCAGATGGCCGTGTTTAGGTTGTCACAAGATATTTATTGGGTGCTAATTAAACAGAAACTTTTTGTTCATAGCATAAGGCCTACTGTTTACGGGGACGTAACTGAATACACGCGTAGTCGATCAGTTTCATAGTTTTGAACGTAAGCTGCAAGCAGGCGTTCACCAATCGTATAATCACAAATACATGTTTTTAAATTAATTAGTTAGCCACAATTATCAAGAGGTAAGTTTCAGAACCGGAAGCGTTTTAGAACAGTGGTCATCAAACTGAGGCCCATGCCGGCATTTGTGCGGCTCGCGCCAATACCAAATACATCAGTGCCAATTATTTTGTAAAATTATCTTAATCGCCTTTTCACTCACTTGGACTGACTTGGACACCATGAGGTTTGCATGTCCCATTGACGCTAACATAGATGAAATAATAAAAAAATACATCATAATTTTCGAAATGTTAACCACTTCTTTTCTTGAATTAAGCAACTTAAAATTAATGTTTTTTTTTTCTAATCTTGATCTCAAATAAACATTTCAGTTTTTATGTTCATTAACTTAAACTGCGTTGCTAGTTTACAAGTAATACAATTCAATTAACAAGCTTGCGGCCCTAAATACTATCTCAGATTGCCCCTTGACCAAAAAAGTGTGACGACCGCTGTTGTAAAACAAGACGCAACTAGCTTCAATTTTTCTGTTTAACTGATTGACTATTTGACATTTTATAAGTACTTATAAAATAAATTCTTTGATTTGATTAAAAGACTAAATACGTCTAGAGTGTTGCTCCCGACGTAGGTAAACAGCACTCTTCTTTTTATCAGTTTCTGAGAGATAACAAATAAGGGCCGCTTACAAATAAGAACATTATGATTTGTTTTTATGCTATTTATTCATATCAATACTTATTAAAGACACAATGGTTTTTGTTAACAATTACGATTGCGGAAAGCATTTGGCGTTTAAGTCCTGTCAAAGTTAGACACTCCATACCTACATAATTTAGACGCGATTAAAAACATGGCGACTAAAAATACGTCGATTTACTTTAGGCGCTGTCGAATTTGACAGGATTAAACTAAAATGTATCTTCTGTCCTTTTCTTTAAGAAAGAGAAAGATGCATTTAACTTAAATTTAGTTAAGTTTGTGAACAACAACTTTATCAGAACTATTATAGCAATTTTATAGAGTGAAGTCATCATAAATAACAAAGTTATTTACCTATTTGATTGTTGGTTCCGGTGGTTAGTCAGTTCAAGTGGCCGACAGAATAATAATATTTGAATACATAACATACCTTCTGAACATGTACCCGACATATAAATGCATTATATTATTATTCTATTCTTAGTAGTATCAAAGTAAAATATTTACAAAAATCTCACATAAATCAATGTGTTTATATTCAATGGTATATATAAATATATGGTATATTTCGTGTTAAATAATATTGTATTTAGTTACTAAGCTTGTCTCTCTTTCTATGGTCTCCAGTTGCCTTAATCAAATCAAATAAATAAATTAATTAAAAAAATATCTAAACAAGCCCAAGTTTATTTTGTATTAAATAACTGACTTGTCTTAACTGACCTATTGCAGTTATTAACCCTGACTGCTAAACCTAAGGTCAAGGTCTGGGAGTACTTTGCTGGGGTTGGGGAATGTTTATAATAGTTACCGTGACCCTGGAACATAAAGGGCAACCGAAGGAACATGAGTGGGTTTTAGTCAGTAAGAGTCTGACACGCCCTCCCGCCGCACCCAGGACGGGAGCAGTCATTGGATGATTTCCCATTCACCAAAAAAAAAAAAAAAGGTCTGGGAGTACTTTATTTATTTATAATATGTAAGCATTTATAAATTACATAAGTATGTACATCAGTTGATTGATTACTACTATGGTTACAGCTCTGCCTAGATTGGGAATAAGTGAATCAAATAAATAAAGATATTTACTTATCTAATTATTATTTTTTTTCAAGTTTCTTTTCATTAGTATAAATTAGAATTTTGTCTTTCTAGAAATATAAGTTGTAACCAAATGACCATCTCACAATAAATGGCTTACAAAATATATCAGCCATCTTTAAACTAAAAGGCCATT
The DNA here is from genome assembly GCA_033675125.1 of Athetis lepigone. Lineage (NCBI taxonomy): Eukaryota > Metazoa > Arthropoda > Insecta > Lepidoptera > Noctuidae > Athetis > Athetis lepigone. The sequence continues at coordinate 1,170,201 of CM066222.1, read as the reverse complement.
GACCTTCTAATGAAAAGTTCATATACTTTTAAAGTACTAAGTACAAGAGTTAAAAAAAAAGATAAAAAAAATTGTATAGGTGTAAATCAAAAAAGGCAACCAATATATTTTTAATAAAATAAAAAAAAATTGGGGCTACATCTTTCTTAATTTATTAACTACTGCGACTTCGTAATGCGTGGAATTGGGTAGTTTTCACCATTAACCAATAAATGTTAGACACAATTCCTATAAAACCTCTATTAATTTCAGCCTAATAAATTCGGTTCATTTTTAATTTGCAATAAAATTTGATTTTTAGTTGTTTTGAAATCAATAAATAGATAGTCAACTGAGTTGTTATTTTAGTGACGTCATAAATCACCATTGCTATACAAAATCTATTGGATAATGGCGTTTTGACAGCTCATAAAAAGTACGTCAATTGATAATGGTGGAAACTAGCCTATTATAGTTCCTGTTCCCAGGGGATTTCCGGGATGAAAACTATCCTATATCCTTTCTCAGGTTCCAGACTATATCTGTACCAAATTTCATTCAAATCGATTCAAAGGTTTAGGTGTGAAGAAGAGACAGACAGACAGAGTTACTTTTGCATTTATAATATTAGTATAGATTTAATTTAACAAATAAATATGTTTTAAAAATCTAAGTTGTATTTAAAAGGTCATAATATTATTTTTTACGAGATAATTAATTATAAAAAAAAATACTAGGATTAATCCAGTGACTCTTATTACATATTGGTTGTCTAACAGTTGTAATATTATTAATTAATGCAGGAGAACCACCGCAAATGCCACGTATTATTTTAACACTTATTTTATTTCTATTAAAAGCGTTTTATCAAATAAAACCTCTTCAGAATCATAAATCTTTAGTAGCGACGTCAAAAAAACACTTACCTGTGAACTCCTGTGAATTACGATATTAATCTATCTATTATCGCTAAATTTTGCCCTTCGAAATTAATTAAAAAATACAAAAAGCGCGCGCAGCACTACTAAAATTGCATTTAGTTGTCAAAATGGAAACGGAAAATATTAAACTTACCGCGAAAAGTCGTGCACCGAATTATTTTGAATTTGGTGAATTCAAAAGATAAGAATACAACACGAAAACAAGTGGAATCCTATGCACTGATTTAGCGGGCGAGTCACTGAACTCTTGACAGACCGGCTGCGGGCTGTCACTGTCAGATTGTCTTTAACTACGCTACGTCAGACGTGTCGACGTGTTTAGAACCGAAACCTTGGTTTTTTAGCAATAGGTATTTATAAAAGTTTAACTGTAATATTCGTTCTAGTTTTTGTTCTACTTTTGTTATTCTAACTTTTCTTTTCTGTATGAAATTAGTGTTAACGACTCTATGCACACACTATGCGACAGTGGTTAACGTGGTTAACTCTGTGTTGGCACTGTTACGCGGTTCGCAACAGTACCTACGGAATGTGAAAAAAAAAAACAAATCTTATCTTAATCAACGGAATGCCTGTTGAGAAAGGTTCAGAAAATACGTAATACACGTACCTATTATCAAAATATTGAATGTTCAAATTTTATCAATAGGTACTGAAATTGGTCAAAATCGTGGCGGAGGTTTCTTCACGGTAACTAAAATAACACCCCCAGAACTTTACGACTAGGTATACCATTTTATCGGACCCTGAATTTTACAAAGCAAGACAAAGGGGTGTCAACCCCTCTCTTCAGCTTTTTAAGTTACCGTAATTAGATGACAAACTAAACCCCAGAGTGAGTTCTTGGTGATAATAATAATATTTATCTTCGATGTCACACGGTCACACCCTCATTAGGGCCGAGTCACACCGGAATGGCAGCGGCCGGCAGCGATGCGGCGAGCACTTTCAGTGTGAAATAATTTTAAACTTTAACTACATACTTAAAAGACCAGTATCGCTTGAAATACTTGAAAAGGTCGCGGCCGCTCGTAGCACCGCGGGCCGGTAAACTCGTCAAGAAGATACAAGGCGCGCGGGCTCGCGAGCCGCTGCCATTTCGGTGTGACTCGGCCCTTAAACTACTTTTACCTAATATCTTGTAAATTCCGCTATCAGAATAGGAAATATAGAAAAATCTAAAGAAAACACAACGAAATAAAAGTTTATTTACAATAATTATAACAAGACCTTACAATGTCATAGTCTTACCGTCTGAAATTCTTTTATTGCAAGATTTAATTATGATTTTTAAATTTCTAGAACATTAGATTTAGATTCATTCATTCTAGACCTGAATAAACCTGAAAACTACCACATTTTTTTCGTTCACTTAATATGTTGTCGGGCAAACCCGATTTCAGGACAAACTAGTTTTGCCTAGACTAAACTAGTTCTTCCTTACCCCGACTCAGGGCATCCTGAAATCGGGTTTGCCTGGAAAAAAATATAAGCTGTTTCATACATTACGGCCGGGACCGTAATGTATAAAACAGCTGATATATTGTTCACGATTTCAGAGTTGGTCCCATAATAAACGTTGTTTGTTTTTATGAGTAGAATCATCTCCTAGCGGGTTGTGTAAGACCAAAAATACAAATATTAATGCCCCCCCCCCCCCCCCCCGCTGGCCTATTACCTATGAAACAGCGATCAGCAATATCTGCGCAGTGATCGCGCGATCAATCGCTTAGCGTCAAAAAAATCGTATTATGTATGAATCGATTGCTAATCGCTCGCCGATTGTTCTAATGCACTCATTGCTTCGATGGCGATGAAGTAGCAATCGCTGGAACTAATTTAATATCAACTTAAAAAAACAAACTTAACTTTGCTCTTAAAAACCATAAGCTAGCGAAATCACCAAACGAAAAATGCATGTTTTAGTTAACTGATTGCTCCACAGAGGCAGCACTATCGCTAGATTGCTATTTGACTTAACGTATTTTGAATTGACGTTTGAGAAGCAAATATTGCGGGAATATCGCGATCGGTCGGCTTCTGCAAGATACGTAATCCCGTCGCTCGCCGGTCACCTAGATACGCCACTGCCCTAAATAATTGCTTGAACACGTAGATTGTTTCAACCTTGCTGCCTCCTACGCGTCGTCGTCCTGGTTTTGCGTCGCGGTGTTTTCTTCGTGCGTCTTGTGGTCGTCGGTGCTCTCGTCGGCGGTTCTCGACTCACTGAAATAAATTAAGCATAGTATAGGTTGTAATAAATCTTCTTCTTTTCATAAATATGCACCTAGTAAATTAAAAATTTAAATTAATTAATTAGAATTAAATATTTAAATATCCCCCGCCTCTGAGGTTCTGTGTAACGCAAAAGATGATAACTGCGAAACAACAGAACAGTTTTTAACCTTTCAACGACCAAGCGACAGCCGGCTGTCGGGCTGCTTTTGTCTTTCTATTGTGTCTCGAATCATGTGTGTTCGAAGGTTTAAACGCCTGCCGGGGTTGCGGAATGTTTATAATAGTTACCGTGACCCTGGAACATAAAGGGCAACCGAAGGAATATGAGTGGGTTTTAGTCAGTAAAAGTCTGACACGCCCTCCCGCCGCACCCAAGACGAGGGCAGTCATTTGATGATTTCCCACTCACCAAAAAAAGAAGGTTTAAACTCCTAGAACGTTTTTTATCTACCTTTTGCAAAGTACCATCGACCCAATGGAATCATGACCCACCATAAGCTTATTTTCCTACAGACATTCAAATACAATTAGGTCGACAATCGCGTAAACATGTATTAAAAATGTCACACGTCTAGTCTTATTATTTTGACAGCTTCAAACGATTTGTCGTGGAAATGGGCCATGAATTCATGATTCAATTTTGTCGATAGTACATAGCGGAAATAGTTATCGGACATCGGTTATCTATTTATCGGTCAACGGTCTTTATCTATAAAAAGACTCTAAAAAGTAGTTCAACGGTCGTTAATTGTGAAAAAATAGCTTTTTAGATATATTTTATAAAAAATATAAAGTTGAGTTGAGAATAATGGCCACTTGTGAATTGACCTACCAAATTTTGCAATTCAGAAATAAAAATCCACCACTTTTTAACTGTTTGTAATTTCGTAGTTTTAGTTTATTTATTCTTTTGATTATATATAAATGGCAATCTTGTTACTGTAGCCTATATACATTGAATTTTTTTTAAACCCTAGAACACACGTGATTCGAGACACAATAGCAGTCTGACAGCCGGCTGTCGCTTGCTCGTCGAAAGGTAAAGTACCTATAAAAACTAAAAAAAGTCTCATTACTACTTGCCCGACCTACAACTTTCCGAACCTCCAACCTATAATAAAATAAACAGTCAAAAATAAAACCAAATCTTACCCGGCTTATGATGAGTCGTAGTACTCTCATTAGACGGGGTACTGGTAGTCCAAACATCGTAATCTGGCACCCAGGTCGCGTGGTCAAGTGGTTCGAACCCGTAGCCGGTCCAATGGGCTGTCCCTCGGTACTCCACCCTCTGTGGTGTAAAGTCTGCGTAGTATGTTCCCTCCTCCCACTTCCACTCCTGGATGTCCAGGAGTGTCATGTTCTTTCTGAAGCCCCATGCGAACAGTTCGAACAAGCATTTGTCGGAGAACATCAGGAACACTGAGATCTCGAAAATTGAGTCTGTTTCACAAAAACAAGAGATTTAAATCAGATCATTGTAGTCACTCTGTCGCCTGCCATTGAAAGAAAAAATAAGTGCAGACGTGCTACTATAACACTCTATGGGTCTAAGTATTGCATTTACGAATTTTTATTTAATTGTTTTTTTTTTATATAACTAGCTTTCGTCCGCTTGAATATCAAATTCTATCCCCTATTTTTTATCCCTTTAGGGTTGGAATTTCGAAATAGTCCGTTCTTAGTGGATGCTTAAACCCTTTACAAAGAACATCCAAGTTTCAAGTCTCTACAGCCGGTTGTCAGTTGGTCGTCAAAAGGTTAATAGAAAATGAGCGCAACGTACGTGAATATTTATAACACGAAGGTCCGTAGTTCTCCCTGGGACAGGTGTGCCTGACTCTCATCTCTGACACGGCTGACGCATTCTGCAGCTCCATGGTCAAGCATGTGTACTCCACGTTTTCTCTTATCGTCATCTGCCAAAAAAATGGGCATATAGGCCTAATGAGATAGTGTGGGAACATCCACGCTGGGTGCCAGTTCCAAATCATCGCAATACGGTATTTTACAACATTATCAATAGGCAAGACGACGAAAAAAAAGTTAGTCCATCAGAAAAATTTTAGACACGTATTTCTTCTTTTGTCTCGTAAAAGAAAAATGACGACGATACAGTGCGTTGAAGTTGCGCGTGACGTCACGATTTGATACAATTTTTGCATGACGGTGACGTCAAAAGCCCCCACCCCAGAACTTTGTTATTCTTTATCTTTGTATTTTTTTATTAATTTGATCAAGCAAAAAATACGTGTCCCGTATTTTTGGCCGATCTACAAGACGGACTAAAGAGAATGCCATTTTTTTATGCTGTCGTCATCCCTATTGACGTACTTTTTATGAGCAGTCAAAATGCACCTCTCCCTTAGATTTTGTATGGCGATGTCACCTTATGACGTCACTAAAATAACAATTCAGTTGACTAACTATTTATTGACATCAAAGCAACTAAAAATTAAATTAAAATGAACCGACTTTATTGAGTTAAAATTAAGGGAGGTTTTATAGAAATTGTGTCTATTGATTTATTAGTTAATGGTGTAAAATACCCAATTAAGAGATACGGCTGCTTATAATAATCGTGAAGAATGGGCAGAGCTCTGACTGCTCTAATGCTTGATTTGCTTAGAGATGTCAGCAACCGTAAAAGGAATCCCACGGCCCCGGACACAAATCGCTAAGAAGGAACATGGGTGGGTTTTAGTCAGTAGAAATCTGACACTCCCTTCTGCCCCGAGCGGGAGTGTCATTTGATGATTTCCCAACTACAAAAAGAAGAAAAAAAAGGCTTGATTTACTCCTGCAGTCCTGCACTGACGTCGTTAGCGTACGTCAGTCAAGCGCACTGACCTGACAGTCGCGCATCATAGAAAAATCGTCGCTGTACAGTGTTTCAAAAATATTACGTACTAGCTGTTCCTCGCGGTTTCACCCAGGTTACATTAGGTTTTTGGTTACTGCTTCGCTCCCGTGGGACAAAGCGTGATATTATATAGCCTATATTACTCGTGGACAATGTAGCTTTCGAATGGTGAAAGAATGTTTAAAATCGGTCCAGTAGTTTTTGAGCCTAATCATCCAAAGTATAGATAATTATACGCTCGGCCGGTCAAGAAATCAAAACTCCTAAAGGTTACTGACATTGTAGGTGAGGAACTGGTACTGGTTGTTATCAGTACGCAACACGATGGTCTCCCTGAAGATCAGGTTGACCTTCTCCTCCTCGTCGCACTTGCCGAACCTCTGGTATGAGCTCCTGCCGTCAACGCCGTGTTCTTCGGTGGCTGCCGCTGAAATATTATGTACATTACTTACCTATCCAACGTGACTTTTTATCCAGGGTTCCATACCAAAATGGTACAAAAGCAACATTTATAGTTTCGTTATGTCCGTCCATCGGTCCGTCCTCTGCTTACCGCCCCAACGGTAAATGCTAGTTAATTCATATGTAGGTACGCTCTAAAGAGTGTCGTGATGACATATAGTGGATAAAACGCCAGCCGATCACGTGGTAGTGGGTTCCAATCTGGGAAAGTTCCAACGTGATTTTCATTTCATGTACTTTCTAAAGACGCATGACATCCCGTGTAATTAAATTTAAACTGTATGAGTATGTATATCAGTTGTCATCAGATCAGAGCAGTTTGAAATCATATGGAGTTGACCAATATATTTATTTATTATCTTACAGGTGCAACAAAAAGAATAACAACAATACTCACTGCGCAGTACATATTTCTGTTTGTTTATCTTGGAGATGGTGATCCTGTTGAACTTGGCGAGGCTGGCTTCCACCCAGGGGTAGTAGCTCATCATGTCCAGGAAGCGAGCGGGAGCGCCGCAGCCGGGTCCTCGAGCTCCCACGCCCAGCTGTGGACAAACTGGGCTTTCATTGCTGTTAATCATCGTTATCTGCCTTCGTGTTATATGTATTACATTCTTATTTTGCTTGTATTTTTTATGACGTGTATTTAACGTGTACAATTTATTGTACCTGTGTTAAGAAATAAATAAATTGCTAATGACTAATGGACGTAGACTTCTTCAGGATCTAGGGCACGTGATATCAAACTATAGCTAGCTGCCGAGGTTGTAAAATAGTTCACTTCGTGACTGACCCACGGTACCACCGACAATACCCCTGGTGGTACGGTGGGTAATATAAAATTAATCTGTACCACTGACTAATAGTGATGTAATGACAGCCTAGTGAAGGAAGCGGCGGCGCGCGAGAGGCAACGACGAGCCTCTCGCCCCGGACTAAGACCCAGGCGAAGACGTCGAGAGTCGCAAGACGACTACCGGCCACCGTAGGCGCGGTTCTGCGGATGGCGAGCGATGGGTAGCTCGCCGCCCGACTAGGACCAGGACCGCGTAGACGGCGCGTTTTGTTCCACGCGCGCCTCAAAGAGAAGGAGTCAGCACAGGAAGGGGCCCAACAGGGCCAACGCCTGCCGGGGTTGCGGAATGTTTATAGTGGTTACCGTGACCCTGGAACATAAAGGGCAATCGAAGGAACATGAGTGGGTTTTAGTCAGTAAGAGTCTGACACGCCCTCCCGTCGCACCCAGGACGGGAGCAGTCATTGGATGATTTCCCACTCACCAAAAAAAAAAAAAAAAAAAAAAAAAATGTAATGACAGCCGATATTTTTTATATTTTATTTATTACAGTATTCTCACAAATTCTGAGAACAAAACGTAATTAGATTAAATTCGTGTAAAGAATCATTACGGAATCAACTGTGACCTACCCTAAATAATTACAGCAAAGAAAATTATAGTCTTAATTTATCTAACGCATGGCCAATTGAAATATCTTTGGTAACAATTTAGTTACCCCGGCCCCGGAACATTAAGGGCAACCGAAGGAACATGGGTGGGTTTTAGTCAGTAAAAGTCTGACACTCTCTCCCACCACGCCCAGGGCGGGAGAAGTCATTTGATAATTTCCCATCCATAAAAAAACTATACACTAGCTGGATGTATGTAGGTGCAGTCACGTGTCGCATGTCATGGACGATTTGTTGTCCTTCTTTCCACTTGACACCACCAAAACGACATCACTGGTGGTGACGTATAGAATCTCTAGTCCATTATGACACCACCCTAGTGATGTCCAGAAACGCGTATTTTTGACAAACAGCTCCCAATTCATTATTTTAAGTTATTTATAGTTAAACGATAATTAGTAAAACAGAGTTTATAAAATATTATTTTTTTATTTAAGTGAAGTAAGTAGAATTATTGTTACGTGCTTTTAATAGGCCTTAATGAACTTTTCTTTTAGTGTTTCTTTTCTTTTCTTTTAGAAAAGATTAGGACGGAAAGACAATAATATGCAAATTGCAATGAACAATGTCAAGATGACTATTTGAGTGACAGATAATTGATAAATAAACTTTGTCAAATGACGTAAGTACCTCATTAATGAAACTGCTTAAACTTAATTGGAGTTTTCATATCAACAACTTTGTATGTAACCTCACTAATAGTCGGTGGTGTCATATGGACTAGAGATTCCATACGACACCACCGGTGGTGTCGTTTTGGTGGTGTCAAGTGGAAGGAAGGTTTGTTGTCGCCACACACACGCCACGCGTCGGACGCATGCTGCGTCTATACAGGCTACAGCTGAAACACTAATGGCGAGATAAATAGACGTTACTAAGCACTGACTTTGGCTAAGTCATGTTCCCGTCTCTATCGTACACTTGACGTTTGGCAGTTGTGTAACAGTGACAGGTATAGTGTTAAGCCAAAGTGAGTGTTAGGGCCAATTTATACTAGCGCAGAGTCGAAGCGCATCGAAGCGTCAATTTTTTTACAACTAAAGCGAGCCGCACGAATGCACGCGTATTTGCCAGAATACGCGCGCACTATTGTACGTGTAGTTAATAGGCATCAACTAGCTATTGAATCACTTGTCAGTTGACTCTCGTAACTAAAACGTGTAGGTATAAAATGTTTGACATTGATCTTGCTATAATATGACTTATATCTGAAGTTGAAGAAGAAGAAAAAGAAAGCGGAATTATAGTGTTCTTTTTTTTGTGTGACGCGTAGATTCGCTAGTGGGCGCATGTATACGCGACAATGCGCGCGCACTTATCAGCGTTGTTAATGCGCAGACACGCGAATTCGAAAGAATGCGCGCGACTTTTTAAAATCTCAAGAGTAATGTGTGCGTTACGCTGTGGAGTTAAAGTTGAATTTGCTATGTTCAGTTTTGGATAGACGTTTCGATGCGCTTCGACTTTGCGCTAGTATAAATTGACCCTTAAGTAACGTGTAGGGTAGCTGTACGTACGAGCTGCCAGCGCCCCCACACGTCGCGCGTGACGAGCGCGGCGCCGGCGCCCCACACGCACACGCCGCCCTCACGCGCCACGGTGCACGCCACGCGTGGCGGACGCATCTTGCGACTGTACAACTGTAAACAAAAGGAATATTTACAAATGAAGTATCTTCCTTACTTCTTTAGAAACAAATTTCTGATTTGCGACTCCGTCTCCGTCCGTGACGGCTGTCTTTCGGCCGGACGAAATCGCGGGCAACCACATCTATGCTAATATTATAAAGAGGAAAGATTTGTATTTTTGTAAGTCACGAATAAAACTGCTAGATCGATTTCAAAAATTCTTTTTTCATTAGAAAGCTACATTATCCCTGAGTAACATAGGCTATATAATATCACGCTATGTCCCACGAGAGCGAAGCAGTAACCAAAAACCTAACGTAACGCGGGTGAAACCGTGAGGAACAGCTAGTACCTAAGTGATAAAAAACAATAACTCACATTTGCGGCTACATAGAACTCTTTGCACATTTTTCCAGGAATATGCATCACACTAACCACTTCTTTTTCCAACTTCTCAAAATCTGAAACCATTCAAATTATGTAAATAACCAATCTACAGATTTATGTTCATGGCTAGATAAAAGGCCGCTGCATGTATGGATTAATGGAGTGTGCATTTCATGTAGAAGAGCAAGGAAGAAAAGGTCTTTAGGCTTAATTTACGGGTGGCCAAATAATTAAAGAATAAATAAAATTGTTACCATCTTTCATTCTAATAACGTAGAACACAGGGTTTCTTAAAATGTTCGGAGGCGGGCATACAGGCACTATTGTTACTGAAAATTAAAACAACATCAACTAAATCATGGACCTTAAAAAAGAGACGGACTGCTTCTTATCACAAGTTTAGCATGCAAAGCATAGGTATATTATTTTACTCTGTGATGCAAAGGCTGCGTATATATGCGCGAGTGTAGGTTATGTAACAATTTGTGTCTGTGTGAGTGTATCAACTTTAACTGTATGTGTGTCAATTTGGCGCAAAATAACGCTTTTTGTATGTCCGTTCACTAGAAAAAACTCTTAATTAACAGTCTGCTACTCATTTTATGTATTGATTGAATTTTCTGGTACTTTAAAAAAAATATTTTTTTTTACAGACAGAGATCTACTTTTGACCTTTGGTTGGGAGATACAAATAACAAAACCATAAAAGTCACAATCAAATTTCAATAATCCAAACGACCGAATAACTCACAGTCCCTGACCGGGGTGTTAAGCTGTATCAAGGCGATGGTGTTGAACGTCTCATCGTACTCCGGGTGTATCACGTAGTTACGCACGCGCCGCCCGGGACGGTCCCACCACTCGCCGAGAAGAACGCGGGTGTTTCTTCTACAAAAGTATGAGTATGTGGATAAGGCTCCCGTTTCAGTCGGTAAGAGGTAATGTTCGGATCTAGACAAGCACCAATAACACTTAAAGTACGATGGTGCCCTGAGACTGAAAATCTTGGAAATTGGGTCGCGGGCTCGCGGCAAGCCGCGCAACTCGGCGGATTCTTACAGGTTTAGAAAGAGAAAGCTAGACATTGCGAAAGAAAGAAGGAGTAAAGAGGGAAGCCAAGCTAGAGGCGAAGGAGTAAAGAAGGTAGCCATGCCCGGAAGTAGGACAGAACCGGCTAGTAAAACTTTCTGAAGTTCAACGTGGACATTACTAGCATCATGCTTTGAAAGACATGCAAAGCCGGTGATCCTAGTTGTCTTTGACAGTCGTCACTCACGGGTAGTCAGATGCCACAGAGTTTGACAGTCAGTCTATCCAAGGGGTATGTATCCGGTATCGAGTCACCTATTAATTACTGGGTACGCTCCACGTAAGGCCGTATACAGAAAGAAAGCTGGAAACTTATAAGCGCTTGCCGGCGCTTGTCAACGCTGGTAATCCGCGCAGGAAAATATATGAACATCGACAAGCTTCAACACGCGCTGGTCAGCGCTGGGCGTTGCCATAACAACTGGAAGCAAATCATTCCGACATTTTGCTTAGTCTGCTTCCTTTGTGTAGAACGTACCAGCGCTGACAAGCGCCGGTCAGCGCTTATAAGTTTCCAGCTTTCTTTCTGTATACGGCCTTAAACACACTGAACTGGTTGCGGTTAGACTGAAAGGGAACTGGACTGGAGTCCACAGATGTAGTAGCTGGTCACTATCATGCCAGCAGTACTGTACCACCAGATGTTTATTTAATTGGTAAATCTAGTCTTCCAGTTAAACTAGGTGGTACTTACCTGAAATTATTCTTTGGCATAGGTCCTATGTCTGCAGCGGAGGCGATAACGAACTCCTTTTGTATTAAAATTACAGTCGTTATAGACCGACTGTCTCCTTCCATTCCGTCTGAAAATAAAGACTTTTATGTTCAAGTTATGGACACCCGTCATTCTATGGGACAATCCCGCCACATTATTCCCTACCACTGCAACTCCTAAAAGCCAGAATCAACAGTAGAGTCCGCCAGAAAAGCGCCGAAGCAATGAAGCTCGACGAGTCCCGGAGAAACGATTCAACTGTCTTGGATCCCGCAAAGAAATTAAACAGAAAAGCTCTTCGGAGGAGTAAGAACTCATTGCTAGCACAATGTTATTTGCACGTAAATTTACTTCTGGGTATTCCAGCATATTTAGGGACACTATGCAGCAAACTAGAAGAGAGCGGAGCCCAGTTTCATAATTTGAAATCCATTTGCGCCATTTTTACTAATCCACTTTTTGGTTTTACCGTTTCAGGCAAGAGTCCGAATGTGAGTTGGTCAAGATCCCAAGATATTTATTAATTTATAATATCTTTATAGAAAGATTATAGATGATTGAACCACCAGGGGTAATGGGACTTACAGTAAGTATAAAAGAGAATGCCGACCCAGGGATACTGAGCTATATCGACGTCTCCCTCTGCGACATCCAGTGCGTGGTCTACGCCGCAGTCGATAATGTCTATTTTAACTGTCATTGTTTCTAGCACTGGAACAAAGAACCAACAAATAGCCAATGAGGTTAATCTACGGCTGAAATAAATAAACATAGCTTAGCAACAGCTTCTGCCGCTGTCCTGCACCTCTTAAACGGCTGGACCGATTTGGATTAAGTTTTCTTTAATTTCCTAGTTGGTATCAAATCAGGCACGACTACTGCCGAATCCGCTACTTTTATGTTCCCAATGTGCATATAAAAATGAAAGTTTTACAATAAAAAAGTAAATACATACCTTGCAGCAAAATAATGAATTTGAACAACATTTTGAAAACGTAAAACTACACAAATGTTAAAACTAACTTATAAACTAATATCCCCACATTATATGTACCTACTGCACAACTGGTAACTAACCGATTAAGTAATATGGAATGCTAAATATCCTTTTATAGAGCCCACTGTTATTGTTTTCATCTACGAGTTAGGCATTTGTTTATTGTTTTTTTTTACTATAAAACGGACGTAATAAACATGACATCCTCGACTAGTTTTCTAGGCATTTGTAAATTCGTTCTAAATGCAGTCATAACATTGGATTTTCCGACAAATATGGAGGACATAACATTTCGTTAAACTGCAAGCAAATCGTAACATACATTTATGGTACCCGCACCATGCTTCAACGCAAAGCGTCTTACTAAAAATCGCTGCAAAAGTTATGACAGGTTTATACGTCAAAAAGTGTATGGTTACACAGGCTTTATTCATTGCATAACTTTACACAGTGATTATTAGTAAGGGCAAAAGACAATACAGTCATCTCGCTGAAAACATTAGTTTTGCTGCAGCAGTTTAGGAGCAGTAAGCTCCTTCGACCCATGGAGATGTTTGTTCCCGCTAGTTCTACTGAACAGTTCTACGGTAGAACTTATGGTTTTTTTTTTTCTCACTAGCTCTACGATAATAGCCGCTTTTGCTTTTGCAAGTAGTGGAAGTTAGACAAACAGATTTGTGTGTGCCGGTTTAGGTATGTAGCGTGGCTGCGTTATATTTCAGCCAATTTAGGTAAATTAATGAATAATAATACGCCTCAACGTTTTCGTGAATTACCATTGGTGGGAAGCTAATGGAAATTTGTGCGATTGTTTCTTTGATTTTTATAATCATAGAGTAAGAATATTGTGTTTAAGCAAACAAATGCGGTGTAAAAAAAAGCAAATAATTCGTACAAATTTTTTTTTATTAAAAGCTAAATTTTTAAAACTACATACTTATATTTAACAAATTGCCATGGAAGCCGCATGTTTCTCTAAAAACTCAGTAAATCTGCATAAGAAGAGTCAATCGGGAAAAGTTTTGAACAGCGTGTTGCGGGCTGGCGGCCTCCGAGTCAGTAACTCGGAGGCCGCCAGCCGGTACTATCTTTTGGGGACAGTCCACTAATAGAGTTTATATTTAAGATGCAAAAACAGTACGTAAAATCGATTTAAGTATACACAGATGTCTTCTTTATTTTGAGTCACTGAAAATTCTTCAACTTTCGCATATATATACAAGATGCATTGAAACTGCAAAACTTTTTAGGAGGAGAATTTAAATAGACACATAAAAATATGAGAGCCACCACTGAACTGTCACACTCCACTGCCACTGTCTGCTTGCGACCACGACCTGTGCAACCAGGTCGAAACGTCAAGCCTTCCAAGGTATTTATAATCACTTTTCGCGTTAATACCCGTTGTGATAATATATGTTAAAATATGAGAGACCTGGTCAACAATCAATAAATAATAGTTAATATTTATAACTGTATTTCAAAATAACTGTCCTAATAAACCTCATCTGCTTTGAATCTACAAAATAATAGTTTGCGTTTGTTTGTGTGTGTGACCGCGCGGTCATGTATTCGGGTCGAGAATCACAAACATAATGGCCTCAAAAGGTTTTGCTGATTCAAAAATACAAATTGTTTGTTTGCCTACAAGGCAAAACAATGCACTCTTTGTTTACTCAACATCTTATTATGTAACATCTATGTTATACAAATAAATTATCTAGATCGGAATCTACATTTAAGTCACTTGTTGTGTGAAAACTTCACTAGGTAAATCAAAACTGTCATTGATGAGTCTGTATTTGAATGTTTGTAGCATTAATTTTTTTGAGTACTGGATATTTTGAAAATTGTACATTATGGGATATGGAAACTGTTGTTTTTTTTTTGTTTTTGACACTGTAGCACATTTTCAACCTTAACAGCTCGTATGGCGAAATCTTCACAATCGCTCAATCACATCCCATTTATTGTCCGTATGCTAGGTACTTCTCATGCCAGTAATCTTTCTGTACGCGCTAAAATGTTCTAAGTATTGGTAGATGGTATCTATGGGGGTGTAGATCTCGTTCATTCTGCTGAACAGGTGCTGAGGAGGCTGGACCGGCACTGAGGGTCCGAGCAGACCTTGGATGAACTCTCTCATGAGGCTCCACACTGCGTTTGCTGTAACACAGGGGCGGTATTCGATCTGGAAAGAATAAGATTTTGAAATTTATTGTCAATGGATAAGGTCGAATGACGGTTGGCTTGGGAGTGTTGACCTCATAGGTAGATCACTGATAATAATCTGGATATTAACTATATGACCCTTTCTCACTAGAAAGCTAGATTGGTTTGTGTCAACAAAAAATAAGAGAAGAAAGAGACTGCACTACCGATAGTTGACTGGTAGAGAATGCCTAAGGCATTAAGTCCGCCTCTGTACATTCATTTTGTGCATAAAGTATAAATAAATAAATAAATAAAGAGAGAGAGCGTGTTACATATTCCCACCATATGTAAAACGCTGACAAGCATCCACCTAGTTACCGCGAAGTGCAGCTGCTACGTACACGAGGCGCCGACGCAGCACAACGTGATTCCACGGGGCACCGGACATCGCAACTCGTGTGAACCGATCACTTTAGACACGGCATCGGTCTTCTGTCGACTTCTTTAGCATATAATTATAATTGTAATTTCTTTTAAATTAAATTAAGTTGAATAAAAATTGTATTTTTTTGAATCCTCCGGCTACAGCCTTCGTAATTGGCGCAGTCGGTAGGATACTCGCGGGCCGGTTCGCGAGAGTAAATTCCCTAATTCGCGAGTCACCCGGGTGGCTTTCGGGCACCAAACGAGTATCCAGAACCTACAAGAGCTGCAGTCCTGAGGAGTATCCAGACATCGATACACAGAGGTACAATATTATTCCAAGTAAGTACTTTAGAATCGCTCTAGAGTCGCTTCCTTTTTATCTTTTAATTTTCCTTTTAATCATCCAAGATTTTCCATCCACGGCAATCTCGGTTACCTAGGTTAGATAGTAGTCATAGTAGAAATAATACCTTAGACGCTAACAGAAATTTAGAGACAGAACAGGAGGATAGTAGTAGTTCATTTGTATTAAATATGGCTGACTCAATGGATCAAGTGTACAAAGCCCTACGATTGATTCCCGAATTCGACGGTAACTCGAACGTATTAACTCGATTTATAAAATTGTGCGATCAACTAGTAGAATCGCTAATTAAACCTGAACCGGAATTTCAGTTAAGTAATTTGGCATTATTGAACGGCATTTTAAATAAAATTGTAGGACCAGCATCGCGTACGATTAACTCGAATGGTATTCCGGATACCTGGGCAGGAATTAAAAGTGCTCTAATCAACAACTTTGCCGATCATCGCGACGAGACTTCGTTGTATAATGATTTATCGCTTTTAACGCAGGGGTCCGCAACCCCACAGGAGTTTTATGAAAAGTGTCAAAATTTATTTAGTATTATTATGACCTATGTCAGTTTACATGAAACGATTGCGAGTACCATTGAATCCAAACGCACGTTGTACAAGAAACTCACTCTACAGTCATACCTACGTGGCCTACGTGACCCGTTGGGTTCTCGCATTCGGTGCATGCGGCCTGACACAATTGAAAAAGCTTTAGAGTTCGTGCATGAGGAGATGAATACATTGTATTTGCAGCAGCGCAACGATCATGGCCCTGACAAGAAGCCGCAGCCCCAGCCCCAGGTTAGTCCAAAAATTCCTTATGGCTTTAGGCCACCTGTCCACGTGGCACCTACTGCACCACGCGCGTTTAATATGCCGCCATATTTTAATATGCCGGGACCCGCGCGTCCGTTTATGACTTCACCTCAGCAGCCTATTCCAATTTGGAGGAACCAACCTACTCAAAATCGCGGTCCCACACGTACTCAACAAATGTTTGGCGCACCGCCACCTGATAATAAAGCCCAGGGTCAAGCTTTTAAAATGCCTGATCCAAAACCAACCACTAGTAGCGCCCCGCAACCCATGAGTGGCGTGAGTCACTACGTGGCAAAACCATTCGGTCCACGTGCACCCCATGATTGGTTCAGGGCTGGTAATCCGCCACCCTCGAATTATTTCCGAACGCGCGAATTAAACTTTAACGATATTAATGACCAGCTGCATTACGATTATTTTAACGAATATTTTAATGGTAACAATTATTATCCGCAAGAATATTTCGAGTATAATAATTGCATATATCCGATTGACTATATGTACATGAATGCGCAGCCGCAATGTATAGATCCCTACGTCATTGAGGAGGTTAAAGATACTTCTTCAGCTGAAAAGGAGGATTTTCAGAAAGAACCCAAATCAGACAAGTCAAAATAGAAATTAATTTGCAAACGCAACGGCAATTACCTTATATTCAAATTTCAAACCCTCCGCTTAAATTACTAATAGATACAGGCGCAAATATGTCTTTTGTTAGCCCTGCAGTCGTTCAAAAGTTTTTATCTCATATACCATGCAATTATGACCCATTTGAAGTGACGAACATTCACGCCACAACTAAAAGTGATTATTCTATTACTCTACCATGTTTCCAAGAATTTAATGAACCAGGTGATATAACCCTTTACGTTTATGCATTCCACGACTATTTTGACGGCTTGATTGGATATGACTTATTAGAAAAATTAGAATCTAAAATAGATTTGAAAAATAGATTGTTAGTAACCCGTAATTCTAGTAATCCTCTATTAATGTACGACTCTCGCAATAGCAACTTATATGAAGATATAATACCGGCCAATTCATCTAAATTAATTAAAGTTCCTATAAATTCTAAGGACGGTGATGTTTTAATACCAGAACAGTGTCTTTCAAATTGTTTAATAGGTGATTGTATCACAACTGTTAGTAATAATAGAGGTATAATAGAAGTAACGAATACGTCATGTCATGACGTAGTCTTTTCTATGGATCGCCCCGTTAGCGCAGAATTATTTAATATTAACTGCACGCGTACCGAACAACAGTCCGATCGCGTAAAACAAGTCTTGTCTCGCCTACGCACAGAACATTTGAACCCTGAAGAAAAAGCTAATTTGGAAGCCCTTTGCACTCAATACGCCGATATATTTTATATTGATGGCGAGCCCTTATCTTTCACAAACCAAATAAAGCATTCTATTAGAACCACAGACGATATACCAATTCATACAAAAAGCTACAGGTACCCATTTGTACTTAAACAAGAAGTTCAAGACCAAATCTCTAAAATGTTAGACCAAAATATCATACGGCCTTCGCAGTCTGCGTGGAGCTCCCCCATCTGGGTAGTTCCCAAAAAAACCGACGCTAGCGGAAAAACTAAATGGCGTTTGGTTATAGATTTCCGAAAATTAAATGAGAAAACCATTGATGACCGTTACCCTATACCCAACATTTCGGACGTCCTTGATAAATTAGGCAATTGCCACTACTTCACTACCCTGGACCTTGCTAGTGGCTTCTATCAACTGGAGATGAATCCAGAAGATATCCATAAAACTGCATTTACCGTCGAGCACGGCCACTTTGAATTTCTCCGCATGCCGATGGGCTTAAAAAATTCTCCCGCAACTTTCCAACGTGTCATGGATAATGTCTTACGAGGCCTCCAAAATGTTGTGTGTTTAGTCTACCTTGACGATATAATTGTTTTTTCTGTATCCCTTCAGGAACATATGGTAAATCTAGAGAAAGTGTTTCAGAGACTCAGAGAGTCAAATTTTAAAGTGCAGATGGACAAAAGCGAATTTCTAAAATTAGAGACCGCATACTTAGGGCACATAATAAGTAAAGATGGTATTAAACCTAATCCGGATAAGATCATGGCCATTCAGAAATTTCCCATGCCTAAAACAGCGACGGAAATTAAACGTTTTCTAGGTTTGTTAGGATATTATAGGAAATTCATTCCCGATTTCGCTCGCATAACGAAACCTATGACACAATGTCTCAAAAAAGGCTCAAAAATTGTAGTAACTGATCCAAATTACATTAGATGTTTTGAACAGTGTAAAACACTTTTAATCAATGACCCTATATTGCAGTATCCGGACTTCACTAAAGATTTTGTACTGACAACTGACGCATCTAATCTTGCCATAGGTGCCGTTCTTTCACAAGGACAGATAGGTAGCGACAAACCCATAGCATACGCATCCCGCACGTTAAACACTAGCGAAATTAATTATAGTACAATAGAAAAAGAACTATTGGCTATCGTGTGGGCAACTAAATATTTTCGACCTTACCTTTTCGGCAGAAAATTCAAAATTGTCACGGATCACAGGCCCTTACAATGGGTCATGAATTTAAAAGAGCCTAATTCACGCTTGACCCGATGGAAATTAAAGTTAAGCGAGTATAATTTCACTACAATTTATAAGCCGGGTAAACTGAACTCTATCGCAGACGCCTTATCACGCATTGAAATAAATAATGAAGACGCGATTTCTTTAGCAGTTAATGTATCTGAAAAGCCTCCCTCAGAAATAGGCTCTACTACAGCAACAGCTCACACTAGTGCTGAAAATCCCATATTAGAGGTTCCCATATCTGACGATCCCTTAAACAAGTTCCACCGTCAAATATCATTCGTAGTTGTAGGAGATATCAAAAAACGCCCCACTGTAAGTAAACCATTTGAAACTCACACTAAAACCACTATACAATTAGCAGAGTCTAACCTTGAAGAAGATGTAATTAACGCTATAAAAGAATATGTGAATCCCAAAGTGAAAACCGGAATTCTTATTCATCCCCCACTAGCCATGTACCAAATAATTCCAATAATCCAAGATAAATTTAAAAGCTCCGCATTGAATATGGTTTTAACAAAAAAGGAGGTGGAGAATGTTAAAGATTACCTAAGACAACAGGAAATTATCCGTAATTATCACGAAGGAAAAACTAATCACCGAGGTATTACTGAATGTTTCCTTGCTTTGTCCTATCGCTACTATTGGCCTAAAATGAAAGAAACTATATCGAAATATATCAATGAATGTAGCATATGCGGGCAAGCAAAATACGATCGAAACCCGATTAAACAAAAATTTTCCATAGTTCCACCTCCAACTAAACCCTTTGAAACAGTACATCTCGACCTTTTCACAGCTCAGAACGAAAAATTTCTTACCTTAGTCGATGCCTTCTCGAAATATGCTCAAGCATATCATCTCCGAGATGGTACAGCGTTAAGTGTCGTGCAAGCTCTTTTAACGTTTTGCACCCACCATGGAGTTCCCTATACTATAGTGACCGACCAAGGCCCCGAATTCACTAACGCACTATTCTCAGAATTTACCCGTCTACATAAAATACAGCATCATAAGATTCTTGCGCACACACCTAACGATAACGGTATAGTAGAGCGCTTCCACTCTACTATTCTCGAACATCTTAGAATCCTGAAATTAGAAAAACATAATGAACCTGCCATAAACCTCATGCCATATGCAGTTTTAGCTTATAATAGCTCCATACACAGCTTTACTAAATGCAGGCCCATAGATTTGATCACCGGACACTTTGACCCCCGTGATTCTCTAGACCTAAATTTATCCGAGCACTTATTACAACAATACTTACAAGATCATAAAAAACGACTGACTCAGGTATATGAAATAATTAACGAAACCTCACTTCACCATAGGACGGAACTAACTGAAAACAGGAATAAAGATCGCGAACCTGAAAAAGAATATACCCCTAATCAACAAGTATTTGTCAGGAACCCTCTTGCTAGCAGACAAAAATTAGCTCCGCGTTTCACTCAAGATATAGTTTTAGCCGATCTTCCCATACACATTTATACTAGGAAGAAACGTGGTCCGGTTGCAAAGTCTAGATTAAAGAGAAGCCCTAAAGACGCTGCGTTGTTACAGGATGTTACTGCTGATACTACTACTCCGAATGACGCAAGGACAAGAAGTAACGATTGATCCCTTAGGAAATGGCCCTGGTATACTTCCGTTTAACTTAGGAGAAACGCGCATCGTTTCTCATTATCATTCCTTCCTTAATTATGTTAACCTCGATACTATACAATCTCAGGTAGATATAGTTAACAAACAGTTGTTGGAATTTAGGCCTAAACTAAATAATAAAACTTCTTTAATATTTGAACCACATATGAATTACTTAACATCTAAATTAATAAAAATATCTACACAATTAGAGTCACTTGAACATAATCGTCGTAAAAGAGGACTGATCGACGGACTCGGGTCCATTATTAAGAGCATATCCGGCAATCTAGACCAAACTGATGCAATTAAATATAATAATGCTATAAAAGTTCTACAGGAAAATGATCATAAGATAGAATCTCAAATTAATCAACAGGTCAGTTTATCCAAAACTTGGGTTTCACGTAATGCCAACTTACTAACTAATATAACCAAGAATCAGGAAAGAATAGGTAATGTGCTTAATCGAATAATTAATAATACAGCAGATTTCGATTTTATCAACTATGCCCATATGGCTCAGTACTTAATTATCCTTAGTGATAATATAGACAATCTATTTCAAGAAATTTATAAGCTAGAATACACTTTAGCTTTTATACGCGCATTGAGCACACCGCATACGGTAGTTAGTGTAGGAGAAATTAAGGATATATTAGATAAACTAAGGATTTTATATTCAAATGATGAAATCCTTAACTTAGAATTAAGAAATTATTATGACGTAATTAAGCTAGGATACTTTTATATAGATAACCAGATAGTTTTAGTATTCAAGGTGCCGATTGTCTTCCCTCCTATTTACAACCTCTATAAATTGTCCCTTGTCCCCAACAAGCATAATAAAATCCTATTAACTCCTTCACCTTTTATCGCGATTTCTGGAAAAGATTCTATGTACATGGAGGCTGAATGCCCGAAGATAGACACACTGTACCTCTGCGAAGCAAAATCCAAGTACAAGACTCAAGACGACGCAGATTGTATCCAGCATTTGATCTCCAAGCAGGAACTCCTACCATCTTGCAAATCATCCTCAGTCACCATGAAGAAAGAAGCTGTAGAACAACTCGATGAGAAACATTACACCATAAGTTTCCCATACCCAACTAAAGTGAAGATATCATGCCGACAAGAAACATACAAAACACTTGAAGGAAGTTATTTGGCTATCATCCCGTACAACTGCCACATCAAGACGCCTGAATTTACTATAGCGAACTCTAACAACCACATCAAGGGATTCGCTCTGGAAATTATACAAGTGCCCAGATACCTCGAAGATGTAAAGTCAAGCGAAGCACCAATCATTTTAAACTCAGCTGATCTGGAAAGCCTACATTCTGTTAATACGAAGATCATGCTACAGACTCCAATAAAACTTGAAGAAGCAACTAATACAAGTCTCTATCATACTACGATTCCAATCTACTTAATACTATCCGGTGCAAGTGCACTCATTATTGCACTAATGTTCCGACGACAGCGAGCAAAACGTCTTCATCAAAATCAATCAATTGAGAGGGATGCCACACCTGCAGGACATTATGCGGAAATTCAAGAATCAAATATAACAAAACCCAGCAACATCAGAATTGAGCACAGCAATATTTCATCATCTATCTCACGCAAGATTTCGAAATAGTTGCTGATCTGCGGGGGGAGGTGTTACATATTCCCACCATATGTAAAACGCTGACAAGCATCCACCTAGTTACCGCGAAGTGCAGCTGCTACGTACACGAGGCGCCGACGCAGCACAACGTGATTCCACGGGGCACCGGACATCGCAACTCGTGTGAACCGATCACTTTAGACACGGCATCGGTCTTCTGTCGACTTCTTTAGCATATAATTATAATTGTAATTTCTTTTAAATTAAATTAAGTTGAATAAAAATTGTATTTTTTTGAATCCTCCGGCTACAGCCTTCGTAATTAGCGCATTAATTAAGACTATAAAATAACAAAACACTAACCTCAACAAGTATCCCTTTAAAACTCTGGTTCATAGTCACCGAACCCAGCTTAATACAAAAATCACCGAGCTCAAACCTCGGTCCCTTACTCTCTATCTTCGTCTGCTTTTTAGATGTGTAGTGCTGAGACAGCTTCATCATTAGCAGGTCGAACAGACCGTCTGCTATCACGTGAATGTTCTTCGTACCAGTGTCCAGGATTGAGAAGACGGATGCTGGTTGTTCCGAGTTGTGGAAGATGTGGACTGTTTTTGTTGTGCCTGGAATTTAGATGTTATTACAATAAGTTGATCCCTAGTTAGAAGCTCATTCACAAAATTAACAGGGAATGTCTTAAATGAAACATCTATATAATTTTTCTAAGTTTCTCCTAACACAATGTTCTATGCTTGTGCCTTGTCTGTACTAGAAGAGTTCTTTGCCCAGCAGTGGGACAATAATTAGCTGATATTATTACCGTAGGGGTAATTATATCAATCTAAACACAGTTTTAATATAGATTTTTTAGGCCATAGAACTACTGCAATATTTTTCAAACCACTCTACCAAAATCTTATCACAATGTCATTAATAGTTCAGAAATGCATACAAACACTTGTTTTTTACTATTTTCCCCCTAAGTTTTACTCCTAAAACTCTCCTATCTTCTTTATCAGGGAGTTTTGAGTAGAAAACGAGAGAGACAAGAGAAGTTACTTTTACATTTATTTTATTACTTATTATTTTCCATGTTTAATATGTTGCTGTGCCCTTACAGGGCCCATAACACTGTACTGTAGCTTAAAGCCATTGTAACATCTGTATTCACATTATGGTATGCAAATAAATGAATATGAATATTATGGATTTATATGTCCTTACCCATCTGTGGATGTGACAGGTAACTCTCACAGTCCACAAGGAACTGGCCCTGTTGTGTTGCTCCCAATGCTAGTATTCGTTTAGTTAGCAGCTCTATCACATACGTCCCTGTTTTGTTCTCAGGGACAGGAAATGGTTGTAATCTAAAAAATAAAGAAAGCTTTAAACTTGAGGCATCATCTATCTTAGTCATCTTTGGGATAGCAATGCCTCTGTGAGTACTACGGAATTGCAGATGACTTGGTGGTACTACCAAAATAACATCAGTTAGGTTGTTAACCTTGGAATGTGGTTAATCTGTTTGTCCCCTAAGACTACCCACTGACCGTGGGTTAAAAATACTAGATAATAATTTCTACACTGCCTACAAAGGTAGTGTTGTAGATATACAAACTGTTTGTCAACAGATTCTGAGTGATGTGCTTTTAATGCCAGCTACAAAGAAACTAGGACTCTTATAATCTTTTATTGACTTTAAAATGAATGAAACAACTTACACAGTAACTCCCATTATTGCGGCTGTTCTTTAAAATTGAACTTGTTTAACTTATAGGTTACAACAGAACATTATTATTTTCATAACAACACACTATAACAAGAACTCGTATTTGACTGGCTAACTAATATTTAAAATCATAGAATTGTTTAGTTTTAAGTTAACACCTGTTACTACAAGATATTAATGGACTGATAGCAATTTGTTATGATAAC
The DNA here is from genome assembly GCA_033675125.1 of Athetis lepigone. Lineage (NCBI taxonomy): Eukaryota > Metazoa > Arthropoda > Insecta > Lepidoptera > Noctuidae > Athetis > Athetis lepigone. The sequence continues at coordinate 1,145,879 of CM066222.1, read as the reverse complement.
ACCATAAAAATAGAACGAAACGAAACACCGAATGCGAAACACCCTCTGACCCAAGGTCTTTGGAAACACCAACTTCAACTTCAACTCTTAATGAATGGCCTTTGTGGAAAAGACACCACAATTCTGCCAATAACACGTGAACTTTGATAATAAACCATCAAACGCTGGAGAGTATTTTGCGAGAATTAACCGTAAATTTAAAGTAATAAAGTTAAACTAAAGATCAAATCATTTAAGGATTTCCTCGCAGACGAACATTACAACCACAGATAATGAATTAATGACTATTTCTCTAAGAAAAAGAAAAAATAAATATAATACAATAAATAAATAAAGAAAGAATAACAGTTACAATTTAATCTTATTAATTTCAATGAATTTACATAATTTAAATACAAAACGAGTAAACACAAAAGAAAGAAGACATTTTACCGAGGTAGGACGAGGAATATGAGAAGGAATGATTTCATGAATAGAAAAACGCAATTTGGGACAGGAAAAAAATATGTGGTCCACGTTTCCCTCATCCAAACCGCATTCACAAAGAGAATTGTCCCTAATCCTAAGTTTGGCCAAGAAATGAGGAGTGCAACAATGATTTAATCGTAATCGACAGATAGTAGAAGTAGTGATCTTTTTTTCTAATTTATATTTAAAAAATCAGGGCTTGTGAGGAATCTCTGGTTGAATGTCTCCATAAAATTTACCCTTTATGGACTTAGAAATTTGCCATGCAATGGACCAAGATTTTAACATAGTAAGAGGAAGAGTAGTACAAATATCATGAGAATAAATTTCCGAGTGAGCAAGAGAGCCAGAGTAAACAGCACTCTTGGCGCATGAATCAGCTGACTCATTGCCAAGAATGCCGATATGACCAGGGATCCAAGCTATGACAACTTTAATACCAAGTTCATGGCATTGAAATAGCAAATCTCTAATTTTTAAAATGATAGGAAATCTTGATTTAGACCTAAAGGGATTAGATAAAATGGCTTGAAGGCAGCTTTTTGAGTCAGAGAAAATTATGGAGTTATTCAACTTATGAGACAAAACAAATGAAATGGCTTCGAAAATGGCAATTGATTCACCAGTAAAAACAGATGTAATAGAAGGGCACTTATAATTTAAAATAATTTTTGTATGAGGAATCCAAACAGCAACTCCAACAGGACTATCATCGCAGACTTTGGAAGCATCAGTGTATATAGTAGTCCAATTATAATAATTAGAAGAAACTTTTTGAACAAATGTATTATGTGGTTCTAAGGAATTCTTGTGAATTCCAAAGTCCAAAACAATCTCCGGTTGGAATACCAGGGCATCATAAGGCACCGAGTATAAAAAGACAATAGGGTTTTTAAAAAGTGGGCTAGAAAGACGAGTGAATTGAAGGTAGGCACGAAGAAGACAAGGAAGTTCTATGTTAGAACGATGACTACAAGAGTCAAAAATGGATGATAATTGGTCCAGCTTACCAAGGAGAGGATGTTCAGAATTTTGCACAAGTTTAAAAATAAATCTATTAGCCAGAAATTGTCTTCGGATCGAAAGTGGCGGTTCAACACATTCGACTTGCATGGCATTAATTGGGGAAGACTTCATCGCTCCAAGAATAATCCGTAGACACTTTGATTGGATTTTATCAAGTTTTTGAAGACCAGATTTGTTACAAGGATCTAATAGGAACATACCATAATCAAAGTGACTACGAACTATAGCGTTATAAATTAATTTTTGAGTATATGGATGAGCACCCCACCAAACTCCGGAGAGAGAGCGAAGTACATTAACATTTCTTTCACATTTTTGAGACACAAAATTTGTATGAGTAATGCCTGATAATTTTGAATCTAACCAAACGCCTAAAAATCTGACATTGTTCACTTGCGATATATTTTCACCATTAACTTTGATATCAACAGGAGGAACAAACTTTTTTTTAGTAAACACAACTACAGAGCTCTTAGATGCTGATAAGGACAAACCATGTCGTAGTAACCAATCAGAAAGATAATCAAGAGCGGAATTTAAACGGACACTAGCCTCATCTAGAGATTTTCCAGAAAAATATAATGCTAAATCATCAGCATACTGCAATATTTCACAAAATGAATCCACAGAAAAATGTAAATCATAAGTGTAGAGGCTAAATAAGAGAGGGCTCAAAACTGAACCTTGCGGTAAGCCTTTCCAGATATTCTTAGGAGGAAGAGAGGAGACTTGAGATTTAATAGAGATGGATCTTTCCATCAATAAATTACAAATAAAACGGACTAGTTTAATGGGAATATTCAACTGATGCACAAGTTTATTCTTGAGAACCGGGAGTAAAACATTATCATATGCAGAGGCAATATCCAAAAAAACACCTACCAAAAATTGCTTACGAAGAAAAGAAATACGAATATCAGAAGTTAATATGCTAAGACTATCCATTGTGCTCATACCTTTACGAAACCCAAACTGGGAAGCGGGCAACAAGACCCTGTTTTCCACAAACCATTCAAGTCGATGCTTCATCATATGTTCTGCCACCTTGCACAAAACTGATGATAAAGCAATAGGCCTATAGCTATTAGGGTCTGACGGATTTTTGCCAGGTTTAATAATTGGAATTATTATTTGGTGCTTCCACGGTAAAGGAACCAAACCGTACTCAAAGAATTTATTTACCAGGGCAAGATAATATTGTTTTGAACTTATAGAGGCATTTTTTAGAAATGAGTAAGGAATTCCATCTGCACCTGGAGAGGAATCAACGAGACCATCAAGTGCCAATTGAAGTTCGGAGAACGAGAATGGGGCATCAAAGTTATTTTCAGAAGGAAGAAAAGCCGGAGAAGAGGGAAAAGAGTCTAAACTTGGAACTGAAGGAGGAGCCAGCTTATCCGAGAAAGATTCAATCCAGGAAAAAGGATCATTAGCAGTAATATCGACAGAATTACAGGAGCCTCTGTATCGCTTAATTTGCTTCCATACCAGGGAAGAGGGGGAACAAGGAGATAGGGAACGACAGTAGCAAAGCCAACCTTCTTTTTTTTTCTTGTAAAGAAGTCTTTTGGTAATGGCTGCTTTTCTTTGGAAAATTAAAAAATTTTGAAGAGTCATTGAATTAGAATAATTATCCTCAGCTATTTTTCTTTCCTTGACAGCTAAAGTGCATTCTCGATCCCACCAAGGAGTCGAGACTTTGAATCTATACGGTTTTTTTAAAGGAAAATTATCATCAGCACTAGAGATAATACAGTCTACAAATTTGGAATAGCAGTCGACAAGATTGCTACTGTCGGGAGGAGGAAGTGAGGCTAACTTATTTTCTAAGGAATCAGAATAAGATGTCCAGGTAGCGTTGTTTAATCTATACTTAAGAGAGGGATTAAAATTGCGGGAAGGTACCACTCTATCTGAGATAGAGATAATAATGGGAAAGTGGTCACTACCATAAGAATTAGGTAAAATATTCCAGGAAAGAACAGAAGCAAGAGACGCAGAGCATGCTGTAATATCCACAGCTGAACAAGGGTTTTGAGAAGGGCGAACTCTCCTAGTGGGAGAACCGTTGTTAATTACACAGAGATCTGCTTCATCAAAAATTTCTAGGAGGGCAAGACCGAAGTAATCATCATGGCTCGAACCCCACGAGCGATGATGAGCATTTAAATCACCCATGAAAATAATCGGAGAGGGAACTGAGGAAAAAATACACAAAAGGTCTGGAATTAATCTAGAGTGAGGATGAGGAATGTATGCAGAGAGAAATGTTATATTAAAAGCTCTAACAGCAACGATATTAATGTCAGGAGAAGTAGGGGGCAAAGATATAAGAGAGAAAGGAAGGGAGCGCCTAACAAGAAGCGCACTGCCAGCATACCCATCAGCCCTATCACTCCGAAGACAGGAGTAACCTGAAACTCTAAAGTGAGAACCAGGTACTAACCAAGTCTCCGAAATGGCGATGACTGAGGGGTGAAATTTATTAATTAAAAATAAAAGTTCAGGCTTCTTCGGCCGAATGCTTTGTGTGTTCCACTGAAGTGTGGAGACTAGATCCATAATTGATACTAGAGAGAAGATGGGAAAGGTTACGGGCAACGTGGGACGGTAAAGAGGAATTATTACGGGAAACAAGATTAATAATTAGCGAAACAAGTAATTCTAAGAGGCTATCCTCTTGAAGGGAATTTGGAGATGAATTCTGAGAAAGGAGAGAGAAGCCATTGGGCAACGATGAAGGAACCTCTGCCACAATGGATCTATGGGCAACTTTGTCATAAGACTTTCCTAGAGGAGCTCTAGGTTTTGGGGAAGAAAACACCGTTTTTTTATAAGAGGTAGAAGGAGATAGACTATAAGATTGAGAAGACGAGTAAGAAGATTGGGACGGAGAATTTTGAGTGACTTCTGAATACAGCTTTTTAACGCTGGGAATGGAGCGAGAAGCCTCTTCATAGGATAGATTTTCCTGTGACATTAATAATTTGATTGATTTTTGTCTCCCTTGCTCGGGACAACTGCCGAAAAAGGCAAAGTGCCGGCCCAAGCAATGGATACAAGTGGCCTTTTCCTCTACAATCTCACAACTGTCACCAGAGTGAGGTTGAGAGCATCTAAAGCACCTTGCTTTGGATCGGCACTGAGCCTTAACATGCCCAAAGCGGCAACAATTCTGACATTGAATTGTGGGGTAATGATAAAGCTCTACAGGAAGAGATGTGTGGAACAAGAAATTTTTTTGTGGAAGGAACTGTCCCTTGAAAGTAACCACAATTGTTTGAGACGGAATCCAGGAGGTCTTGCCCTCCTGTTTTATTTTTCTATTGAGTCTGCGTGCTTTTAGAATCATACCGCAACCCTCAGGGAGGACCACTGAGTCGACAAATTCGTCCATTGACATATCGACTGGCACTTGACGGACGATACCCATTTTAGTGATATTAAAAGAAGGAATGGAAACTATATACTTAGAGTCTAAAGCTGGATGAGACATGAAATTGTTGGCCGCTTCACCAGTGGTAAATTCTACAGAGATTTTATTTCTGCCCACTTTTTTAACACCATCCCTACATATATTTTTTATTTTGTTGTGGTGCAATAGTTGGCCAAACTTAATCGGACGAATAGATGTCCCTGCAGATGGATCCGGTTCGGACCGGGAAACATGTACCAAAAAAGGACCCTTTTCAGAGTCTGAGTATAATTTAATGCCCTCTTTTAATGTAGGGTGAATAAATAAGGTTTGGATGGCTGCAACAGCTAAATCCTTATCAATAAAAGTTTTTTTAGAAACAACCTCAATTGTTTCTGAGTCTATCAGGCGTCGCTTACCAACCGCCGAGTATGACGAAACAGCATCGGGAGGGTCAGGAGGAGCTGGAGGGGGAGGAGGATGGTCCATACCTACTGATAAAATTCAGAAATATAAAAAACACTGAACTCTGCGAAGAAAATCCAAAAATCTAACTTATTTTACAAAAATAAGAAAATTTTGAAAAAAACGATCTCTCCAGCACGACTGACAGCTATCAAAAAAAAACTGGAAACACCAAACTTATTCTTTCAATTTTGACATTGACAGCATCTTATTATGACAGTGACAGACACAGTAAAGTTTGGGCATCGAAGCCCATTTAAAAAAAAAATAGAATAGAACCATTATGTAACCACAGTAGCAAAATATAATTTTTATGAAATTCAATCAATGTAAAAGCTGCTCACTATTCCAAATTCCAACTACTGCCTGCCAAAAATAATATTTATTTGCCATAGTAATGTCTTTTATATAACAATGTATCCTGGGATGCTCACTATGGACTTGAAAATAATAAATTATGAAGCTGTGTAAACAAGACAATGGTGCCGATTCTCTTGTGCACAACTTAACGTAAATTTAAGTTAGGTGCATCTTTCTCTTTCCATTTCTTAAAGAAAAGGACAGAAGATACATTTTAGTTTAATCCTGTCAAATTAGACAGCGCCTCATGACAATTGACGTATATTTAGACGCCATGTTTTTAAATTGCGTCTAAATTATCTATGGAGTGTCTAAATTTGACAGGACTTAACTAATATTTGATCTTCTGTCCTTTTCTTAATTAAACGGAAAGAGAAAGATGCATTTAACTTAAATTTACGATAGTTTGTGCACAAGAGAATCGGCACCAATAACTTATATTTCAGCAATAAAATATTTTCAAGCATTTCAGTAATGAATTGCGTGTAAAGAAACGTTTGACTGTCTGACTGATTTCCACACCAACAAAAGATTATAAAACCAGTTTGGTCATTTTAAATGGTTGTATTGTTACATAGACCAATAATATTACGCCGTGTGACGTTTCTTTATACCTTGATTAGTGTCAAACGAGAAATGGTAATTGAAAACAATATTTTGACGTCACAATCGAACGCTGGACCAATGGTATAACGACAGATAATTTCATGGGCAAATTGACAAGTGCCGAGCCCCATTTATCTAAGTATTTATTTACATCAGAACCGTTTTATTTGGTCATTACGTATTCGGAAGACAAACTTGTTAAATAAAAGAACTTTTTGTGGTTTTATTGCGTCAGCGTAAAATTCTAGTGTTATTATCTGTAGTGCTTGAAAGCAATTTCCTGAATTGGTTGCTTGTGTTTGAAATCACGGATTTTTAAGGTGTTATCTAATAGTAGAGTGCAATTGGATGATTGAAGATGATACCGAACAACGTGACTTTGATTGTTAAGGCGCCGAATCAACAGATTGAGGACCAAAATATCGAATGCGAATCGTCATGGACGGTGCGACAATTAAAGGGGCACCTCTCCGAGGTTTACCCAAGTAAACCTGTGAGTATTATCATTATATAGTTATTTTTAAGCTTAAACTGTCAAATATTAAATATAACAACTGATAAGCTCCCCACAAAGCTTTTAGAGAAGTTTTAAATACTTCATTATCTCTGTCAAACAGCCAATTGAATAAGTGGTAAGACTGCTTAGAAATCTAGAAATTGAGTTGCTAAAGCAGTGTCTGAGGTACTCTTAACTCTATGCAAATGTCACATTGAATAAATAGCACAGAGGTAATATGTATTCACAAATGAAAACAATAATATGAATTATTGATTTTCAAGAGAATGGGTTAACTACAATATTAATGCAATACACAGTCATAACTTAAACTCTTTTTCTTATTGTTTTCATACCTGGTTACTAGGTTCATGCTTACAAATACAAAGAATTACTTTTTTTTGTTATTTGTGAAGTTTCTTACAAATTACACCTCTTCTTTCATCGAGAAGTGTTTTTGTAAAACAATAATAATAATGCCAGAAAATGTTGCTGCAAGGCAATGGAAACAATAAAGAGTAGTACCTATTTTTTTTTTTATTAAAAGAAGCTTTTCATCTAAAATTTAATACTGTTGAGTTTTCTTTGCAGGCAAGTTTTTAGCTCATTTTCCATTAATTTTTGCTGCTTCACTATACTAAAACAAATAGGTAAAGAATAAAAAAAATCTTAAACTTTACTATTATTTATATGAAAAAGTACCAATCTATATTATGTATAAAATGGTAAGCTGACTGATTGAATTAGGGTGTGTTCACACATAGGTAGCCACTAAGAAAGGATTTTTGGAAATTCAACCCTATAGGGCAACCCTATAGTACTTGAAAGTTTTACATCCATGGGGGCGAAGATACAGGCAACTTTTGAACAAAAGTAATTTTATTTATTAATTTTATTCTTAGTACATAGTGTACAGGCAGACTTAACGCCATAGGCATTCTCTGCCAGTCTACCTTCAGGTGGTGCAGAGAAATTATGAGGTAGATGCACTAAAAGTTTGAAAGTATTAAAATGATGTTTAAAATAAAGTATTATAGTATGACTAAGTAACAACTAATAAACATACTCATATATTTACTTATATTGTACTTGAATATGATACCTAATATGCCATATATATAAAATACGCTTACATACATATTTAAAATTTTTTTTTTGTCTCAAAATCAATCAAATTACTTAATCATACACTGATAAAATTGTTTTATCTTTTGTACCTAAAATAAATTACTAATTGCTTTAAAGTGAAAGATATTAAATGGAATGAAATGTAATATGTATAACATTGTAGAAAATGGCTAGAATTTTCCCATGCTTATCAAACAACTCCAATTAATTAATTGGAGTTGTTTCCCATGCTTATCAAACAACTCCAATTAATTAATTGGAGTTGTTTGATAAGCATGGGAAAATTCTAGCCATTTTCTACAATGTTATACATATTACATTTCATTCCATTTAATATCTTTCACTTTAAAGCAATTAGTAATTTATTTTAGGTACAAAAGATAAAACAATTTTATCAGTGTATGATTAAGTAATTTGATTTTATTTGCAAATTATGTTGACATTGAATTCTACAGTGAAAACAATTCCTGCTTTTTTAAAAAATAATGGCAGGATGTTGATAGTGTGTTATGGGATGATATCTTATTATCTACTAAAAAAATGTGTTAAAACACAATACAGCATTTTTATTAAACATACAAAGAACTGTTTGATGCTGTGACTACATTGTCTTCACACAAAAGATATTTGTGTTACTTACAAAATGTAATAATGAACTTTTTTATCACAGTAATAACTGTTGTAAGGTATCTTATATGTGATGGTAACTTTTCGCGTTATGTATAAAATGCAATAATGAACTTCATTATGAATCGCAATTAGGTTATTAATTAGCCACACTAGCCACAAGTTGATAATAATGTTAGTATGTCGCCTCTGTGTGGAGAGGCCATTAGGTGAATTTTCACACCTTTCTTCTTTTCACACTTTAGGCAAGCATATTTAGAGATATTTATTCCATAGATAATCGTACAAAAATATCAGAACTTAGGCCAAGTTAATTGATATTTTTGATGATTTTCTATGGAAACACGTTTTCAATTTTTCTCACTTTAATGTTTATAATTTCGTAACTAAATACATACATAACTGAATAGCACTTGTTTGGCAAGCGTAAATATTACGCGCTATTAGAGCGCTAGATAGAATCGAATTGCTGAATCGAAGTATGTGCTAAGTAATATATATTTATCTCGATCTAAAATTAAGTACAAATCTAGTTGCCAGCCAACAGCAACGCAGCGAAATTGCCGTAGACGCCGACAACTCGCTCCATCCCACTTTCAGCGGCGGAAACGCAGTGAACACGCGGCATAAACGCCTCGCTTAGAAGCCGCTCAAAATCGCCTGTGTGACAAAACCCTTAGCCGTTTTATGTACCTATAACTGTTATGTAGCTCGTGCAGTATATAAACATCGAGCGATAGCATTAATTGCTAACACAATCAGCACCTGTACATAACTAAGTAATAAACGCTGTTTTTATGGCGAAAATTAATGACGAGTGATATGATATGAATTTTTCTCGTAACATAGTGGAAATTTCAAACGAAAATCGGAATTATATTATTCCACGTCTTTGTATACTGCCCCGCTCTTGTAGGCCGCAGCGTGATGTTAAACACCCTATAATATACTGTTTCCCATGAATCAGGCTATCTTATGTTATGTTTATAACCTACTAGCTTTTGCCCGCGGCTTCGCTCGTGTTAGAAAGAGACAAAAAGTGCCTATGTTACTCTCCATCCCTTCCACTATCTCCACTTAAAAAATCACGTCAATTCGTCGCTCCGTTTTGCCGTGAAAAAAAAGACATACAGACAGACAGACAGACACACTTTCCCATTTATAATATTAGTATGGATTTACAAAATAAATATGAATTTACTGTTTTTTTTTTACTTATACAAAAAACAACAATCATGATATCATTAAAAAGAGTGTCCATGGAGTTTATAGCTTGTTTTTCTACATAGAGATCAACCTACGCTTTGGGTAGCTTCAACTTTCTAACTAACCAACCGACTCTTTGACAATGAGGGTTTTTGCGTATGAAAAATCCGCTTGATGGCAATACGTAGACGTGAGGTCCAACTGCAGCATGATTGGTGAATTTTGACATATCTGACATTGTCATGTCGATCGCAAAAACCTTCGAATACCTACTCGTTATTCTAAACACTCGCTTGGTCGTCGAAAGACTAAAATCAATCAATGCGACATAATAAAGATAGTAGTTAAGACGCCTTTCATGCATGAGGTTTAGGGTTCCAAAATGGGCAGGGCAACTAGCAATGTGACTTTTTCAATTTATAGTTTTTTCTTAGCCTAACTTGGAAAGTGAAGGACAATATCCTGAGTAAACCTGAAGTCGAATGATTGATAGGTATAAGACCGAAATCACAAATTAGCCTTAAGGAAGAGTGGTGATCAATGCTCGTGTTTGTTTTTTTCGTTCTTTCCCAATATTTACAATTTCTCAGTCCTTAAGCCGGCCGTGAGTCTTTGGCGTTTTGCTCATCATATCACTCTCTTTTAAAGCCACTCTTTTAAGATTACAAGAAATACTATTGTCTTTCTATTTTGTCTCGAATCACGTGTGTTCGAATGTTTAAATATGGTGACTGCTAATTAGTGCCCAAAATGTATTCACATAATTATACTTCACATTAAAAATCACATTTTCCAGAAAGACATCTAGATTTATACTGGAGGCGGCGCGCGGCGGCGCGGGCGTGCGGAACGTCATCAGCGGTAGATATACCGATTAGCAGTTACCTTGGACACAGAATTAGGAAACCCACGAAATGGCTTCAATGAGCGCAAAAAACGAATTCATCATTTTCTGTATTCAAAGTTAACCTCTATTATACCAATGCTTTGAGTAGAGAATGCACTACATTAGGTACTTGAATAGTCCTTTATTTATGTTTTGGAATATTATGGTTATCTATGATATTTCATAGATTATCTATGACAGGTTGTCTGTGATGATCTGATGTAATTGTAGGTGTGGATTTTATGATCAATATAGTGAAATGTGTAATCCAATTGAATCTTAAATTTAAAACAATTTACACAGAAAGTAGTCTTAAACCTTTGAACACACGCGATTCGAGTCACAATAGAAGCCCGACAGCCGGCTGTCGCTTGGTCGTTGAAAGGTTAAAGTAGAATTTAATAGAATTGTTCTTTACGTACAAATTACATACGTTACGTTAAGGTAATGAACATTACACAAATTAGAATTAAGGCATGCAGGCAAAAAATGATGCTATAATATTTATTTGTGCATTACATTAAATGGAGCGAATATTGAACGGTTTGTTTGTTGATAAGAGTTTTTAGATAACGTTGTGTCTTATCGCGTGCACGGTTTGTCCAAGTTTGTTGTTTTAAGAACAGCATTTTATTAATCTATTTTTACGTATACATCCGAATGTAAAACAAAAAAATTATAAGAGACTATTCAAACATTTTTTTTTCTGTGTCTGTTTGTCCGATGTGTATATAATTTTGTAAAAAATGCCATAACAGTAGTTAGGACAGCAAAATATAAATTACCTACAGGAAAACCAACAAGAACTCTATTTGTGCTAGTTTAAGTCGTACCTCATACGACAACAACGAATTAAATACGCCAAAACAGCTGGTGGAAGTCCTCAGGAGCGACCAGCAGTGGAATTACACAGGCTAATAATATTGTAATAGAGTTAGGTCCAACTTAAGTTTCAATGAATTAACCTGTCAACGACCAAGCGACAGCCGGCTGTCGGGATGCTATTGTGTTTTAAATCACGTGAGTGCGAAGGTTTAACTGCTTTACAGAAAAGAATACCTGACCCTACTGTACCCAGATTATTATACTTTCAAAGTTTATTAGAAATTAAGTGCCTAAGTTCTAATGAAGTTCTAATGCATTCCAATTTCAGCACATTTTTCGGCATACGTTAAATTTATTTATATTGTTACGTAGGTAGGTAGGTGACGTAAGTGTCGATTGTTCCGGGCACATTTACTAGAAAATTCGGGAAAGTTCCACGACGTTCTAGAACGTTCGATGGAGTTCCGAGGGGTCATTCGAGAAACTTCCAGATCATCGTCGATCATTCGCGATGTTACTGGAATGTTCTCGAATGCACCTGGGTACCTCGGGTTGTCGAACTTTCTAGAAAATGTGACCGGAGATATAAATAGCGGACGTGTCGGCACGGGACTCAGTTCAGTTTTGGAAACGAAACGGTGAACATCGCCGCGAAGCGGAACTACGACTGCGATACGAAGTGTATTTTGTGTTGTGTTAGTGAAGTGTTTTTGTGTTTGTGAATTATAATAAAGTGATTGTGTTTTTTTTCGTGTAAAACTGTAATTTTTATTTATCCCGAACCCCAGCTCGTAACAAATTGGTGTCAGAAGTGAGGGATAAATTATGCCGGTTTTACCGAAGGACGACACGGAAGGAATCCGTACGAGGAGCCAACGCCAGCAGGAGGTGGACCAGAGGCGATTTGACCCCACCTTGGAGCACGTACCGGGTGGCAGCCAGCCGACAACGGAACCAGCGTCAGCTCAGGTATCTGGTGCTTCTGCATCATCGACCACCATGGACCTTTCTGCTCTGATGGTACTGCTGCAGGAACAGGCCCGCCAACAGCAAGAGCAAGCCCGCCGTTTGGAAGAACAGCTCCAGCGGGACAAGGAAGAGCAGACTCGCCGACAGGAGGAACAGATCCTCCTCATCAAGGACTTGCACGCAACGTTTGGCAAAGACATCGGAGCCGTAAAGGAGAAGGTTGAGCTGCATGAGAACCGAATCTCCGAGGCAGAGAACCGTATCTCCGGAACCGAAATAAAGATTGCTGATCTCCAAAAAGCGTTTGGGTGTCTGAAATCTGGGGACGGGTCTGCGGCTCCTGTGATTGCTGCACCATCGGTGCGAGGATTTAAAGCCCCACCTTTCGACGGAACATCTTCCTGGTCCGCGTACAAGCTTCAATTTGAAGCTGTCAGAGAAGCAAATAGCTGGACGGATGCGCAGGCAAAGACCGCACTCACCTTGGGCCTACGCGACCAGGCGTTAACGGTTCTAGAGGCACTCGGCAACAATGTCACGTATGAGCAGCTAATTGAAGCTTTGGAGTCTCGGTACGGGGACGCTCATCTGGAGCACGTCTTTCGTGCTCAGTTGAAAGATCGCGTGCAGCGCAGCGGTGAAAACTTGCAGCAGTGGGCTCTTGAAGTGGAAAAACTGGTACGAAAAGCGTATCAGTCAGTGCCTACGCTCATCGACGGTAATTTGGTTCAAGCGTTCGTCGATGGCATACGGGACTTTGAAGTCAGAGCAGCTGTGAGACTTGGGCACCATGAGACTTTGAAGGCAGCCTTGGCCAATGCACTGGAGGTGGAGGCAGTGAGGCAAGACCATCGTGCCCGCATCAGGGAGATATCAGCACCTTCACGTGACCGTTCAAAGTACAGTCCCACATGCTACAATTGTGGGGAGAAAGGTCACATTCGAACGAGTTGCCCTAAGCGAAGAGATTCCAGCGTAGATCAGACCCGGGAAAGAAGTGCGGCTGCTGCCACCGCTGAGCAGCAGGGAAACGAGTAAAAGCCAGAACTGCGGGGCGGGTGCTGGCTGGTGGTCAAGGAGCCCCAAGGATATCGATCTCACAAGCCCGTGATGGGAACAGCCTGATAATCAAAGGTGAAGTAAATGGAAGACCATGTAAGTTGACATTGGACACTGGAGCTTCTCGCACGGTCGTCAGTTCCCGAGTAAATCGTCATCTTGGGGACTTCTTCAGCAAGCATGACTACATAAATTTGGTAACAGCTACCGGTCAGCACATACCCGTCCGAGGCGAGAAAGAGGTGAAGTTGAAGCTGGGTAGCACAATTTATTGGCATAAAGTCATCGTGGCCGATATAGAAGACGAGTGCATCCTAGGATTAGACTTCATGCGACAGCATTGTTGTAAGATCGACGTGAATCAGGGAGTCCTGAAGTGTGGTTCGGAAGAAGTCTTCATGGAAGGTGCACCATCAGGGAAAGTGCACTGCTTGAAGAAGACTGTTCTTCCTCCCAGGTCGGAATCGATAGTTCCAGTTAGCCTTCCACGCAATACTGGACCGAAAAATCGATGCATTCTCGTTGAAAGATTGGACGAGAACCTTCCATGGAAGATGGCGCGAAGCTTAGTACGAGCAGTTGATGTTGCAACTGTACGCATCCTGAACCCGAGTGAAGAAGCACAAGTTATCCAGAAGGGTACGTTGATGGGGACCTGTGAAGAAGTGGCTTGGATGCGTAATTGCCAACATCGGCCTTCTCGGGACGTTGCTCAAGATGCAAGATCTCACATCTCGAATCTTCTGGAAGATTGTCGCACAGATTTATCTGCGGGAGAAATGGATAAGGCTAAGAAGATGTTACTTCAATACGCCGATATTTTCTCTGCACATGACGCTGACATAGGGAAGACTGGATTAGTCCAGCACATAATCAACACAGGAAATGAGTTACCTATTCGTCAGCGACCTAGAAGGTTACCAGTGGCAAGAGAAAAGGAAGTGGACGCCATGATTGAAGGGATGGTAAAGGATGGAGTTATAGAGCCTTCATCTAGTCCCTGGTGTTCTCCTGTGGTCCTGGTGAAAAAGAAGGACGGCAGCATGCGGTTTTGTGTGGATTATCGTCGGCTGAATGACATTACAAAGAAAGACAGCTATCCATTACCCAGGATCGACGACACTCTTGACACGCTGTCAGGAATGAAGTGGTTTAGCACGTTAGACCTAAAAAGTGGCTACTGGCAAGTGGAAATTGACCCCAAAGATAAGGAGAAAACCGCATTCTCCACAGGAAAAGGACTTTGGCAGTTTAATGTTATGCCATTCGGTTTATGCAACGCTCCTGCAACTTTCGAAAGGTTAATGGAGCAGGTACTCACCGGATTAATTGGAGATGCCTGCCTAGTCTATTTAGATGACATCATCATCGTGGGCCGCACATTCGAAGACCACCTTCAAAATCTGGAACGTGTGCTGTCTAAAATCCGAGGAGCTAATCTTAAGTTAAGTCCCAAGAAGTGCACCTTCTTTAGACAGCAGGTTAGTTTTCTGGGGCACGTTGTGTCTAAAGAAGGAGTTCAAACTGATCCAGAGAAGATTGTCGCTGTCAAGGATTGGCCAATTCCAAAAGACAAGACGCAGGTCAGAGCATTTTTGGGTTTGTGCTCGTACTACCGAAGGTTTGTCAAGAATTTTGCAGACATCGCCAAACCATTACATAAGCTTACCGAGGAGAAAAGACCTTTCTGTTGGGATGATAGCTGTGACATGGCTTTTGAGGAGTTAAAGAAACGGTTGTGTAATACTCCGATTTTGGGCTATCCTGATACAGAGAATGAATTCGTAATTGACACGGATGCAAGTAATACTGGAATTGGTGGTGTGTTGTCTCAACGAAAAGGAGATCATGAGGTTGTGATAGCTTACTTCAGCAAGTCTTTATCGAAACCAGAAAGGAACTATTGTGTAACCAGACGTGAACTCCTCGCCGTTGTAAAGACATTGCAACATTTCAGCAAGTATTTACTGGGACGTAAATTCCACCTTCGGACTGACCATGCTGCATTGAAGTGGTTGCTGCAGTTTAAAAATCCGGAAGGGCAAGTAGCAAGATGGATCGAATTGCTGCAAGAGTTTCACTTCTCAATTGAACATCGTAGCGGGAAGTCTCATGGTAATGCAGACGCTTTATCACGAAGGCCTTGTCCTGAAGATTGCAAGCATTGTGTCCGGCAGGAAGCTAAGGAAGCAGTTCCTGTCAGAATGCTTAGAACAGACCTTAGTGATGAGTGGAAGGAAACTGTACGACATGCTCAGCAGAGTGACTCGGATATTAAGCCAATTCTCGGATGGATTAAAGCTAATGCTCCTAAACCGAAGTGGTGCGATGTTGCAGCAATGAGTACAACCACAAAGAGCTATTGGGCACAGTGGGAAAGCTTGGTACTCCAAGATGGTGTCTTGTGCCGTAAATGGGAAAATGCTCGTGGAGACAAGTGCCATCTGCAAATGGTCGTGCCGAAATCGAAGGTACCAGAAATTCTTCGGCTCTACCACGATGGATGTTCCGGAGGTCACATGGGGGTAAAGAGAACTCTGTTGAAGATCCGAGAACGGTTTTATTGGATCCATTGTCGAGAAGATGTCGAAGATTGGTGTCGCAAATGCACCAGCTGTGCAGCGGTAAAAGGACCTCAAACACGCAGTAGGGGTGCATTGAAAGTGTACAACGTGGGAGCCCCCTGGGAACGGATAGCGCTAGACGTTGCTGGACCCTTCCCTGAAAGTGAAAGCGGAAACAAGTACTTCTTGGTTGTCATGGATTATTTCACCAAATGGCCGGAAGTTTTCGCCATTCCTAATCAAGAAGCTTCGACAGTAGCTGATAAATTAGTCCACGAAGTCTTTTGTCGGTTCGGGGTACCCTTAGAAATCCACAGCGATCAAGGAAGAAATTTCGAATCTCAAATCTTCCAGGAAACATGTCGCGTAATGGGTACTCATAAAACTAGAACCACGTCATATCACCCACAATCTGATGGAATGGTGGAAAGATTTAATCAGACGCTGGAACGATATCTGGCCAAAGTGGTAGCGAGCAGACAACGGGATTGGGACAAGCACATACAGCCGTTTCTTCTGTCATACAGAAGTGCTGTCCACGAAAGCACAACTGTGACACCAGCCTTTGCAAACTTTGGAAGAGAGTTGCGTTTACCGGCAGATTTAATAACTGGCATCCCCCCTGATTCACCAAGCAGCATAACAGATTATGCAAATGACCTGCGTAACAAGATGAATGAAGTATATGAGCATGTCAGACAGTCAGGCCAGCAGATGTCTGAGAGGATGAAAACTCGCTATGACCGGAAGATGAACAATAGCGGATTTGATGAAGGTTCACTGGTGTGGTTGCATAACCCAGTGCGTAGCAAAGGGAAGTCGCCTAAACTACAGGCAAAATGGGATGGACCATACCAGATTGTGACCAAAATCAATGACGTCACCTACCGGATACGGAAGAGTACGAGAACTGCGCCTAAAATTGTTCACGTAGATCGGCTGGCACGATACTACGGGAATAATGATGCTCGGGACGAGCATGTCTTAGGAGGGGGCAGTGTTACGTAGGTAGGTAGGTGACGTAAGTGTCGATTGTTCCGGGCACATTTACTAGAAAATTCGGGAAAGTTCCACGACGTTCTAGAACGTTCGATGGAGTTCCGAGGGGTCATTCGAGAAACTTCCAGATCATCGTCGATCATTCGCGATGTTACTGGAATGTTCTCGAATGCACCTGGGTACCTCGGGTTGTCGAACTTTCTAGAAAATGTGACCGGAGATATAAATAGCGGACGTGTCGGCACGGGACTCAGTTCAGTTTTGGAAACGAAACGGTGAACATCGCCGCGAAGCGGAACTACGACTGCGATACGAAGTGTATTTTGTGTTGTGTTAGTGAAGTGTTTTTGTGTTTGTGAATTATAATAAAGTGATTGTGTTTTTTTTCGTGTAAAACTGTAATTTTTATTTATCCCGAACCCCAGCTCGTAACAATATTATGGCCCCTATTAAGACCTGTCACTAATCTTCCGCAATTTCTTTTCCAGGGCACAGACGAACAGAAAATAATATACTCCGGGCAACTCCTTGACGACAATACAATACTCAAAGACGTTCTCAGAACGTACGAGAGTCAGATAGCTCATACGATGCATCTAGTATGCACCCCTACTAGGAGAATAGAAGCTCAACCTCCAGAGCCGAACACTGACGGACTTCGCCGAAGAATTCCCGAACCCACCCGAGAAACAGAGCCAGAGAGAGTAACCGAACCGCCCAGACCAGAGACAAGGCAGAACGACCAGAACCATAATGTAGAAATGCAGAATTATTTGACCTCTTTCGTGAATAATTATGGAAGAGTCCCTCCATATCCTAATTATAATTTTGGGGAGGGTTATTTGCCGGTCCCCAATGATCCAGCGCAGTTGGCTAATCATATGATGATGATGCAGCAAGCCTATTTGCAGTATATGCAGCAGTATGCTAACATGTAAGTTATCCATACTTATATTAGAATTGAAAAAATGTATGTGTTTGTTTGTCCGTATTTCACGGCATAACGGTATGGAGGGTGACAAGCTGTTTTGTTGCTTTCTAACTCGAACGAAGCCGCGGGCAAAAGCTAGTTTTTCACATTTCCATAGCTATCTAAACGCGGTAGAAAATGAGAGTAATCGCTCGAATGACTTCGGTTTAATTAGAAATTTGGTAAAAAAAGAATTATAAATGAGTGAAGTTTTAGTAAAAGTTAATACTTTTACTTTTTAATTGTTGTGTTGGTTGTAAGAAGCGATTCGGAACGACGCGTAGCAATTCTTTCGATTTGAACAGTATTGTTAACACAGGTTGCAGACCGATGAATTTTGTGCAAACGAACATTATTATACATGATGTCATATTGCTATTTGGTATCAAAACCATGAGTTCAGCAGTTCATTATCATATCCACTTACGATTATGACGAATATTATGCAGTAAAATCTCACAAGTATCACTCTTTCATCACGACTGCAAGTCACATTAGATTCGTAAAGCTTCATTGCCTTGGCGGTTTTCTGGTAGTTGCTATTTATGATTCTGGAATAATTAAGATAATTTTTTGCAAAAAAAAAACTAACTTCCCTCGATTTCGGTACGATACCATCATCAGATCTTGGACCTGACGACAATGGGACCATTTGGGAAGTCTTCACTTTCAAACAAAAAAAGAATTGTTCAAATCGGTTGGTAAACGACGGAGATATGCGCGAACAAACATAAAAAAATACAAACATCCATATTTAGAACCTCCTCCTTTTTTTAGAAATCGGTTAAAAAAGATTATACTGTTGGTTATATTTTATTAGACGGCTTAAACTAATAAGATCAAAACATGAGACTGTCTTTACAACAACAAATATAAAGAATATATAATGGAAAAACAGTTAATAGCAACGAAGATTGTCTCAACGACTTACTGGGACTTTTCTAAATCGTAAAAACCTGATGGGGTAGTGCAAAACAAGGTCAAGGCCAAAATAGACCCTTAGGGCACCTGTTTTGTCCTACATCGCATTTAATTCAATACATATTTGTTTTTTTTTGTATCGTGATATAGCTCTTATTTAGATTTGAATAAAATACTAAATAACTTGTCAAGAGTGAACTTTCTGCGCGAACTTATGACACGGTGCTCACCAAACCTTGAAATCTTTTGATTTGGTTGCTGCATTATTAAGTCTATTGTTGTTTTCTGTTCACTTACAAAACAGGCGATACAGTATTGTGAACAGATTTTGTCATCTCGCTAAAATAATCTTTGTTTTTTACGTAATACTGTCATTATAAGGACCTAGCTGTCTTCCGCGTTTTTCACTGGTTTGTTAGTTCTTTGTCTAAGAACTTAGTCTTCTCCATTGAGACGAAGCGTAGTGTTTTGATGAATTCCGATCTGAATTATCTTTCAACCTAACCACATACAGGTAAAGAAAAAGTAAAGTTCCGCCCAATCTCGACGACCTAGATACTATGTAATAAAAAAAAAAACTTTGTTTAAGACCCAAAGTGTCCATAACGTTGTTAGTGAGTTAGTAACAGAATGTATTTAATATACTACGTTGGTGTTGTTAGTACTAATTATATAATCCTAAAGCTAATTCCACCCAGTGTCGCTGGAATGGGCAATCTGGTCTACCAGCAATCATTTTCAGGAGGCTGTTACTACTACTACGCAACAGTTGCAGTAAGGAAGCTGCTTTCTTATGCATGATGGCGGGAAAGCCATCCGTGTGAGCTAATACAAATCCCTTACTAGGACTGATTGTTAGAATTTAATAACGGACTTCTGACTACCAGTAATGATGGCCAAAGAACTTACAACCGAAATCAGCGATTTATCGAGGACACTTCTGTCTTAAAAACTCCCGGTATGCTATGAAAAAAATCCTAACGGAAAAAACCCAATAGCATTTTGTCCGACCCGAGAATCGAACCCCACGCTCAGCAGACGTGGTTGTGATGAGTCAATCGGGCCAGTCACTCAAACATGTCTGCCAGAAATAGTAAACAAAATGTTATTACGGTCTGGCAAGGTGCCTACTGTGCTCGAAATGATGATGTCACAAACTCACAAATTGCTGTTACGAAATGCGTGGGATTGTAAGCACTTCCGTCACTACACGTGTGTAAGCGAAATATCTAGGTGGGGTATAAATCTTTTGGTAAGATTGTGTTATTAGATGCTGATTTTCACAATCTTAAAAGAGGAGTTTAATAGTTTAGTCCAAATTGTACCAGTATGGGCAAAATTACTCATAGAGAGAAAAGAACTAGAGCAAAGATATCATGAAAGTTCACATAATGGAACTTTATCAAGTTTTTTATTGTAATTGCCATAGGGTAGAGGATTACTGCACTTGACTGTATTTATACAATTCGCACTTATACTCACTCAATCAATTTGATTCCGATGCGCCCGTGCTCATAGGCACTGTGGTCTAGTTTCTTTATACGTATATAGAAAAGCTTTCGAATGTTAAATTCATTTTCATATATATTCCCATGAATAACAATATTAAGTAAACATTTTTATATACCCCATTTTATATACTAACTATACAAACACGCACCTATTACATGGCAAAAAAACTTTCGTCGTCTTTTGTCTTGTCGTCGTTTGAAGGTCATAGCTCATTACAGCCACCCGGCAGCCACTCCGCACCGACTCGCCGGACGGATTAGTTTACCCATACCTGGGTTTTACGTACACACATCACACATTGTTCTTATTAATATCTTCACAAACTCCAGGTGGCAAGCCGCAGGCGCGACACCAGCAGCCCCCGCCCCAGCGGAGACTCCAGCCCCGGCCGCAGAAACCCCGGCGCCCGTAGAGGAGCCCGACGAAGCCCTAGCGGCGCGTGACTGGCTGGACCACCTGTATGCGGCCTCCCGGCTCGCTATACTGTTCTCCTTGGTGTACCTGTATGGTAGTCCGGCGAGGCTTCTGCTCGTGCTGTTACTGGCGGCTGCGGGGTATCTGTGAGTATTTATACGCAATTTACTGTACTTACTTGGTAATTTTGAAGATGCCATTGATCTTCGGAGGGTTCCACAAACTGTTGAAATATACTTCTTGGCTGGTCAATCGAGCCACCTAGCGTAATGGTTTATATCGTCCATAACAGATTACTTTAAAAAAATATTTGCATGACACACTTAGGTCAATTATTGCATTAAAAAAAAAAGAATTCTAATGTTTAATATGCCAGCTACAAACTGCATTGATATTTCTTTTTTTTAAGCTATGGACAATACAAACTCTTTATGCTAGGTGGCTCCTTTAAAGAGTCCGGTCCTAACTTTTTCCCAAATTCGTCGGAGTCGGTTCTCTAACCAGATGCAGTTGAATCAGCATTTTACCACCTATCAGACCTCCACAGCCCAGTTACTGGATAACACAATACCCCTTGGTACAGCTTTTTGTGTTGGACTTATGTGTTCACTGCAAATAGAACTAAAGGCTCTAACGTGCTTTCTGAGGCACTAGTTTTTAGAATAACTCTTTTAACAAATGAACATAATGTATTTTACTTTACAAAGTATTATTTTTTCAATTCCAGCCACCAAATCGGTTTCTTCCGCGATCTCCACGTCAACGTAGCAGACAACCAGGCGAACGCAGCTAACCAACCGAACCAACCTAATCAGCCCAACCAACCGAATCAACCCAACCAACCAAATCAGCCCAACCAACCGAACCAACCCAACCAACCGGCTGATCAACCACCCCAGCCCCAACAAAACAACTCTCAGTCCCTATTAGCGGTCACTTGGATGATTTTTACTTCATTTTTCGCCTCCTTAATCCCAGATACAAATTAATGTTAAATTAGGTTTAGTTACTGAGTCTTGAGGACGTAAAATAATGTGTATAGAAACGCTGAAAGCTAAAAATAGGGCGGTTGGTTTGGGGTTCAGGGTTGGAGGGATTTTTGGGGGATTGACAAATTATGCCTCTTATGCCTTTTGTTGGCTTCAAGGGTAGTTTTAAAAACTTAAGGCTTTGTTGAAAGTTTTCTAAATTGACGACATAATAGTGTATGGAGAAAATAAAGGCTCGTTTATCGTAAATGGTCCGTTGGTATCGTTTTGGTTCATCAAATCATAAACATAGAAATCAAAAAGTGTCTATATTCATTTCTAACGGCCATTCTCAATAACTTACCTAACGGCGGATTTGGTTGTCAAAAATCTTATCTTTATTTTCTTAATCCACCGTTGGAAGTGTTATTGGAAATCACTATAAATAGATTAGCATTTTAAAGTAATGAAAGTATAGACAACAAACGTCAAAACTCATATGACAGTTGCTGTCATGAAATGTGCGAGTAGGACGGTGAATATTGCGTTTCTCTTTTAAACATTTGTGTATACTACCTATAGTGTTTCAAAAAATACAAATGGAATTTTCCAAATGACTTAGTTTTAGAGAAAAAACGCGAATGGTTCAAAATATCAAAAAACTTCATGATAGACGAGGCGTAATTTAGAATAATTTTAAACAATAGATATTAAAATCCAATGTGAAATAAAATATTTTGTTTTTCTTGTCTTATTTGGTAGGCAAAGTATATGACATTCTGTCACACAGCCGAATAGGCGAGACGACAAAAAAAAGTATAATTAATTACTTTTTTTTCCGTCCGTCAGAGAGATTATCAAAAAATTTTGGATACGTATTTTTTCTTTTTTCTCGTAAACGAAGAATGACGACGATACAGCGCGTTGAAGTTGCGCATGACGTCACGATTTGATACATTTTTTGCAGGACGGTGACGTCAAAAGCCCCCACTCCGGAACTTTGTTGCTCTTTATCTTTGTATTTTTTTTTATTATTTTGATCAAGCAAAAAATACGTGTCCCGTATTTTCGGCCGATCTATCAGACGGACTAAACAGAATGCCATTTTTTTAATGCTGCCGTCATCCCTATTAGCATTTGTTATCTTTATACGATAACTTGTGATTTAAAATGGCCCTGTTTACCAAATAAGACAAGCAAGCTAAAATACAATGTACCCTATTAGTTTTAAACATGTCAGTGCTATAAACAGCCTTATACCGTACCTTACTGCCAGCTCAGTTAATAGTAAACTTAATTATGTAATAGATACAGAGTCGTATATTGCGTGTAAGATAGAAAATGTTGCGCGTACATACAAATTTCAACTTTATTTTTGATGATTTTAAGTTCAAGTTCATTTAATTATTTAAACTATTTGAGGATAATGCTGTTATGTTATTTCTTAGTCAGTGGTGGAATTTCTAATGTATTTTGGAATAGAAATCATGTTGCATATTGAAAATATGATGATATACAAAAATGTATTAGTAAAATCTCCGCTGATTATAACTAAAACAATACTAGCAAAGAACGATCACTTTTGTACATAAAGTGTTCCTTTACACGAGGGTAGTTTCTCGCTTCGAACAAGGCTAGCAAAAGGAGATTGGACTTTGTAAATAATATGTACAGTCGAACACACTCCAGTGATAACACTTAACTTAGGAAAGCCAACCTTATTAATATGACATAACGGTGCAGTCAACTAAGCCCAAGAAAACCTTTATTTTTTGGTCCGGAGTGGATACTCCTCACAGATGCATTCAGCGTAGGGGCCTGTCCTACTCTTATTGACAAAAAACCACCCCGGTTTTCCTTCTCTCACCTAAGCCAAGGATCGCTAGAACGTATGTGATTTCCGTAATCTCTAAAATGGCCAAAAGCTGGGATCCAAGACCCGTTTTGAGCCATCAAGGCTCGATCCCTGAGCTTATGTTTCTGCAAATAATTGTCCTAAAAATGAGGCTCGCGCATCTTGACAGGCGATAAATTCCTCTCGTGTAAAAGAGCTTTAAATGATAGTTACTCAATAACTCGTAACCGTATTTATAATTATTAGTGAGATATTTAAATTTTTAGTTTTAGTGTGTTTGAAAATGATTGTTATGAATTACTGTACATGTTTTAATAAATTTCATGATGACTGTTGTGATTGGTTAACTAAATTATCAGTAACCAATAACAACAGCGAACGAAGGCGTGTCGCAATCGCTTTTTATCCGACTACAGAAAGGAAGGTTATGTTCTTTTAGCGTATGTATGTATGTCTCATTCTATGGCACGTTCTACAGCCGAAACTATTTAACGGATTTCGACATAATATGAGATGTCATTGAATTCGTCTGAGTGATCTGAGATGTCATTGAGTGGCATAGAGTATGTTAATTAAAGCGCAGGCCACACCGCCACTAGCGAGCGGGCGGGCCTGGCGGGCGGGCGAAGCGAACGAAGGAAACTATACAAACTAAGCGAAATATTGGCGAGCTAAACTATAGGGTTCACACCGAAAACTACGGACAGACGGGCGGAGAAGGCGAAGCGGGGGACTAGTCTGCTCGAAACAAGGAGGACGGGCAATCGAACCGGGCGAGCGGGCTGGCGGGCGAGCTAAGCTAGCGAATCGAGGGCGTGCCAACTGCCAACGAGGTGAACGAGTAGCTTCGCTGGAATCGTCGGATATTTCGTTAGCTTAGCTCGTTAGGTTAGTCGGTAGCTCGCGGTGTGAACCGAAGTATGTAAAGAGGTGAAACGACGTTCGCCCGCCTAGCCCGCCCGCCCGCTAGCTGGCGGTGTGGCCTGCGCTTAACTAACTGCAATTTCGGAAGTTGGTGGCAGTTACATGAACGATAAAAAGCCGCCGACTTCCGATATTTCAGTTGGTTTTTTTTTAATTAACCGTACTTCTGTTTGAATATTCCGCTAGTAGAAAGAGAGATAGCATAATACAAACAAGATGAAACAATATCTTTAAAAATTGAAAACTCTGCCATACTAAAAATAAACTAGACAAACATCTCTTGAAGGGAAAAATGTGAATAGCTGCCAAGATCTTGTTTGTAAATAATGTACTAATGTATGACGGACTTGTGTTGACACAATTAATATTAGTCTGAAATTTAATTAACTTCAATCAATCGTCTGTATCATAAATAGGCGTTCGGTCTGAAATAGAACGGAATGGCCGAAATAAATATATTTTACATATTTACATAGCACGAACTTTGCCTTAGCTATGCTCCGTCTCTTTCTTGGCATCGTAGTTTAGTAGTAGAAAAAAGAAATATTGCTAAGCAAAGTTAATTTATATTGGCTTATGGCTGAGTTGAATAGAAATTTCTTAATGAGAGTTTTGACTAAGCATTCAAACTACGAAGGCAAAATAGAGACGAAAACATAGCCAAGTTAGAAGTTACATTCAAGTTTGCTCAAGGATAAATATCCTTGAGGCGAAATAAATAAATGTACCTTCTTTTTTGTTTCATTTGAAAACAAAATGTGTACAGTAATTCCAAGATAGAATGTAGTAAATAAAATTCGGTGTACTGAAGTGAAACCAAATATTATTTTGTATATACCTCTTGGTAATCTTAGTGTATGTAACATAGATTAATTCATTCAGATAGCTGTAACGAGTTTACGCTTTTTGGCCGAGACCAACGTTCTAATAAGGCTAATTGCAAATCCAGTGATAGGGTAGTAAACACCATTAATCAATAAATTGGCAGACTTTTTATTAACTGTCAAAATGACAGTTCCTTGTGGCGACATCTATCGCAACAGATGTAAATCACATCTGACGTTTTTCTACATCGCGCAATCGAAGTTATACAAGACATTTGCAGTAATAGGCATAGCCCATCAGACAAAACCTGTCTGGTTCGTCCTTTTCAAAGGAGGATGAGGGATATTTCCATCCTGTTCCTTGTAACTTTAAACCTCTTATATTTGGTTTAACAATAGGTAATAAACTAGATACCTATTTATTAATATTTGAAGATTTTTATTTTGTTCTCTTTTTAGGATTTTCATTTCTTGCATTTCCTAAATCACTTATGACATTTGTTTGTCATTAATTTTTTTACTCTAATTTTACAGTTGAAAGATAATCGGGTTTTAGGGCTACATCAAATGTATTTTTGAAAGAAATTATGTCTTATTGGTTTATGGAGTCTGCTACCCAATTTTCAAATCAATTTTTCTAACTAATCGTTGAGAAATACAAATTGTATATCTAGAGTAGAACTCTTACTAAATATATAAGTGAACTTTGTAAGCGTGAATTGTATTAAAATTGTACAAAATCATTATAAAACTATAATTTTATTTTCGACAGAACACTGCCCTGTAAATATATTTAAATAAATAACTACACTAATCCGGATATAGGATGTCTGAAAATCTGTCAAGAGTGAATAGAACTCTGACGGTGTATGTAAATAGCAATCATTTTAAGAAGAGCTACCTATACTGAATTAATAAAATTGGTAAGGTTAGTCATCCGCCTAATTTCAATTCTATACACCCGCAATAAAAAGTCTCGCAGCCAGGTCTGCAATTATTAAAATTGCTAGGTCCCACATACCGTAAACCTGTTGGTTGGATCATTTTGTCAGATGCTAAGCTAAGTTCAATGGTTCTTTTCACATGGCGACTAATTAATTAGTAAAAACTAATACTTAAATTAGCTGCTGTAGGCTGTGTTCGCAAGATCGAACACGGGACATATCGGTTCGCGTTGCATACGAAGAGAATATCACTGTTTGTGGGGATCTTAGGCCCATATTAATAGACGTCACTCAATTCTGAGACGCTCTCAAGTTTATTGCTGTCCTTATTTTTTCTCTTTAGAATGACAAGGACAGCAAGAGACTTGAGAGCGTCTTGGAGTTGAGTGACGTCTAATAATACGGGCCTTAATTTCTTATTCTGAGTAAACGATGTTCGGAGAAACTGAATGCTACTTTACTGTAAGCTATTTCCAGCGGCGAATTTTTGGCTAGTCGTAAGGCAATGCAATCACAGCACATTGTTTCACAAAACAAGTAGACCAATTAACATTCGTGTAAAAAATATTGGTTAAAATATCAGCTATAGTCTTGGGACGTTTTTACTATTTCGAAAATTATCCAGTATAATAAAAAAGATGCATTTTCTAATAAATATCATAAGTGTCCTTTTCGTAATATCTTCTCTCAACTCAAAATTAATAAAATGAGCGTCTCAAATTGTGCGATATATTAGTTGGGTACACGTTATTCAAAAAAGTAAAAATGTACAAAACTATAAAAATATACACGTTTTGAAAACTATAAAAATATACACGTTTTGAAAACTCGGAAAAGATTTCCTTTTAGGGCCGTGGTCTGTCGCTATGTTTATATAGAATAGTTAAAATAGGAAGCTTCAGGATACATAATATTATGATAATTGTGTTATATATTTCCTAAAGTAACTACGAACAGTTCTAAACTATTCTGTAGATATATTAGAAAATATTATTTTCTGTAACATAAGCTCATAATCTTAAGTTTTTTCGGGAAAGTTTTACTAAAACACCACTTAGATGAAACGACCAGTCCAAAAAAATGGATAAAATACCAGAGTACCTCCGATTATCCGATAATATTCTAAATATCGAGTTATATAAGTATAATATACAGATGGGCTCAGACCTGGCATTCTGGAAAAATTAAAATAAATAACCCAATGGGCGATTTTGTGGGCATTTTCAAAACTTCCCGTGCATTGGCCCATCCCTAGTATGGTATCAAAAGCGGCAGTTTTTACTTTGTCAAAATCGCTATGAATGTTTGCCTCAAGATTAGGTTTCATCTATTTCTTTGCTTGTAACTCCATTTCATAACATTGGTCGTTTAGCATCTAAAGCTTTGTGATTTACCTGCATTTCATTGTTATTCTATGTTTAATCATTCATCCTGTATTAGTTTAGCTGTAGGAGGGACGACGATATTAAAATATGTATTTTTATTTTATTGCACTGTAGCTACACAAATGATGACAAATCAAGGTATACTGGTATACATTTTAAAATCTGGCAAAGGTTGAAGAGTCATAGAACGTATATTGCAATATAGCTTATATTTCGTCAAAATTAATGTCTGTTTATTCAATTAAGTTTTGTTGATATTTCATCATGGGTCTGTGTTCACGCGGTTTTTTCACTGTGCAAAATACTTTCATGCTAGACCTTTACTTGCATGCATGCAAGAACACAAGTTCGTCACTTGCATCGGGCACGCAAGTTCGTTATTCTTGCATGAAAGCACGTAAGTTCGTTATTCTTGCATGCAAAAACGCAATCTGTTACACTTGCATGCATTTAAATTCAGAATGTGGGCTTTACTGTTAAGTTTTGTAACATCTGGAATGTATTCATGTAGACTAAGACAAAGTTTCGACTTTAATATGTATCGGGTGTAATTATTTTAGTATCGTTTCAAGTAAATGTAGACAGTTAATTTTGAAGCTTATATCTGTGATTTTAAAATAAATAATTGTACTAAAATTGTGGTTTTATTAACATTTTTGGCCTTTTTATTTATTTATTGAAACTTCATAAAAAACATTAAACAACGGCGGACTTAGCATTTTCTACCAGTCTACCGTACTTTTGTTCTCTTAAGTTTTCAATCTTTAATTTTAAAAGAATGACCTGCAAGTCTGTGGGACACTTATTTGTTTCCGATATGTAAACTTTATAACATACTTTTAGGTTGCAGTGTTACTTAACGGGAAAAAAATCGTACCGTTGAGTCACAGTGTTACTCAACGGTACGATTTTTTTCCCGTTGAGTCACAGGGTTACACAAAGTGGTGTGACTCAACGGGAACAAACCCCTTAGGGCGATGCAGAGACAAAACATGGTAGGTGCAAAGATATTAAAGTTTTATAAGAACGAATTATAATACTAAATACATACACACAAAATCAGTCGGTTTATTAAATCAATTTCGCGTCAAATATATAATTATATATATTATATATTAATACCCCAAAAAACAAAACTGCATTTCAATATGTTAACGCCATCTATTAGCCCTAAACCACAACCCACACAATAGCGCCATCTATCAGCGCTAATGAACAAGCCACACAAAAAGGAAAACACACACACCATCTATCGGCGCGATTACGTTGGTCGCTACCGATCGAACCGAAGAGTGAACGAGGACGGCGCGGCGAGCAGCGGTTGGTCGACGCAGAGCAACTCGCGCGGCATTCGGTCTCTCGGTCTCCGTTCGTCGTCATAGTTCATCGTGTGTCGTCATTCATTCGCAACAAAAATTGTAATGTCGATGGTAGTCGGTTCACCACGGCAAAATTTCTCACTAAAATAATGTTAATTTGTTAAAACTCAATAAACACTAAAACTTTCAAATTAAGAAATAAACTCAATCATTGAAGAGACCTGACCCTCACACACTACAACCCCAACATATGGACCTTCGGACCCGGATCGGAGCGGCTTCGAGAAGAAGTACAGAAGCGTACACTGGAAGTCGGCAACCAAGAAACGGTCAGGCCATTCATTATTCCTATCCAAACCCATCCTCTAGGATCATTTGAGTTAATATCGTGTTTGTGCAATATTTCCAGTTCCCTAGTCGTGCCGCGCGTCCGCCTTTGAATATTTTCTACCTACCGCCATTTTGGGCGGCGCCGCGTGGTTTCAAGTCCGATCGAGCAAGTTAAACTGTAAGTACTTTCTTTTGTCTCTTATAGTCTCCCAAAATGCCACTTGACGATTTAAAAGACTTGATTAAAAAACGAGGTGTAGTTAAAGGAAAATTCACTGTATTTATTAAATATGTGCAGTCGTTGCAAGACTTTGAAGAAATATCAGATTCTCAAAAAATAGCTCTAGAAGATCGCTGTAATAATGTTATGTCTCTATTAGAAGTTTTCTCAAACATTCAGGATGAAATAGAATTTCACCTACAAGATTCTGAACCAGAGTTAGAAAAGCAATTACTGGAAAGAGAACTCTTTGAAAATTTATTTTATGATTTTACATCTAAGGCGAAAAGCACGCTAAATAGTAAACAAGTTATTGGTAACAATTTTGAAGTCAACAATAAGATTAATTTACCTTACTCTAGTATTAAATTACCTACTATTTCATTACCTTCCTTTGACGGTTCTTTCGAACAGTGGTTGGAGTTTCGAGATACCTACATATCGCTAATTCATAATTCTAATACAATAGATAATATTCAAAAGTTCCATTACTTGCGTTCCGCGCTCACTGGCACTGCCAGTCAAATAATAAAATCGTTACAGTTTACTGCGGAAAATTACGTAATTGCCTGGAGTTTATTAGAGAACAGATTTAATAATAATAGATTACTCGTTCAAAATCACGTAAAAGCTCTCTTCTCCTTACAGTCTTTGCACAAAGAATCTGCATCTCATATTCGTAAATTTATAGATAATATATTAAAAAATATTCGCGCTCTTAAAAGTTTAGACGAGCCCACCGATCAATGGGATACTTTAATAATACACCTTATTGTCACTAAGTTGGACTCAACTACAGAGAGAGAGTGGGAAAGCCACAAAAGTACACTTTCAAAATTGCATAGTCACGGTAATAACAAATTAACATTAAACGACTTAATTACATTTCTTACCGATAGGGCGGACATGTTAGAATCGATAGGTACTCATGATTCGGGTAAGAAAACGTACGATGGTTCCGTAAAGAAATCATCGAATAATTCGAGGCACGCTAGCTCACACAGTTACGTTGCAGCGAGTAATAATAATAATAAATCGTCTCAAAAATTTAACGATTCAAAACGTTACCAAAGATGTAACATGTGTAAAGAAAATCATCCGCTTTATTCGTGCGGTAAGTTCATTGACCTTCCTATGAAGGACAAATTATTGTTCTTAAACGAGAACAAACTTTGTAAAAATTGTTTGCGTGCTGGACATACAGTGTCTCATTGCTGGTTCGGTGCCTGCAAACTATGTAATCGTAAACACCATTCGCTTCTTCATGGTGAGTGCTGCGATAGCACGTCAAAGTCGGTGACGCCACGCGACGCGCAAGCGCCGGTGACGTCACAATCGTGTCGCGAGTCCGAAGCGGCGGGCAGCACACATAGTACAGTACTACACAGTGCGTCAACTTCTACGCGTCAACAAGTTGACAGTGGGTATTCTTTTCAGGAACCCGTAATTCTCTCGACTGCATTATTAGAAATTTCTGATTGTGATAACAAGTATCACACTATTCGCGCTATTCTAGATAATGGTAGTCAACACTCATTTATCACAAAATCTTTATGCGATAAATTAAATATTCGTTTAATACAGTCCACAGTACAAGTCGCAGGGGTAGGTAATTCGGTAACCCAATCTACACAATCATGCAAAGTGCAGTTGCGATCTAAAAATAAAGAATTTAATACGTATTTAAATTGTCTCGTTCTACCTTGTATTACCGCAA
Organism: Athetis lepigone; assembly: GCA_033675125.1. Taxonomy (NCBI): domain Eukaryota; kingdom Metazoa; phylum Arthropoda; class Insecta; order Lepidoptera; family Noctuidae; genus Athetis; species Athetis lepigone. The sequence continues at coordinate 1,114,477 of CM066222.1, read as the reverse complement.
CGTTACCGTCCGTTTCTCATAATATCGCGAACTTTATTATTCCAAAACATGTATCACTCGCCGATCCTGAATTTATGATGTCCAATAAAATCGATTTATTAATCGGAGCGGATAAGTTTTGGGAACTTTTAAGTGAAGGTTTAATTCGACTTAAAACCGGCCCATACCTACAAAATACGAAGTTAGGCTGGGTGGTATCTGGTGTCGTACATAATACAAAACGTTCGCGCGTTAATCGAGTTCAGTGTAATTTTACACACACGTACGACGACAACTTAGATTTACAACTCGCAAAATTTTGGGAAATAGAGGAGATTAGTTCTAATAATATTAATATGTCCAAAGAAGAACATGAGTGTGAAAACTTATTCGTAAAAACTACTACGCGTGATAATCATGGTCGTTTCTCGGTGCGTATGCCTTTACGCGAATCAGCTGACGTACTAGGCGATTCATACTCGCAAGCCGAGAGTCGGTTCCTCGCGCTTGAACGCAAGTTAGGCCGATGCACACCGAGTTACAAAAAATTGTATTATGATTTTATGCGGGAATATTTGGAACTCGGACATATGACTAAAATAGATAATTATAATTCTATATCTCCACATTATTTCTTACCGCATCACGGTATATTTAGAGAACATAGTACAACTACGAAATTAAGGGTAGTATTTGACGCAAGCGCTAAAACTACTTCCGGTCAATCTCTAAATGACATCCAATTAATTGGTCCGTCTTTACAAAATGATATCGTCGCTATTTTATTAAGATTTCGACAATATAAATATATTGCATGTGCAGATGTCGAAAAGATGTACAGACAAATATTAATTCAATCTGACCAACAATATTTACAATTAATTTTATGGAGAGAAAACTCGTCAGATGCGCTCGGTGTGTACCGGCTTAATACTGTTACCTACGGTACGGCGTCCGCGCCATACCTAAGCATGCGATGTTTACGTCAACTAGCGTCGGAATGCACAGATAACGAGATCGCTAATATTATTTACAAAGATTTATATGTCGACGATTTAATCAGTGGTTGTGATGATAAAAAAGAATTATTAGACATTTGTAATAAAGTTTCTGCGGTATTACAAACAGGTTGTTTTTGTTTACGAAAATGGTTATTCAATTTCGATTTATCAACTTTAAACGCATCAAAGAATTTATCATTAGGAGAATCCTGTCAAAGTAAAACTTTAGGTTTAGGTTGGTTCGCAAATACAGACGAGTTATATTATACGACTAAAATTGAATTAACCAGCAGTCATGTCACTAAGCGCATTATGTTATCGGCGATATCACAAGTTTACGACCCGTTGGGTCTATTAGCGCCAATTATTATACTTGCAAAAATATTATTACAAAAATTATGGACGTATAAAATCGGATGGGACGATCCGGTACCTCATGATATTTTAATTAATTGGCAAAAATTCGTTGACACTCTCGATTGTTTAGGTAAATTGCGCATACCGCGTCAGGTTATAAATAGCAAAATGCAATATATTGAATTACACATATTTAGTGATGCCTCTCAGAGTGCTTACGGCGCTTGTGCTTACGTGCGTATGTATTCGGATGATAATAATACCAATGTGTCCGTAGCTTTATTATGCGCTAAGTCGAAGGTCGCGCCTGTAAAACCTATAACTATACCACGCTTAGAGCTATGTGGGGCATTATTAGGTGCGAAGTTGTACGCAAAAATTATAAATTCACTTCGTTTAAATTTTACGAATGTTTACTTTTGGTCCGATTCTACGATCGTGTTAGGATGGCTACGAATGTCACCTAATACTTTAAAAACATTTGTGCAAAACAGGGTGGCTCAAATTAACGAGCTCACTGGTAGTTTACCGTGGTTACACGTAGGTAGTAAATCGAACCCAGCTGACTTGGTGTCACGCGGGGTCACGCTGGACGCGCTGCGCACCGCTGACATTTGGTGGCGCGGCCCGCCATTTTTACACGAACGGCTGTGTAATTTTAGTTATGATCATAGTTGTCATAATATTAATTTTAGTGAATTACCCGAGATTAAATTAACTACCTCACTGTTAGTAAATAAAAAATATGAGAATACGTTTCCATTTGAGAGATTCTCTTCTTTTACTCGTATGAAGCGTGTCTTTGCTTACATGTTACGTTTTATTGATAACGTTCGTAATAAAATAAAGTTAAATCGTAAATTCGGCCCGCTTCAAGTAGATGAATTAAATAAATCTATTAATAAATTGACTCAAATGTCACAAAGCCAATCGTTTCCTGATCTCGATATTTCATTAAAGGGTGATGTAACTTTAAAGACTACGCGTACTATTGCGGGTCTAAATATATTTGTTGATAATGATAATATTATTAGAGTTGGAGGTAGATTAAATAATTCTTTAAATTTTTCTTATAATAAAAAACATCCCGTACTGTTGTGTAGTAAACATATCTTTACACGTTTGCTATTTGAATATGAGCATAAACGTCAGCTTCACGCGGGTCCTCAATTATTGTTAGCCAGTATACGAGAAAACTGGTGGCCCTTAAGAGGCCGTAATCTGGCTAGAAAGGTTGTACATACTTGTGTGACATGTACTCGTATTAAAGGTAAAACTATTTCGGTTCAAATGGGTAACTTACCTGTAGAACGACTGGAACCAGGTAGGGATGTTAAAAAATCGATTATTTGAAAGTAATAATCGATTTTTTCCCTATTAAGGATGTTAAAAAATCGATTTTTTAACATCCCTAGAACCAGGTTATCCGTTTATAAGGTGCGGTGTAGACTATGCGGGACCCATGTTTATTTTGAACCGTAAAGGAAGAGGCGCTAAACTAGAAAAATGCTATATTTGTTTATTCGTTTGTTTCTCCACGCGTGCAGTTCACTTAGAATTAGTTACTGATTTAACTACTGACGCTTATATATTAGCTCTAAAACGGTTTATGTCACGACGGGGTAAACCCATTGAAATATTTTCTGACAATGGTAAGAATTTTGTTGGTGCAATGAAAGAACTTACACATTTTTTAAATAACAATAGTAATAATATTATGGAGATTTTAGCTAACGATAATATAAAATTTAATTTTATACCTCCATATACACCGCATTTTGGGGGACTGTGGGAGGCAGGAGTAAAGTCTTGCAAATATCACATCCGTCGTGTTATTGGAAACACGAACTTAACGTACGAAGAGTTTAGCACTATATTAACTCAAATTGAGGCCGTCCTAAATTCTCGACCTATGTACCCACTGTCCACAGACCCAACTGACCTTCTTCCTCTCAGCCCTTCTCTGTTTTTGATTGGCCGACCGCTCACCGCACACGCCAGCCCAGACCTGACGACTGCAGCTTCACATCGCCTGTCCCGTTATGACCGTGTGGAACAGATGCGCCAGCAGTTCTGGCAGAGATGGTCAAAAGAATACATAGCGGAGCTACAGACTAGAACGAAGTGGAAGACAAGTAAGCAAGAACTTGTACCTAATACTCTTGTACTCATCAAGGAAGATAACCTTCCCCCTCTCAAGTGGCGCTTAGGAAGAATCCTTCATACTTTTCCTGGAAAAGACGGCCTGTCACGAGTCGCAGACATAAAAACAGCGACTGGAACGGTGCGAAGGGCATTCTCAAAAATATGTCCTTTGCTACCACAAGAAGACGTAGAGAAGATGGATCCACAACAATAATCAGTACTTCGTTGGAAGCAGGATCTTCCAAGGCCGGGGGCATATGTTAACGCCATCTATTAGCCCTAAACCACAACCCACACAATAGCGCCATCTATCAGCGCTAATGAACAAGCCACACAAAAAGGAAAACACACACACCATCTATCGGCGCGATTACGTTGGTCGCTACCGATCGAACCGAAGAGTGAACGAGGACGGCGCGGCGAGCAGCGGTTGGTCGACGCAGAGCAACTCGCGCGGCATTCGGTCTCTCGGTCTCCGTTCGTCGTCATAGTTCATCGTGTGTCGTCATTCATTCGCAACAAAAATTGTAATGTCGATGGTAGTCGGTTCACCACGGCAAAATTTCTCACTAAAATAATGTTAATTTGTTAAAACTCAATAAACACTAAAACTTTCAAATTAAGAAATAAACTCAATCATTGAAGAGACCTGACCCTCACACACTACAACCCCAACACAATAAATACCAGCTTTATTATCAAACTTAATTAATTAAAATTCATCACTGAAATCAACATCCATGATGTCTCCAATCACTTCTGCCTCTTTTGAATCTTTTTCCAAAGTATTTTCACTAGTTTTATTTAAGCCAGTATCTTTATCTTTCGTACCATCTTCAATTTCTTCTATTATATCTTGTTTCTTTTGGATTGAATCATTATCTGATGTTTTACTTTGGTTCTCAATACTGTTATCACTATCAACATTGGTTATTTCTACCTCTGATATGGTATCACTATTTACTTCAACTGTTAAAATGTCATTATTTTCTTTATTAACTTCAGCAGTTTTACTTAAGCTCTCTTTGTGAGTACCATCATCCATTATTTCAATAACATTATCATTTATTTTTATATCTTCACCAGATTTAGCTTGACAATCAATGTCAATTATTTCTGTTTCTTGATTACTTTCATCATTTATTTCAATAATGCCTTCAACTACTGTTTGTTTTCTTTCTATAGCTTTATCAGTAGGATCATTGATCTCAATAATTTCATCAACAGCTGCGACTGTATGTTCAATATCTCTTACATTTCTACCCACATCATTATCATCATCTATTACTTCAAGAACATCTTCAGTTACTTGTACAGCATCGTTATTATCAACATTTTCGACCATTTCTATATCTTGACAATTATCCCCTACATCATTTATCACAATTTTATCATCATTACTTTCTTCGCCCTTCTTAGTACCATTATGAACATCGACAGCCACAGACTGATTTACAGAACTCACGTCACATTCATCGTCTGAACTATCTATAATATGCGACCTATTACTTTTATTAGCTGTAATAGGTTCAGTCTCTTCATCTACTTCAATTATAACATTATCTTGTTTAGGAGTAGTGTTCATAGAATTTTGTTTGAGTCTAGCAAGCCGTCTTTCTTCAGCCAACTTCCTGTTTCTGATCATTCTTTCTTTTTGATCGTCACTTATCGATGGTGATGATGTGGCTTTCGGCATTGTGAATGGTGATCTAGAAAAGTGTTAAATAAGTTAGTGGTTTTAGTTAAGATGCTTAGTGTTGAATATGAGAAAGAAATCTCAATAACTGGTCAGAGAAATTGTCTCTATTCACCAAACATGATAGAGGAATTATTACGTTATTTGTTAGTCTTGCTTAGTCTTACTTCAAAAATTTTATACATTACCAAAAAGGTAGTAAGGTATATAAAATCATGGTGTGGCACATAGGAACAGAGTAGCAATAGTAAAGACATACAATAACTCAGGCTAAACTGGGTACACTAAAACTTTGTTTAATAAAATGCATACTAGCTTCAGCAATCTTGTTGATGAAGACTAGAAGTAATCATAATATCAGGTAAAGGAGATAACAGTTCACAAAAAAACAACCCACCTATCTTTCCTCGGAGTATCCAAGACTTTCTTTACAGAGCCAGGTGCTGGAGTAGCCCTGGCCAGGTCTATCTGCTGCTGCAATAGCTTGTCAAACTCATCCTCTTCTTGAGGCGGCTGTGTTTCTTCATCACTGGAGTCTTTCTGGACAACTGTCTCTTCTGACATGAACTGGTCGGTGCGGATCTTTTGAAGATGCACCTGGGAATATGAAGGGAGGTATTAAATTAGGCATGTCTGGACTAGGTCGTCGACTCCTACTAAGAGACAAGTCACGTCAAACCGGAAGAACCCTAAACATCTCAAATTACTTAAAATTTGGGGGTAAGGCAGAAACCGACAATAAAAGAGCGCCTATCTTGGAGTCAGCAGTGCTGTGATTTCATTACGATTCTTGGTGCAGAAATGCCTGTGCTTTCATGGTCATAGATTGATTGATGGAACTGCAAACATGGAATGATGTAGCCTGCTTCTGGCAAGGAGATCATGCATGTAAAGGAGGCGAGAAGCATGGCCATTACTAAAACATAATAAAATGTTACAAACCATAACTGGCCTCTTCTTGCCAAGAGTCTCAATCTTCTTCAAGCAGTCCTCAAACTGGAACTTAGGGTACAGCCTGTATGCCCAATGTTCTAACTTCTTTAACACCATATCCAAGTCCTCCTTTTCATGCCCTTTGCCTGTAATAATCAATTATATCAGAGAATTAGGTCTGTGGTACCAAGTGTGTGTAAAGGTGCTCTGGTAGGCATGGAGAAAAGAGAGAAGAAAGAAGAATTACAATTTCTATTCAGGGGCAATTGAGTTTAAGAGTAAAGTAAAGGGTGGTGCCATAAAACATTTCTGTTTACTCTCTGTTGTAGACCATACAATAATTATGGTGAGATCATGCAAGGACTATTTAAGTTAAATAATGATAGAAGATCTCTTGATCACGGGGGCACAGATTTAAATGGATCTGACTAGCATTTGTCTTAAAAACAAAAAAAAAATCTGGTAGGATTTTAAAAGACCTTTTATAATTCTAGTTCTTCTTCACAGGAACCAGCTATTTAAAAAGCTAAACTGGCTATTAACAGACCCCTCTAACTCCTCAATTAACAAGTCCAAGGTAATAACATATTATTTGATATAGATGTTTTTATATAACCTGCAATAATACATTTTCGCTTTACTTATCGTATATTACCTTTAAACTTAAAATCCTTAAAGTGGTTAGGTATGATCTGTATGCCTCTCGGTCCTGAGAGACGAGCTGGGTTCAGTATAAACCGAGGGTTCTTAGTCACCCTCTTAGTTTTGGTAGATGATGGGTCCACCCGTCTCTTGTCTTCTTCTGCAATGTAAAAAATTTTGAATATTTGGTAACAAATGATTTTGATATGGTAATAAGTATATTAGTGTTCTGCTCGTAAATTTTGTTACTTTTGGAGCTATGTTTTACAGTGTTTGGTGATTTATCTAATAATTATAGCATCTCGTTTACATAAGCGGTTAGGTTTTTTTTGATCCATACCAAAAGGCTATTTATAATAGGACACATATCAGCTATTGGGTCAGTGGGTCGTCGAAAAGCTGTAATATCAGTTTATGTTGGTGCTTTAATGACTACTTCACTTTTCTTGTAACCGGCAAAATAACACAAGGTTAAATCAGACGGATACAGTAAGTAGATATTATTAATGAAGACATTGTAAATTTCATATAATTTAATGGAAATAGAGAGTATAACATACCTGCTTCATCATCTTTGGGTTCGTTGTCGTCACTGTTAGGCGACACAGAACGAGAGCGAGGTCTTTCGTCGTACTCGTCACCTTCTATCACTCTTTCCAACTCTTGTGCCTCGTCTGCCTCATCTTGTAAGAATATATCTTCGAGAAGAGACATTTATTTACACGAATATCGGCAAGAAAAATACAAAACAAATCTATCAAATATTTTTTGTAACTTCACTTTGACGTAAAATTTAGCGGGAATCGGGCAAATGGCAATATGTTGTTTCGGTTTTGATTTCGTTCGAAATCATTAATGACGATGTGTGAAAAATAAAACTTTAAAATGATTTGTTATTTTACAAGCAGTTTGTTTTAAAAAATACTAAGAGACTGTGTCTATTTTTTACATTTATTAATTTAATAATGTTGAAGTTTCAGTTTTTATGTTGAGAAAAGTTGTTTTTGAACGAAAATTTTTACCTGTGGAACGCCCTAAAACAATGCGGCGCTTCCGTTGTCGTTTGTATACGATTAATTTAATGTTACGGTTTTTTATATAAAAATAAATTCTTATTATAATTACACATATTTTAGGACTGACATAAATTTCACCTCTTATCAGTAGCACCATAATTTCTAAAGAAAGTTCTTTAACAAAAGAAAGATAGTTCTGTGGTTTGGAAAAATATAAAAAATCTAAATAATTAATCCACACAAAATAGGCACAAGCCAGGCACACACGCAACCATAGGCGTGCACAATAGGGAGAGCAGGGGAAGCCTGCTGTCTCCCACCCCCAGGAAATCAAAAGATTAAGTAAGTAAGAAAGATCCAGATCTTTTGCAAAAAATTGTTTTGTCCACTCCCTCCCCTCCTCCAAGACATATAAGCTGGGTTCACCCATGCACGAAACATACCATAAGTACACACAGTAGGTAGATTTGTAATTTCCAAACACGACATTATATTTTTTAGAGGGAAAAGTCTTAAAAGTTTGTCAATACACTGACAAAAAAATAGCTGAACCCTAAATCGTATTCCAGATTTATTTTACTAAAAACTTACAGAAAAGGCGAAACGTTTCTAAATCAGGTCTAATTACGTTTCATGAGCATGAAAGGCATAGTGCACAAAAATGTGCCGTTAGTCTTGTGTCTAAGCTTTAAATTTATATGAAACTAGCTGTCTCCCGCGGTTTCACCCGCATTATATCAGATTTTTGGTTACTAAAAAAAGAAGATAAAAAGTATTCTATGTCCGTTCCCTGGTCCTAAGCTACCTCTCCACCAATTTTCAGCCAAATCGGTTCAGCCGTTCTTGAGTTATAAAATGTGTAACTAACATGACTTTCTTTTATATTATATATAGACTAGCTGTCCCCCGCGGTTTCACCCGCGTAATATCAGATTTTTGGTTACTAAAAAAAGAAGATAGAAAGTGTTCTATGTCCGTCCCCTGGTCCTAAGCAACCTCTCCACCAATTTTCAGCCAAATCAGTTCTGCCGTTCTTGAGTTATAAAAAGTGTAATTATCACGACTTTCTGTTATATTTTTGTATAGAGATAGATATTACTGTAAAGTGTAAACAGCTAAGTTACAGTTATCGGTTTTTATTAATTACCTGTGATTTCCAACCAACTTCACTTTGGTATTCCTATTACCGGTTTTGTTATTACTTATTATTCTAAAACAGCATTTACGCAAAATACTGATATGTGCATCACATTCGAAGCAATTTATCAAAGGTTTTATCCAATAAACGTTCTTAAACAGTGCAAAAACATTTTTTTCGATAAAACTAGCCATTATTTAAACGGTTTAGATTTTTTACATCCATGTCCCATCCCTAGAAAGTCACGTGACCAGCTTGCGTTTGAGCGCACTAACAGGTATGGAAATTAGTAAATTTTATTAGAAATTTAGTTATATTTTGGGTATTATTGTAGAAATAAGGTAAATAATTACGTTGCGCTAAAATTGAGTGTTAATGTGCGTGCAAATAAGGTGTTATATGGTGCTGTGCACGGTTATTTCGTCAACAAAGACTGTCATTTTGATACCAAGAAAGGTGCTTCAAGAATGGCGTCCCCCACATGTGCCGCTGGCCTATTGAGTTTCGTCTTGGCGGTGCTTAAATCTGATGACGTGAGCTGTTGAAATGGCGTGAAAAAGCAACTGCCTCAGGTTTCCGTCGATGTCCCGGTAGAATTATGTCGGAAATTTCGTAGTTTGTTTGGTGCCCTTGCGCTGCCACTCTCAATGATTCATTGTTCCGATTTTTGCGAAATATTACATAAAAATTCGCCACAAATCATTGTTTTAGGCATCATGGAAGTTAAATTGTGTGTTCTAATTGGTATTTTCCAGTGTTTTGTTTGGTAAAATTGTGTTTTTTTCGCAATCCGCCCATTTGTTTTGTTTACCATTTTACCGCTTACACGGCAGCCGGGCTATGCAACTTTCATTATCTCTGATAGCATTGTTTTCTTTGTAGGTGTTTAATGTAATGAATTGGACAAGTTGTTATGTGTAAAGTTATCGTTCGTGATCAGTGATGCCGGTAGTTCGGTTTCCTACCTACAATAATTATCGGAACTGCTGCCTATTACGTTTTCTTGTCGGGGAATCCTGCCGCTAAGCGGTAGGTTTTATATCAAATATATTTTTACTTAAATTACCCACATTATTGGATAATGATGCTTAGTATGAGTTCACCTATATATTTATTTGTCACAACGTTGATTTCCTTTAGTTTATTTTACTTTATGCATAGCTTGGATCATTTATAAGTTACCTGCTAATCTATAACATCTAAATAAGTAATCTCTGTAACACATTTTAGTTTTGTCTCATCTTTTTAAAGTTTCGTCATTGGCAAGTTCATTGACCTTTCAAATTTTTGGTACAGTTTTTTGCAAGATGAATCAAATATTTATGAAAAGTCTTTTTTCTTGTTTTATTCATATTTGATTAACATGTGGAGTTAAGAAGTATGAACATTTGGCAGAATGTATTAGGTTCAAATTGCAACTTTGAAGTAGTTTTTTAAACATTTTAACTCATAAATATGATGATCAGTTTCCCTCCAAAAATTCTTTAAACATTGTTCTATATCAACACTATATTATATAACAAATAGGTAAAGACACTCATATTCATTCTGCCCTCTTCAAGTTCAGGTAAGTTTTAATTGTTTGTATATTTGTAAACTCAGAAACTACTGCATCGGTATCCAGCTAAATCCGGTTAGGCTGGCAGCCGACCCCAACACGATTGGGAAAAGGCTAGGGAGATGATGATGAGAAACTACTGCATCAATTTTAAAAATTCTATTATCATTATAAAGCTTCATTGTCAGCAAGTAACATAGGCTATACAATATCATGTAATGTCCTATGGGAGCAAAGCAGTAACCAACGACCTAACATAATTCTAAGTCAAATAAGGTCTAAGTGAAATAAATGCCTTCAATTTTTAATGCAAGCAAAAGCATGAGGAGGTTGTCTTATTATCTGAGTACAGACTGCCTAATTTGGGATAGGTGGCCATGTTTGCATTGACTTAAAATATTTATTATTGTCATCTTGCTTATAAGAAATCCTCACAGAGACCTTTCACCGAGGAATTCACTTTTTATTCAAGTAATGAAATACATAATAATCTGTGTCATGACCTAGCTGCTCAGTCAATTGAAAGTGAATTGCTGAAGATAATAATTTTATTGTCTAAATTAAGCACTTGGCTTCTCTATGCAAACAAACATAACACATTTCAATGTTGTGCTGTTACAGATAACATATTTGTATACTTTCTATTAGTTTTAAATCTTGTATACCGTAATAGCTGTACCTTGTGTGAAAGGTACACCACTGTCCAATGGCTTCCTTGACATTACCTCATCCTTGGACATCCCAAACATGGTCATCTGATTCAAACTAAGCAGAGCTTGTACCATGATAACCAGACAACTGATAAACATACTTAAATAATTTATAAATACATACATATTATAGATAAATTACACCCAGATACAACACATAATCATGCTCTTTGCACAAAGTTTGTCCTGGGTGGGAATCGAACCCACAACCTCTGGCAGTCAGAATCACCAACCACTAGACCAGCAGGCCCGTGAAATGATTATTGTATACAAAAAGGCTTCGTCATATTCTTCTTTGAACTTTAGTTTCTTGAACTTCATTCTTCTAAAGTTCCATAGACAAATAAAACACATTTTTAACAAGGCATCCTTGAGTAAATTTGTTGAGAGCCTACAATGTATGCTAGGTACAACAGATTCTGTGTTGACCTGCATCGTTGCACAAATTGCTTTCATCAAGCCATTACCAACCACTTGTATGATGTCTTGTCTGTTAACTCTTATGTTGGGAGACCTGTGTGAATTTTTGTGCAGTTGGTAAAAGCGTTTTTACTGGAGGCAGTAAATTTGTGCTTATAGAAATCAGCAGGTCTTTTTGGTTAAAAAAATGTATTTATGGATTGAGAGTGAAATTCAAGCGAAAATTATCTGAAAAATAAGAAATATTCCAGCCTAATGTTCTCCAGGATCTGGTTGCATAGGCTTATAACCTGATACTAAATTATTAAGATCCTTCATGGAAATTATTTTTATTTGTTTCTGTTATTGTTAATGGAAGAAGTGTTTTGACTACAGTTTTCCCATATTATTCATGGGAAAAGCTAAGCGACAGCTGGCTGTCGGGCTGCTATTGTCTTTCTATTGTGTCTCGAATTACTTCAACACTGTCCATTTCGAAATGTTCAATGCACGCATTTCTATTGTCATCATAACATGACCAGTTTTATCTCTATCAAACTTATCAGTTGACCTACTGTTGAAGAAATTTTTTGTGCCTTGTCGCTAAGGAGTTGTAAACCGAGAATAATAAATATAAGAGACATATTGGCACTACTTCAATTTAATTAACAAACTGTTTACAACCAAACTTGGCAACAAACTCTTATCTACTTCCTATGATATATGTTTTGACAATTCACTGTGTTAGCTACTGATCTCTGAATCATCACTGGCTGGTTTATTGCTTATCTTAGTTACCTCCTACCCTTTATCATTATCATCAGCATTCTGAAGTCCATTGCTGGACTTAAAACTTAAGTCTTCATTCATACATTATTATTTCCGATTTTCGCCAACATTCGTCGAATTGCTACCAGCCATTGCTCGAAGGTCGCTTCTTCTAATCAGTCTGCGACTCTGCGTACCTTGCACCATGATGACAAAACAATTTAACTTTCTTTATTCAGTGAGCTATATCCTGACCTTTTTCTAAAGTATTAGAAGTTGTTATATAGGAAATCTTCTATAGGTACATCTCCTGTCCACTATCATAAAAGTATATCCTCTTATTTTTGTTTTTATACCAATTTACTCAACTTCTGTGCTTGTGTCTTCGTTTTTATTGGGTGCTTGCTAGGTATAGATTACCGTAAATTGCTTCTCTTTACTAAAATCACCTTTGTATGTTCTGGCCTGGGCTTCGAACCCGCAATGTCAGGCACGGACGCCGGGTACCTTTCCCACTAGGTATATCATCATACATAATAACTGCAATAAGATAGTAGTATATGTTAGCATAAGGACAAATTGACCTTTTCTCCTACAGTAACAAGAAAACATCAACGTTACACTAATTTCTCTTATCACTAGATAACAAATTGTAAACAAATGTTTTTGTAAACAGTACTGGGGATCGTTATGTTTTCTTAGGAATAGCTTGACCCGAAGTTCAATACACTAATGAATTGTTGTTACTATGCATTTAGCATTAATTTGTTTGCATAGTTACATATTTATGTAATGGCTCTTTTCCCAAAGGCCGTTTATAACATTGACTTACATTCATATTTTTAATCTCCGACGCAAACAGGGGGTTGTTATAAGTTTGACCGATAATGTGTATGTGTCTGTCTGTGGCACGGCTGCACCGTGACTCTATTCATAACAAGTCTCCTGACTGTCTGTCTGCCTGCTTGCCTGTAATAGGGCAAGGGCAGTATCTCTTTTAATCCTTCGAACACACGTGATGTGAGAAACAATAGAAAGACAATAGCAACCCGACACCCGACGGCTGTTGGTTGGTCGTTAAACCGTAATAGATAAAATCGTACGCTGTTACAAAACCCTTCTTGGCGCGCACTTTATCTATTTTGTGATCCACTGCTATCCTTCTTATATCTTCTTCCAAGCTTCTTGATCTTATGCTGTCCAACCACGGTTGCCCCGCAATCATGACGAGATCGTAGCACCACCATAACAAAAGGCCGATCCAGCCTTCCGGATCACCTTAGTCAACCAACCTAGTTACTGGGTTGTGGAGGTCTGATAGGCAGTCGCTCCATATAAAACACTGGTATTCAGCAGAATCCGGTTAGACTGGAAGTCGATCCTAACATAGTTGGAAAAAGGTTAGGGAGACTATCGACCTTGACCCTGGCCAGAGGGCATAATCCCTCATGAAACTCACTGAATTCGCCCTTGACCTTCGACCGGGTCGACCTCGACATTCTGCATTCTTTCCTGTGCAATTTTCATAGTTCCTAACGTTAGCGGAACTTTAACAACAATATTACGTAAACTGAAACATAGTTTATCTAGTATTTGCTATTTTTTTTTGAGGTCGACCCTTGATATTTATTTTAAAAGAGAGAAAGATAGAGTACCTAGCTCCATATACAATTAACAAAACACTCAAGTTTTCGACCCCCTAAGCTAATATAAGCAGGAATTTCGAATCTTTGTTTGACCAGGAACTATTTTGATTTCATTTTTATTAGCAAGGACCACAGGGGTAAATAAGTAAACTGTATCAATCGAAAAATACAGTTTAACTTAAGTACCCATTTAACCAATGCTATAATTGGAAACACACAATTTTAGTAGATACCTATCTCATTCAAAGCTTGAAATTCTTCGCGGTCCTTATTTTTTTTTTTTGCCAGAAACCTGTGTACCGTATACCACTGGTTGTGGTAAAAGTTTGTTTTATAGGGACCCATTTAAAACCACAATTACAGATGGCAAAATTCATGTTTTACCGTCAATAATGCACCATCTGCCATATTGGTTACAAACGTCCCCATAAATATTAATTACACACTGACTAATAACAGGGCTTGAAGAAAATGACAGTTTACCTGCCAAGCAGTGTTTATTCCCATCTAATGGGCTGAACGAATTTGTGCCTTGTGCACGTTTTCATAAATAGAATTGTGAATTGTCTTTGGTAATAAAGTTGGGAAAATGCGGTCTTACTTCTGAGTCATAGATTTAACTAGCTTTACACACTGGTTTGCTCATGTGGATTTAAAGGCGGAAATAGGTATTGAATAATGCAACTTGTGATAATGTATGTCTGTGACCAAAAAAGTAGGGTATGTTCTTATAAAAAGATATTATGTGCTATACATTACGTTGTTACGATTTTATTATTTATGTATTATAATGTTATGTAACGTGGTTTTACCTTCGCGTGACTTAGTCATGGTTAGGGATTATCTTGTCTTTAATTTCTGAAGGAATTTGAGTTAGTTTGTATTCGAAATAAGAGCTGTTTTGGCTTGTATTATGTTGAGAGGGTGTGCTATTTGTGTATTAGAAGATGAATGAGGTCAAAGACCTTTTTCGGTTTTTTGCATGTCTTCGAATAATTAATCGATCGAAGGTCAAAAGATTTCATGACTCCTATAAGACATGCAGTTGGTTTCCGGGTAGGACGATGAGTTACTGTTCTATCATTTCTCCGTTTGAAAGTTGGTGGTGCGAGCCCCGGTTTTCATTCGCAGATCTTTTCCAGTCTTTAAAGGTGGTCAGAAACCAGGAAGTCGGAGCAATCAGTCTGGCCAAGGGATATCGTGTCACCCTGTAACTACTCGTAACCCTACTGTACTACCTGCATCCCTGTACTGGGCTGTGGTAGTCTGATAGGCAGTCGCCCCATGTAAATCAGTATTCAGACTAGAACATAGTTTCTCAACCTTATTTTGCTCACCGCCCACTTTGAGAATATGTTTTTATCTATCCATTTTCTTTTTTTGCCTTTGGACTATATTTTTTAATCTACCCACGCCCCCGCGCCATCTCAATGCCCCCTAATTTTCTCTGGGTCTTCTACTGCCCCCCCGAAAGTTATCGCCCACGTTGAGAACCTATGGGCTAGAAGCTGATGCAAAGGCAATTGCAGAAAGGCTGAGGAGATAATTAGCGATGGATAAAATGGATATTGATGGTTTTATTGAAGCTATTGTCTCCTTACCTTTTAGCAATATTTACGAAACAATTGATTCACTTATACTATATTCACTTTCAGCTATATTCTAGCTCCATTCTCATACAATATTTAGATCGTAAGATTACCTGCCTGGTCCCACGCTAAGCACTAGTTCTGTCTAGAGTACTACACATTTTACGAGGATCAAACGTAAACAAACCTTTGTGTACTGTGGTTACGGTCGATTTTCCCATTTTATTTACTTTTTACGATTTTGTTTTTATACCCTTTTGTCTTGCCGTGTGGATTTCTAAGTCTGAATGGCCTTTTTTCGTTTTATAAGTGAAATGGAGAGCACTGATTTACTTCACAATAAAAGAAGGCGGATATTTAAAAGGGGGAAGCTAGCTGAAAGAAAAGCCAAACAGTTAATGCGTTACAGATGATTTCTCAGTAAAATATACATACCATTGTTATGTCCCCATAACTTGTCGTGTGATAATAATGACTCAATCAATACTTACCATTCGTTTCTCCGAATTCTGTAAGAATTCATTGGAAGAATCTGATTTTTATACGTTTATTTTCCAAATTGAACCCAGACAACGTTCGGTTTTTAGTCAACCTGCGTTTTGACAAAAGTTGTGGTTTAGCTATCATTCACATATTTCATCAAATAGATAATGTAGTACTTACTTGGTCATAACTTCCCCACGATTGTATCTATCTCTATCATAGGAAGTTTTTTTCGCAATGGCAATCCGGTTTTGCTATGATCGTTATTTTCGCGTATATTTATTTGAATGGAAAAAACCAGATTCAGTAATGTGGAAGTAGGGTCCGGGAATTTGCAAAAGATTATGTCTAAATATACGACGGTAAATGTTCCGAAGGCTTGCTTATGTCCTTGAGATATATTTAGCCAAGTTTTGGCCTCATTTCTTGCCCACCATGTTTTTCATGGCTCGTCTATTTTAATTGGGAACAGTAAGGATTCTAGTGTTGGTGTTATTTGTTTGCTAATAGTTGTTTCGTGAGTTTCACTTGGTTGCCAATGAGTTCAAATGCATTCCTATAACTGATTCTCGCTAAAATTAGCCAAACTCGAAAGTGTTTGATTTATTAATTGCTTTTGGGAATTTATTCTATGAAAGATTTATTTCAATTAAGATTCACATCCATTTATTGACACCTGAATTATCCAGGGTTCGATTAGTGGGAAGGTCAAAAGTTGCCAAGTGGCCTAATACTCCTGCTTTTAATATTGAAGGCTCCATGTTATTTCGAATTTATCGTAGAATCCTTATAGGGCCTCCTTCAAGGGAAGGTTTTTATGATTTTTCCTCATTTCAACGGCATCCCTGAAGCGGATAGGACGTTGTCACGTGGTAGAAATTGATTTCACTATTTTTAGGTGGTTTCTAGGTAAGTGTACGTCAATGTTGTGTAACACATTTCTTTTGTTAAGTTCTCTCACTATTGCGTCTTAAAGAAAGAAGTTAAGCTAGATTTTGAGATTCAAGGATCTTTGAAACTACTGTAGATATGCCGTAATAAGTTAGCCGTGTTGATTATAATGGGTTCAAGTTGACGAAATAACCGGAAACACTCACATTTATATTCTTAATGCTAAGAAACTACATTCTTTAGTACGTAAGCAAAGAACATTAGTTTTCTAGCGACAGTTGTGAATAATAAACGAATTCCTCCAAATGCTAGCCAAAGCCCAGCCCCGTGATATCATTATAAACTGGTTCTATCAAAGAATGTAGACCTAACAGCCCTTGCCAATAACCTATCTAATCGTTGGATTATTAGGGATAAATATTTGACATAAGCTCCTTTGAATCGGTCGGTGAAGGAAAACCCCGTGAGAAAACCTGGACTTGTGAATAAAGTCCGAAATTGTCAATCCGCCTTGAGCAAGCGTGGTGATCAATGCTCGAGCGTTCTTTGTGTGAGAAGAGGCCTTTGCCCTGCAGTGGGATAATAGGCTGGTATTGTTTTATAAACGTCATATGTGTCAATCTCTAGTAGCCAATTTCCACTGATGGTTAAGTTATTGGAAAGGACCATTATATTCAAAAGTAATTGTTTAACCTTTCGAATATCAAGCAATGCCGGCTGTCGCGCTGCGATTGTCTTTCTATTGTGTCTGTAATCACGTACACAATCACGACTAAAATCCTTTGAACACACATGATTCGAGATACAATACAAAGATAATAGCAACCCGACAGCCGGCTGTCGTTTGGTCGTCGAAAGGTGAGCAAAGTTTGATGTTTTCGTACTAATGTAATGTTTATTTTGTTCCAGCTGCTTGTAAATAGAGGCTGTAAATATAACGTATATAGTTTAAAGATGAGTTTGGGTGCGCGCGCCACCAAGGGTGGTGCGAAGGGGGGCGCGAAGGACGGCAAGCACGCACAGGACACCCGCAAGACCACAGACAAAACCCAGAGCAAGGAGAAGGTTAAACCACAGGTGAGGAGCGTATATTACCCCTTTTTTTCTGAACAAACCAAGGAATAACTCGTACAGACGGCATAGTAGATAGGTGTGCAGGACCATCGGATATAATTTAAATTAAATAAAGAACTGTTTTTTTTTAAATCTGTATTAAATCCGACGGCTCTGAAAAACTATATATTTTACTGATTGTATATGTATGTTTAGAGTCTTTAGAGGGTCATGCATGCTACCTATTACAATCATACAAGTCCAAGACGAATTGTTTCGCCAGGAGTCCAGGACTTCTAGTTTTATTGTTCAAGAGTTGGGAACAGGGTATAGGAGTTGCCTTTAAAAAAAAACAAGTTTAATCTTTGGAATTTAATTCTCCCATTTTCTTTGTCTCTATTTTAAAACTATATCCTAACCGACTGAGTTAATAAAAATGTCTGACATAGAGTAACTGAATACCTCATGTCGTGATTATTAAGGCGTTCTTACTCCCGAACGAGTAGTGATTTTCCACAGTGCGTTACATTATTGCTGCTGTTGACATTTCCACCTAGTACTGAAGACGTCGTAATTTCCACCTACTTACTTGTTTATTGCAGTCCACGAAGGACCAGGATTCTAGACTACTGTTGTTTAGCAGTCTCATTGACATGAGAATGTACCATCGACCCAATGGAATCATGACCCACCATAAGCTTATTTTCCTACAGACATTTAAATACAATTAGGTCGACAATCGCGTAAACATGTATTAAAAATGTCACACGTCTAGTCTTATTATTTTGACAGCTTCAAACGATTTGTCGTCGAAATGGGTCATGCTCATGATTCAATTTTGTCGATAGTACTATCTATTGCCTTTCTCTGTATGATTGCTTATACATCTCATTTTATTGAAAACAGGCGCAGTTTATCTACCTATAAAGTTTTAAAATCATTGCAATATGTTCATAGAAGAGGGATTTTATGGCAAGTTCTGTTCTAATTTGCCGGTTTTTGATAGAACTCCACGACCCTTATATTACTGATGCACCTGAAATCGCTGTTATCAATGTCGTGATGGCTCAGTGGATAAGGCGCCTGCAGCCTCTTGTGTAAGAGGTTGCCGGTTCGAATCCGGGCAACTAGCAATTTGACTTTTTCAATTCATATGTACTTTCTAAAGTTTATCTTGAACATCACTGACATCCCGTGCCTCGGAAAGCACGTTAAGCCGTTGGTCCCGGTTGTCATTCGTAGAACTTTGACAGTTTTTACGGGTACTCAGAAGCCAGAAAGTCTGACCAGTCGAACCAAAGGGTATCGTGTCGCTCAGTTAGGGTTGTAGAGGTCCGATAGGCAATCGCTTCACGTAAAACACTGGTATCTAGCTGAATCTGGTTCGGCTGGAACCCAACCCCAACATAGTTGGTAAAAGGCTAGGAAGATGATGATGACCTGAAATCGCTGTTATTGCGTACAAGTACCCTAAACCTATTCTTCTAATTTTTCTTACAAACAAAAGCCTTTCTCCATAATTGCTCAATAGCATCAAACTTTAATGGGCAATAAGGCTAATTATCTCCTAGGTACTGTTTTCATACCTCAGATTATCAATCTTAACAAAACCGTGAAATTTCCTCAATTTACATAATGAAGTACAGATATTGCGAGCTGATAAGAGGATCAATCATAGGGTACATTTTTCGGCCACTGAGATTCGCCCGGTCCGGTCGAAACAGGAATTTCATTATCTATACTAATATTGTAAAGATTAATGATTTGTATATATTTATGTGCGTTACTCTTTCACGCAAACACTAATGAACGGATTTTGATGAACCTTCTCAGAAATATCTATACTAATATTATAAAGAGGTAAAATTTGTAAGTTTGTATGTAGGGGGTAATCTCTGGAACTACTGGTCCGATTTGAAAAAATCTTTCAGTGTTAGATAGCATATTTATCGAGGAATGCTACAGGCTATATACCATCACGCTACGACCCACGGGAGCGGAGCAGTAACGAAAAATGCGGGTGAAACCGTAGGGGACAGCTAGTAGCTTATACATCAGAATAAGACATAGGCTTCGTAACATCAAGCTATGACCCACGGGAACAGAGCAGTAACTAAAAACCTAACGTAACGCGGGTGAAACCGCGAGGAACTGCTAGTAATTCATATTTTTTAGGGTGTTTCGGATGACAGCTAATTTTGTACGGTCAGAATTAATAACCTCATTGTCACCTTACAAAATTAATTAATTAAACTTTTATTAGTACTGTGAGAATGAACAGGTTCGAACCGTACAAATTAGCTTAAAAAAAGTATCATCCGAAACACCCCTCATCATCCTCATCACCATCAAACTCCTCTTTCGACCGTACCAGACGAATCTGCGGCCAAACACGTCCTAAGCCAATCATAGAGTACACAATAACACAGCTCGACCTTGACGCGTGACCTTAGCGTTAAAGTCATTGACACTGTTCGTGTGACGACCAATTATATTACGTGCCGCGTGGCTCTCTCTAATATTTGCTCAGTTCAAGATTAACGAACTTTTTAACTTTTTTTTTTGCGAATGTTCGGCGTTTATAAATAGACGGGGAAAGTAGGCTTTTGGTAAATGAGCCGTTAGGCTGAATTGATGTGGAAATTGTTGATGTATGTTAATTAATTGTGGTTTACAAACAAGTACTAGATACATTAGATAGAAACGTAGAAAAAACCGGTCTGTGACCCAGACTTGTAATAAAAGGGTTCTGTATTACGGCAACCGTACAAAAAAGCAAAGTGTACCTATAAAAAATTTTTTCTGTCACTGACTCTCACTCAAAATAAGATTTTTTTATACTCTAACGTATAGTAATGGGGTCCCTTATGGGGCACAAGTATTCAGAAACCAGAGAGAAACATAACAATAATGTTGTTGTTTGTTATGATTCCTGTAATTGCTCGGGTATTATTAGATTTGCGAAATAATGGCAACTTGATACCGTTTGCTACCCGTGCTTGACTTGCCGGTAAGGTCGGCAGGGGTTGGCGAACACAGACTATACATATTGTGTAAGTAAATAATTCTGTGTACCCCTAAGGGGTGAAATAAGGGATGTTTCATTGTCTGGCACTTTCAGTCTGTCTACGCGAGCGAAGCCGTGGGCAACAACTACTATGCTAAAGACGGGCAAAGACGGTTTTTCAGTCGAAGACAAACCATATTTAGTTTTGGGTTTGTTTACAGTAACACCCAATTTATATTTAGGAACTGTGCTAGTGACTGTAATACTGTATTTAAAAAAAAATAGTTTACTAACTGTATTGCAACCATCGAAACGTACATGGAAATCGGTATTATGTTCCAATGAAATTTAATTTTGAAACTGCATATTAAGTACTAATGACCAACCCTAGCTATGCACTGGTATTTTAAATTATTAAAATTCCCTTCCTTTCTCTACTATAATATGATATGGTTAGCCAGAAACTCTGACCAGTCTAACCAAGAGGTATCGAGTCGCCCAGTTACTGGGTTGTGGAGGTCAGATAGGCAGTCGCTCCACGTAAAACACTGGTATCCAGCTGAATCCAGTTAGGCTGGCAGCCGACCCCAACACGGTTGGGAAAAAGGCTAGGGAGATGATGATCTCTACTATAATATGAATGTCACTGTAAATGTAACACCTAAACCTTCTTTGTGACATGAATCACTCAATCAGAATTTTCAAGGTTATCGCGGACTTGCCTCTACTGCTTCTCGCCCGCGAGAAAATGTTTTATAATATGTAAAGATTATGTAAAATATGTAATGTGACTTATGTTTGTTGCAGGCTACTACAGAGCAGCTCCGAATGGCACACATGATCGATCGTAAAAGCGAAGACGCGTCTGACGTTCGAAGAATGGTGAGTACACCTTAGCTATACACGTAATAAAAGCCTATTACTGTCCCACTGCGGCTCATCTCGTACAAGGCACAAGCATTGACCACCAAGCGCGTCGGATTGACGAAAATCCAAGTTTTCTTTCGGTGTTTTCCTACTTCGATTTTTAAGCCACTCAACGTCCTAGAAGAGGTCTAAGCTAAGTCTCTAAGAAGGATGAAATTAGGAAAGGAACTTTACGAATCTGCAAACGACAGTGAGAATAATGTTTATATTACGTTACATCGAACACGCAAAAAATGAAGTCGCTCCATAAACGTGAATTGAAACAAAACTTAGTTACGTAAAAACTCCCTGTTTTACGTAAGACAGGACCGTAACCAGTCACGTTGAGAACAGCCTTACACAACCAGTCAGGTGCCCTTAGCACTCCAATAAAACCTCTAGTCATATTGAAAATAAACTTCAAAAACAAAAGGGCATTGGCAATGATTTCTTTAGAGGAACGTGAAAGCGAGAACTTTGAAATAAGTTTGCGCAACGAAACGGGGTGCATTTTTAGGTATTCCTTTAGAAAATATCGAGGGAGGTAGAAGAATAGACGCACTCCTTGGTTTTCTTCGCGTTTGTTTGTAAATGTCAAGCGCCTTGGTGAGAACTGTGTCTAGGGGTCAAAATTTGTACATTACGATTTATATTATGTATGTATTTAAAAATATATAAGTATGTTTATCAGTTGTATGGTTACCATAGTACAAGCTCTGGTTAGTTTGGGATCAGATGACCGTGTGTGAGTTGTCCGAGGATATTTATTATTATTATTTATATTATTATTATCGTTAGGATCTAACTGCGCAGTTGGATTGAGCAGTTTATCGAACGCCTATAATAGAGACCACACGGCCACGATTATCTGCTTCGTTCTTCGTCCACACGTTCGGTAAAATTGCACAAACGAACTGCGCAGTCAAATCGTAGCGATAAATCGTCGTCGTTTACGTACGCATAATAGAGAGAGATTTTTGCGTTTTGGAAAAATCTCAGTCCCTAAGATTTGCAATAGCTATTGTGATCTTATTGGTGCAAGTTGGGCGGTAGGATAGAGTCCACTTTTAAATTTCATTAAGAGCGTTCACTCCCTAAACGCGCTAATTTGCCCAAAAAAGATGATTTTCGAACTCGTTTATATGCGTTAAAGATTTATAAATCTAACAAGTGATTTACTAATAACGTTAGGAAATATTCTTGTCTAAATAGTTAGACCAAATTTTGTATCAATTAATACATAGCATGCGAACTATATTCAGATAATGCAAACAGAGATTTGCCATTTTTACAAACAGAGTCAATTTCGAAGCTGGAGGACATCTAAAATACTAACATATTTAAACAACAAAAAATCGTAGCATATAGTTAAGATCCTCAACAAAATAGTTATACAAAAATATTTATTGATTTGGTTCATTAACTTAGTAAAATAAATTCAAAACGATGTCAATTAATTAAGAAATTGATGGTTTATAAAATGATTAATTGCACTAATTTATCTTTCGTTTATCAATAAAATAATAACTTATTCTAATAGAAGAACATTTCCTTTAATAAAATCCCATTTTTTTGTAATTTTTTACAGATTTATCAATTTTTAACAAATATTTAAAAAAATACAGTATAAATCTCGGCGCGCGAGCGCTGACAATTCAGTCGCCTGCGAGGCCTTCCAGAGAGTGGACGCGTCGCTCTGCTCTCGCTTGACCTTGAGTGCGCATACGACGATAAATCCCGAATATAGTGCGACTAATTCAATTTTGATACTTTGGTACTTTCCTCCCAGAAATTATTGACCCATATTAACATACCAATTTGTTATGTTTCTAGCTTATTTATTATTATTTTTTATCATTTTATACGTGTAAATTATTAAACGAAATTAAAAACTGACTTAAGCCTGAATTATTTATTTAAGTTTACCAAACGCAATAAAAAACATAAAATTGCAATAAACAAACTTCCAAAGCAAAGTTTGTTGATGTGAAACATCTATGTATAGCCGCACGTAAAACAAATTTCTGGTGTGGCGACGCATGCCGTGGCGACGCTCGCCACGCTTTTGTTTTGTTTCTTTTCAATCATATTACTTTTTTTGATATGCGCCTTGGCCTCACGTTTTGTGGTTTTCGGGGGCACTGATGCCGAAAATGAGGTCCATTTCAGAATCCAAGATGGCGGCTAACATTTTTCAAAATTTCGGTCATGGGTATCGTTACCGTGGTTTTCGGGGACACTGATGCCGAAAATGAGGTCCATATCAGAATCCAAGATGGCGGCTAACATTTCTCGAAATTTCGGTCATGGGTATCGTTTCCGTGGTATTCGGGGACACTGATGCCGAAAATGAGGTCCATTTCAGAATCCAAGATGGCGGCTAACATTTTTCAAAATTTCGGTCATGGGTATCGTTTCCGTGGTTTTCGGGGACACTGATGCCGAAAATGAGGTCCATTTCAGAATCCAAGATGGCGGCTAACAATTTTCGAAATTTCAGTCACGGGTATAATTTCCGTGGTTTCGATGTGTGGATGTCGATGTTTCACATCTGCCAGGCAACCCGTGACGGCTCACTTTTTTTATTTTTCCTTGTTTCCTTGTTTGTTCCTTGGACATAATTATAACCAGTAATCAACTAACCAAATCACAATACGCGTAGTCGTACTGTACTGTTCGCTATTCAGAAGTTTCGTTGTACATCTCAGAAGATGTATATTGACAAATTTGCGAAAATATCGCGGAAATCCATAATACAATTATGTAATACTTAATTGACATTGTGTCATAATTATGATTAGACAAAAATACGTGCATAAATAACCGTCACTGAACTGAACTGTTTATCAATCAATTTAAATATCAATAAGAAGTTTAGGTGCCGATTCCCTTGTTTACAATCTTAACCGGTTAGCCCATTTCGGTTAATGTCCTTTACATTATCCGAAATGGGCTAACCGGTGAACAATCGTATTGAGATAAATTTTATTTTATATAAAAAAAATAATTTTTTTTTTTTTTTTTTTTTTTTTTTTTTTTTTTAATCGTGCATTGTCATCCGAACTGAACGTGCATACCAAATTTCAGCTCAATCGGTTGAGGGAAAGTGCCTTTAAACTGAGTTGTAAGATTCCACCCGCACAAACATACATTGCAAGTTAAATAAAAGCTTGTAAAAAAAAACCGACCAAGAGCGTGTTGGGCCACGCTCAGTGTAGGTTTACGTAGTTTCCCGTCCGTCACAGTTTATGTTCCCACTTATGAGTTTAAAAAAAGGCTATTTGTTATGTTGACATAATTACTAAGTACGCAGAAATTATTTTGTACATTTTTTTTTGTCTTTTTTTGTACAAAAACTGTTCCTTTCATCAAGTTCAAAATAGGGCATCCATTCCGGAATTCCGGAATTTCGCAACTCCGGAATTCCGGATAGTTTTTCCGATATTTCAACTCCGGAATTGAGCTCAATTTATCGTATTGCGATATTCATTATTTTTAATTTAAAAATGTGTTTAATTTTTCAACTCATCGTTATGGTTTTATGAGGTTTTCAAATTCTAATGTTAGTGTTCTAAATTCAAATTAAATTTTCATAGGTTTCGTGATTCTTTAATGAATCATTTTTATTTTGTATGGAGAACGAAGGCAATGAATGAAACAACACACGTAGATGAAATAAAAACTGAAAAACTTTTTGTAAAAAACGTTTAATAATTAGTGTTGATGAGAGTTACGATGACATGCTGTGGGATGTCGTCCCATTCTTCCTGAATGGCACTTTTCAGCTGGTTAAGTGAGTCTGGGGCAGGATCTCTCGCTCGGATTTGCCTCTTTAGTTGATCCCAGAGATGTTCAATTGGATTCATGTCCGGGCTCCTTGCTGGCCATTCCATTATGGAGATACCGACTTCGGTAAGGTAATCACGTACGACGCTCGCGGTGTTGTCGTGCATAATTGTGAACCCGTTGCCGATAAAGTGTGCATAGGGCATCACGTGAGGCTCTAGGCACTGTTCCACGTACCGATGACAGTTCAAAGCAGGTAGACTTGGCCCAGACACGAAGGCAAGCTCTGTCTTACCGTCGGCGCAGATTCCTCCCCAAACCGTCCTAGAACCACCACCATAACTGACCCTTTCTTCAATGCAGCATTGTGAAAAGCGTTCTCCATCACTTCTGTAGACCTTGTTCCTTCCGTCGTTACCACAGAGCATGATTTTACATTCATCAGAGAAGAGAACTTTGCTCCATTGGAAGTATGACCAATTTAGGTGCTCGCGTGCAAAATCAAGGCTCTTCGATGGTCTGCAGTTAATTTCAGACCATTTGCTGGCTTACACCTTGTACTTACCAGTCTACGTTCCTTCAACCTTCTTCTTTTTTCAGACGTCGTCACAGTAAACAAATTAAAAACAAAAACGTTAAAGATAAACGCATTTTTTTAGTTTTTGACTAATATTTTAAGGCTCTCAAATTGTTAATTTTTAAGTTTTTAAAAAGTTTAGACTTTCCTAATTTACAATTTTTACGCACACTTGTCTCAAAATAGTGATTCAATTCATTTAGAGGATAAACAAATGAAATTCTAATTTTAAATTTTCGCTTACGTCAAGTAAGTCATGTCAAGATTGTTGTTAAACATGATAAATCTGAGGAGAGACTTAAATGCTCATTTTAATATTTTGATTTTAACTACCTAGTAATGTCTAAACTACCCTAAAGCGTGATATTTCTTGTATTATTACTTACTCGTATGTTATTTTTCACTAATATTTCAAGGCTCTCAAATTGTTTATTTTTAAGTTTTTAAAAAGTTTAGACTTTCCTAATTTTAATAATATTGTTAACTGGCTTACTCAAAGGTAATTGGCAATGTCGTATCAAGACTGAGTTAAAGACTGATGTTAAAAAAAATGATTAAAAGTTACTCAAGGTATTTTTGTTTTTTTTTTAATTGAATGAATAGTTCGAATCCAGTTCCGGAATTCCGGAATTCCGGAGTTGAGAGCCCAATATCGTAAATTAACTCCGGAATTGAAAACCTTCCGATACTGGATGCCCTAGTTCAAAATAATTTTCTTAGACAGTCCTTATGAAGGATGTATTCAGATTTTTTCCATATTTTTTAAACTTATGGTTCAAAAGTTAAGGAGGGGGGGGGCACATTGTTTTTACATTATCCAAAAATGATTCTATTCTAGTACACCCCTTTTTATTTTTAAATACTTATCCAACAATATATCACACGTTAGGGTCGAAAAAAACAGAAACACTTCCCACTTTACATATGGGGGGCTACCATAATGAAACATTTTTTTCCAATTTTTATTTTAGCACTTTGTGGCGTGATTGATATACATATATTAGTACCGAATTTCAGCTTTCTAGTGCGAGGACTGACAGCGAGGATGGACAGACAGACAGTTTAAATGACATAACTAGGTAGTAATGTCATTTAAAACACAAAGAATATTTTGTCTTCGTTCATTTGTCTACCGCGGTTACGGGCATCAGAACAAGTCCTGTAAAGGACAGGAAATACGTATTTTATCGAAATGGAAAGAGAAAGCTGCACTTAATTTAAATTTAGTAAAGTTTGTGAACAAGACGATCAGCACCATTGCCGAACATCCTTTTTAAACGTCGGTTAAAAATTAGGTTGTGAAGTAAGTATTGCTAAAAATAAAGCATATACATATAATTATGTAAAAAAACCCATCACGTTTTATGCCCCAAGATCAAATAAAAGGATCAAAACTATAAGTTAAGAGAGACCGCGCAACTCTATGCACACAGACGCACTTGCGCGTGTGTGCGTGATTTTTGCGCTGTAATGCCTAATCTTGACTTGCTGTGTGCGGCGTTAACGCTCTTAAGTTGTTGTACTAAAGTTAGGTTTGTGCCCTCTTTGAAGCCTTCATCACCCTGTCATCTGAAATACCAGTTGCCTCGCAGTTGCGTTGCCTTCCCAGAGACAAAATAGTTGATTGTATTACAAGGGCGCAAAGTAATATTTTTACGGCGAGGGCGTTTTTTGAATCCAGAGCGAAGTGAGGGATAGCTTTTTGAATCTAGATTTTTGAATCCAGAGCGAAGTGGTAGTTTGCACGTTTTATTTCTATTTAAGTTTTTTTTTATTCAGGCTCGGCGTAACTATGGTATTGGCCGTCGTACCGGCCATTCATTATTTGCGTTCGATTCTTTAGCGCTGACTGCTGAGCATTAAGACGTTCCAAATTCAAAGAGTTTTTAGGCGCACTTATAACAGGGCGTAAAACATGCAAAGACGCTCCAAATTCAAAAAGTGCGATTAAAAGTTACTTTTAGGCGCACTTTTTGAATTTGGAGCGTCATTATTGCCCGCTGAAAGTTTCTTATAGAAAACACCAACTTTGGGCGTACTTAAAGGGGAACAAAGTCGTCTTTTTCGAATATGTGGGATGAAAATGATATTTGCTTCATGTGCCTTTAATTACACTGGCCAGCAACATTGCTTTGCAGCAGAAAGAACTATGTTTTGATCATAAAAATGTAAATTACTCATATCTCTTGATTGTAATCACTACTTATTCTTTAATAAAACAAAAGTATAGTATGTTCACACACTATTATAGATTTGATATGCGTTTTCCATGCTCGTCGAGTCGTGGGAATGTGTAGGTAACGGTGATGTTGTTAGTTAACTGTTCATGGGCAGAAATAGTGCGTGTTGCAGCGGGGTACGCGCTTTCATTATGGTGATTTAGGTTGGCCCTTTAATGTGATATTTACATGTGGTATTTTAATAGAATAACAGTAGTGGTTTACATGGCAAAACATGGCAAACAAAATCACGTTGGTTGTATGAGAGCCCCACTTAATTATTCATTTTATTATGTTTATATATACAGGGTGTCCCACGGCTATGCCACATGGAGGGAAAGTACCTTCAATCTTGTAGATAGAACGTTTTATTGAAAGAAGACATTATTTGAATTTTAAAAACAATTTAAATTGCATTCATAGATTTTTAAATAATTAAGTGGTTGGCCCGGGAATCATGAGATACATCTTGGTTTCAGGACGGACAGTTAAAACGAAACCCTAAAAAGCACTATTGTTGTTCTAATAAAATTACTTATTATCTCTATGCTCTATTAACATAACCATAATTAGTACCTCGTGGTCCCAAGTTCTCTTTTTGATTCCTGGATCGGGCAAAGTAGTATCTATATAGACACGTAAAGCCGTTAGTCCTGCTGCTTGTCATTCATAGATCTTTGTCAGTTGTTACGAATAGTCAGAAGTCTGAAAGTCTAGGGATATTTATTTATCAATTTTAATTTATTTTATGTTTACTTTGATAGTGATTCTGAATTAATGTGTGCTGGTAATGCAAGGTAACATTATCAAATAATAATGCAATTGGTTGGGAATTATATATTTACTTATGATCTAACTGGAAAATTACAAGTACTTGTTTATTACCGGTTTCCGGCGAGCTCTAGAAACAAATATTACAATGTATCAGTCAGCTGTTAATGCAAGATGTAGGGATGTGGGGTGAAAAGTAACTACAAGATGTTATCTGACAAACTTAAGTTTTTAAACCTTCGACCAGATGTGATTGGAGACACAATAGAAAGACAGTAGCAGCCCGACAGCCGGCTGTCGGATAGTCGTTGAAAGGTTAATATTGTTAACCTGAAAATAAGTTGTGTTTAGACTTTTGAAGTTGTTAATGTGAATCCATGATACAGGATGACAAGATAAAGGGGTTAACTTTAAGAAAACTATCTTGCGTATGAAAAAAGCTTTTAAAGGACAGCCTAATCCTTCGAACACACGTGATTTGAGACACAAAATAAAGACAATAGCAGCGCGACAGCCGGCTGTCGGTTGCTGGTTGAAAGGGTAAAGGCTTTTTGCATACTAGCTGTCATAAAATTCGGTTCAATGCTTGTATTCTTATAGCGCAATAAACAGACAGAATATTATGAATTAAACTAAGTGAAAATTATGGATAATAAAAGACAAATACCTATTTGTCGCTGTACATAAAGTTTGGAGCTAAAGACCTAGACAACTAAGTTTTTTATAAAAATGTTTTAGTAAAAAGCATTGTTACCTGTTGAGTTTGTAATAGAAAATAACGCGATGTTTTGTTACGCTTCTGACACGGATTACAAACAGTACACATTACTAGGCGCAACGTAATAGTTGAGTACAAGTGCACTTGTTGATTATATGTACATATAAACAAGTGTTATCATTTGTATGTGGACTATGTTTATGTCCGTACGTAAGTTTATAACATTCAGGAATTATGTCCTACAAAAAAAAACTACCTATTTTTGCTTTAAAAAAAAAACAAATTCGTCGTTCGTTCCGGAGTTTATTCTTTACAAACTAAATAATAATAATAAAACAAACTAGATACCTTTTTATAAAATGTAAATACAGTGTGGACTTGTTCACTTCATTTTATGTTGCATGTGCCATCTAACCTGGAATATTTACTCAATTAAAAAAAAGTGTTCATGGAGCTTCTTGCCCATTCTTTTGTACGAACTCTCTACTTGTAACAAGCAACCAGAATTATATTCCTGACCCTTGGCAATTCAAAAGTGATTAACTAGTTTAATAATTTGGATGTGTATGTTTGTCTCAGGTGCAAGAGCTGATGGAGATGACATGTCGTACCGAGGAGGAGGTGTGCTCGGCGCTGCACGACTCGGACAACGACATGGTCGCCGCCTGCAACCTGCTGCTGGAAGAGAGCCAGCGGATACAGGTACACTACCATACTGTCCAAACATTAATTATTATGTGTGTCAGTGCAAGTGCTGATGACACCTAAACTCCCCGGCATTTTCTGAAACACGGTCTAAAAAAAACATTGATTGGCTCTGACTGGTAAGGTTTTCGCAACAATCTTAAGGATTGACTGTTAGGCTTTGGCTTATAATCAACCTTTTCATAGCACTGTTTTTTACACCTCTGATCTAGAGGGAAATGAATCTAAGGTAAAAGTTAACGTCTGTATGTTTCACATTGTCGCCTGAAAGGACTAGTTTCCCAACCTTGTTGGGGTCGCCTTCCAGTCTACCCGAATCCGAATTATTATTTTTTTAAAACTTTGCGTTTCTCGGGACCCTGAGGTCCCGGACCTTTGGAAGGCGTACGAGGGGCCGAAGCCAACTCGCAGAGGCCCCTTAAATAAAGCTTTATAATATAAAGTGGGACACCAACCGGCGATTATCCCTATATGCACCACTCAAGTGCACCTAAGGTCAACCCCCGGTTGGTGGTGATCTATTGCAGGTCATGGAATAAAGAAAGTATTCGACTATTGGTTTGGGTTGTTGAGGTGGATTTGTTACCTAAGACTATTGAACGACTATGGCCCCTGCCTGATCAATGTTTGTATACACGGATATAATGGCAGGGGGTGACTTGCACACTCAGTAAATGGGCCCCCGAAAACGGCTACTAGCACATAGTGACGTAACGACAAGGGGGCAACATATATCGAGGTGCTGGAGGAGTGGAGAGGTATTCCACGGCTATCAGGACAATCCCGGAAGTACGGTCAAGATTCCTACCAGCATCTTACTGGAATACTTCCTTCCCCCGAGCACGTTTGCTCTTGCGAATCTCCACTCTAACCAGCCAATTAAGGCAAGAGAGAGGTGGGAGCCTTGTTCCTCGTCAGTGCTCACTCTGGCCGGCCAATGAAGGCAAGCCAGAGATGAAGAACAAAGGGTCTCCCAGGAGGTCAGGTCCGTGGGGGTCGCTACTGCCCAACAGCTCGCCACAAGCTGCCCTGCGGGTTTATTTTATTATTATTATTATTACTTACAGGCTGTCAGACTTTCTAGCAGAATCCTTCCTCCACATTTTTCTTCTATTTCCTGCTCTAATTCCATTTTACTTGGGGTCGGCGCAACATGTCTTTTTCTTTCATACCAACCTGTCACCCGTCATGCTATCACTTACTCCTTTCTCCTTCATATCATTCTTCACACAATCCATCCATTTTTTGTTCGGTCTTCCTCTCCCCTTCCAACCCTCTACATTCATACTCATAACTGTCCTAACTATATGCATCTCATCCCTCCTTTTTCCTTCCAACTTATCTGCGACTGGTGCTACTTTCAAGCTTCCTCTAATACTCATTTCTCACTTTATCCATTCTAGTCACTCCACACATCCATCTCAACATTCTCATCTCTGCTACATGCAGTCTTTTTTCATCCATGTTCTTTAAGGCACAACATTCCGATCCATACAAGACGACAGGTCTTATCACGGACTTGTATATTTTCTCCTTTAGCTTGAGGGACATCCGTGGGTCGCATGTTATTCCAGTGATCTGACGCCATTTCATTGATGAGATGCGTTACGCCTCGGTCTATATCGCCATCCTTCTGTACAAGTGACCCGAGGTACCGAAAGAATCCTTCCTCCACATATGATCTGCTTATTAAAAGTCTGCATTATGTTTCCAGGGCGAGTGGCGGACGAGCGAGAAAAAGAAAAAGAAGCCTCCAGCCCCCGCCGGCAACGGTGAGCTCGACCCGCCGCGCGACTCGCGCGACACACGCGACCCGCGCAGTCGCTCTGGACCACGGCCCAGTGAGTACACCGCTTACACTTACAGGCTTAAGTCTCTGTGTGTCGATTTGAACGGTTGTTGTCGAAAGCTTGGTTCATTTGTATTAGAGCTGCAGCATTTGACATTACCATACATTATCTTTATTGGCTAAACGTCTTAAAGTAGCAGTTCGAGTTGATCGTGGCCAATGGGTACGCGTTATTAAGGTGACGACTGGCGTGTCGTGGCGTTTTAATTTTGTTTTTGTTCTTATTTTAAACTGTTAACATGACTGCAATTGAATCTTTGTATTTTCCTCAGGTCGTGGCGGCGGTGGCGAGCGCGGCGACAGAGGCGAGCGCGGCGAGCGGGGCGAGCGGGGTGAAGGTGGCTGGCGCGGGCGGGGCGGCTCCACGCGGGGGCGCGGGGGCGCGCGGGGCGGGCGCGGGGGCGGGGCCGGCGGATGCGCCCCGACCGGGACCCGCCCGCGCCCTGCTGGACTGACGCGCAGCCTGACGGTGTGTCCAGCCTACTGGTTAGTTACAACACCACGCGGGGGCGCGGGGGCGCGCGGGGCGGGCGCGGGGGCGGGGGCCGGCGGATGCGCCCCGACCGGGACCCGCCCGCGCCCTGCTGGACTGACGCGCAGCCTGCCAGTGAGTACAGCCTACTAGTTACTTACATCTCCACGGGGGGGGGGGGGGGCGCGCGGGGGGGGCGGGGGGGGGGGGGCCGGCGGATGCGCCCCGACCGGGACCCGCCCGCGCCCTGCTGGACTGACGCGCAGCCTGCCAGTGAGTACAGCCTACTAGTTACTTACATCTCCACGCGGGGGCGCGGGGGGGCGCGGGGCGGGCGCGGGGGCGGTGGCCGGCGGATGCGCCCCGACCGGGACCCGCCCGCGCCCTGCTGGACTGACGCGCAGCCGCACAGTGAGTACAGCCTACTAGTTACTTACATCTCCACGCGGGGGCGCGGGGGCGCGCGGGGCGGGCGCGGGGGCGGGGGCCGGCGGATGCGCCCCGACCGGGACCCGCCCGCGCCCTGCTGGACTGACGCGCAGCCTGCCAGTGAGTACAGCCTACTAGTTACTTACATCTCCGCGCGCGGGCGCGGGGGCGCGCGGGGCGGGCGCGGGGGCGGGGGCCGGCGGATGCGCCCCGACCGGGACCCGCCCGCGCCCTGCTGGACTGACGCGCAGCCGCACAGTGAGTACAGCCTACTAGTTACTTACACCTCTGTGATCAACGATAAATAATACCATCCTATTACTATCCCACTGCACGACAAAGGCTTCTTCTCGCACAGAGAAAACATGAGTATTGATCACCATACTTATATTTACTACAAGTCTAGGTTTGCTTACGATGTTTTTCTTTACCATGTCTGAGATAAACTTTAGAAAGTACATATTTCCAAAGATGATGTTTGCAAAAATGTACTCTACTAGTTATTTTTTTTAGCATGAAGGAATTACATTTCCTTCATGCATTGTAATATTACAAAGCTAAGAACACATTTATTGAACTTACTTAATATTTTAGAAATATTTTTTTTTCCTGTGATAAGTGAATTATGTATCTTATTTTACAGTGAATTAGTGAGTAATAGGGTATCTTAAACCGTATATATTTAGTCACACTTTACTATAAGATAACCTAAACCTTAAACAAAAGCGGTTTATGCATAAAATAATATAATGTATGTATTCCTCAGGCGGCAGCAACATCGTCGACACATTCCCTACGACAGAGGACTGGGACAACGAGGAGTGGTCTGGCTCTCTGTCAGACACCAAGGTATTAACAATAACTAACTAACAAACCCTAAGGGAAAGTTCATATCTGACGCAAAATGCGTCGAGCGTATCGTCGATCACTTCTATTTGCACTAACGTATCATCAGTTGAGTTTGAACGAAGTATTTTTCTATACATGTGTCTGCTCGGGCGTTACGCGACCGACAATACGCGACGCATGTTCCGTCAGATATGAACCTTCCCTTATCTGTTATACAAGGTGTAATTTTTGTCTTGAAAACTCTAGGAGATGCCGAGATGATTCTACACATAAAAACAAACAACTTTGATGACATACTTTGTTACTTTGACATATTTGATGTAAATACATCCGTAAATACGTATGACAGATTTTAGCCCGTAGTACCGACGCCCGTACTGCTGCCGCGCGGCAAGATTGCAAACAAACGAACGTACACCGCCGTACGGCTAACATACCACTGCGGCGCTGCAGCCGTACTACATGAAACGCATAAGGGCCAGTCCACAGCGCGTTGCGTCGTCGCAACGCTAATATTTTGACGCATAGCCGGCCACACAGGCGCTGCGTTACTACGACGCAGAAATAACATTGCGACATCGCAACGGCGACGCACAGTTGCGTCAAGCATTTTATAAAAACATTGTATCAGTCTATCCTCTCTGTTTACGCACAAGCAACTGAGCGCTGCCGTTCCGTCGTGTGCGTGTTGCGTCGAGGCAGCTCACTGAGTGTACAGTTACGTGTATAAACATGTTTACACAATGCTAACTTTAAAATTAATTTTCTCATAAATTATGTATAATAATATTTAGTTTTACGGCACATTTTATAGTAGTCTATAATATAATTACTATGAAATAACTCATAACTGAAAGTTGTGGTTCATTTAAGAGAAAATTTGTTCAAATCTTTGCGTAGTGTATACATGTTTATGCTCGTGACTGTACACTATGATTATTCGGCAACGGAGATACAATGCGCCGTGTGGGCTGTCTCTAAATTGAGAGCCCTAACTGTTTTTTTGTCCATAATAAACAAATTTTTTTAATATGTAATAACATGTACTGGCGTTATGGACGATCTGACGACGTGTATATGACCGTATGTAGGAGTGTGTGGTTCAGTGTGGTGAGGTAATGACTCAGGCGGTGGTGTTGCAGGTGTTCACGCCCAGCGTCAGCGCGCAGCCGACCAGCGACGCCGACGCGCCCGCCAACTCCGCCGTGAGTATACATAATATAATCTACACAATGCATACAGACTTTGATTCGTCCTTGACTACTTTACTCTAGAACTATACGCAAATTTGTTGCTTGTATAACTCATAATTTGTGGGGTACTCCTCAGCGAGTCTGTTTATTAATATTTATTTATAAGAGCACATAATCTCACTATCGTACACAATTAGATACTAAACAATACAAATGAGCAATCTACCAATTATACGTCAAGTTCATTGTAAATGAGTCGTTCATTCAGAATTAACGTAAAGAATTTGTGATAAAATGTCATCCATTGATGGTTTGTAGACTTTGTGCTAACTTCGTAATTTTTCTGTTATGCCTCAGAATACGGAAGCCAAAGTAAGTATACTACAAAAATATAGGGTTCGATGCTAACTTAATTATTGCTCAGGTTTGTAATAATTGAAGATGTATTCACAGAGTGTAATACTAGGCGCACACTTACGTCTAAGACAGAGTTGGCGAAAATAAAGGAATTTTGATTTATCGCATCGCAATCCCAACACAGCCAAAATTGGTGTCGAGAACTTGTCAAAAATGTAGGTCGGTTTGGCAGATTGAGACAGGCTTGTAGAATTGACCACCTATTTTTTATCACAGCTTCGGTTTCATTAAAATAGTTCTAATAGTTATTACTGCTCTTTATATATTTATAAACTAAATTTTCCCGCCTACAGGAGTGGGAGTCTCCGGAGGCGAACGGTCCGCTGGAGGCTCACATCCCCACCTACACGTACCACAACTCTGCACACGCGCCCGCACATCCACACCATCCGCTCAGAGACGTGAGTATATTGTTTTATATTCATATTCTTTATTGCACAAAAAAAAGTTACAAAAAAGCAAAAAAAAAACATAAGTTTTGTACAGTGGGGTGCTACTCCATTGTATTTTATTGTTTTACCATCTCCTTCAATTTCGAATAAACAAAGCATTAGTATGCCGTCTGTACACTTAAAAAAATATTACTTGCTAAATAAGTACTCAAAAGTTTCTTAGCAAGTGATGCAGCTTAAGTTATGCGAAACTAATCGAGAGTAAAATATCTGCAATGAAAAAATAAATAATCTCATCATCATCTCCCAAGCCTTTTCCCAACTGTGTTGGGGTCGGCTGCCAGGCTAACCGGATTCAGCTGGATACCGGTGTTTTACGTGGAGCGACTGCCTATCTGACCTCCACAACCCAGTAACTGGGCGAAACGATAACCCGTGGTTAGACTGGTCAGAGTTTCTAACGAACCAGTAACGACTGTCAAAGTTCTACGAATGACAACCGGGACCAACGGCTTTACGTGCTTTCCGAGGCACGGGATGTCAGTGATGTCTAAGATAAACTTTAGAAAGTACATATGAATTGAAAAAGTCACATTGGTACTTGCCCAGATTCGAACCCACAACCTCTTACACGACAGGCGGGCGCCTTATCCACTGGGCCATCACGACACCGAAAAAAATGGTTGCCTGTAAAGTCGGTTTTACGGGCGAAGATTTTACGTGACAACGTCTTTTACCGATCATAGTTGAGTGGGAGAGAGACGCAAGGCATTCGGCGGGCCTCTCTCTCGTTCGGTGACTCATCGTAACGTTACCGAGCGTTACACTTTTTCATAAGTGACTCCCAGCCGCAACCTAATTTAAGACGTTGTCACGTCAAAATAAATAATGTAATCTAATCTAATGCCAAACTCAAACAGAGGTTTGGCATCAGTATTGTATTATTATGAGTGGCATGCCTAGGATTCAACAAGTCACTTCTCCAATAGCTATTAACTTTTCAATATTATTATCAATACTAATATTGAAAAGCGGAAGCGTTTGTTTGTTTGTTTAGTTGAACACGCAAATCTCAAGAAGTTCTACTCCGAATTGAAAATTGTTTTTGCTGTTAGATAGCCCATTTAAGGTCATAGCTCATTACAGCCACCCGGCAGCCACTCCGCACCGACTCGCCTTATAACCGAGGCGATCCGGTGACGGTACGGAGTTGATATAGTGAGCGCATGCCCATACAAGTCCATATAAAGAATACTAGCCGCAGGAGGCGAGTCGGTGCCGAGTGGCTGCCGGGTGGATGTAATGAGCTTATGGCTTTTATCGAACAAGGTCTTTGTAACATCACGCTACGACTTACAAGAGCGTAGCAGTAATCAAAAACGCGGTTGAAACTGCGGCAGTTGTTTATATTTGACTTGTGTCAGTTTCATGCCATGATAGCCCAGTTGTCTTAAGTGGTGTCACCGGTATAATGTATAGCACGTATCGGTTTCCAGCTGAGCTCAGGCAGCCGGCAGTCTCCGGTGAGCGCGGCGGACGCGCCCGCAGACACGTATCACCATCCTGTACACCATCAGGTCAGCTCTGCCTTTAAATGCGTTACTCAGCTTCGCACTGGTGTTATTTATTTATTTATTACACTATGGAAGACTTACAGCTATACGAAAACTAACAAAAAAAATCATAGGCGACTGAAAGCTAATTACAAGTCCTCACGTATAGATATAGACTAGAAATTATAAAAATATATATATATATATATATATAAAACTGAAAAAAAACCCCCTGGTTTCCTCTACTATATTATTGATACATGTATTAATCATAAAAAAAATTCTCTTGAGTACTTTTCAAAATCCGTTGCGTACAGCGGGGAGCGACTTTGTTCTATACTATGTATTAATGATAAATTCGTTCATTCAATTGTAAAAAAAGTTACTTATTACACTTGTTATTAGTTATTTCATTACGATAAAATAATGACTATTATTGAATAAATTGAAATGAATGTGTGTTGTATCCGCAGCCGATGGGCATGTCGGGCAGTCTGACGGCGGCGCAGTCGCAGTACCTGTCGCAACTCACGCAACAGTCGCAGAGGCACGACAACAGTGAGTATCGAGTCTTAAATAGATTTCAATGGAATGTATCAACGCACAGCTCAAACCGCCGCTCCGGGGCCCTAGTCGTCTACTACTATCGTGTCTCAATGATCGATTTTTGACGTGTAACGTCAAACTTTTGACACATTTCCCATACAAAACTGTCAAAGTTGTCAGATATCCGGCCGAAGCCTGGTCATTGAGAAACGATTGTAATAGCAGACTAGTGCCCAAAGATACATGTAACTTGAAAAGTATGTTGTCTGTGAAAAGGAAGTATCCACTAAGAAAGGATTTTTGGAAATTCCAATCCTAAAATAGTTTGACATTCATGCGGGAAAAAAAGCTAGCAGGCTGTAAAATTACGCTCGAATTTTATTATTTTGTGCGTGTCGTAATGGTTATGTTGTTCGCAGGTGTGTACACATCAAATTACGGCGTGTACAGTTCGTCAGACATCACCAGTCAGAGGAAACCGCAGCGGGCGAGAGTACCGCCGCCTTCCAAGGTTAGTATTACTAGCTTTGTATTATGTTTGTAGATATAATGAAAGTGTAGTTTTTCCACCATTATTTTCTTCGAAGTTATTGAAAATTGTGTGTCTCTCAATTCTAAATAATTAGATTCCATTAAAAGGTTGTCTGGAAGGAATTGCTTTTTAGGGTTCCGTAGCCAAATGGCAAAAACGGAACCCTTACAGATTCGTCATGTCTGTCTGTCCGTCCGTATGTCACAGCCATTTTTTTCCGAAACTATAAGAGCTATACTGTTGAAACTTGCTGAGTGGATGTATTCTGTGAACCGCATTAAGATTCTGATACAAAAATAGAAAATAAATAAAAAAAATTGGGGGTCCCCATACATAGAACTTAAACTCAAAATTTTTTTTTCATCATACCCATATGTGTGGGGTATTTATGGATAGGTCTTCAAAAATGATATTGAGGTTTCTAATATCATTTTTCTCTAAACTGAATAGTTTGCGCGAGAGACACTTTCAAAGTGGTAAAATGTTGTTCCCTGTAACTTCCAATATAAGAGTATGATAAATAAAGAAAAAATATGTGATGTACATTACCATGTAAACTTCCACCGAAAATTGGTTTGAACGAGATCTAGTAAATAGTTTTTTTTTAATACGTCATAAACCGTATATCGTAATTTACCTTTCATTCAATCAACTTAAATATAACAAGAACTTTATATTATGTTACTTGCTGCTACGAAACCCTTCATGAGCGAGTCCGACTCGCACTTGGCCGGTTTTTTAGCGATAAAGCCTCCTATTGTGCTGTTGCATATTTGTTTGTGTTGTCCTTCACTGTTGTATTGTGTACAACAAAGAGTATTGGCTCCAGATCCCGGTGTCGGCGGTGGAGATGCCGGGCGGCGCGGAGGGCGCCATGTTCCTGGACGTGCAGTTCGGCGCGCTCGAGCCCGACGACGCGCCTAAACCGGTACGTGCGGAAAAACTAACATAAAGAACCGACCGCCTTCAAAAAGTAAAAGCAAAAAAAAAAAATTTGAAATTTGGAAGCTGGTGGCTCCCGTTCTTTTGCATTGCCACTGACTTCCAAATTCTTTTGTAAACACACCTTTTTTCTTGAATCATCATCATCTCCCTAGCCATTTTCCCAACTATGTTGGGGTCGGCTTCCAGCCTAACCTAGCTAGATACCAGTGTTTCACGTGGAGCGACTGCCTATCAGTCCTCCACAACCCAGTAACTGGGCGACACGATACCTCTCGGTTAGACTGGTCAGAGTTTCTGGCTAACTAGTAACAACTGTCAAAGTTCTACGAAT
The DNA here is from genome assembly GCA_033675125.1 of Athetis lepigone. Classification (NCBI taxonomy): domain Eukaryota; kingdom Metazoa; phylum Arthropoda; class Insecta; order Lepidoptera; family Noctuidae; genus Athetis; species Athetis lepigone. The sequence continues at coordinate 1,074,276 of CM066222.1, read as the reverse complement.
GACAACCGGGACCAACGGATAACGTGCTTTCCGAGGCACGGGATGTTAGTGATGTCCTAGATAAACTTTAGAAAGTACATATGAATTGAAAAAGTCATATTGGTACTTGCCCGGATTCGAACCCGCACATTACACGAGAGGCGGGCGCCTTATCCACTGGGCCATCACAACACTCTGGCCTTTTTTTTCGTGAATAAATGTTTTTTTTTACATTTGTTATGCTATACTAACATGATTATTTCTTGTACAGCCGCAGCCCCCCGCGCCGGTAGCGGAACCAGTCCCAGTAACGACGGCGCCGCACGAGCCTGTCGTAGAAACACCCACCACCACACAGACTTACCCCACCACCAACAGTATGGTACGTAGCAGGGAACTAAACAATAATAATAATACCAGCCTATAACTGTCCCACTGCAAGGCAAATGCCTCTTCTCACACACAGAAGGCACGAGCATTGATCACCACGCGCGCTCAAGACGGTTTGGCGATTTCGGACTTATATTAACTACAAGTCCAGGTTTCCTCACGATGTTTTCCTTCACCGATGTCTGTGATATCTAAGATAATCTTTAGAAAGTACATATGTATTTAAAAAGTCACATTGATACTGGCCTGGATTCGAACCCACAACCTCTTGCATGAGAGGCGGGAGCCTTAACCACTAGACAACCACGACAACTAAACAATAATACATTTAATGAATTCGCAACCTTATGAAAACCGACCATTTAACCATAGTAGGTATGTAAAACTCCTCGTCTTGACTCTGCTTGTGACCATGGCAGGTGTAACCCTGCCGAAACGTCAAGCGAAAATAAAAAAAAGCTACGTGCGCGTTAAATCCCGCTGAACAGTAACATTTTTAATATGCAACGCGAAAGTTTAAAGTATAACGTAGTAGGTATGGTTGTTACCATATGCTGTCATGTGTGTATGGCGCTTTAAAGGTTGTGATCACGGAATAGAAAATACAGGGGTAGGCGTATCACAATTAATCTCAGATAATCGATTAGTATAAGCAGATACTTGCCCTGAGTTGACTTCTGTAAATAACTAAAAAAATCTTCAAATCATGCCCTCATAATGCGGTATTGAATGATAAAACATTAGAAAACAGGAAAATTAATAAAACCTCGTGGTGGTGTATTGCGTCAACCTTAGTATTAAATATTTGGGTTGTGATTTTGACTACATTTCCCGTACTTAATATATTTTTTTTATTCCACGTCCTTACCACTAAGCTATCACAAGCGTGGTAAGGTCATTAGACTGCTGAATTAAAGTCCCTGATTTAAATTCAAGGCACACACTGCTGTCACATCACAAAATAGTAGTGTCACACTATCCACAACCGTTATGGCGCAAACACACTTACGCGTCGTGGGGCGCTTTTTCATACATTTGACAGAACGCGTTGCGACACGACACGGCATACAAGTATGTCTCTAACCATACCAAATGTAGGAAACCGATATGCTTCTGGCGCGTCACGACACGCCACGACACGTAAGTATGTTTGCGTCTTTAGTGTGAAGTGGGAACGCAACTCTATGCATAATTACGAAAGATTGGTATACTTCTAGCCACTTCCAAAGTTCTGTAATAACTCTTAAGTTGTCTGGCCACCGGAGCAGAGAAATGGAAAAATATTAAGCCGTAAAATAAAAATATTATAAAATCTCGTTCGCGATATTATATCGGTGGATTTTTCAGGCCTTAGGGCTGGTTTTACCAAGCGAAAAGAACGTAGTAAATTAACGTTTACTTTGCATTTTTATTACATGTGGTAAATAATTATATCTAAAATATAAATATTCGTTTGTCCACAGCTTAGTGAAAGTTTATCAGTAGTGGAGCCGGCGCCGGTAGCAAGCGTGCCGGCGCCTACCACGGAACCTACGGTCACTAACACTACCTGTGAGTATCGATTTATTTATCGTATGCCGTTGTTACAAGGTTCATTTTAGAAATACATTTTTGACTGTAGAGATCATTTTAGAATAACATGTACATTTTTACCTGTAGAGAACTTTCAGTTTTGGAATGTAGTTGCGTGAAAAATAAGTATGTTGTACCTATTTTTACCCAAGACGAAACGGAGCATAAATAAATATCCTTGGACAACTCACACACGGTCATCTGATCCCAAACTAAGCAGAGTTTGTACTATGGTAACCAGACAACTGATAAACATATGCATATAATTTATAAATACATACATATTATAGATAAATAACACCCAGACACAGAACATACAATCAAAGAAGGTGCTGAACACCAAAACCCAATGAATGTTCCCATTTATTTAGGCTCACTTGCGACAAAAACTCGCCTTATTTATTACATTTATAGTGTTTAGTTTTTGATGCAACTTGATTGTTCATGTTTTCGTCTGTGACAATTTGTTTTTACCACATAACGTCAGTTTAGACGCTCGAAGGACCATGAGGAAAATTGCTATGTCTGGACAAAACCAACTTTCTAAATAGTTAACATGAGTTTACACTAGTTTTATTAAATAAATAGCACATGGTTGAAGCGAGTTGATTTAAATATTGACATGCTGTATACCTCGTGCTACAGTAGTGGGCTCTGGACCGGATCCACTGGACTTTCTGCTGCTACCAGTGGCGCAGAATGAACCGTACAAATCTGGCCTTATTTCTATTCGTACTACTCATACTTAGGGCTGATTTTTCAATCATCAGTTAAGTTCTATCTGAGGAATAAATATGTCGGTTTGACATATTTTCTATACAAAAGCTGTCAAAACGTCAAACTTACTCTTCAGATAAAAGTTACCTGGCGATTGAAAAATCGGCCCTTAGTCTATCTAAAGTATTTGTTCTTTATTAGGGATTTGTAGAGAACTAAGTTTTACGTTTCATGGTTTTTTTTTCACACAATTCAGTTTTTTTAATAGTAACAAATTATCACATTATTGTAAGATAGCTTTTAAATAATTTGATATTTTCTTAATATTGATTTAAGTATATATACTGTACACAATAAGTTTTACTCGCAATCACATTGTTTATAGTCTAGCCTAAATCAACTTTAATATGTACGCAAAGTTTAATATAATATATAAAAAAGAATGATGCATTTTTAAATATACGTAGCGAATTTTCGCGCCCTAGTACTGACATTTTTATACAGCAGTGAAATTTCGTAAGAAATCGCGTGCGAATACGATTTCGATCTCATTCCCGATTTAATTTCATAACTCACCTGAACTGAAAAGTATTTGGTATTCAATGTCAAATTAGACAACTTTTCACTAAAAATAGGTCTCTTTACCTACGTTCTCATTGAGTGGCGCTAGCGTAGTTTTAATTGGATTATAGAATATCTAATACTGTTTTCACTGCGGAATCAGAAGTAAGCACTGAAGTGAGATCTTACAGAATAGCATTGCATGTGTTATTTATTCCACACTTTCAGGGCGATTCCTATGCTGCACAATATAATATAGGTCATTCTACATAAGTAAATATACATTAACTTATCTCCCCGCAGCATCCCTGGACGCGACGCTGTCGGCGTCGATGAAGCAGCTGTCGGCGTGCGCGGAGCCCGCGCCCGCGCCCGCACACGCGCCGCCCGCACACCGACCTAAGGTACACTTTATATATCTAAGGTACACTTTACTATTATATCATAGTCGATGAAGCAGCTGTCGGCGTGCGCGGAGCCCGCGCCCGCGCCCGCACACGCGCCGCCCGCACACCGACCTAAGGTACACTTTATATATCTAAGGTACACTTTACTATTATATCATAGTCGATGAAGCAGCTGTCGGCGTGCGCGGAGCCCGCGCCCGCGCCCGCACACGCGCCGCCCGCACACCGACCTAAGGTACACTTTATATATCTAAGGTACACTTTACTATTATATCATAGTCGATGAAGCAGCTGTCGGCGTGCGCGGAGCCCGCGCCCGCGCCCGCACACGCGCCGCCCGCACACCGACCTAAGGTATGTACCAGGTATTATAGTATTTTGCCTCAAAAACAAGCAACGGCTTAGTTTAGAAAAAAAATACACAAAATCCATGAACATTATGTTATTTAATAGTTGAACCAAGAATGTCGAATTTAAATTATTAAATAAAACATTTATTCATTTGCTAATTTGGGTACAAAATAAAAGATCTTTAAACACAATGTCCATTAGCCATATCCTGCCAAGGCATTTAAGTTTTGAAGACAATTATTTCCTCCGAAGTGTATTGAAAAACGTCGTTTGTCGTAAAGATTTTGTCACTGCAGCGCTCGTCTCCCTAACACCCTCGCTTGCGGCTTTTTTGGTCAAATGGCTGTAAAAATAAACTACGAAAACTACCATCGCTTTCTTTTTTCAAATAAACAAAACAAATAAATATTTGTTCCAGACTGTTGGACAACAGAACGTGTACGCACACCACGCAGTGTCACATCACCCGCCGGTGTACGGAGCCAATGTATACGCGCCACAGGTAACTTATACACACGTTTTATATTTGTACAGGTTCTACTAACCTTCTTGTGGCCTGTGACTTATGTTTTGTTATTTCTCCTTATTCAAATATCTCGTAACTGGTAATACTTAAACTGGTGATTGTGCTCGTGTTAACAAACAATTTTTAATATGGGAACAAAGCCGATATCGCGAAAAAAATATCAGCTGTTCAGTATATTAGGCAAACTTAAATGTACTGAACAGCTAATTTTTTTTCGCGATTTCATGTTTGTTCCCATAGTAAAAAGTTGTTGGTTATTAAGAGTATAATCACGTGTTTAAGTATTGTACACTAATTACCAGTCACTCCATATATTAGTCCTGATGAGACTTTCAATAAGTTCAGGGTCATAAATAACTGCCGTTGAAATATAGCATTAATACACCCTGTAATAATATAATATTTGACATCTTAATATTTTGACATGACTGTGATTGTATTATTAAGTTAAATTATTATTTAGTTAATTAATTTTTATTTTGTTTTTTAATGTCTGCCTTATATTTTATTGGTTTGAATTATTAATGTATTGATTATTATCGTTATAATGAATTGACTTTTAAATTATTTTTTATTTTACTATTTGACATAATATGCAATGCATTATCTTGACTCTTGACATGACTTTGATTGTATTATTTAGTTAATTAATTTTTATTTTGTTCTTTAATGTCTGCCTTTTAATTTTAACTGTTGCTGCTCATATATTTTTGTATGCCTCCCATTGGCTGATCATAGCGCACATATTTTATAATTTATTCTATGTTATGCTGTACCTATGTATCACAAATAAAAAAATCTGATTTCTGAATATGGTTGTATTCTCATGGTGCAGGTGAACTCTACGAACGCGTCGCTGACGGGCGCGTCGGCGATGACGGCCACGGCCTACCCGTCCAGCGTCACGCTCACGCAGTACCAGCCCATCATCAACTCATACCAGGTACGTACGAGAGAAGGAAGTTATTTATCTGTCAAGACGAACTTATGCTAAATATTCGCATCACCTCCACGACGATATTATATCCATCCATACAGAAATATAAGACTAAATTAAATACATAACTGACAATACATTGATATTTATTAGTAAAAAAAAAATCTTTCTAATAAAACAAAAATATAAATATAAAAAATGTAAAGCGCTCTTCTTCTCCTCTGCCTAATTATAGTGTTGCCCTGCCCGACAGGGTCCATGATCGATTCTATTATATACAGTCGTGGTCAACTAATTAGGGACAAACAAAAGTTTCAGCTGAATTTTAACTTTCATGTCCATGGTAGATCAGATAAACTAAATAATTTAGTTTAATTTTATGAAATACTAATTAATATTAAGAATACTTAAAAATTGTGAGCATTGCTTTGAAGTTGATAATATTTTGTAATAGCAAATATAAAAACAAATCTCTTGCAACCAAATCACGGCGTGTGCTGGCTGGCCAACTAATTAGGGACAAAAACAAAAGTAGTGTGTTATATTCCCATTTTTATAAAATTTGATGGAATGTAATTTTTTTTTATTAATTAAGGTTAGAGTCTTTACGTTGACTTTGAATTTGTTGAAATATTAACATAGTATTTAATTAAATTTGGGGCGAAATAAAAGTTCTGATACAACAATGCGAAAAATAATTATTATTGTTTATTATAGTAAATAGCCATAGCGTAAATTATTAAAACATTGAAATTGCTCCATTATTATGATTTTCAAAACAAGACAATTATAATCTTTATTTAGAAATTATACTTTTGAAGCCATAAAACGACTAAACGTGCAATCTGAAAGGAAATACCAACAAAAACTATTGTGCAAAAAAATCGCTAAACAGTGATAGCGGCGATAAAAGATCCACTTATGGGATTTTTATTGATTATAGGACTGAATGGTGTTGGTATTTGGACTAGAAAATGGCGGTGGAGTTATCTACAACAATCTTTCGACGTCAATTTGTTGAGGCTAAACTGTTTGGCATAGTCGTACCAAAAGTTCCAGTGTTGAAAAAATCACAGACTCGCCACGGTTGGCCTTAGTTATGAGGCACCGATATTAAGACTGATTGTCAATAAAAAAATGTTTTGATTTTGGACTACACGAAGGTACATTTTGTTTTATCAAAAGGCAGGCAGTATTAATGGCGCCTTAAAAAACCTCCAAAATACTCCAATAAACAAGTTGAACTTGAGGAAAGAACATAAAACTATGGCGTTGGTTTTCTGGAAATGGTGTGGGACCTTTAGAGCAAATGGAAGGCAATCAAATCAATCAATCAATCAAATCATTTATTTGCATAAAACATGGTAGGTAACAAGGTGTTCAATACAATATAATGTGTACAGCATGTTTTGCCGTAGCACACGGCACGCAAAAATATATAAAACTAGAAAGAAATTACATTATAGTCAATTAGTCATTATAGTAAATCAATTAAACATTAAAATCAATTTTAAGAAAATACATATAAACATTACAATAATAGATTCAAAACAATTAAATATTAAAATTATTGTCATTGAGGAATTCATTAATACTATAATAACATTTATTGGTCAAAATTATTTTCAATTTATTTTTAAATACTTTTACATTGCAATTTTTAATGTCATTAGGGATTTTATTATATATTTTTGGCGCCATACATAATACGCTTTTTCTTGCCAGAGCTGTTTTCGATCTTTGTAGACACAATCTATCACAATTAAGTTTGCGCCTGTTCCTCTTTACCACATCAGATAATTGAACAAATAGATGAGGGTTTTTATGAACAAACAGCGCTATCTCTAATATGTATAGTGATGGAAGTGTTAAAATTTTGTGCGCTATAAAGTACGGTTTACAAGAGTCAGTGGGGTCCAAGCGAAACATGGCTCGTATACAGCGCTTTTGGGCCTTAAAAACCATCGCATTATCTGTTGAGTTTCCCCAAAAGATTATCCCATACCGCAAGACAGAGGCAACAAGGCCGTGGTAGGCCGTGAGTGAAGCATCGATGTTTACGATTGGAGCCAATCTGTACAAAGCATATGCAGAACTGCTAATTTTCTTACATAATTTGAATATATGCGCCTTCCAATTTAGCTGCCTATCGATGGTTAGTCCTAAGAATTGCGCTGATTCTACCTCGTGTATAAGGTTATTGTCGTAATTAATATTAAGATTATGAGGCTGAGTTCTCTGACCAAAGTGCATGACTTGAGTTTTAGATAGATTTATTTTAAGATTGTTATTATCTAACCATTCAATAACTGAAGCCAAGCAATTGTTTATGTCGTCTTGATAGAGTTCCTTCGTCCTACATTGAACAGATACAGTACTATCATCTGCAAAAAGGGACATTGGGTGGGTGGTAAATTTAGGCAGATCATTTATATAAATGATAAATAAAAGCGGGCCCAGTACGCTGCCTTGCGGTACACCGAAAGTAATATTACGCGACTCAGATAGATAAGATTCTTGATGCTTAGTCATAATATTAATCCTAGTCATAGTAGTCATCTGAGATCTGCCAGAGAGATATGATTTCAGTAAATCAAGAGTATTGCCTCGTATACCATAAGAATCTAATTTATTTAATAGTATTCGGTGGTCCACATAATCAAAAGCCTGGGTCATATCGCAGTATATGGCACATGTGGGAGTCCTTTTATCAACGCTAGTAAGCACCGTTTTGTAAAAATCGTATATAGCTAAATTAATACTTTTGTTTCTTCTGAAACCTTTTTGCTCATGACATAGTAGTTTATTAGATTCTAAATAGGTGTATAGTTGGTTATAGATATACTTTTCAAAAATTTTAGAAAAAATAGATAACAGAGCAATGGGTCTATAAGCTTCTATTAATTCTTTATCACCCTTTTTGAACAGCGGCTTTACAATAGTTACCTTCAAATTATCAGGAAAAATACCGTTACTAATGCACAAGTTTAAAAGATGACTCAAATGCCCACAGATATGCCGATTACAAATTTTAATAATTTTAGTAGAAATGCCATCAAAACCTACGCTGTTCGTTTTCTTTAGTTCAGAAATAATTGTATGTATGTCGTTTGGTACACATGGAGCCATAAAAATTGAATTCATTGTGCTAACAATCCTCGATGTTACTTTTTTGCCACGACTTGTTATGGGCTTTATTTTATCAATAAAGTAGTTATTAAAGGCATTGGCCATAACGGTCGGATCAGAAACTGTATTACTATTCACATTAATTTTATTTATAATGTCACGTGGGATATTTAATCTTAAATCATTTATTATTTGCCACGTAGCTTTAGATTTATTATAAGAAGATTTGATTTTATAATTGTTCTGTGAGCGCTTTGTAAGTGTAATAATTTTTTTAAATAATTTTGAATAAGTAATAAACATGTTTTTTGTTTCTGTCGATGGCTTTAATCTGTACTTCCATAATAGCTGTCGCTTTCTGACACTACATTTCTTTAATCCACGTGATATCCATTTTTGTTTTCCATTCACATGTATAGTGACAGTTTTGAATGGAAAACAAAGGTTATACAAAAGTTCGAAATGTTCGATAAAAAAGTTGCATGCCCTATTGGGGTCAGTTTCAGAATAAATCTCAGAAAATGAGTAATTACTAAGACACTCAATAAATTTCTTAATATTTTCATCACAAAAATCGCGAGTTCGTTTTCTCCACATTTTAATTACGGGCATTCTGTTAATAGGGAACCTCATCAGCTGCGCCGTATGATCTGACAAAGCCAATTCTAACACTTCCGTCTTACATGTTTTTTTGAAGTTGTGAGCAAAATTATCAATACAAGTTTTACTTATTAATCTAGTCGGTTCTCTTACAGCTAGAGTCATGTTATATGTTAATAATAAGTTCTCAAAATCACATGTTACACTGTTCTGTTTTAAAAGGTCAATATTAAAATCACCCGCAATTATACAATGTTTATATGCTTTGTTATTCAATCGTTGTAATGTAGTTTCTAGTTTACTGAAAAATGTATTCAAATTCTCTGATTTGGGCACCCTGTAAACACATACAATAACTATACTATAACTAGTTAGTTCTATTGCGCAACATTCATATAGACCTGAAATCGATAGACTTTTTATTGCTGGTAACTCCTTCCACTGAGTCCCATTTTTTACGAGAATGCAGGCACCACCACGTTTGCAGTGGCTCCTACCATAAAGCGCTGCTAGTGTGTAGTTTGGAATTACTAAGTGATTTTCATAGCCATCCATAATAAAGTGCTCAGTGATGCATATTATTTCTACTTGTATTTTTTTTTCAGTGAGTTCTTCCAAACATATGGCTAATGAATCAGATTTGTTTAAGAGTCCAGCGATGTTTTGGTGCAGAATATAGACGTCATTGCAGACGAAAAAAGTCCGAGGATTCACTGCAGTTGATCGTTTGCTGGTTGGAGTTTGTGACTTTGTGTTTTATATTGTCATTAGTGTGTCCAATATAGTTTTTGTCCAATAAACTCAAATCAATTGATATGTTATCCATTATTCGGTTATAAATATTTCTTAGTCCACCTTTGTTAATTTTTCCAGTTGTGCTGGAGAACATTTCAAGGCTTAAATCATAATTGGTGTCAAACAGATACGCGTAGTCATTGTTTTGTAAGTCAAGATAAAGTAGTTTACCAAACATTTCTGCCTTAAAGTTGTATATGGGAGCACCCCTGATATACGTAGGGACACAGATAACTACATTGGTATGCTTAATTTTCTGCAGTGGCTCTTTTAACGCATTGATGACGTTAAGGTGTTCGCTTTCATCTCTAACATCATTCTGTCCTATAAAGAGAAGACAGTAGTCCTTGATTGAAAATCCTTTTAGTTTTTGCTCTAGGTCTCTTGTTATTTGCTTTACATTACAATTAGGCATTATATACTGGCAGAAATCAAAATGATTGGAAAAAACATCTTCTATTACAGATAAAGATCCACTGACTTTTTCGTTACTAATAATGCACAGTTTCTTTCTTTCTTTGATTTTCATAGAAACATTTTTATCCTGTGTTTTTCCGGGGTGTTCTGATGCTAAAATATTCTGTATTTGATTACTTGTGTTAGTTGTTTGAGTTTCTTTATCATGCTTGCTATCAACACTTTCGGAGTTGTCTATACTAATTTCACGGTTAAGATTTAACGTTTTTTGTTTGCGAGTTGGTGTTGTACATTTTTTGCTAGGCGTCGAGCATATTTTCTTATATGTGTTTGTTTTTTTTATCATCTCTTGAAGATCACTTTTTAGTCTAAAGTTTTCACTATTTAAATTTTCAATTTCTTGATGTGCGCTTAACAATTCTATAGTAAGTTTTTTATTCTGTTCAATCAAATTATTTATAGTCTCATTGTCGTCATTTAAACTATCAGGTATACTCATCATAGTCGTGTCAAATATACTTTTTTCGTTCGTTATCGATGATAAATCAGTTAACGAGTTCGATCTAAGCGGCTTACGTTGTGTAATATTATTATTAGAGGTATTAGCCATTTCTGTAGAGTATTATATTTTTATGTTATTATAAATTATAAAAATGCTAAATTTTACGTATGTCCAGGTTGCCTCGTTTCAATTTATTTTTCTACTAAGGCACACTAGATTCAATTTAATAAAGAGAAATACTACAAGCAATCTCACTACTTTATGTTGAAGAACACATGATTACTACCCCAAAACATACTGCACTGTCTGTTAGAACATTTCTCACTGATGAGTAGGTGTCGGTTATAAATTGGCCGGCCTAGAGCCCAGACCTGAATGCTTGGAAACATTTTGTGGTACGTCATGAAAGAATAGTAGGTTTAAAAATGGTGTAAATAAACTGACTATTAAAAATCAACAGTAATAACTTTGAAGAAGGCTGAAACAGTATCACTAAAGAACAATGTGACATTTAGATTGCGTCGATTCCATACCTTTGTTACATGGTTATGGCAATCCTTAGCAATCACTCTGGATATTGATTTGTATTACAGTACGACACATTAAGCCTAATTGAATAATAAATATCATATTTTTTCCTTTATTGCTCTCTGCAATAATTATTTTTAATGTTGTCTTAAGTGTCCCTAATTAGTTGTCCAGGGTACGAATAAGATGAAGAAGAAGTTAAGTTGAATTTTGATCGATATTTATTTTACGTATAGTCCATTCCTTTAATGACTATGCCTATTTGTTAAGATATTGGTTAAGTTTTATATTAATAGTAACTAAACTGCCAAAGTCTCGAGCAAACTAAACTTATGGGAAGGAGAATTAAATGTTACTCATAGTATATCAGGTTGTCCCTAATTAGTTGACCACGACTGTATATTCACCACCTGTATGTAACATTATGGAACACAATAAATACTTATGATGGTAACGAAACGATAAAGCTATACATTTTTACTGATATGTAAAATTTGTAAAGTTAGGGTCGGTAGAGTTAGGCAGTGTAGATTCAGAAGCTTGGCTCTACATGAGATCTGATATATTTTTCACAGGGTAAACTTTATGTGGTCGTCTTGGCAACATTCTGCATGAAATGTTTATGGTGGGATTTGATAATTTAACCTCGAGGGGCAGCTAGTTACCTATAAGTTCGGCACATTAAGCCTTCGCGGGGTGTGCCGCCGGGAAATCCACGCAGGCAAAGCCGCAGGCAAGCTTGATTCTAAATTAGGCCACCGTCTTTGCCCGGCCGGTGCATGTGGTGTGTACAAAGTTTAAATGTGGTAGACTGGATGTTGTATTACTATGAATGCAGTTTGCAACCGTGTTGTTCCTCCCCAGACGTCGTCGTCGGCGGGTCCGTACGGCGGCAGTGCGCTGTACACCGCCGCGCCCTACACGCCCTACCAGCCCTCCGCACAACCCAAGCAGCCCAGCAAGGACACACAACAGGTACACAACATACTCTAACACCTACCTCCGCACAACCCAAGCAGCCCAGCAAGGACACACAACAGGTACACAACATACTCTAACACCTACCTCCGCACAACCCAAGCAGCCCAGCAAGGACACACAACAGGTACACAACATACTCTAACACCTACCTCCGCACAACCCAAGCAGCCCAGCAAGGACACACAACATACTCTAACACCTACCTCCGCACAACCCAAGCAGCCCAGCAAGGACACACAACAGGTACACAACATACTCTAACACCTACCTCCGCACAACCCAAGCAGCCCAGCAAGGACACACAACAGGTACACAACATACTCTAACACCTACCTCCGCACAACCCAAGCAGCCCAGCAAGGACACACAACAGGTACACAACATACTCTAACACCTACCAGCCCTCCGCACAACCCAAGCAGCCCAGCAAGGACACACAACATACTCTAACACCTACCTCCGCACAACCCAAGCAGCCCAGCAAGGACACACAACAGGTACACAACATACTCTAACACCTACCTCCGCACAACCCAAGCAGCCCAGCAAGGACACACAACATACTCTAACACCTACCTCCGCACAACCCAAGCAGCCCAGCAAGGACACACAACATACTCTAACACCTACCTCCGCACAACCCAAGCAGCCCAGCAAGGACACACAACAGGTACACAACATACTCTAACACCTACCTCCGCACAACCCAAGCAGCCCAGCAAGGACACACAACATACTCTAACACCTACCTCCGCACAACCCAAGCAGCCCAGCAAGGACACACAACAGGTACACAACATACTCTAACACCTACCTCCGCACAACCCAAGCAGCCCAGCAAGGACACACAACAGGTACACAACATACTCTAACACCTACCTCCGCACAACCCAAGCAGCCCAGCAAGGACACACAACAGGTACACAACATACTCTAACACCTACCTCCGCACAACCCAAGCAGCCCAGCAAGGACACACAACAGGTACACAACATACTCTAACACCTACCTCCGCACAACCCAAGCAGCCCAGCAAGGACACACAACAGGTACACAACATACTCTAACACCTACCTCCGCACAACCCAAGCAGCCCAGCAAGGACACACAACAGGTACACAACATACTCTAACACCTACCTCCGCACAACCCAAGCAGCCCAGCAAGGACACACAACATACTCTAACACCTACCTCCGCACAACCCAAGCAGCCCAGCAAGGACACACAACAGGTACACAACATACTCTAACACCTACCTCCGCACAACCCAAGCAGCCCAGCAAGGACACACAACAGGTACACAACATACTCTAACACCTACCAGCCCTCCGCACAACCCAAGCAGCCCAGCAAGGACACACAACATACTCTAACACCTACCTCCGCACAACCCAAGCAGCCCAGCAAGGACACACAACAGGTACACAACATACTCTAACACCTACCTCCGCACAACCCAAGCAGCCCAGCAAGGACACACAACAGGTACACAACATACTCTAACACCTACCTCCGCACAACCCAAGCAGCCCAGCAAGGACACACAACAGGTACACAACATACTCTAACACCTACCTCCGCACAACCCAAGCAGCCCAGCAAGGACACACAACAGGTACACAACATACTCTAACACCTACCTCCGCACAACCCAAGCAGCCCAGCAAGGACACACAACATACTCTAACACCTACCTCCGCACAACCCAAGCAGCCCAGCAAGGACACACAACAGGTACACAACATACTCTAACACCTACCTCCGCACAACCCAAGCAGCCCAGCAAGGACACACAACAGGTACACAACATACTCTAACACCTACCTCCGCACAACCCAAGCAGCCCAGCAAGGACACACAACAGGTACACAACATACTCTAACACCTACCAGCCCTCCGCACAACCCAAGCAGCCCAGCAAGGACACACAACATACTCTAACACCTACCTCCGCACAACCCAAGCAGCCCAGCAAGGACACACAACATACTCTAACACCTACCTCCGCACAACCCAAGCAGCCCAGCAAGGACACACAACATACTCTAACACCTACCTCCGCACAACCCAAGCAGCCCAGCAAGGACACACAACAGGTACACAACATACTCTAACACCTACCTCCGCACAACCCAAGCAGCCCAGCAAGGACACACAACATACTCTAACACCTACCTCCGCACAACCCAAGCAGCCCAGCAAGGACACACAACAGGTACACAACATACTCTAACACCTACCTCCGCACAACCCAAGCAGCCCAGCAAGGACACACAACAGGTACACAACATACTCTAACACCTACCTCCGCACAACCCAAGCAGCCCAGCAAGGACACACAACAGGTACACAACATACTCTAACACCTACCTCCGCACAACCCAAGCAGCCCAGCAAGGACACACAACAGGTACACAACATACTCTAACACCTACCTCCGCACAACCCAAGCAGCCCAGCAAGGACACACAACAGGTACACAACATACTCTAACACCTACCTCCGCACAACCCAAGCAGCCCAGCAAGGACACACAACAGGTACACAACATACTCTAACACCTACCTCCGCACAACCCAAGCAGCCCAGCAAGGACACACAACAGGTACACAACATACTCTAACACCTACCAGCCCTCCGCACAACCCAAGCAGCCCAGCAAGGACACACAACAGGTACACAACATACTCTAACACCTACCTCCGCACAACCCAAGCAGCCCAGCAAGGACACACAACAGGTACACAACATACTCTAACACCTACCTCCGCACAACCCAAGCAGCCCAGCAAGGACACACAACAGGTACACAACATACTCTAACACCTACCTCCGCACAACCCAAGCAGCCCAGCAAGGACACACAACAGGTACACAACATACTCTAACACCTACCTCCGCACAACCCAAGCAGCCCAGCAAGGACACACAACAGGTACACAACATACTCTAACACCTACCAGCCCTCCGCACAACCCAAGCAGCCCAGCAAGGACACACAACATACTCTAACACCTACCTCCGCACAACCCAAGCAGCCCAGCAAGGACACACAACAGGTACACAACATACTCTAACACCTACCTCCGCACAACCCAAGCAGCCCAGCAAGGACACACAACAGGTACACAACATACTCTAACACCTACCTCCGCACAACCCAAGCAGCCCAGCAAGGACACACAACAGGTACACAACATACTCTAACACCTACCTCCGCACAACCCAAGCAGCCCAGCAAGGACACACAACAGGTACACAACATACTCTAACACCTACCAGCCCTCCGCACAACCCAAGCAGCCCAGCAAGGACACACAACAGGTACACAACATACTCTAACACCTACCAGCCCTCCGCACAACCCAAGCAGCCCAGCAAGGACACACAACATACTCTAACACCTACCTCCGCACAACCCAAGCAGCCCAGCAAGGACACACAACAGGTACACAACATACTCTAACACCTACCTCCGCACAACCCAAGCAGCCCAGCAAGGACACACAACATACTCTAACACCTACCTCCGCACAACCCAAGCAGCCCAGCAAGGACACACAACAGGTACACAACATACTCTAACACCTACCTCCGCACAACCCAAGCAGCCCAGCAAGGACACACAACAGGTACACAACATACTCTAACACCTACCAGCCCTCCGCACAACCCAAGCAGCCCAGCAAGGACACACAACATACTCTAACACCTACCTCCGCACAACCCAAGCAGCCCAGCAAGGACACACAACAGGTACACAACATACTCTAACACCTACCTCCGCACAACCCAAGCAGCCCAGCAAGGACACACAACAGGTACACAACATACTCTAACACCTACCTCCGCACAACCCAAGCAGCCCAGCAAGGACACACAACATACTCTAACACCTACCTCCGCACAACCCAAGCAGCCCAGCAAGGACACACAACAGGTACACAACATACTCTAACACCTACCTCCGCACAACCCAAGCAGCCCAGCAAGGACACACAACAGGTACACAACATACTCTAACACCTACCTCCGCACAACCCAAGCAGCCCAGCAAGGACACACAACATACTCTAACACCTACCTCCGCACAACCCAAGCAGCCCAGCAAGGACACACAACAGGTACACAACATACTCTAACACCTACCTCCGCACAACCCAAGCAGCCCAGCAAGGACACACAACAGGTACACAACATACTCTAACACCTACCTCCGCACAACCCAAGCAGCCCAGCAAGGACACACAACAGGTACACAACATACTCTAACACCTACCTCCGCACAACCCAAGCAGCCCAGCAAGGACACACAACAGGTACACAACATACTCTAACACCTACCAGCCCTCCGCACAACCCAAGCAGCCCAGCAAGGACACACAACATACTCTAACACCTACCTCCGCACAACCCAAGCAGCCCAGCAAGGACACACAACAGGTACACAACATACTCTAACACCTACCTCCGCACAACCCAAGCAGCCCAGCAAGGACACACAACAGGTACACAACATACTCTAACACCTACCTCCGCACAACCCAAGCAGCCCAGCAAGGACACACAACATACTCTAACACCTACCTCCGCACAACCCAAGCAGCCCAGCAAGGACACACAACATACTCTAACACCTACCTCCGCACAACCCAAGCAGCCCAGCAAGGACACACAACAGGTACACAACATACTCTAACACCTACCAGCCCTCCGCACAACCCAAGCAGCCCAGCAAGGACACACAACATACTCTAACACCTACCTCCGCACAACCCAAGCAGCCCAGCAAGGACACACAACAGGTACACAACATACTCTAACACCTACCTCCGCACAACCCAAGCAGCCCAGCAAGGACACACAACAGGTACACAACATACTCTAACACCTACCAGCCCTCCGCACAACCCAAGCAGCCCAGCAAGGACACACAACATACTCTAACACCTACCTCCGCACAACCCAAGCAGCCCAGCAAGGACACACAACATACTCTAACACCTACCTCCGCACAACCCAAGCAGCCCAGCAAGGACACACAACAGGTACACAACATACTCTAACACCTACCTCCGCACAACCCAAGCAGCCCAGCAAGGACACACAACAGGTACACAACATACTCTAACACCTACCTCCGCACAACCCAAGCAGCCCAGCAAGGACACACAACAGGTACACAACATACTCTAACACCTACCTCCGCACAACCCAAGCAGCCCAGCAAGGACACACAACAGGTACACAACATACTCTAACACCTACCTCCGCACAACCCAAGCAGCCCAGCAAGGACACACAACATACTCTAACACCTACCTCCGCACAACCCAAGCAGCCCAGCAAGGACACACAACAGGTACACAACATACTCTAACACCTACCTCCGCACAACCCAAGCAGCCCAGCAAGGACACACAACAGGTACACAACATACTCTAACACCTACCTCCGCACAACCCAAGCAGCCCAGCAAGGACACACAACAGGTACACAACATACTCTAACACCTACCTCCGCACAACCCAAGCAGCCCAGCAAGGACACACAACAGGTACACAACATACTCTAACACCTACCTCCGCACAACCCAAGCAGCCCAGCAAGGACACACAACAGGTACACAACATACTCTAACACCTACCTCCGCACAACCCAAGCAGCCCAGCAAGGACACACAACAGGTACACAACATACTCTAACACCTACCAGCCCTCCGCACAACCCAAGCAGCCCAGCAAGGACACACAACATACTCTAACACCTACCTCCGCACAACCCAAGCAGCCCAGCAAGGACACACAACAGGTACACAACATACTCTAACACCTACCTCCGCACAACCCAAGCAGCCCAGCAAGGACACACAACAGGTACACA
Source organism: Athetis lepigone (assembly GCA_033675125.1). Lineage (NCBI taxonomy): Eukaryota > Metazoa > Arthropoda > Insecta > Lepidoptera > Noctuidae > Athetis > Athetis lepigone. The sequence continues at coordinate 1,055,999 of CM066222.1, read as the reverse complement.
ACATACTCTAACACCTACCTCCGCACAACCCAAGCAGCCCAGCAAGGACACACAACATACTCTAACACCTACCTCCGCACAACCCAAGCAGCCCAGCAAGGACACACAACATACTCTAACACCTACCTCCGCACAACCCAAGCAGCCCAGCAAGGACACACAACAGGTACACAACATACTCTAACACCTACCAGCTCTCCGCACAACCCAAGCAGCCCAGCAAGGACACACAACAGGTACACAACATACTCTAACACCTACCTCCGCACAACCCAAGCAGCCCAGCAAGGACACACAACAGGTACACAACATACTCTAACACCTACCTCCGCACAACCCAAGCAGCCCAGCAAGGACACACAACAGGTACACAACATACTCTAACACCTACCTCCGCACAACCCAAGCAGCCCAGCAAGGACACACAACAGGTACACAACATACTCTAACACCTACCTCCGCACAACCCAAGCAGCCCAGCAAGGACACACAACAGGTACACAACATACTCTAACACCTACCTCCGCACAACCCAAGCAGCCCAGCAAGGACACACAACAGGTACACAACATACTCTAACACCTACCTCCGCACAACCCAAGCAGCCCAGCAAGGACACACAACAGGTACACAACATACTCTAACACCTACCTCCGCACAACCCAAGCAGCCCAGCAAGGACACACAACAGGTACACAACATACTCTAACACCTACCTCCGCACAACCCAAGCAGCCCAGCAAGGACACACAACAGGTACACAACATACTCTAACACCTACCTCCGCACAACCCAAGCAGCCCAGCAAGGACACACAACAGGTACACAACATACTCTAACACCTACCTCCGCACAACCCAAGCAGCCCAGCAAGGACACACAACAGGTACACAACATACTCTAACTAACACCTAGTATTATAAAGTTACCTTAAATCATTATAAAGTTCGTTATCAGCGAGTAACATCACGCTATGACCCACGGGAGCGAAGCAGTAACCAAATACTCCATACTCACGACAAACCAAATACTCATGACACCAATGATATTACAAGGTGGGCCAAAAGAAGTCATCCGATGTTGTTTGGCTCTCATTTTGTTTCTAAATGAAAAACTTCGATTCTGTTTTTTGATTATGTTTATTTGAACCTTTAGAATTTTATTGATCAAGTGAAAATGATGATATCGGCCAAATCTGCGCCGTCAAAATTGATTGGGCTCGTTTTATGGCATTTTTCATCACTTCGGCGAGTCTTAATTGACATACAATTGCGTAAGTGTGCCGTTTTTGAAGATATAATGTCATAAGTAACCTATCTACACCTTTTTACTTATAATATCATTGGGTTTATGTTATTGAGACCAACCATACAATAACATCTTTATTTTAATAAAATTGCACACACTAATATAAGTATTGTAACCTAAATCTTGTTGTAATTGTACTAAAGTATAAACGTTTGTTACAGTACGACAGCTCAGTGGCGTCAAGTAATAGTTTAACGAACACCACGACGCAAACGCAGACTTCAACAGCCAAAGTAGCCACAACCACAGGTATGTTATCCATGTAACTTTAAGAGCAAATTTCGACAACTTTTATAATATATCTAGTAAAAATCTTAGCCTGAGAATAAAATATTATGCCCTTACTAATAATCACTGTGTAAAGTTATGCAATGAATAAAGCCTGTGTAACCATACATTTTTTGACGTATATACCTGTCATAACTTTATGCAGCGTTTATTAGTAAGGCGCTTAATTTGTAAGGAAGGTTTTGAAACGAAACTTTACAGGGACTATTATACAGCTTGGTTTTAGTAGTAGACTTTTAATAATAGGTATGAAAGCATATTTTAATAAATCACTTCGTTGAATAGATATAGAACACTAAGGGCCGGGCCACATTTCAGTAGGAAGCGCAACCCGGATCGCGGCGCCATCAAAATTTTCTATTAAGATACCCTCTATTTATTTGTCTTAATGAAATATAGCCCTAAAAGTATACGACGGTAAAAGAAATCTTTTTCTTTGTGGACCTCCCCCTGGTTGGTTTGGTTTCCGCACTTAGTCCCCTTGTTGATAAGACCTTTGTACGTAACTCTAATAGGGATTGCTCGAAATGTGTTGACAATAGTCGCTCTCAGTGGCTGCGTTCGTGCGCCCTATTCATGTGTGCTTGCACCATCGTGGAAGTGCCAGGGTTCATAATTAAAAACAAGTAATCAAAAGCACTGTTCAGTGAAAGTAAGGGCTCTTTCAATGTATGCGTTTCGTGTAGTACGGCTGCAATTTGCCGTACGGCGTTTCTTTGTTTTCATACAATACTTGCGGCGCTGTTGCTGCGCGTTCGCGGTACCGACGCCCGTATCGAAACGCATCAGGTACAGTACCCGGCAATAAATATTGCACATCGACCTTTGGAAAGAGACAATCGGCTAATTTCGGCTTCGTAGAGCGCTATCTCTCTCGCACGAAATACAAACAGTCCGGTATCTATTAGGAGCTGTTAAAACAATTATGATTTGCTTTTTTCGATAATTATTATTTGTATGAAATACACCAATTTTTCTATAGTGATGGCTTTAGGTTGGGGTAAAATAAAATAAAAAAAACGTGTTCCCATTATGTTTTCGTATTTAATTATTTTGGAAAATTACAGCTGCAGTGTACATAATAAACAACATTAATCATATTGTTAAAATGAGACATTGTAATAAAAATAATAATAATTCTAATTCTCAATTACTTCCATTTCACTATCTGTGCTCTCAAAGAGATCAATATCACTGTCAGCCGTATTTATCACTAGTCTATCAGTGTAATTGTCTAAACCGTGTTGAATGCTTCTATATTCATTCTCACATTTGATTGCATGATCGCAAACCTTTTTCCAATCTTCAGCCCCGATCATGTTTACTTTTTCAGTCAATAATGTTTTTACTGTAGTTAAATTCATACCCACATTTCTAGAGGCTACATAGCCTTTCAGTTGAGACCATATATTTTCTATTGGATTAAAATCCGGATGATATGGTGGCAATCGCAACACAGTGTGCCCATGTTCGGCAAGTACTTTGTCCACGGAAAACTCTGTATGCCTCTCCTTGTGCTGACATATAATAGCGTAAATCTGGGTTTTTGTTAATTTTGGATCTACTGGAATTTCGTGCCTGTTTAACCAGTGGATCATTTCCTGTTTAATGGTGTTTGAGTTGGGGGGTCTTTCAACATATTTGTTGTGATAGGGTGCGTTATCGATAACTAGAACAGAATCACTGGGTATATTTGGTATTAATTTATTAACCAGCCATTTTTAGGGTTCCGTACCTCAAAAGGTAAAAACGGAACCCTTATAGGATCACTTTGTTGTCCGTCTGTCCGTCAGTCCGTCCGTCCGTCCGTCTGTCAAGACCCTTTTTCTCAGAAACGCGTCGAGATATCAAGATGAAATTAATATCACATACTCGGGTCTGCTATCTCTTAAAGCAGTGAAAAAATCAAGTTTTTAAATCAACGCAATAAAAAGATACGGCGGTTTATATTGCATATTTGGACATTTGCAAGGAAATCAAAACCTATAGGGTACTTCCCATTGACCTAGAATCATGAAATTTGGCAAAAAGCAAGGTCATGTAGCACAAGTAAAGGGAAAACTCCGAAAACCGTACATTTGTAGTTAGTTCACACCAGGCGTCCGTCTGTCCGTCTGTCTGTCAAGAACCTTTTTCTCAGAAACACGTCAAGATATCAAGCTGAAATTAATATCACATACTCAGGTCTGCTATCTCTCACAGCAGTGAAAAAATCAAGTTTCTAAATCAACACAAATAAAAGATACGGCGGTTTTTATTGCATATTTAGACATTTTCAAGGGAATCAAAACTCAAAACCTATAGGGTACTTCCCATTGACCTAGAATCGTGAAATTTGGCAAGAAGCAAGGTCATGTAGCACAAGTAAAGGGAAAACTCCGAAAACCGTAAATTTGTAGTTAGTTCACATCAGGCGTCCGTCTGTACGTCTGTCTGTCAAGAACCTTTTTCTCAGGAACGCGTCGAGATATCAAACTGAAATTAATATCACATACTCAAGTCTGCTATCTCCCAAAGCAGTGAAAAAATCAAGTTTCTAAATTAACGCAATAAAAAGATACGGCGGTTTATATTGCATATTTAGACATTTTCAAGGGAATCAAAACTCAAAACCTATAGGGTACTTCCCATTGACCAAGAATCATGAAATTTGGCAAGAAGCAACGTCATGTAGCAAAAGTAAAGGAATAACTCTGAAAACCGTAAATTTGTAGTTAGTTCACATCCGTCCGTCCTCCCGTTCGTCCGCCTGTCAATACCTTTTTTTTTCAGAAACGCGTCGAAATAAAAGCTCAAATTAATATCACATACTCAAGTCTGCTATCTCTTAAAGCAGTGAAAAAATCAAGTTTCTAAATCAACGCAATAAAAGATACGGCGGTTTATATTGCATATTTAGACATTTTCAAGGGAATCAAAACTCAAAACCTATAGGGTACTTCCCATTTAGAATCGTGAAATTTGGCAAGAAGCAAGGTCATGTAGCACAAGTAAAGAGAAAACTCCGAAAACCGTTGTAGTTATTTCACTAAAAAACCAGTTAACGGAACCCTCATTGCGCGAGTAGAACTCGCACTTGACCGGTTTTTTCGTAGTTATCGTTATTCATTTCATTGTGATAGTCACCTGTAGTGTCCGTGGATTTATACGTTAAAAAGGCACCGGGTACAAAGCCTTTTTCATTACCCGCATGAACTATTATCAAACGTTGACGTTTTGAAATTGGCTTTTTTACTCCTTTTTTCTTGTCATCACTCCAAGATTTCCCTTTAGTGTGGGATGTATGTATGTAAGACTCATCCATGTAGACGATATTTTTTCCTGATTCGCGAAATTTGCGTATTTTATCGAGGTATTCCATCCGTTTGAGACTTACATCGTGCTTTTCCATTAGAAGTTTTCGATTATCTTCCATTTTAGTGAACCGAAATCCCATCTCGTGAAGTATTTTTCTCAACGTCTTTTCAGACCCATTGTAATTAATAGCTTCAGATAATTTAGCTTTTAATGATTTTATTGTTGGCAGTTCATTAAATCGTAAGTGAAAATCATACACCATTCTTCGAACAACATCATAATCAAAATCGTCCATATGCAAACGAAATTGCTTTTTTGGTCTCCCTTTTTTTGGAGTGCTGAACTTTATTTCAGTAGAATGTGTTTCAGTACTGACTTCGTTTAATATATTGTTCAAAGTTCTTCTTGAAATTCCAGTGGCATTTGCAACTCGCTCTTGAACCTTCTTAAAATAACAACTTACATTTTCATCTTAATTTTTTTTAAATCTGTCACTTTTGGTTACAAAATATTTATAAACATTGTAGATAATTTCGCGTGACTGACCTCGTAAAGGTTTCCCTCTTTTTCCTAAAGATGCCATTGTGCAATTTTAAATTATTTAAATTTGGGGGTGTTAACAACTCTTAATATATATTTTGAACTGGACACGACCGCGCTTTATCGCACTTGAACAACGACTGACAAACGTCACATAGGTAGTGTGCGACAGAGATAACGCTCTACGAAGCCGAAATTAGCCGATTGTCTCTTTCCAAAGGTCGATGTGCAATATTTATTGCCGGGTACTGTACTTAGTACTCACACTTATTCAACTCCATTCGCGTTTCGCTAAACGTTTTTGGTCATACTTTATTTCTATTAGCCATGTTCAGTGTCATTGGAGTGAGAAAAGCCGTCAAACTTAAGGGACTACGCACATTTATTCAGCTCTATTCAATTTATGAACACAGTTTAGAAACGAGTGCATGGGCATCTACTGGGTAAGCTCGCTCCATCGTAGGCCCCGTCTATGCCCTCGGGCTAGTCTGGGACCAAGAGCAAGCCCATAATAATAAAAAAAAATGTAAAAAATAATTTTATATAAAAACTGAACAGACTCGGAAAGCTGAACAGGCGCGAACGCGTCTTCGTACTAAATCGTTGTTTTCTATGGACATAAGTTGAATAGAGCTGAATTAATGTGCGTAGTCCCTAAAGCTTGACGGCGTTTGTCATTTTTAAGGTGCATAACGGGGTTGTCAGAAGCGTAACGTCTACGTGTGACCAAAATCGCGTAGTCCCTAAGAGTCCGTTCCCCATGATGTACAAATACCGGATGATAAGTTGTCTCGTCGTCAGCAGTAGCGGGTCACGGCTCGTACGCGGGCGGCGCGCTGTACGGCGCGGGCGCCACGCCGGCCTACGCGCCCTACGACGAGCAGCTCATGCGCTCCACGCTGCCGCACCACATGGTGAGTAACAACATGTGTCGTGTCAGCAGTAGCGGGTCACGTACGCGGCCTACGCGCCCTACGACGAGCAGCTCATGCGCTCCACGCTGCCGCACCACATGGTGAGTAACAACATGTGTCGTGTCAGCAGTAGCGGGTCACGTACGCGGCCTACGCGCCCTACGACGAGCAGCTCATGCGCTCCACGCTGCCGCACCACATGGTGAGTAACAACATGTGTCGTGTCAGCAGTAGCGGGTCACGTACGCGGCCTACGCGCCCTACGACGAGCAGCTCATGCGCTCCACGCTGCCGCACCACATGGTGAGTAACAACATGTGTCGTGTCAGCAGTAGCGGGTCACGTACGCGGCCTACGCGCCCTACGACGAGCAGCTCATGCGCTCCACGCTGCCGCACCACATGGTGAGTAACAACATGTGTCGTGTCAGCAGTAGCGGGTCACGTACGCGGCCTACGCGCCCTACGACGAGCAGCTCATGCGCTCCACGCTGCCGCACCACATGGTGAGTAACAACATGTGTCGTGTCAGCAGTAGCGGGTCACGTACGCGGCCTACGCGCCCTACGACGAGCAGCTCATGCGCTCCACGCTGCCGCACCACATGGTGAGTAACAACATGTGTCGTGTCAGCAGTAGCGGGTCACGTACGCGGCCTACGCGCCCTACGACGAGCAGCTCATGCGCTCCACGCTGCCGCACCACATGGTGAGTAACAACATGTGTCGTGTCAGCAGTAGCGGGTCACGTACGCGGCCTACGCGCCCTACGACGAGCAGCTCATGCGCTCCACGCTGCCGCACCACATGGTGAGTAACAACATGTGTCGTGTCAGCAGTAGCGGGTCACGTACGCGGCCTACGCGCCCTACGACGAGCAGCTCATGCGCTCCACGCTGCCGCACCACATGGTGAGTAACAACATGTGTCGTGTCAGCAGTAGCGGGTCACGTACGCGGCCTACGCGCCCTACGACGAGCAGCTCATGCGCTCCACGCTGCCGCACCACATGGTGAGTAACAACATGTGTCGTGTCAGCAGTAGCGGGTCACGTACGCGGCCTACGCGCCCTACGACGAGCAGCTCATGCGCTCCACGCTGCCGCACCACATGGTGAGTAACAACATGTGTCGTGTCAGCAGTAGCGGGTCACGTACGCGGCCTACGCGCCCTACGACGAGCAGCTCATGCGCTCCACGCTGCCGCACCACATGGTGAGTAACAACATGTGTCGTGTCAGCAGTAGCGGGTCACGTACGCGGCCTACGCGCCCTACGACGAGCAGCTCATGCGCTCCACGCTGCCGCACCACATGGTGAGTAACAACATGTGTCGTGTCAGCAGTAGCGGGTCACGTACGCGGCCTACGCGCCCTACGACGAGCAGCTCATGCGCTCCACGCTGCCGCACCACATGGTGAGTAACAACATGTGTCGTGTCAGCAGTAGCGGGTCACGTACGCGGCCTACGCGCCCTACGACGAGCAGCTCATGCGCTCCACGCTGCCGCACCACATGGTGAGTAACAACATGTGTCGTGTCAGCAGTAGCGGGTCACGTACGCGGCCTACGCGCCCTACGACGAGCAGCTCATGCGCTCCACGCTGCCGCACCACATGGTGAGTAACAACATGTGTCGTGTCAGCAGTAGCGGGTCACGTACGCGGCCTACGCGCCCTACGACGAGCAGCTCATGCGCTCCACGCTGCCGCACCACATGGTGAGTAACAACATGTGTCGTGTCAGCAGTAGCGGGTCACGTACGCGGCCTACGCGCCCTACGACGAGCAGCTCATGCGCTCCACGCTGCCGCACCACATGGTGAGTAACAACATGTGTCGTGTCAGCAGTAGCGGGTCACGTACGCGGCCTACGCGCCCTACGACGAGCAGCTCATGCGCTCCACGCTGCCGCACCACATGGTGAGTAACAACATGTGTCGTGTCAGCAGTAGCGGGTCACGTACGCGGCCTACGCGCCCTACGACGAGCAGCTCATGCGCTCCACGCTGCCGCACCACATGGTGAGTAACAACATGTGTCGTGTCAGCAGTAGCGGGTCACGTACGCGGCCTACGCGCCCTACGACGAGCAGCTCATGCGCTCCACGCTGCCGCACCACATGGTGAGTAACAACATGTGTCGTGTCAGCAGTAGCGGGTCACGTACGCGGCCTACGCGCCCTACGACGAGCAGCTCATGCGCTCCACGCTGCCGCACCACATGGTGAGTAACAACATGTGTCGTGTCAGCAGTAGCGGGTCACGTACGCGGCCTACGCGCCCTACGACGAGCAGCTCATGCGCTCCACGCTGCCGCACCACATGGTGAGTAACAACATGTGTCGTGTCAGCAGTAGCGGGTCACGTACGCGGCCTACGCGCCCTACGACGAGCAGCTCATGCGCTCCACGCTGCCGCACCACATGGTGAGTAACAACATGTGTCGTGTCAGCAGTAGCGGGTCACGTACGCGGCCTACGCGCCCTACGACGAGCAGCTCATGCGCTCCACGCTGCCGCACCACATGGTGAGTAACAACATGTGTCGTGTCAGCAGTAGCGGGTCACGTACGCGGCCTACGCGCCCTACGACGAGCAGCTCATGCGCTCCACGCTGCCGCACCACATGGTGAGTAACAACATGTGTCGTGTCAGCAGTAGCGGGTCACGTACGCGGCCTACGCGCCCTACGACGAGCAGCTCATGCGCTCCACGCTGCCGCACCACATGGTGAGTAACAACATGTGTCGTGTCAGCAGTAGCGGGTCACGTACGCGGCCTACGCGCCCTACGACGAGCAGCTCATGCGCTCCACGCTGCCGCACCACATGGTGAGTAACAACATGTGTCGTGTCAGCAGTAGCGGGTCACGTACGCGGCCTACGCGCCCTACGACGAGCAGCTCATGCGCTCCACGCTGCCGCACCACATGGTGAGTAACAACATGTGTCGTGTCAGCAGTAGCGGGTCACGTACGCGGCCTACGCGCCCTACGACGAGCAGCTCATGCGCTCCACGCTGCCGCACCACATGGTGAGTAACAACATGTGTCGTGTCAGCAGTAGCGGGTCACGTACGCGGCCTACGCGCCCTACGACGAGCAGCTCATGCGCTCCACGCTGCCGCACCACATGGTGAGTAACAACATGTGTCGTGTCAGCAGTAGCGGGTCACGTACGCGGCCTACGCGCCCTACGACGAGCAGCTCATGCGCTCCACGCTGCCGCACCACATGGTGAGTAACAACATGTGTCGTGTCAGCAGTAGCGGGTCACGTACGCGGCCTACGCGCCCTACGACGAGCAGCTCATGCGCTCCACGCTGCCGCACCACATGGTGAGTAACAACATGTGTCGTGTCAGCAGTAGCGGGTCACGTACGCGGCCTACGCGCCCTACGACGAGCAGCTCATGCGCTCCACGCTGCCGCACCACATGGTGAGTAACAACATGTGTCGTGTCAGCAGTAGCGGGTCACGTACGCGGCCTACGCGCCCTACGACGAGCAGCTCATGCGCTCCACGCTGCCGCACCACATGGTGAGTAACAACATGTGTCGTGTCAGCAGTAGCGGGTCACGTACGCGGCCTACGCGCCCTACGACGAGCAGCTCATGCGCTCCACGCTGCCGCACCACATGGTGAGTAACAACATGTGTCGTGTCAGCAGTAGCGGGTCACGTACGCGGCCTACGCGCCCTACGACGAGCAGCTCATGCGCTCCACGCTGCCGCACCACATGGTGAGTAACAACATGTGTCGTGTCAGCAGTAGCGGGTCACGTACGCGGCCTACGCGCCCTACGACGAGCAGCTCATGCGCTCCACGCTGCCGCACCACATGGTGAGTAACAACATGTGTCGTGTCAGCAGTAGCGGGTCACGTACGCGGCCTACGCGCCCTACGACGAGCAGCTCATGCGCTCCACGCTGCCGCACCACATGGTGAGTAACAACATGTGTCGTGTCAGCAGTAGCGGGTCACGTACGCGGCCTACGCGCCCTACGACGAGCAGCTCATGCGCTCCACGCTGCCGCACCACATGGTGAGTAACAACATGTGTCGTGTCAGCAGTAGCGGGTCACGTACGCGGCCTACGCGCCCTACGACGAGCAGCTCATGCGCTCCACGCTGCCGCACCACATGGTGAGTAACAACATGTGTCGTGTCAGCAGTAGCGGGTCACGTACGCGGCCTACGCGCCCTACGACGAGCAGCTCATGCGCTCCACGCTGCCGCACCACATGGTGAGTAACAACATGTGTCGTGTCAGCAGTAGCGGGTCACGTACGCGGCCTACGCGCCCTACGACGAGCAGCTCATGCGCTCCACGCTGCCGCACCACATGGTGAGTAACAACATGTGTCGTGTCAGCAGTAGCGGGTCACGTACGCGGCCTACGCGCCCTACGACGAGCAGCTCATGCGCTCCACGCTGCCGCACCACATGGTGAGTAACAACATGTGTCGTGTCAGCAGTAGCGGGTCACGTACGCGGCCTACGCGCCCTACGACGAGCAGCTCATGCGCTCCACGCTGCCGCACCACATGGTGAGTAACAACATGTGTCGTGTCAGCAGTAGCGGGTCACGTACGCGGCCTACGCGCCCTACGACGAGCAGCTCATGCGCTCCACGCTGCCGCACCACATGGTGAGTAACAACATGTGTCGTGTCAGCAGTAGCGGGTCACGTACGCGGCCTACGCGCCCTACGACGAGCAGCTCATGCGCTCCACGCTGCCGCACCACATGGTGAGTAACAACATGTGTCGTGTCAGCAGTAGCGGGTCACGTACGCGGCCTACGCGCCCTACGACGAGCAGCTCATGCGCTCCACGCTGCCGCACCACATGGTGAGTAACAACATGTGTCGTGTCAGCAGTAGCGGGTCACGTACGCGGCCTACGCGCCCTACGACGAGCAGCTCATGCGCTCCACGCTGCCGCACCACATGGTGAGTAACAACATGTGTCGTGTCAGCAGTAGCGGGTCACGTACGCGGCCTACGCGCCCTACGACGAGCAGCTCATGCGCTCCACGCTGCCGCACCACATGGTGAGTAACAACATGTGTCGTGTCAGCAGTAGCGGGTCACGTACGCGGCCTACGCGCCCTACGACGAGCAGCTCATGCGCTCCACGCTGCCGCACCACATGGTGAGTAACAACATGTGTCGTGTCAGCAGTAGCGGGTCACGTACGCGGCCTACGCGCCCTACGACGAGCAGCTCATGCGCTCCACGCTGCCGCACCACATGGTGAGTAACAACATGTGTCGTGTCAGCAGTAGCGGGTCACGTACGCGGCCTACGCGCCCTACGACGAGCAGCTCATGCGCTCCACGCTGCCGCACCACATGGTGAGTAACAACATGTGTCGTGTCAGCAGTAGCGGGTCACGTACGCGGCCTACGCGCCCTACGACGAGCAGCTCATGCGCTCCACGCTGCCGCACCACATGGTGAGTAACAACATGTGTCGTGTCAGCAGTAGCGGGTCACGTACGCGGCCTACGCGCCCTACGACGAGCAGCTCATGCGCTCCACGCTGCCGCACCACATGGTGAGTAACAACATGTGTCGTGTCAGCAGTAGCGGGTCACGTACGCGGCCTACGCGCCCTACGACGAGCAGCTCATGCGCTCCACGCTGCCGCACCACATGGTGAGTAACAACATGTGTCGTGTCAGCAGTAGCGGGTCACGTACGCGGCCTACGCGCCCTACGACGAGCAGCTCATGCGCTCCACGCTGCCGCACCACATGGTGAGTAACAACATGTGTCGTGTCAGCAGTAGCGGGTCACGTACGCGGCCTACGCGCCCTACGACGAGCAGCTCATGCGCTCCACGCTGCCGCACCACATGGTGAGTAACAACATGTGTCGTGTCAGCAGTAGCGGGTCACGTACGCGGCCTACGCGCCCTACGACGAGCAGCTCATGCGCTCCACGCTGCCGCACCACATGGTGAGTAACAACATGTGTCGTGTCAGCAGTAGCGGGTCACGTACGCGGCCTACGCGCCCTACGACGAGCAGCTCATGCGCTCCACGCTGCCGCACCACATGGTGAGTAACAACATGTGTCGTGTCAGCAGTAGCGGGTCACGTACGCGGCCTACGCGCCCTACGACGAGCAGCTCATGCGCTCCACGCTGCCGCACCACATGGTGAGTAACAACATGTGTCGTGTCAGCAGTAGCGGGTCACGGCTCCCTAGCCTTAGCCTCATAGCTGTTTCACATTAAATCGGGCTGATGAAAGTGTCATGTCATGATATTAGCGTAGCAGCAAGAATCAGTCGGTCGACCGCTTCTAATGTGAACGGCAACTCAACAACAACGGTGATAATCTGTCGGTCGGACCTAATGTCAACCTGTACTTAGGGTCGACTTCCCGCCTAACTGGATTCAGCTGATTACCAGTGTTTTATATGAAAAATCAGGCTTCCTGGTGATCCTTGGTGAGACAATATCCCTTGATTAGTTAAGTCAGACTTGTTGTGTGCACCAGTATTGACTGTCAAATTTCTAAGAATGGCAACCGGAATCAACGGTTTTTCTGAGGCACGGGATGTTAGAGATTTCCAAGATAAACATTAGAAAGTAGTTATATATGAATTGAAAGTCACATTGGTTCTTGTCCAAATTCGAAGCTAACCATTTTACGACATTTTCTATGTGCAGTCAGCAAAGTAGATAGGTATGCAGGACCGTCAGGTATAATTTAAGTTTTCTTGAACATCGATGGATGTATTTAAATGAAATTTAAAATAGTTAAAGAACTGATTACTTTCTAAAGTTATCAAAATTTATATAAAAGAATATTCATCGGCTTTTATCAAAAATTGATTTATATAAGACGGCCTTGCTTACACTTTGCTGACTGTTTAGAGAAGCTAGAAGTGAAATCTGTAAAGACTGTGTAGTAAATGTTGTGTCCCGTGTCAGGGCGGCTACTACGAGGTGGGCTACGGCGGGCGGGACGCCACGTTCGGGCTCAGCGCGGGGGAGAGGTTCGGCCGGACCGACGCCGCCTCGCCGCAACAGGTATGCGCACACACACTCATCGTAAAAGGTCACATTTTAGGACACCTTCATTTTAACCAGGTGCCAGGTAATCTGGGCTTCTCCCAGTTGTAATCGCCACTTTGTGCCTAAAGGCCGAGTCACACCGAAATGGCAGCGGCCGCCAGCGTCGGAAAAAGTGCGAGGCGCGCGGCCGCTCGCGGCGCCGCAGGCGGCCTCGCGGCCTTTTCAAGCTTTTCAAGCGATACTGGTCTTTTAAGTATGTAGTTACAGTTTAAAATTATTTCACACTGAAGGTGCTCGCCGCGCCGCTGCCGGCCGCTGCCATTCCGGTGTGACTCGAGCCTTATGGCCTAGTTCTGTTCTTTCTCCTGCTTGTTATAGAGGGAAGTGGAAAACATATTTTTTCTTACTCCTCCGCTGTACTTTTCTGATTAATTTCGTTGAGTAATCCAATACTGTTAAATCGCTTCTCCGGGACTCGCCGTGCTTTACTGCTCGGCGCTTTTCTGGCGGACTCCACTGTTGATTCTGACTTTCAGGAGTTAAAAGTGGTTGGGTACAGTGTAGTGGGATATAGGCACAAATATTTTTTTGAGCCATAGTGTGTCTTTAAAAACAAGACATTACCAAATTGGTCACTGAATACTGAGTAATAAAAACTAGATGACATTCAAAAATATGCAGTCTGTGGAAAGTTACGACAAAATAAAAAAAAACATGTTTTACATACTTACAGGTTCTGTCCTCGCCATCGCCTTCATGAAATATATAATATTAAAATATATAATATTAAATATTCTTACGACATATTAATACATAGTATGAAAAAGTCACCCTTGTCATTGCCAACTAGCAATGACAAGGGCTCAAGCCACCTATGTATGCTTAAATTTTAAAATACTATGTTACAGAATTATGATGAGTTTTTTTTTAATCAATAAAGTGACTAAAGAGGCAGGTTTATATACATAATACGTGCATTTTAAATTAAAGAAAAGCCATCATTTTCAATGGTTTGTAATAAATACCCTTGCGAGCGGAGGCGGCTCGCTAGTTCGGTATAGAAGGCTATATTCACACAAAAATCTCCCTACTTAGGTGCCCGCGGCAGCGCTCCCGCCCGGCTACGCGTACTTCGCGTACCAGCCCCCGCCCACCACCTACCAGTACGGAGTCTACCCCACCGTGAGTACCAATTTGTTACTTACTTTATTCTCATATTAATCTTATTACATGTTTAAGATACTTTTTAATATTGTATCCACTTTAAAAAATATAAACAAAAAACATTGTTTCAACAATCCAATGTTGAAACAATGTTTTTTTTTGTAATTAATTGACCCTAGATTTAATTTTAATTACAAGTAAAATTTTTTGAATTCAATAAGATCATTTTAACAGGCGTTAAACTATTGAAATTACACTTTTTTTATTCCTGTCAAATCGTTTGATTTGTATCTTGTTGTTTTTAACCTTAAAATTCTTAATTCTGATTACTATTATATATTGAGTGACATTCAGAGCCTACATAAAAGATTTACCCCTTGACAACAAGAGATTCGTGTGAAAAGAATTTTCACACAAGTGTGGCTCTTGAAGATAACATAAACTGAGAAATCAAACAGAGAAGTGGCTTATTGTTGGAAAACAGATTGCCATTAAGCAGAAATCATAAAAATAAAACTATTATGTAACCAATATCTACAAAAGGGTTTTTCCAAATTGCTTGCAAAAGCCACTCTGACTTGTGCAATTCAGAGTGGCTTTTGCAAGTGATATTTTTACATGCCACTGTTCAGAAAATATCGAGCCGAATACTAAAAGAACGGTTTTTGTAAACTAAAAGTACTGTTTTTGTATGTGACTTTGTTATAATAGATGTAGACCTGTAATACTAGTTATTAATTATAATTTCTGATGAGTTCAACTTGTATCAATTTTATGTTTGTTATTTGCAGTACGGCGGCGGCTCGAACGTAGGCGGCGTGGGTGGCGTGGGCGGCGTGGGCGGCGTAGGCGGCGTGGGCGGCGTGTCGGCGCAGGCCAAGGTGTCCACCTACACGCAACAGCAGCCCTACGACGCGCAGGACTCGTATAAACCTGGTCAGTATACCTAGCTAATCCGTGACAAGAAAAATATTGCACTAGGCGCTAGACAGTATGGTCGGAAGGGCATTGAACTTTTGTTAGAAACGGCTGATATTTTTTCCGCGATTTCAGAGTTGGTTCCATAATAAAAGTTGTTTGTTTTCATGGGTAGAATCATCTCCTAGCGGGTTGTGCAAGACCAAAAAACCTCTAATACTTATAACATTACGTTACGACCTACGGCAGCGAAGTAGTAGCCAAAGATGTGGGTGAAACTACGGGAGACATACCTATAGTCTAAAAAAAATCGCGGGTCTTTGGAAACTATCTATAGTTTTTATTTAATGTTTTACTGATCGAAAGCCTAAATCGGTCCGTTGTTGGAAAAAACTTTTTTATTGTTTTTTTTTGCAGGAACTCAAGAATTTCCGCAAGCCTAAGTCTATCAGTCAGTTAGTAATATAAAGTGTGTGTGTCTTTCCAGGCGGCCCATACACAGGGAACGCGAACAAGTCAGCCGGCGGCGCGGCCGCAGACCTCGGTAACGCCATGTACGCCAAGACACACGTCGCGCTCAATAAGGTTAACGTGAGTATATACGGCGACTAGTTAATTCTTACTTATACGTACATATCTTATATATGTCACCGGAAAATAACAAGATCCGTAAGTTTATCAATCTACTAGGAAGTTTATAAACTTCCGTAGGATTCTAAACGGGAGATAAATTGTAATATTTTACGTTCACATTTTCGTAAATTTATCAATTTCCGACGTCATACGGTAAATTTATAAACTAACGGTTATCTATTCGTAAGATTTTAAACGGTTTGACCAATCACAGAAACTCTTTTAAATATACGCAAGAATGCCTGCCTAAATTGGAAGCAACAATGCCTGGTTCCTCTCTGGCACGGATGTAGTGAGTTGAGTTTTCTTTGAGTTGCAACACAGTTCAACATTTAAAACTAATAAAAACGCACAAGCAAACTGGTTTATTTATGTTCCGAGGCGAACAATGGCGGCCGCGAGGAAGGAGAAGTGACACGTGACAGTCAACCAATCAGATCGCGCGTAGCGTTTGGTTACTGCTTACTTATTATTTTACGAGTGAGTTCAGTAAGTTTATCAATTTACGAAAACGTGGACGTAAAATATTACAATTTATCTCCCGTTTAGAATCCTACGAAAGTTTATAAATTTCCTAGTAAATTGATAAACTTACGGATCTTGCTATTTTCCGGTGACATATATAAAATTCTCATGTCACAATGTTAGTTACCTTACTCCTCCGAAACGGCTTTACCGATTTTTACCAAGTTTTATATGCATATTCAGTATGTCTGAGAATCGGCTACTATCTATTTTTCATACCACTGAGTGATAAGGGTTCTTCACCCTTAACATTTTTGCCTAGCCTGGAGCCTAGGGGTCTACCACAAGCCCTTATAGCAGTATTACTTTGATATTACTTTCAGTGGAAAAGAGATGGCGCTAGACAACGTGTCTAACGCTGTCTCTTGCACACTCCTGAGCAGGAATAAAACAATCTTTAAACGTCATGGTAAGGGGGTAGGTTTAGTGTATGAGGTATCGTGGCGTACGGTGGACAAGCGGCCATACTAAATGCATAGTAAATGTAAGTTCCGCCACTTCGGCGCTATCATCTCGATCTTGTTGGCGTGACGGGGATGGCGGCAGTCAATGATGTTATAAATAAAAAAGTGTAGATAGGTTATATGCAGTCAAAAAGTTGCACACAAAAGTTTGCCAATTGACAATCATGATACTGAGTATCGCTTTGACATTTGACGTTTTATCTCGTTTTTACTCGCACTACTTTAATCATGCCATCTTACTTTCACGTGTAATGTATGTGTGCGTTAGTAGTGAGCCGTTTTTGAAGATAGAATTTCGTTTGGGTAACCTATCTACACCTTTTTACCTTTAACATCATTAGCGGCAGTGGAGAGTTCATAAAGATAATGTAAGCGTACCCGACGTCCAGATGACTTATGAATGTCCGTCCGTGTTGCAGAGTTACGAGAAGGCGTCGTTCCACAGCGGCACGCCGCCGCCCTTCGGCGGAGCCTCACATCTGTACATCCCCGCGCCGCCCCTCCACCACCCGCACCACCACGCGCCGCAGCAGCACCAGGTAACACCTGCACACCGCCACCACACCACCACCACAGGCGTAACTGTAGTGTTACAGGCCTCAGTACTACCGCTGCTCACGTACGTAGCGATAGACTGCTAGCTCTGTGGTACGTATGCCGCGTAAAACTGTAGTAATAGTGCAGGAAAAGGACCGCAGAAAAAAATATAGATAGAGGGTGTAAAGACAGTTGACGGAGTCAAAAATTATTTCAACTGTATGCGCCGGTAAAAACAATTTTTGTGTGCAACTATAAATATTTATTTTTCGCAACGAAAATAAACGACGCTTACCTCATTTAAAACCCAAAATAGTGACCACCACTGTTTTACAACATCCTGTTTATCTATCACCCTTTTTTTTTTTATTACTTATGGGCTTGCTCTTGGTCCCAGACTAGCCCGAGGACATAGACGGGGCCTACGATGAAGCGAGCTCACCCAAAAGATGCCTATGCACTCTTTTCTCGAATACATCCGGGTTATATGCTTTTGGGAACACAGACAGGCAGGGAATTCCATTCTTTTGCGGTGCGCATAATAAAGGAATCAATCTGAAGTAATATCAATACAAAACATACAGATTTATATCTTTCTAATTAACGAGCTTCTGACTACGAGCCTGAAACACTATAGTTACGCCACAAACAAATTAGTCCCATATTTACAACTAACAAGCTACAAAAAGCTTGTACGATATTCAGAAACTATTGAAAACAAAACACTACATCGTATTACTGTAGCAGTGGCCGAAACATGCATAGATTGCATTGCGAACGACACCAGAGTGGCATGATCTACACAGAGTGTACTAGTATCTTGTATCTTAGAGCATACAGGCGAGCAGTAACCATTATATTGTTATATCTATAAAAATTGTAATTATTTCTAGAAATTTAAAACTTAATTGATATATTGTCGATCGATATCGGTGCTGGAACATTTTCAAATGTGTTGTAAAAATATGTCGTTCAAAGATTTTGACTAGTGATAAAAAACACTGTATCGCACCTTAATAAAATACTCGGTTAGACGAAGGGGAAAGAAAAGGCTGATTCGTTTTGTCAGTCTGTCGTCAACTCATCATCATCTCCCTAGCCTTTTCCCAATCGTGTTGGGGTCGGCTGCCAGCCTAACCAGATTCAGCTGGATACCGGTGTTTTACAGTCTGTCGTCAACTATTTTATTTTATTCTATGTAACGGAAGATCTACACAAATGAGATAAAATGTCTAAAAATGAGGCATACGTTACCTTGTTATAACAAGAGCATTTTTCGAGTTTAGTGGTATCCGTTTTTCTAACATACTTAACTCAAAAGACATGTGGAAATGTTCCGATACAGGTTTCGCCCGTCAATATATCATTTTTTTAAATTATTATTTTGTTATTTTTTGCTCAATACATCAAAACTTCCAAGCATGTTTTTCGTTCAGAATGGCTGCTGTATGCCTGTCAGTTTAGCGCGAAGATATGAAGTGTGCATCCGCCTTCCGCCTTTATGCTCTAAGACTGTTTCACATTCAATGAGTTCTGGGACAGTTATTAGCCTTTAGCTTTGTGTCTGTCTGTTTTCAAGTCGATAAAGTCTTTTAATATCGTATAAACCCACAAAAACAGGGATAGAATAGAAATCTGGTAGTTTCGCAATTCGTCAATTTCAGCTATAATGTTTTTTTTTATTTGATTGGGGTCTCGAATATCTTATTGGAAGAACCTTTACAATGTACGTTTGTCAATAAGACGGTCAGTTAGTCAGAATGTAAAAGAAGAAACTTCATGGATACTTGAATTAAGTTTTATAAAATTTTGTTCACATATTCGTGTTGATTCTGTATGTCAACAATTAGGGCAAGAGCCGTATAAAATAATTTCAAGAAATACAGAATTAGCCAACGGCAGTGACCAATTTCAAATGACGCTCATGTTTATTTACCACTAGCTTTTGCTCGCGGCTTCGCTCGCGTTAGAGACAAAAGGTAGTCTACGTCACTCCCTATCCCTTCAACTCTCTCATAAAAAAAAACACGTCATTTCGTCACTCCGTTTTGTCGTGAAAAACGGACAAACAAACCGACTTTCCTATTTATATTTATAGTTCTAGTGCGAACGAAATGACTATTTATCAATAGTCATTCATCATTAGCGTAGCCTATTTAGTGTAATTTGGTGCCGTCCCAGAACACATAATGAAACAGAGCATAAAGAAAAAAGATATTTGTTGTTTATGCATGCGATACGTTCAGTTGATTACGTTTTTATTATATTTCTTAGAGTTTGCTTTCGTTTGTAGATGGATGTACGGGTGAACAGTAGTCATAATAGGCGGGTAAGTTAATATATACATACATACATATTTATTAACGCACTTTATGTATTCTGCGCACTTATTACTGTGTTAACATTTTCAATGTGAATACTTTTTTATTGTTATTAAATATTGTGTCATAATTGCTTACACTTAACTTTCGCGAATTTCGTATCTGCGTATTTTTTTCTTACATTAAAAAAGAAACAAAAAATTAGTACATTTTATCATATTACCTGAAAGTTGTGTTGAAACGAACCAACTCCTCAGCTTTATAATATTAAGTATAGATTAACAATTGTTTGTCATTTTATATGCTATTCTATTTAGCTGCTTATCCCATCCCAAGTTTGATATTTCTTAGCCATACTTTTCTCCATACAAAATTACCTTTAGTAAGAGGGCAATCGGATTTTGTTTATAAACACAGAATCTTAGTGTTCAAATTGAAATAAATATTTGACCTTATTATTTTTCTCTGACGTCATTAACACAAACTATCATTGAAAATGTTAACTTGTATGTACTACTTATATGTTGCTAGTTATATTACTTATATTATCTTATAAGTTTAAAACTAATTAATTACTACCCGCCTTACACATATTTTTGCATGTATCTATTTCTATATATTAGCCAATATTTTGTCTTATAGCATAGAAATAGAATAAAGATTATTTTGATTGTCTGCTTTGTTTGTGCTCGTATAATTTTAAATCAAATTCCCAATGTTTTTCTAAGCCTTATTAATTTCAACAGCAATTTTGGTTGTTACAAAATCACTAAGATTTTCATTTTAATAAAATGAAATGAATGTGATTTATTTTATTATTTTTTGGTTGTGGGCCAGATGGATTGTGTTTAAGTATTATATGCTAGCGTTGAAACCCAAAAATAAAAAAAAAACAATATTTATTTGACAGTTTTGATATAGTGATGCGTAATTTCGACTCTCTCGAACAAGTCAGGATGGCCGAGCGGTCTAAGGCGCTGCGTTCAGGTCGCAGTCCACTTCTGTGGGCGTGGGTTCGAATCCCACTTCTGACAATAACTTTTTGTACTTTTATATATTTTCGTTTGTAGTATATTTTCACGACCTAGTTTCGGAATACTTTTATTAATTGTTTTTTTATTAGTAGCAATTTCTTACTATATTTTTTATTAGATAATGATAGTTTAACATGTATTAAAAATAGATATTTTGGCTGTACTGCTGTTTTATTTTCTTCTTCTGTAATATTACAAGTATTTTAAAAATTATTAGGCTCTACTGCAATATCGTAAGAAAGGTTTAATCCTTCGGAGGAAGCCGACAATACCTGACATAGTTATTGTGACATAACCATTTTTTCAATATAATATTCCATGAACTGTCAAAAACAAAACTAAATGGCCTACAGCCAGAATCAAAACATACTTTCAATTTTCATCAACACCTAACATTGCTGTTGTCATCTTACTCTGGAACCCACTTGTTTACTATGACGTACTGCAAAGTCGGTTTTAGACCGGAACCTTAAAGCTTAGTTCGCATAGTTTATAAAGTTTTTCGTCCCAAATAGAGGCTTGATTTCCTCCTACTCTGACGTCGGTCACGTGCATCGGGCCAGCGTACGAACTACGAAACTCAATGTTCTATGAAACTCTGCACATTTTTCTATGTAATACGAGTTCGACGATGCGTTTAACCGACGTTCGCGACTAATATCTGCGTATTAAAAAATCAAGCTTTAGTTTGCATGAGTTATAGGACATCTTGCCCACGAAAAAACCGGGCGAGATGCCCACTTTTAAAATGTGCATGGGTATATTGGCCCGAACCAGTTACTTGAATTGAATTAGCCAGGTGTTTCCTATTAAAATTCAAGGTATGTTTCGTCAAAATCAAATTTTGTGTCAAGTACATATCCGTTCAACATTCGAACACACGTGATTCGAGACACAATAGTATCGCGACAGCCGGCTGTTGCCTGAAAGGTTAAATAATAATAGGTATGTAAAATTAAATCATAAAAACATGTCAATATTTAAACACCACATTATTTTCCAGGCGAATTAACCCATGCACATTTTAAAAACAAGACATCTGGCTCCGGGCCAAATATTACGTGGGCGAGATGTCCCATAACCCTTTTACCATTAACAGAAGTATAAAAAAACTACCAACATTGCGAGCTAAACTAAAGTAAGTTCTCTTGGTCTTCATGAAGTGTGTTTTGCGCAGGAGAGCGGGGCGGGCGGAGGTCGCGCGTCGGCGAGCAAGCCAGCCGCCAGCAAGCCAAGTTACTCGCAGTCCTATTGGGCGCCTAACTAGCTGATAAACTGGTGAGTGTTGAACGTTAGTTTCAATCTTTCTTAGAGTATCGATCGATCGAAAAAGTTAAAATAAACATAAAGGGTTATTGGGATTGCCTATTTTTGGACACGATTTTTTTAGGTTTATTTATAAGTTGTTGAATTCACTTTACATAATAGCCTGATTTTAAAATGTATCATTTCATGAAACGTCCTAATCTAACCTAACCAAATGGAATGAACAGAAATATTTCATGAAATGGATGCACCTAACCCAGACGTCGGCAACCTGCGGCTCGCGAGCTACAAGCGGCTCTTTGGATGTGAAGCTACCGGCTCTTTAGTCCCATACAAAGTAGTAGAATTGAAGGCAAAAAAAATTATGTGGCTCTTTAAAAACTTTGAAATGTTGTTAATTTATATATTTGACTCTTCCAACTCGATAGGTTGCCAACCTCTGACGTAGCCTAAACTTTTCATGAATGATAATAAGTCAGATTTATTTTTATCCTGACAATTATTAGGACAGTTCCTTTGTCATGACCTTTTGAAGTACCGACAAGTTGTTGAGGAGATTCCTATTTAATTCTCACATTTTTTATTATAATAAATGTATTTCTGTGTTTGCAGGCAAGGCCGTAGTCGGTGTGCGGGGTTGTCGCCTATGCGCGCTTGCGTGCAGTAGTACTCGTAACCTGTGCCCCTCCTCAGAAGTACCTAGCTCAATAACTCGCGACACAAACCGCATTATTATATAAATTCATAGTGTAAAGGCATCGCCGCCGTCACCAATTTTTTTTTTCAATTTTTTTGAACGAGATGTCGTAGTTGAATGATGCAATATAATTATGTATTTTATTTGTTATAAGCGTCGTGGCGACGACGATGCGTCTCATCTCATTCGTTAAGACCGCTATCATAGGTTTCAATTGTTTAAAAGAAATTACCTCTAGTGCTATGTATAATAAAGTATGTATATGGTATGTAAGTATTTGGTACGCTATGCGCGCCGAATTTTTTTATTTAGTTGACATACTTTTTGTAATTAACACTTATTATTAAAAATGATTAAAGAGATGTCATAGGACGATAATCGTAATTGTAACGAGTATAATAGTCGAGCTCTTTTATATGTGGAAGAATGCACTTGTGATGATCTCGCGGGCATTTGAAAGTATGACGGATTACACATATTGGAACTTGATCTGTGACTTTTATTTTACATTACTATACAATTTCACAAACTAAACTTTAAGTTTAGTGCATCTTTATGTTTTATTAAGAAAAGGACAGAAGATACATATTAGTTTAGTCCTGTCAAATTAGACAGCGTCTGAAGTAAATCGACGTGTTTTTAGTCGCCATGTTTTAACCTTTCAACGACCAAGCGACAAATGCACTGAACATAAATTTAGTTTGTGACCATGGGTATCGGCACCGTTTTAACTAACTGGCATACTTTATCCAGTCGCGTAGTTTTAGTTGGGTCTTCTGGAAAATGGTTTCATTTGTTCGACCGACTTGGTTATTTGGTCCGTGTACGCAACCGTATTAGAAAAATGTCCATTGGTTTTGTTATCTGATGGCTCTGTGTACAGTCAGCAAATGAGATATGTTACCAGGGCCGTCAGATACAATTAAAGTTTTTTCATTAACCAATGGATATATTTTAATTAACATTTCAAATGTTGTAGAAAGTAATTTGTTCTTCAATCCATTTAAATTTCATTTGGATACATCAATCGGTGTTCAAGAAAACCTTAATTATATCTTATGGCCCTGGTAACATATCTCTTTTGCTGACCGTACTTACTTTTAAATAAAATATGTAAATAAACTGAGTTGCACCCTAAATTTGTGTCAGTCTAAGGGTTTCTAAATGGTTGTGCCTTTCAAGAGTATGCCTCCTTGTTTAACTTTTGTTTTTTTTTTAGTAATTCACAAACATTTGAAAAACTCCCAATTTTCTGATACAAGTTTTTACTTTGTACCTGACTGAAAGCTAAGCCTTTGTTTTTGTAAAATTTTGTGATTTGGTAGTATTTCTAGACTCGAAACTTCACTATGATATAAAGATCAAATAAAAGAACAAATGCCCAGACAAACATTTATTATAAGCAGTATACAGGAATGTAACATATAAATAAAAAGGCAACATTGCCAAAATATTATGTTTCACTTAATTCACCAAGCTACAAACACGGAATACTGGCTAGGCCAATTACAACTTATTAGTCAACTAAATGAATTCATTGAATGGTGCCGATTCTGTTGCAACTACTAAAACTAATATTGCTATTTTTTTTTACACGACTGCTCTGCAGCAATAGTTACGTTGGAGACCTAAATCGTAATAAAAATTCAAAATAATGGGCGCAAAATACAACATGGAGGATTTTATAGCTCTTTCTAAATGAAGTGTATGTTTATAGACCATTTTACAGATCTTTTTTCAGCTTTATAATGTATAAAAAAGTCATCAATAAAAATATTATAAAAAAAAAACAACAAAATATGAAAACAAGACATCGCGACGGAATGAATTTTCAGTCTCTTTCTACATTATCGACTACAAATTATAAAGTTACTTTATTATAATCGCTATAAACGCAATCGATATTTCTGTCACAAAAGAGACAGATCAGAGTAAATAAAATAGAGCTATAGCTTTTGAATTTAGTTACTAAATTACTACCAAGTTGTTCGACACTAACTACATAGTTACATAACTAATCAAACGTGTGTTTAGGCGATATTACAAGCATTATGTAAAGTTTCGATCGGCGTACCTAGTTCAGTTCTGCCGGTTGTCGATCTTTAGGCGAACTATTAGTCTGATAGGCCGTCGAGTTACGAAAAAAGTGGTATTCAGCCGACTGGCTCTAACATGGTTGAAAAAGGTATAGATAAAGAAACTCAAATTTAGATTCTCACTGAGCGCATGTAGTCTACTAATCGCGTACATACACAAATCGAGACCCGGTTAAAGTGTCCTTTTCTATCCCTATCAATTAGTACGAGCCAGCAATCATCTGAGCTTAGAACAAAAGAATCCGCGACATCATTTATTCAACATAAATACAATGTTAGTAGCAGAATATTGCACACTGAACTAACTACATCTATTTATCGTCGTCTTGGAGGTCAATGGAGCTAAACCACTTTAGGAAAATAGAGTTAAGTGTATCAACACTGTTTAAAAGTTCTTGCTGATCAAAGAATCTAACAGATATATCCATCTCTACTGAAATATTTCTTGATTTAGGTTAAACAAAGTTTTCGGACATACAGATTATTATATTATTAACCATTCAACGACCAAGCGACAGCCGGCTGTCGGGGTGCTTTTTTCTTTCTATGTCTAAAATCACGTGTGTTCGAAGGTTTAAATGCCCCTAATCGAAATAATTTTGTGGACTAGCTCCATTCACCACCAAGGCGATGTTATTAGTGTTCCGTGCGTGGGTGGTGTATGAATGCGGTTGGCGAGTCTGGCAGTAGATGGCACGTTACAGGAGCTTGGCAGAGTGTTCGTCCAGGATCCAGTAGAGGGCGCCGTTGACGGGCTTGACGCGGCGCGCCGGCACGCTCTCGTCGTTGTCTTTTAAGATGCGCTGGAAATTCGAAGATTAATTTTGTTACTGCTTTGCTCCCGTGGATCGTAATGTGGTAAAATTGTGATATAAACAAGAATTAAAAAGGCAAAATATTTTTTTCCAAATCAGACCATTTTTTTACTAGTATAGATTTGAAAAGACAATATTATTTTTATTAATTGATAACTGATCTGTATTTCATAACAATGGGAAGAGTAGAATTTTGCAGTGAGAATTTTTGTTGCTGCTAAATAACTTTTAGTGGCAATACAGGGTCTTTTGTGTTTGAGGCCTACTCACACTTGTGTTAACTTATTTTAAGTATAAAATAAGTTAGAAAGGTGGACCTAAGTCCTTTGTAATGCCATAAAAGAGAAGACCAGTCAGCCATCTGTCTATTTTTTACACTTACTTGGATCATCTCAGCCTTGCTTGACCCACAGACCGCAAACATGCAGTTCCTTGCTTTGTTAATGACAGGGAAAGTCAGTGTGATCCTCTCCGGTGGGAACTTGGGTGAATCAGTAAGCGACACCACTTTCAGTGCAGTCTCATCCAGCAGCGGATGGCCAGGGAACAGGGAACATGTGTGGCCGTCAGGGCCCATGCCCAGCAGAAGCAGGTCAAACACAAAGTCTTCGCTGCCAAAGGCTTTGGTTAGCTGCTCTGTGTAGTCTTTTGCGGCTTCAGCAGCTATAGAAAGGATTGATTGATATTAGTAAATGGGATTTGAGGTCCCTACCATAAAATTAAATAATCAAAAACCCAACTGCAATATCGAAAGTCGGAGTGTTTCTTTTTTAAGTAATTGCCACCATCTTCCTAAATAGGCGTTCGTCAGTTAGATTACTAAAAAATTTTGGACACGTATTTTTTCTTTTTTCTCGTAAACGAAAAATGACGACAACACAGTGCGTTGAAGTTGCGCGTGACGTCACGATTTGATACTATTTATGCAGGACGGTGACGCGAAAAGCCGGACTCCGGAACTTTGTTGCTCTTTGTCTTTGTATTTTTTATTAATTTGATCAAGCAAAAAATATAATGTAATATAATGTATTTGTGTGTATATAATATATACTTTAATATAAAATTAAGTAGGTAATTATGTTTATTCCTTTTTTTAATTTTAAGTTCCATTTCTTTTTCTTTTTCTTTTTTAAGTGCACCTACCATATAATCTCTGCACCACCCTGGGTAGACTGGTAGAGAATGCCTTAGGCATTAAGTCCGCCATTGTACATATGTGCATAAAGTTTAAATAAATAAATAAATAAATAAAAAATACGTGTTCCGTATTTTTGGCCGATCTACAAGACGGACTAAACAGAATGCCATTTTTTTATGCTGGCGTCATCCCTATTGCAGTTGGGTTTTGAATTTTTCATTTTTTTTTATTTATCCTTTTTTTTTTCATATTATATACCATATGTCACTCCCACAACTAAGATGAATTCAATGACACCTCAATTATGTCAAAATCTGTTTTTAAGTTGTAAAGCATGCCATAGAATGAGACATACATAGGTTGGTTGGGTAAAACACTCAAATTGAACTGCCCAGTGCAACACTTGTCTATAATTGCTTAGTTTACCACCATGACACTTACGAGACACTCCCTGCTTGATCTTAATGAACTGTTTCTCCACCAGCTTAGTCTTGGGTATGAGCTCCCTCTTGTATGTGCCAAATGTTGAGTCCTCGCTATTCTCCGGCACAACACGCTCGTCACAGAAAGCAACCACCCACTTTGACCATTCTGTGTCGACTGTCTGCAGACATTCGCAGAGGTTGTTCAACCAGGAGCCTCCTAGAAATTAAAATTTATTTATTTTATTGTTGTTTTACTTTTGAGGTGACTGTTGTGACTGAAAATAATACAATGAATAGCAGTTTTAATTGAGTTAATTAGTTTACATTCTATTTAAAGTTATTCCTTTTAATAATTTATTTTGGAAAAGGAATAACAATAAATATAAACTGTTCCAGTTAGTTTGAAAATGTCATGTGCTTGCCATTTGGCAGGTTGTGGATTTTTCCAGTAATCTGGAACTTGGCATCAGAAAGCACAAATATGACTCATCAGTTTAAAACGGGAAGCACACCGGTGTTTGCACAATACTTATTTTTGTGTGCTTATTTATCTAGTCTTCTTTTGGATAGGCTGAAGAATATTATAATCTAAATTAAATAGGAGTCTTAAGTACTTCTTTAACAATCATTGTGATACATTTTCAGCCCAAGATTAGGCTTTAAAAAAAGTGACATGCTATCATTAACACATTCAACAGAAAAGCTAAATCGGATGATTATAGTTAGGTAGGCAAAAGATAACAGTCATAATCTAATAATCAAACATAACCTACAAAAATGTGGTATGATACAACGTATGTACCTATCTAATATTTTATGACTAACATTTTCCCCAAAATTGAACGATGACTAGTAAAGTAAGTAATCAATAAGTACTAGCTGTCCTTTAACAGGCGTTATTCAAGGTCGGAGTAAGAAAGTAATACATGTAGAGAAACGCCCATAAATGATTTGGGTTTCTTTTCCCGGGTAAAATACGCAATATTGGTAGTTACTGCACGAGTTTTGATATATTCATCAATTAATGGCAGCCGTTACCCTTGGATGACCGTCCGGCCGGCAATTATTATTATTAGTATTACTGATAGTATTGGAAGTTTTTCAAACAGACATACAATATTTTTTTGTAAACCAGTTTATAATTTATCTCCTTCCAACACAATTTTAAAAGTTAGTTATATTATTTAGGAGTAAGTATAATCAATTCCTAATGTAAATAAAAAGAACACAAAACAAAATGACCTTCAAAAATTTACCTGAAAATCCAACGAAAAACTTTCCACGGTTCTCGATCGCATCATTGGCGATCTGCTCTATTTGCGAACTTAGCTTATTGATCAGTTCCTCTTCTTTGCTCACTATTACTGAAGTCATTTTAGATTATTTTGCTTTGCAAGTCTGTAACAACTACACGCGAGGTTAGAAATGTTAGAATTTATGAAATGTCATTCAATTCTGTTTCTGTTCCCAAAAAACTTCCAGTCTATGGTAACAGTCCTCTATTTTTTTCCACAGATTATTAAGTAGATTGTCTATTACTTGGCTTAAAAAAAGAGGTTCCTGTTCTTTTAACTTAGGACTTGGGACATTATTAATTGGGTACAATTGAATTGCTCACCAAAACAATTTTTTTGCCTACAGAAATGGATAATGCAGATAATGCTCGCCAGATTTGGTTAGGTTAGAAGTGTGACTACAAAACGCCAGATCTACATACTAATTACGATTTATTTTATTTACTTTAGTCAAAATCAGAATAAGTCAAATTCATATAAAATAAAAAATAATTAGGTTCATATTTTCAGGAACATGAGTGGGTTTTAGTCAGTAAAAGTCTGACACGCCCTCCCACCGCACCCAGGACGGGAGCAGTCATTTCGCACTTGACCGGATTTTTAGATAAACATTGCCCTACTCATTTTTTTTGCCGTGAATTTTTTTTAAACATCTACAAATTTACGGTTTTGGGAATTTTTCCTTTACTTGTCTACATGAAATTGCTTCTTGCCAAATTGTATGATTCTAGGTCAATGGCAAGTACCCTAGGTTTTGATTCCCTTGCAAATCTCTAATATAAACAGCCGTATCTCTTTATTGTGTTGATTTAGAAATTTGATTTTTTCACTGCTTTTTAAGATAACAAACCTGAGAATGTGATGTTAATTTCAGCTTGATAAATCTCGACGCGTTTCTGAGAAAAAGGGTCTTGAGTCTTGACAGACGGACGAACGGACGGACAACAAAGTGATCCTATATGGGTTCCGTTTTTACCTTTCGAGGTACGGAAACCCTAAAAAGGGAAGAAAAGAGAAGAGAATGTTTTTTTCTATTGTTTTATTTGTTATATGTATTGTCGCTGCTTGTACGAATAGATAACACTGACACTACATTCTATCATTTTTAAATCAACACCACAGTAAAAACATAACACAACACGCAAAAGTTCGCCTACTCGATAATAGATGGCGCTGCAAGTCGTCAAGTTACCCGATTGAAAGTGAAAGTGCGACTCGCCGCAATGAAAACGGGCACGGTGACCGCGACATACGGTTGTTGACCGTCAAAACGAACTAGTGACGTAACCGCCGTAATATCGGTAAGGGCGGCCTCGTGTGGGACTTGTTTTCTTCGATTACAGGGCTACTTATTTTAGGATAATTGTGATTTTTCCTTAACCTATAATTCGAGTGGTAACACTGGTTTCTCAAGCCCTGCAGTTGCGTGCCAACGAGTCAGATTTGGCCTAAGCTTTGCAGAATTTTACGATTTAAAAAAACCGCATCATGAGACTCTTATAATACTTAACTTTTAATATTAATTATGCATATTTTTAATTTTTACAAATATTAACTAACAGGCTCATTTTATGGTCTTATTATCAAGCCGAGTTTGCGGCTTGTATATAGGGCACGCTACAACCCTTTGAAAGGAATTTAGCCTAAAGGAAAAACTATTTTCAAAGTTCTTTTTTTCAGTCAGTTTTGTGTAGGTCAACTTCCGTTATTGGCATCCAATTTGTCTGCTCTTTTTCCGTACAGGAAAATAAACCCGCAGTTGTGTGGTATCGAATACTTATTTATATTCTCTTTGAACGGCCAAAATAAATTAAAATCCGGCCAAGTGCGACTCGCATTCGCACACGGAGGGTTCTGTACCAACATTGGCAAAAAACGGCAAAAATATCACGTTTGTTGTATGGGACAGTTATGGGTTTGTTGGATGGCTTGTTGTTGTCCTCTTTGAATATTTACTTTATTCTGATATTATTATAGTTGTTAAAGCGGTAACAGAAATACATCACCTGTTAAAATTCCAACTATCTAACTACCGATTATGGTTAATGACATGCAGCCTGGTGAAGACGGACAGACGGCAAAGTCTTAGTAATTAGGGTCCCGTTTTACCCTTTGAATACGGAACCCTAAAACTGGAGATTACCAAAATCCGTAATTTAAATATTTACGGTTTATAAATCATTGCATCGTTTTAGAGATGTTTATACGATTTGATTATTATTAGAACAATGTCCCCCGCGGTGTCTTCTTTGGTTAACTGATTCGCTCCCGTAAATCCCGTACTCTGAAATCGCGAAAAAAATATCAGCTGTTTCAAACAAAAGTTCAATGCCTTCCGAACATAATGTATGAAACAGGAACAGCTGATATTTTTTTTGAGATTTCAGTGTTGGTTCCATAATAAAAGTTGTTCGTTTTCACGGGTAGAATCATCTCCTAGCGGGTTGCGCAGGACCAAAAATACACCTTGTATAGGGGGGCTACCCTAGTAAAACATTTTTTTCCAATTTATTTTTATTTTACTATTTTTTCGGCGTGATTGATACACATATTGGTACCAAATTTCTGCTTTCTAGTGCTAACGGTCACAGAGATTAAGCGAGGACGGACAGACGGACGGACAGACAGACATGGTTAACTATAAGGGTTCCTAGTTGACTACGGAACCCTAAAAACGAGGACGAGATTAATCGACATGTCTTAGTATGATCAACAGTGCATATCGTCGAGATGCATCAGTGCAAGCGAACTGCGGGTGTTCGCGATGGACCAAGTGCATTCCCGGATAAGTAATATTTTATAATATGTCTACACTAAAAAAAACTAGCCAATTGTGCGAGTTGTAAATGAAAGGTTTCGCAATATTGTACAACTTCAAGATCGAGACCAAACGACAAAAAAAGACTTGATAAGCAATGATAGAATTATTTTGTCAATTGGTTAATTTTGACACTTTTTTCAACATCGTTTTTGTCTTAGCCTTGCAATGCAACTATAATTGGCTGGTATTATTATTATTAACCGACGAAAAAAGTAATGCTGAAGGGTCTAGACTGCCTAGAAATGATTCTACACTAGTCTGAAAAAAGTCTTTTTTAGAAAACATACTTTATTAACTTAAAGATTAACTTTATCTGGGAACTCTTAGTCTGTGGATAATGTAGGTATGTCATGGATGGTGAAGTTGTCATCTCTATTATTATAGTAATCCAATAATGGTGCCGATTCTAACGTTTTAAGTTAAGTGCATCTTTATCTTTCCATTTCAATAAGAAAAGGACAGAAGATAAAATATTAGTTAAGTCCTGTCAAATTTAGACACTCCATAGATAATTTAGACAAACATGGCCTCTAAATATACGTCAATTTTCTTCAGGCGCTGTCTAATTTGACAGGATATGTATCTTCTGTCCTTTTCTTTAAGAAATGGAAAGAGAAAGATGCATTTAACTTAAATTTAGTTAAGTTTGGGAACAATAGAGAATTAGCACCAATGTGTCATATTTAATATGATACTGTTTGTTGTCCTTATTAAAATAAAATAAACCTCCTTGTGGATTTATTAGAGGCCAAAGCTCAAAATATTATTTATATAACGATTCATAAATTGTTTTAACTAAACGTCGAGAGCCACACAGACTGGTGGCGATGGCTCTACACCTTGTATTAGGAAAGTAACTGCACCCTTAATGTAACATTGTAACTAGATTTCATCCGTTTATCTTGTAAATGTATGTACATAAGTGCCTTTTAATGGGCTATTTGAATAAATATAATACTGTAATGCTGTTGACTTTGACTTTGTAACGTTCCTTAGAAATATACTATGTGTGTAGTGGTAAATGTCAATTAAGGCCTAGTTAGAAGATAACTTAATTAATAAACAATTTTAAATATTTAATACTAGCTTTTGCCCGCGACTTCGTCCGCGTTCCCAGGGGATTTCCGGGATAAAAAGTATCCTATGTCCTTTCTCGGGGCCCAGACTATATCTGTACCAAATTTCATTCAAATCGGTTCAGTGGTTTAGTCGTGAAGAAGAGACAGACAGACAGACCGACAGACAGACAGACAGAGTTACTTTCGCATTTATAATATTAAGTACGGAGTACGGATGTCATCATCTCCCCCTAGCCCCTTCCTAATTTTGTTAGGGTCAACTTCCTACTAACCGGATTCAAGGTACCTTTTTATTTTGGTGAGTGGGAATTTATCGGGAGGACCAACTACTTTGCGTGGTTTCCGAAGCACGAAATGTCAGTGATGTCCAAGATATACAGAAAGTACGTATTGAAAAAATCGTGGGGTAAGCAGAAAATCTGCACAATTAATTACTTATATAGGGTGTCCAGCGGAAATTTTTCAACTTTAAACTGCAATTATCGAAATAATAGCGGGGTGAGGTGAGCGGGAGGGGTATCATTGAAAGCGCGGTACTTGCGGATTTGTTAGTAGCCATGAGTCACTGGACAGGAGCGCACCGCTCGTTCGCGGTTGAGCATATCTAAAGAATGGTGAATCGTTGGTTCGCGCGCGTCGAACGTTTTATACTCATTTTAATATTCGGCGTTTAAGTGATGGGCCAAGCACGCAACTTATTTGGTCGTGGGTACAAAGGTTTAGGCAAGAAGGGACAACGCTCAACAGAACTCCTCCAGGGCCATCAACATCAGCAGCAACGCCCGAACGTCTGTCTGAAGTTCGAAATGAAATCATTAGGAATCCACGCAAGTCGATTAGGAAAATTAGCAGCCTCCACAGGAATCAAAAAGTCAACAGTGCATGTTATTTTGCAGAAGAAATTAAAGCTCCATCCATACAAAATGCAAATTGTTCAGGGTCTAAAGAAAAGCGACTATCCTTTGCGAGAAACCTTCGCAAGAACAATGCTGGAACGCTTTCGAACACCTACCACGTTGGGAAACATTTTGTTTAGTGATGAAGCACATTTTCACATTGATGGATATGTAAATAAACAGAATATGAGATACTGGTGCCCAAACAACCCAAGAGAACGCCACCAGAAACGTTTACATTGCTTGAAACCCACAGTTTGGTGTGCCATTTCGGCTAGCGGTGTAATTGGCCCCTATTTTTTTAACCAAGGAGAAACAGTCACTGCTCCGGTTTATTACCGTATGATAGACGAATTTCTGCTACCGCAATTGCAGCTGTATTCAGGTTACAACAATAGGACACAATTTCAGCAAGACGGTGTCACTCCGCATACAGCTAGAGTGTCGATGGAAAAGTTAAGAACAATTTTTCCAAATAAACTGATCAGCAAGTACGGAGACATCTCATGGCCACCCAGGTCGCCCGACCTCACGCCCTGCGACTTTTTTCTATGGGGTTACCTTAAATTGAAAGTTTATGAGAACAATCCCCGGACAATTCAAGCCCTGCAGGCCAATATTCGCCGTGAAATTCAAAGCATTACTCCAGAGCTTTGCCGTCGCGTAATTGCAAATGTAAGGGTTCGCCTACAGGAGTGCGTACTAAAAAACGGTCATCATTTAGATGATATAGTGTTTAAAAAATGAAATCCGCATTAATGTAGTACATTTAGTTTAAATAAAAATAAATAAAATCCATGTAGTTTGTTTTATGTGAAATTTCAAAGTTGAAAATTTTCCACTGGACACCCTTTATATAGTGTGACTGGTAATTAGTGTACGATATTTACACGTGATTGTGCTCAAGATAACCAACAACTTATACTATGCGAACAAACCTGAAAGCGCAAAAAATGTAATACCTAATTACCTAATGTACTAAACAGCTGATTGGTAATTTCCAGTCACCCTGTATAATATTGGACTGACGATGCGAATCAGTTAAACGCATTCTTTACCAAAGATAGTCTAATAAAAAATTGTTTAAAATAAAATTAGTGCACTTGAAAATTCGGTGAAATTACCTTATTTCAAATAAATAAATATGCTAAATAAAAATCTACCAATTAATTATCCGGTCAAAAAATGACACATGAAATGACTTTATTGTAACCAATGATGTTATAAGTAAAAAAGTGTAGATAGTTTACCCAAACGAAATTCTATATTCAAAAACGGCACACTAACGCACACATACATAACACGTCAAAGTAGGATGACATGATTGAAGTAGTGCGAGTGAAAAAGAGATAAACGCCAAATGTCAACGCGATACTCAGTCAGTATCATGTTTGTCAATTGGCAAACTTTTAATGTGCCACTGAGGTGCCACTGTTTGACTGCATATAACCTAACCTATCTACACTTTTTTACTTATAACATCATTGATTGTAACTAATTTTAGTTACAATAAAGTCATTTCATGTGTCAGTTTTTACCTGGTTTTAGGTAATTTTACCTGGAGTGATTTTCTACAAAACGTTGTTATACCAAAGAAGGGTGAACCATATTTTCCATTTAAAAATCGAGCAGGGATTATTTAATATACTACGCCTTAACTAATGAGTCAATGGTTTGCCTCAAGCGTTTGACCTCAGCCGTGTCAACTTATGCTCCTATGCGAACCTGGTACCCATTATTTTAAGCTGGCAATTTAAATAAATGCCATTTAAAAATAAATTACACTTCAACGAATTCCAAGCTCAAAATTTGCCAGCCAGTTATTCGTATCGTACTCAACAAGGCTGATATCAGTTAAATTTTACAGCCGAGCCGTTATCTTATTGTAGTGGTCGCCAAAATCTTTTTATTTTGGTTTCTTTTCATTTTTGTTACTTTATCTTCAGAATAAGTTTAACCGATTTTAGTAATTTCCCTAAAACATGCCCTATCCCTATAGATAAAGGAACAAAACGAAATTCTAGTGATAAGGTACTTTTTGTTGTAACACACACAGTTTCGGGTTTCTAACAACATTTGTAGGACATCTATAATGGATTTTGGATAATGTTGATTCAGTAAGTTGCATTGATGTATTCTGCTTAAAAGAGTGCCAAGTGTAAGCATATAAGATGTATCATCTTTGATAGTGGGATAGCAACACATCTGCAAGGCCTATTGCATTTGCAGATATTGAATGGCAATGATATAAAAAACAGATGCTTGACGAAGACTTAGTTGGAATAGTTACCAACCCAGACTGAATCCGCTAAGTTGATAACAGTCCTTTCCCTCTTACAGAAGAAGAAGCTGGCCTCCCATAAATGGTAACATCATCATCTGCCTTCGTCAGTTCACAGCTAGACGTAAGCCTCTTCTAAAGCTCGCCACTCGCCCTCACTTCTGCTTCACGCATCCACTTGCTGCCAACTTCCTTTCGCAGATCTTCGCTTCATCTGGCCGGATGACTTTTCATACTACGCTTGCCGTTAGCATGTAGAAAAGGGAGCATTACGGGCTAAATCTACACAATCGTTCGTTGTCATATGGCAAGGGTTTCAAGAAAAAAAATGTAGGTAGGATCAAAATGTCAGTTTTTACAGTACGTTGTGTACTCAGCGTTAAACACATATGTATGTACAGGTTGCACTTGACACACATAGCCTACACTTTCTGCACGATATTGATACATAATATTACATATGTATGTGTAAATAACACTAGCCGTAGCCTGCGGCTCCGTCCCGACCTTCGAGGAATTTAAGGTAACTTAACTTTAGATGTCAAACTGCTTTTTGACCCAGCCGAGGTCTTAGCTCAGTTTGTAACATCATCATGACTTTATTATTCCTCGAGGGGATAGACAGAGATTTTTAGTTCCTCATTTCGCTGTTATTTTAAGTCTACTGTTATAAATGGCGAGCGTATCATGATTTGCAACGTTAATCCAGATTCTGGCCTCAAAATGAGTTTTAAAAGAACTCAAATACATATTTTACCGGAGTTTGACTTTTGAAGCTCAAGTCTCGAGTTCTAACCCTGTAACATTCAACGCTTAACAAGATATTTCACGAAATCTTTAATTTCGCACGCTGCCCGTCAAACGAAGTAACATTGAGCTGAAATTGTTTCCGCGAAACGACTTCCATATTTGTGTGAAAAGTTACTGTTTATGCTAGCGTGAAATATAACAGATATTGTACAGACAGGTACATAAAACAGTAACTACTAAAAGTACTTGAACTTTAGCTAAAATATAATTTTAGTACTTAAGGTTTAAAAACTTTAGTTATAGTACCAAAACAAAATTAATAAATAAGTATATGTTGTGACCAAGATAAAAATGAATAATTTTTGGTATAAGATAAAAAGAAATTCTTGTATTAACTCGAATGGCTTCTTAACTACAAACTGATAGACAGTCAATAAAACAAAATATTTGTATATCTTTAGTGTATTCATATTTGATGCAATCATAAAAAAAGCTGCAATTTTAATATTATAAATAGAAACTGAAATTTTATATATTCTTATAGATTACTATACTTACACCATCGTATTACGAAACCAAAAACCTGTACTGAAAGATGTAAGATAGAATAAACAAATAAAAGGAGACAGATATGACATTTTTTTTCTGAAAATCATAAAATGACTCCTCCCGCTCTGAGCGGAGCGGAAGGGAGTGTCAGACTTATACTGACTAAAAGCCACCCACGTGCCTTCTGAGCCCTTTGTGTCCGGGGCCGCGGTATCTCTTTCGAACAACCCGCAGCCCCGGCAGGTTTAAACATTCTTCCTTAGATGTAAAAAAGAGTGGTGTTAATTAAGAGCTTAATTATTACGTGAGTTACCTCTTCTTCACTTTCCACATAGGTATTCTAGTTTCCTTGAATCGTCGCCACCAGATGTTCGCACCTGTGCAAGGTCCCCCGTGACTTCGTGACAGGGTCTCACGACTGGTTCAGCCTATCTACCTTTGAAAGCGCCATCAGTCGGTCTAGCCGTTTTGGTTACCCGGAGAAAAACTGACACACAAAATAAAAAAAAAATGTTTTGGTATATCTATAGGTACGTATGTATATCTAGTGTATTGTAATATTCACA
The DNA here is from genome assembly GCA_033675125.1 of Athetis lepigone. Taxonomy (NCBI): domain Eukaryota; kingdom Metazoa; phylum Arthropoda; class Insecta; order Lepidoptera; family Noctuidae; genus Athetis; species Athetis lepigone. The sequence continues at coordinate 1,018,357 of CM066222.1, read as the reverse complement.
TGCATTATCATCATCATTAAAATGTCTATTTAAATTTTGTTTATTTATATAGATTAGACACATTTCATCAGGCGAGGTAGAGAAGACATTTAAACACCAATACAACCATATTAGATAAATAAATTAAACTTCACGGGTTACCTCAGAAGCTCCTTAACTACACACATATTCTTCTTCACTTTGCACACATTCTACAGTATCCTTGAATATTCGTCACCACATGTGGCACCTGTCCAAGGTCCCCGTGACTTCGTGATAGAGGCTCACGACTGTAGACTAAGTTTCGTACTTAGACGCATCTGACCTTATCGAGACCTCGTGAGGTCGCCGCGTAAACGGATTAAGCTTTTTTGGAGCAATTTGTTGTGGTTTTCTTTGAAAGGTATTAGGTATAAGTTAGTAGTGTCATGTGGCTCTGCTCGCTGTTTTTGATGTAAATTGTAACCTATTTTACCCCGTCTGGGATTTCTTAGTGAGCTTCTACGTTTTGAAAAATTAACTATTGTGCAAATACCCAGTACCTTTTTTACATCAAATGACTCCTCCCGCTCTGGGCGGAGCGGAAGGGAGTGTCAGACTTCTACTGACTAAAACTTACCATGTCTTTTTTTAGCCCTTTGTGTCCGGGGCCGTGGTATATCTTTCGAACAACCGGCCCTTGCGCCCTGCAATGTTGCTGACATCTCATTGAAGCACGCTGTACCTAGCTTAAATAGAAAAAAAAAAACATTATTCATATTATGTAAAGATGATAAGTTTTTCATATCTGTTCAGTCACATGTATTATGGAGTATTTTTTCGTTTTTCCTCTATTTCATTACGGAATAGGCTTTAAGTTTCAGATCTAATCTTTAACGATTCAAAATGTATCTTTAAATGGATTAATGAAAATAAATGTTTTAACTTTGACCTGTATTAGGTATATAATATAGCTTTTGCCCGCGACTTCGTCCGCGTGGAGTAATAGTTCCCGTTCCCGGGGGATTTACGAGATGAAAACTATCCTATGTCCTTTCTCGGGTCCCAGACTATATCTGTACCAAATTTAACTGAACCAGACTATATCTGAACCCTAAAAAATGAGAAATGCATTGATGAGAAACAAAAGAAAAGCCCTATTGATGTTAGTTAGTGATCGCCGAATCAATCAACGAATTTTTATAGACATTTAAAATACCGGGTTTCAGAAGTCCGTTATTAGGGCCGATTCCCTTGTTCACAAACTAAACTAAATTTAAGTTCGGTGCATCTTTTTGTTTCCATTTCACTAAGAAAAGGAGAGAAGACAAAATGTTTATTTAGTCCTGTCAAATAAAGACACTCCATAGATAATTTAGTCGCAATTAAAAACGTGGCTACTAAAATTTCAGCAATTTACTTCAGGAGCTGGCAAATTTTTCAGGACTAAATTAATTCTGTCCTTTTCTTGATGAAATGGTAAGAGAACGATGCAATGCAGTTTGTGAACAAGAAAATCAGCACCGTCATACGTATTTTGGGACGATTCGAAACAAAACTGTACACCTAAATCCATTGAAGTCTTTATTAAATTACATAAACACACAGATGTTTAATTATCAAGTATTATCAAGGTCTACCCATATCAGGGCGAATATTTAAAGCTCGGCCCGCTAGCTACTGGCTCGCATGTCCATTTTATCGCAGATATCAATCTATGCTGGTTATTGAGCAATATGTGCTGCGTACCGACAGCATGTTAGTGCCACTGTCAATGTTTTAAAGTAATTGTTTGTTATGTCGATTACTTATCTATATATTTATGTAAATCATTTGTCCAACTGACTGGAGTTTATCTTGGTCATCCCATGCCTCAGAAACTTACTTATAGACACTGGTCCCTGTTGTCATTCGTAGAACTTTGACAGTCGTTACGAGTGGTCAGAAGCCAGAAAGTCTGACCAGTGTAACCTAGGGGTATAGTATCGTGTAGTTACTGGGTTGTGGAGGCCAGAAAGACAGTCGCTTCATGTAAAACACTGGTATCCAGCAGAATCCGATTAGGTTGGAGGCTGACCCCAACATAGTTGAGAAAATGTTAGACAAATAATGATAACTGTTCCGATTGTCTTAGTAACAAATTGGGAGGCGTTTTTATAACTAACGAAGTATTTTATATATTTCATCGATAAGGGGATAAACTACTTGATGAACGGTTAAGTGGAACTTTGACCCCCATGGAATGGAAGTCATTGGTTATTGGTTACTCTGCATTACTAGGACGTAAATTAAAGTAAAAAATACAAATATTTGCTAACGCGTATCAGAACATCCAAATGCCATCAAATAACAAATGTTTTGTCCACACGCAACATGTTTCTGCTGTCGGTACGTCTCTCGAATGTGTGTCGATTTGGGCGCGGCGTTGCGTGCAGGTCCGCGTGTGCTGACCCTACCCTACTGCGCCTACTGGACACTACTGCGTATGTAGACCGTACTTGTATACGATGTTATATTAGTATTTACGGAGCGGGTTGAGATTGGGGAAATAATTATGAACGATTTTTAAATCCTTTTAAAAATCGTTCATAATTATTTCCCCAAACATTTGTTTGGAATAGTGGGATATCTATAAGAAAGAAGTTCCAAAAAGTGAACAATAAACTGAAATCCTACATCAAATCAAAGTTTCACGCATCATTATCTTTTGTACAGTCACCAGCATAAACATGTAAACACTACGTAAACATTAAAATGAATTTTCTCTTAGAATAACTATAGCGATATTCAGTTTTAGGGCATATTTATTAGTAGTCTATGACATAATTACTATAAAAAAATATTGCAATTAAAAGTTATGGCAAATTCAAGAGAAAAATGGTTTTAATGTTTGCGTGGCGTATCCATGTTTATACACGTGACTTTACATCAATCCTAAAACACCAGACACACCCGTCTGTCTTAATAACCATTCATTGATCGGATATTTGACAACTTTGTCAATTTTTGTATCGGAAATGTGTCAAATCAAAAGTACGTCATAAATCGATCATTGAACCACTATTGAGGAGACTGAACCCCAAAACACTGTTTCTCATACCTTTCAAACAGAAATGGAGTAGAGCCCTTTAAATGCAAATATTACCTCCATAGCTATTTTTTTCTTTCACCACGTTATAGTGTGGTGACATTCCAGGTTTCTACTGAAACGCTCCTGTAGGTTAAAGCTTGTTATTATGCAGCTTGTGTTATTCTGTCTGATGTTAAACTATCTTATATACAAAATTCTCGTGTCACAATGTTAGTTACCTTACTCCTCCGAAATGGCTTTACCGATTTTTACCAAATTTTATATGCATATTAAGTAGGTCTGAGAATCGGCTACTATCTATTTTTTTTTATACCCCTAAAAGAGAAGTCAGCACATGAAGGGGTCCAACAGGGCCAACTCAGTTGGGGTTGAGGAATGTTTATTTTAGTTACCGTGACCCCGGAACATAAAGGGCAACCAAAAGAACATGAGTGGGTTTTAGTTAGTAAAAGTCTGACACGCCCTCCCGCCGCACCCAGGACTGGATCAGACATTTGATGATTTCCCCCTCTTAAAAAAAAAATAGCAGACGTTAGCCCCAGGTCGCAGGAACCCTTCCAATGGAAGATGAACCGCAGAAACAGAATTGTTGAGAGCTTTAAAAGCAAATATTACCATTTTATTTCACACTGAAATGAAATATAATTATTATTTATTGGTTTAACTAGTAGTAGTAGACTAGTTAAACCAATAAATAATAATTATATTTCATTTTGGTGTTCATAAAATTAGAATCAAGACTTCGCTTAACAGGTAAGCTCGTTTGATTCCCAATTATACCTATTTCTTTCTTTCACTACGTTACAAAGTCGTGTGGTGATATTCCTGTTTCCTACTGCTCGGCTCCTGTAGGACAAAGCGAGGTATTCCGCAGCCTGTGTTATTCTGGTGATGAGCTATATTTTTGAGATAAAGAGGAACAGACATCCAATCATCCTCACAATTTCCCACATATAATATTAGTAGTTTTCTTTCAACAAAATTAATGATTGACATTGAAGCTATCTAAGCTTATAACCCTGGCAGTATTCCCAGCAATAAAGCGAGTGCGGATGTTTTTCAAATAACACATATTTAGTCGTGTAGTACAGGAGCCGTGACACGATTGGCCAGGAGCCAGGGCGCTCCTTTGTTTATCATCTCCTTGTTTATTATATTAGGTTAGGAGATAGTTATGAGCGTTTCTGTTTAGAGAATTAAATTATTTTGCTAGTTTTGTTGTTTTCTGTGGTGTTGCTTGTGAATTCATAAAAATGTTCCAAAAGTTGAAGAATTCTTAGTATCTATTAAACATGACGTAATATAATGTAAAGAGTTTGCTTGAACACGTTAATCTCAGAAATAACACCAGGATTATAACTTCACGCTACCGTCCACGGGAGCTAAGCAGTTAACAAAGTCGTAATTTAACGTGTGGAACCCAAGGTAAGGAAAAAGAAGAAAAGAATATTTCAGTTTTAAGGGTGCCGAGTTTTTCTGAAAGGATCTGCAAGGTTTTTGGTATTGCAGAGATATAATTATTATAATAGGATTGATTATAGAGAATTTAGGCAGCGAAAACCAAGTGGAAAGTAGTTTTTCTTACTCCATCACTGCTATTCTGATAAATTTCGTTTCGGGATCCAAGTTGTTGTTCATTGCTCGGCAATTTTCTGGTGGAATCTTGTTTGTTCCGAATCGTTTACTGAATCGATTTTTGTAATTTTTAATATAGGTAATATTTTATCCCAAAAATAATTAAAACTACTTAAACTGCTGTCACACTTCCGCTGTACAGTCAAAACAAACTAAAATGGATGAAATACCTACTACGCTAGACCCTTATGCAAGTGCAACTGTGTGCATGCGTAGATTTGTAATGTGACTATAATTTTCTCCCACAATCTGTACAACTAATTTATAAAAAAAAACAGTGTTTTAAACATAATAATAAAAATTCAGTGTATGTTTTATAATTATAACATAATATTCTAATTGTATAAATAAAAAATAAAGTAATTAGGTCTATTTCAATAGTAGTTAGTATAGTTATTGTACAGTTTAGACCTCCAGGTACCGTGACACGAAGGCCAAAATAACATCTACTGTATTAAAAGACAAACATTACAAATTGTATATGAATACTTTTTAGTATATTTGCAAGATAAATACATTGAATGGATGAGTATTGCATTCACGGTCATCCAGTGAATGAATGTCTGTATGTATGAAGGATAATTCTGTTTATTTAATACTAGCATATGAATGTATGTAATTGCAGTTCTTATAACTAATTTAAGATCTTTATACAGATTAATTAACAGGTGATTGACGTGCCATTAAAGACTATGTAGGATTAGAGTGCGGTTTGATTTTTAATTTGGTGCAATTATATTTTTGATATTATTTAAGATGAATTCTGAAGAAGAAGGTTAAAGATAGTTTTGCGTGTATATGTCACCGGAAAATAACAAGATCCGTAAGTTTATCAATCTACTAGGAAGTTTATAATCTTACGTAGGATTCTAAACGGGAGATAAATTGTAATATTTTACGTCCTAGACAACAGCGGCACGACAGCCGGCTGTCGCGCACAAGAGTGTGCATCATGGCTGCACATTATCATATAAGTATGGAGTGGAGTGGCGACAGAGGACAACCGGTGTTCGTGGTCTGTGGCCCTATAAGATTTTATTTGTATGTCTTATATGGGTTTCCTTTCCGGCTGTTGCAATTACGATTTAGGATGTAATCATTACTTAAATTAATCAGTTTTTGGAAATATTTATAAAATATAATGGTTAATAAACTGATTGACTGACTGAGTGATTGTAGATATATCAAATGTATATACATAAAAGAAAGTCGGGTTAGTTACACATTTAATAACTCAAGAACGGCAGAACCGATTTGGCTGAAAATTAGTGGGAAGGTAGCTTAGGACTAGAGGACGGACATAGAATACTTTTTATCTTCTTTTTTGTAACCAAAAATCTGTTATAACGCGGGTAAACCCGCGGGGGACAGCTAGTAATAATATATTAACGCTCAACCCAAACTGCTAGTCCTAACGGCATGAAACTAGGAGTGTGTGGTCTTTATGAAGAGTAAGGAATCTAAGAAGAAAAGATTTTCGGGAAATTCGACACCTTAAGAAGTCAATGGTGGTTGGATTTTCGGTATTAATAAAAAAACCGACGAAAAGTGCCAAATGTGAAGTGGCAGTCAGAACTAAGTTATGAACAGTTTTACTAACACTGAATTTGAATCTAATCTTTAACTGTTAATTTTGCGGGAACACTAGGCGATCCATAATTATAGGCTTTACTAGCTTTTGCCCGCGACTTCGTCCGCGTGGAATAATAGTTCCCGTTCCCGGGGGATTTCCGGGATGAAAACTATCCCATGTCAAATTTCATGCAAATCGGTTCAGTAGTTTAGGCATGAAGAAGAGACAGCTGTCTGTCTCTTAAAGTAACTCTGTAGTTACTTTCGCATTTATAATATTTATAGTACGGATTTATTGACGAAAAATGATTTACGTAACGCCATCATGATTAGAAGCCAGATCTCTTGCCAGTAGTAGTAGGCACGTTGACACCTGAAATTTTCAGAGATTTTCCGATTTCAGTTTAATTTTATTATCGTACAACAACACGGAACAGTCATACTCACATCTGGCTAACTTTCCCATATAAAGGAGAAACCAATCACGCAGTATTATTGAAGGTACAATTGCGCCCATATAGAGGTCCGGAAACTTACTCATATGGTCATGAGGAAGAGGTCAGGGTCCTCCCGGTAGACCTGCAGGTGACCTACATTGCCCTTAAGGTAAAGGACATATGTTATAGCTATTTATAAATATTTACAAGTGTTAATTGTGTACCTAGAACGTTTTAATTATGACATTTACAAGCATTACAGTTTATTTATAGGAATGCTAGCTGTTCCCGAGGCTATGCGCAGGCAAAGTCTTCGCCAATCAAAATTTGCAAGAAAATGTGCAAACATTTTCTTGCAAATTTTGATTGGCGAAGACTTTCATGGTTGATTAGTGATGCAAACGAACGAGGCAGTTGCAAAATACGTATGTTTGACAAATCGTTACGATAAATAATTGTCGTGTTTACCGAACATTAGACAGAGATAAAGAAATGTTACTTAGCGCGAATTTTGGCTTAACTATTCTCCGTTTCTATCTTGCCAACGTGGTTTGAGAGTTGTGTGATGGTAACAGAAATATGCACTTGCTAAGCTACGTTCCTTCTAAGGCTCCCATACTCAGAGAAAGGGACCTATACAAGGGTACTTATCACATACGTTACTGTCTACACACTGCCTACGCCACACATGAGCCGGCGAGGTGATATGAGGAGGCACTTGCTAAACAAAGTTTACCGCTTGACCTAAAACTCCTGTAGTTAGAAAAAGGGCCCTATACAATTCATGTTAGTTACCACATTAACATAAGTTAAAGTGCCATCTTGACTACCTATGCCACACATGAGCCGGCGAGGTGACATGAGGACTCACTTGATAAACAACGTTTAAAGCTCGATCTAGGACTCTTGTAGTTAGAGAAATTGTCCTATAGAATGGTTGTTATTACATTAACAGACGTTGAAGTGCTACATGCCTGCCTAAGCCACACATGAGCCGGCGAGGTGATATGATGACGTACTTGCTAAACAACGTTTAACGCTCGACCTAAGACTACTGTAGTTAGAGAAAGGTTGCTACAGAATGATTGTTACTACATTAACAGACGTCTAAGTGCCAACATGACTGCCTATGCCACATGTAGCGAGGTGATATGAAGACGCACTTGATAAACAACGCTCGACCTAAGACCAGGGGCGGGGGGCGAGACAAGTGGCATCGTAGAATAGATAGTAGAATAGAATAGCTTGTTGAATGTATGGAGATGTAAAATTACTTAGCGAAAGCTTATGTCAATTCCATATATTTGACAATCGTTTCTATATTCCACCATCTTTTCTACAACGACACTTGTCTAGGGGGGCAGGAGTCTTAGGTCAAGCGTTAAACGTAGTCAGAGAATGGTTCCTATAGAATGGTTGTTACCACATTAACATAAGTTAAAGTGCTACATGCCTGCCTATGCCACATGTAGTGAGGTGATATGTGGGCGCGGCGGTTGCGATAGCGGCGGTCACTGCGTGTTGCAACCACGAGTATGTGTCGCCTGGAAGCATTCGCGGGTAGAGATGTGCGACGGTTGATCGATATTAGATCGATGTAAAAGAGTGTAATGTTAATTATCTATGCAGATACGCTATCGCCAAATGCATCACAGACATCGGTAAAACAAAACATCGTGAGGAAACCTGTACTTATTAATATAAGTAGTGATCAATGCTCGTGCCTTCTCTGTTTGAGAAGATGCCTTTGCCCTGCAGTAGGATAGTGTGGAATGGGGTGCTTGGACAGAAAACCTCCTCGTGTGCCCGAGGGCTGGAGTTCGCTTATGGATTCTTCCGGGGCGAAGACCAGTCCGAGGGACGGTGCACCCTGGGAGGTGGGCAACGACTCGTCATTGGGTACGTTGTGCCTGTGGGGTCTCGTTGCCCACTTGCCAATATTCTGTCGCGGAGGACTCCACCACCTGTCCCTCTGAGTAGCAGAGGGCAGTGTGTGTTGGAGTCGGGAAACGGGCTCTGCGTGCACTCACCCTGCCGCAGAGCAGGCAGCTGGGGGTCGTCATCCCTAGCTGCCCCCGTTGATCTCGTAGCCCCGAAGACTGTTACGGTCATGTCTCTGACTTTCGACGGGGGTCGAGGGCCTTGGCTTAACCGCCCGGGCCGCGAGGAAGACAACCTCTATAAAAAATTACCTCTAATACCAAGTTCTGGTGCGTGGCGAAGGTACGAATGGCTGAGGAGTAGTGTCATCTATTATGGATGGCGCATCAGTCTTTAGCGCACCCCCAGCCAGGGAACCGGTGGACCCTCTGGTTGGGTTATAAATGTACACTTGCCCAGGGACAGGGGGTTGCCCTGGGTGTACATTTTAAATCCCCCATACTCGTGGGATCAAGTATGGACACTAAATTAAGGCAAACTAAAAAAGAGAGGAAGGAGAGAAGGAAGGAAGTGCGGTCGGCGAAGCTGTGCCCGAGCGCAGAAAGCTCGAGCTCAGAGAGCCCGAGGCGTGGGCGGAGAGACCGCAGTAGGAAGCGGACAATGTCGGAGGGCGCGTCGTCGTCCTCCGACAGTGAGGCGATGGCTCCGGCTCCCAAAATCCCCACCAGCAGGCGGGGTGCGGGCCGGATTGGAGGAGGGGGGCGTAAGCTCCCAGCGCAGGAGGCTGCGCAGCGAGCCGAAAGGCTCGCCCTGGAGGGGCGTCACCCCGGAGCGGCTTCTGCGCCAGCTCCACGGGATGAGCCAGCCGCCGCAAGGAGCTTGAAGGGGGAGCAAGCGGTCGACCTGGCGAAGTTGGTGGGTGAGGCACTGACGACGGTGGCCTTGAAGAAGAGCAAAAGCTCCAAAGACAAGGCCATGGCCGAGGCCTACGATGTTATTATGGCCGCGGCGAAGGAGGCCAGCAGGCCCCAGGAGCCCACACAGGCCAAAAGGGAGCTGGCCGCAATGCGGGCGGAGGCCAACAGTCCCCAGGAGCCCACACAGGTCGAAAGGGAGCTGGCCGCAATGCGGGCGGACATGAAGGCGCTCCGAGAGGAGAACGTCCAGTTACGTGCGGACCTGGCCAAGCTCCAGGGGGACGCGCGTCTCTCGGCTGAGCCCAAGGAGATGGAGCTCAAGGACGTGCTCCAAGCCTTGGCGGATCTCCAGCGCCGGTTCTCGGTGCTGGAAGGCATTGCCCTCCGGCCCCCGCTCGCGGCTAGTCGAGCGGCCCCGGTGGCGCCGGCGGCAGGGCCAACGGCAACCTTTGCCGCGGTGGCCGCGGCTCCAGTGGCGGGGACGACAATGCGTGCCGCTGCGCCGGAGCCAGCGAAGGAGAAGGCCACGCCAACCAAGAAGGGCAAGGCGGCAAAGCCCAAAGTGATGGGGGCACCCGCAGCGAGTGCGGCTGCACAGTGTCCCACGTCGCCTCCTCCTCCTCCCCCGATTGCCGAAGCTCCGGCTGAGCCCGGTTGGCAAGTCGTCGGAGAGGGGAAAAAGGCGGCTAAGGTGGCCAGGGCCGCCAAACATCGGCAGCGGCGGCAAGAGCGCCGCAAGGCCAAGAGCCTCGCGGCCAGGCTCCGCGCCCCTAAGTCTGCAGCGGTAGTATTAACCCTGCAGCCGGACGCGGTAAAAAAGGGCGTCACATACGCGGCAGTCCTCTCGAAGGCTAAGGCAGCGGTCAACCTCGCTGAGGTCGGCGTGACCGAAGGTCTGCGGCTCCGAGTCACGGCGACTGGAGCCCGCATGCTGGAGGTCCCGGGGGCGACCAGCGGCCCCGTCGCCGATGCCTTGGCCGAAAGGCTGCGGGAGTCCCTCCAGGCGGAAGAGGTACGAGTGTCCAGGCCCACCTTGCGCATTGATATGCGCGTCACCGGCCTGGACGACTCCGTCACAGAGGAGGAACTGGTGGCCGCCGTCGCCAAAGTGGGGGGCTGTCCCGCTAGCGATGTGCGGGTGGGCGCCATCCGCTTTGACCGCTCCGGGCTGGGAGCGGTCATCGTGAGTAGCCCCGTACCGGCGGCAAAAGCGATCGCGGGAAAAGGCAGCCGACTACTGGTTGGAGACTGGACTTCGGCGCAGGTCAAGCTGCTGGAGCCCAGGCCTCTGAGGTGTTTCAGGTGCCAGGTGGGACACCATGTCGGTGTCCGTTGCACCTCGGAGGTAGACCGCAGCGGCGACTGCTTCCGCTGCGGTCAGCCCGGTCACAAGGCCGGCTCGTGCACCGCCGCGCCGCACTGCTTCGTATGTGCGGCAGCCGGCAAGCCGGCCGATCACCGGGCTGGGGGCAAGGCTTGCGCCCCACCCGCCAGGACCAGAGGAAAGGGCCGGAAGCCCTCTGCCGCCGCCCCCGCCGCTCCCGCTGCTGCCGCCGATCGTTTCGCCGATCCCGCTGCCGCCACGGCTCCCGACGTCCCCGCTGCTGCCGCGTCCGCCGCTGCCGCCGCGACTACCGAGGCCGCAATGGAATGCCAGTAATGGCCCCATTGCGGCGGCGCGTTAGTGTTCGCGCCCCTCAGGGAGAGTCAGCGAAGGAAGGGGCCCAACAGGGCCAATGCCTGCCGGGGTTGCAGAATGTTTATAATATAAGGATATATAAGGATAGTGTGGAATGATACTATTATTATTCCATTTATTTCTATCATTATGATCATCAAAATTACAAAAGTATCGATAGAACAATACTAGTGCAGTGTCAGCACTACAGACCTGCTCATGTGCAGGGCGCGGTCGCTCGCCTTGTGCGCATGTGCGAGTGACATGCGAGTACCGACACCAGCATAACTACATCTTGGACTGACTGCAAAATAGTCATAGTGGTAGGTAGTGTTTCTCGAGATCGAATGGGTGCATTATTATAGAGAGGTGCACTGTAGCTGAAAGGTGCATTCTTTACAGACAGGTGCACTAATGCATAGAGGTTCACTATTGTCGAAAGAGGTGCACTATTATCAAGAGATGCATTATTATTTCGAAATTTACTGTTACCGTCAGGAGCACTGTTACCTAGAAGCACATTTTCATTGAGAGGTGCAATATACCTAGGGGTGCACTAATAAGAAGGGTCTATTATTGCTAGGGATAGACTATTCCCGACAGTTGCACTAATACAGGTGTAATGATTACTCTTTTTTTTGAAGATGGGAAATCATCAAATGACTTCTCCTGCCCTTAGTTTTAGACTTTTACTGACTAAAACCTACACTTATTCCGTCAGTTGCCCTTTATGTTCCGGGGCCACGGAACCATTCCGTAACCCCGGCAGGTGTCTTATCAGTGTGAGGTGCAAAATAACCAAGAGGTGGACTATTAGCGAGATAATGTTTTGATTAATCAATTACTGGGTGTATGTATTTATATCAGTAACAAATAATTTGCGTTTTTACATTGTGAAAAGTAAGTAGTGGTTTTATTAAGATTTTGCAATTTAGGATAAGGCAACTAATAATGCTATAAATACTTCAATTGCGTATTTACCTAAGTACTTTAAATTGCAAGAATCAATTTGAAACTTATTAAAATATGAGTGGAAATGCATTCACTGTCGTAGGTCTAAAGTCTTTTAAAAGCCTTTGATTTGGAAATCATAATGAATGAATTGAAACCAATCCGATTTTGCCAACGCTACTCAAAACCAACAATAATAATATATCAAAACACAAGATAATTCGATTTCGATCTTTCACCGATAGCTGGGCGATACCGTGGGCTTGTTTTGCTGACCGTACGCATATATTAACCTAATTGATTTACATACATATTGGACTATTATTTTTGCGCACCGTACGTGTTGCAAATAGTCGATTTAATGTTATATGAGACTGGGTGTTGAGAGTTAATTTAGTAATTATTGTTGCAGGGGACAAAAGCGTTGGACACTTTATGCTTACATTTTATTTAATTTGCATTACTTGCAACTAAGTGGCAATGTGTGTCAAAAGGTCTTGGAACCTAATACAACTTTTACCTGCGTCTTTGTTTAATGCCTCGGTCCCTTATATGTATGCATAAAAAAATCTAGCTGTATTAAATTAGTTTAGGTTTCGATCCGGACACAAAATACGTGTGGAAATGTTTTATCTATAATTTTCATACGATCTGTATCAATAAACGAAGTGTTGTTCAGGTGCGGCTGTGAGAATGAAATAGGGTAATTAAAATAAAACGTGAAATGAAAAATAATTACTACATAGTATAAAACAAAGTCGCTATCCTCTGTCTATCTCTATGTATGCTTAGATCTTTAAAACTACGCAACGGATTTTGATGCATTTTTTTTAATAGATAGAGTGATTCTTAAGCAAGGTTTATATGTATAATACATGCTTATTATAGTAGAGAAAAGCCGTGGTTTTTAAAGTTTGTAACATCCGTACGAAGCTGGGTCGGGTCACTAGTAATTAAATAATCAAACAACTGCAATTTCAGAAGTTGGTGGCATTGTAAATTGCGGTAGGGTTTTTTTATTATTAATTTTTTTTTAGACGGTGGAAGTTTCGTTGAACACTTATTTTTACTAGCGACCCGCCCCAGCTTCGCACGGGTGTTACAAATCTTTAAAAATCCGGGTTTTTCTCTACTATATTATGCATGTATTATACATATAAACCTTCCTTAAGAATCACTCTATCTACTAAAAAAACCGCATCAAAAGGCGTTGCGTAGTTTAAAGATCTAAGCTATGTATAGGGACAGACGGCGGATAGCGACTTTGTTTTATACTATGTAGTAGTGATGATACAATAAAAAAAAAATCTAAATCCAAAGCATTTATTTCACTTAGACCATTTACAGGTACTTATGAATTGTCAAAGAGTCGGTCGGTCTGTTAGCCAGAAAAGAAAAGTGACGCTAATTGCCTGTTCCAAAACGTAGATCTCTATGGAGAAGAACAGGCAAGAAACTCCACGGACACTCTTTTAAAAATATCATGTTTTACAAAATCTTGGTTACAATCGAAACCTCAGTACCAACTAGTATGTTTTCTATGCAAAACGCAGTTGCATCTAGTCAGTAATCCCATGTAGATGTAAGGTTTCTTCCTGGTGGCCGTGCGGCCATTTATGTTTTAATCTTGTTGTGCATGCGCCGAGGTTTAGCTCAAACGTGCAAGTATTTATAAACATGTTATTTTTATTTATATATTTACTAGGTGGGTACAGCGCTTTCACTCGTATCTTTGGTTACTCTAGGTCCTGCGCTCCCGTAGGATTGTGGCGAGATGTATCCTATAGGATAGCTTATAGGTAGCCTTTTTTATTTTGACGTGACAACGTCTTAAATTAGGTTGCGGCTGGGAGTCACTTATGAAAAAGTGTAACGCTCGGTAACGTTACGATGAGTCACCGAACGAGAGAGAGGCCCGCCGAATGCCTTGCGTCTCTCTCCCACTCAACTATGATCGGTAAAAGACGTTGTCACGTAAAATCTTCGCCCGTAAAACCGACTTTACAGGCAACCATTTTTTTTTAGGTGAGTGGGAAATCATCCAATGATTGCTCCCGTCCTGAGTGCGGCGGGAGGGCGTGTCAGACTCTTACTGACTAAAACCCACTCATGTTCCTTCGGTTGCCCTTTATGTTCCAGGGTCACGGTAACTATTATAAACATTCCTTAACCTCGGCAGGCGTTGGCCCTGTTGGGCCCCTTCCGTGAGCTTATAGGTAGCCTTCCAAAGTCCCAGATATAATTGAATGTACTAATATAAATTGAATGCTAGCCTATTACTGGCCCACAGCAAGCCAAGTCCTCTTTTAGCTTTGCGCCCCTGATTCCCTTTTTTCTGGCCTACATTATTGATTATGACATTCAAAAAGTCAATTGAAAAATAACCTCTTTTATGTGGCTTTTATTTTTTTATGGAATGGGATATCATCTAATCACTTCTCCTCCACCCTGGGCGGGGCGGGAGGGAGTGTCAGACTTTTACTGACTAAGACCAACCCATGTTCCTTCGGTTGCCCTTTATGTTCCGGAGCCACGGTAACTATTAGAACTGTTCCGCAACCCCGGCAGGCATTGACATAAAATGTCATAATATTGGTAAAAAGATTACCAACCGTGTTCTGGGTTTCCGTATTTACATACCTTTTCCGTAATATCCAGGTATACACGTCTGTTTTCAATATGAAGGGTGGTAAACCAGTCGACTGCTTTAATACTTCTGGTGCAATGCTAGCTCCTAGCCTTGCCGGTTGAATAATCTTGTCACCTATATCTTATCTGATCGTATTAAGAGTAATAAATATTATGTCATCGCTATATAAACTTAAAATCGATATAGTACTTTTAAAAATCAGAAATTCCGTTTTTATCACTACTGTTTACTAGTACTACTTACTATACTAGCTTTCACCTGCCGTTTTGTCCGCGTGAGTGTCGATACCTCTCTCCCCTAAAAATGTTACCCCTTTAGGGTTGGAATAAAAAAAAAAAACATTTCTTAGTTTATGTTTTCTACTCTTTACAAAGAACACACCCTGCAAGTTTCATGTCTCTAGGAGCAGTGGTTTGGGATGTGCGTTGATATATCAACAGACAGTCAATCAGTAACTTTTCCATTTTATAAATAGCGGCTAAACTACAGAACCGAATTTAGTTTTGCGACTAGCTATCAGCCCTCTACAACCCAGATACTGTTTGCTATCTAAAAACGGGTTGCCTGTTACTGGGTGTTACCTAGTAACGGGTACTACCCAGCAATTTCCTTGGTGAATCAGAACTGACTGCAGTTTAGCTCGGTTTGACAGAATTAAGCTAAATTGAACTAAAACCCATCAATATTGAGAGAGCCAATTAAAGTGTTTGCCTTAATGCTACTTGAACGGTTCAATTTAAAGCGTGATTTTACGAGCGTACATAATTACATAGCAAACGTAACTACATAAATATATAGTTGGACAAATAAATTTAAACGTATGTCATGTATCGCATATAAATCTATTTCTGGGCGTGGGCAATACTTGCTAAAGATCAATGCCAGTCGAATTGAATTAATTATGATATTTTGTATTTATTGCCATGTTGTAACCCTTGGTGCTGTGGTTGCAAGTGAGGTTGCAGAGCATGGGGTCTTGAGTTCGAGAACCGGTAGGGGCAATGTGTTATTTTTCATTAGTTTTTCGGTAATAAGTAACACGAAGTATGGAAGTTTGTTGTAAAGCTTCCCCGTACCTTAGAAAAGATGGGAAAGGCTTTCTTGGTTGTCTTTAGTATAACCTTTTGACGACCAAACGATAGCCGGCTGTCACACTGCTATTGTCTTTCTATTGTGTCTCGAATCACGTGTCTTCGAAGGATTAAGTTAGCAAAAAAGAAGCAGGAAAGTCTGATACTCAATCTTATCATGGGGTCTCATGTTACCCAGTAACTGGGCTGTTTGCTTGCTTTTGAGTTACAGTTGCGTTGTTAATAAGATGGTATTGTTTGTTTGTAATGGGTAATTTCCGAAAGTACAGCTCCAAGTTTAAAAATTCATTTGCTTATGGAAAGCTACACTATTAAAGAGCGGTAGAGACACAGTTTCTTTCACAAAAAATCTTAAAGAAAATAATTTTGTGTTTTCAGCAAATATAAAAATGAATGTTAATAAAAAAGTTTAATTTTTTCATTGGTAGAATATTGGAATCAAATAACATTTATTTAACAATTGTAAGTATATAAAGTAAATATGTAGCGGTGGCAGTAAGTGAAATAATTGAAGCTACAAATTTCAGAACGCACTTCACGCCGTCCCCAGTACGAGTAGGTCGGTACAGAGCTGTCACAAATGGTACACTCTGTGCGCTGTCAATATACGTAGTGCTAATAAGCCCGGCTTTTATCTGCACATGTGTGAACGACCCTAGGGTTGGCACAGGGCTGAGTGGAAAAAACGTTAGGAAATATTTTATTATCTTGTAGTTGTTTCTTTCAGTTTCATACAAATGTTCATATAGTATTAAAAAGAAATGTTATCTTATTGCGGCGCCTTGGTGTCAATTTGCTCACAGCCTAATTAACTAATTAATCTTATACATACGCGTCTAATATAATTTTTGCCTTCTCTCTCTTTATTTTAAAGTTACTAGCTTTTGCCCGCGACTTCGTCCGCGTGGAATAATAGTTCCCGTTTCCGGGGGATTTCCGGGATGAAAACTGTCCTATGTCCTTTCTCGGGTCCCAGACTATGCCTGTACCAAATTTCATTCAAAATTGGTTTAGTAGTTTAGGCGTGAAGAAGAGACAGACAGACAGACAGACAGACTGGCAGAGTTACTTTCGCATTTATAATATTAGTACGGATTAACTGTGGAACTATCTTGAGCGTACACAAAAATATTATTGGAGTTGTATAAGCGTGAAAGAGCTACATTGACCATGGTAAAAGCATACAAAACATATCCAATGGCGTTTTTTTTTTGATGGATAGGAAATCATCAAATGACTTCTCCCGCCCCTGAAGAGGGAAGGAGGGTCAGACTTTTACTGACTAAAATGAAATAATGTCCCTTCGGTTACCCTTATGTATTCCGGGGCCGCGGTAACTATTAAAAGCATCGACACGCCGTCGACACGGGTCTGGTCCTAGTCGGGCGGCGAGCTACCTACCGCTCGCCTTCCGCAGGCCCACGCCTCCAGTGGCCATCATCTTGTGACTCTCGACAACTAAGCCTGGGTGTCTGTCCGGGGCGTGAAGCTTGACGCTGCCTCACGTGCCCCACCGCTTTCGTCTCCAGCGTGTCTGCTTCGCAGGAGGCGACGGCTTCCTATTCAGTCTCGCTCCGTAGCATGGCCTGAACCAGCGCCGATCGCCTCTGCAACGACACGATGGTGGTTCGCCCAAGCGGGGCCTACCTCCACCGTATGCTACACCGTGTCACGCAGGCGTCACTTCCGCCCGAATCCGACATAGGAACCTCCCGAAATATCCGTGTGCGGTGAGGAAGATCATCATCTCCCTAGCCTTTTCCCAACTATGTTGGGGTCGGCTTACAGCCGAACCGGATTCAGCTGGATACCAGTGTTTTACGTGAAGCGTCTGCCTATCAGACCTCCACAACCCAGTAACTGGGCGCTTTGGTTCGACTGGTCAGACTTTCTGGCTTCTGAATACCCCTAGCGTCAAAGTTCTACGAATGACAACCGGGGCTTAACATGCTTTCCGAAGCACGGGATGTCAGTGATGTCCAAGATAAACTATAGAAAGTACATATGAATTGAAAAAGTCACATTGGTACTTGCCCGGATTCGAACCCGTAACCTCTTACATGCGCCTTTATGACAACCCAGATGTGTTATTCTGATGCAGCAGTTTCTATTACATACTATCATTTATATTGCTTGCTGCGGAGTAATTTTAAAACTGAGAATATCTTCAAAGGTATTTTTTGAAATTATAAATGATTATACGCTAGGGGCATTTTGCGTTTTAGTAATTTTATATTATCTCCGGAACTACATGACCAATTGACATACTGTAAATGGCAAATCTTATCTGTATGATGTCCTTGTGATACTGAAATAATTTATTGTCATAAGAATTAATATTTGGTTGCTCAAATAATCAACCAAACGTAAGTATGCCGAAAAATCATTTTTTTAATGCAATAAAAGAAGTATAAAAGATAAAATATAAAAGATAGAGATATGGTATCGCGGACTTTTTTGTAGAAATTGTTAAGACAAACCAAGTTGCCATACATTGTTTTTAATTTTAAGCAACTGTTTAGGCAGCGCACGCAAATAATTCTGTTTTATGAGGTATTTTTTTCCGACTTGCTAGACAAAAGTTGCGATAGCTCGGTTAATATACATGTTATAAAAATAATTTATAGCCTATAGCACTCAGGAATAATGTAGCTTTCTGCCAGTGAAAAAATTTTTGGAATTGGTTCATTAGTTCCAGAGATTACCCCAAACATACAAACTTACAAACATACAAACTTACAAACTTACAAATTTTACCTCTTTATAATATTAGTATAGATTATGTTAATAATACTACTTCTTTTGTTAATAATACTACTAGCGACCCGGCCCAGCTTCGCTTGGGTATCACAAATGTTTTAAAATCTCGAATTTCATTCTCTTTACACCCTTCATCTTTAATTACTCTTCCCAATACAAAAAAAAAACCGCATCTAAATCCATTGCGTACCTAAAAAGGTCTTTTTTCCTATGAATGTGAAATTATCAAATACTTCTACCTATCCAAATACTTCTCCCGCCCTGGGCGGGGTGAGAGAGCGTGTCAGACTTTTACTGACTAAAACCCATCCATGTTCCCTTGGTTGCCTTTTATGTTTCGGGGCCGCCGCGGTAACTATTAGAACTATTCCGCAACCCGGGACTTTTGGTCATAGCATACATAATGTAAGACAGTGGAAAGCGATTTTGTTTTATGCTACGAGTATGCAATGATCATAACCTCTTTCTCTACAATGCTTGATATGTTGGCACCCCTGTGCTCACATGTGTTGACGACAACGCACTGCATCGCGGTCAAGGCCGGCAACTGATTTTTATACAACCTGCCAAGTGCGAGCGGTGCCTTAAGTGTTTGTACAAGCTTTTAATTTTACCTCACTGACCATGTAGGCCCTTTTTTTGGGAGGGGTAATCATTAAATGACTTCTCCCGCTCTGAGTGGTGCAGAAGACAGTGGTGCTGATTCACTTCTTCAAAAACTAACTTAAAAAGTTAAGGGCGTCTTTCTCTTTCCATTTCTTAAAGAAAAGGACAGAAGATACATATGCGTTTAGTCCTGTCAAAGAAGACAGTGTCTGAAGAAAATTGGCGTATTTTTAAGCGCCATGTTTTTAATCGCGTCTAAATTATCTATGGAGTGTCTTAATTTGACAGGACTTAAAATTTTTATCTGCTGTGCTTTTCTTGATGAAATGGAAAGAAAAAGATGCACTTAACTTAAAGGACATTGACCATCCATGTATGGGAGTTGGGCCAAGTGTTGCCCAGCATGAACACATAGTGCATTATGTACCTTAGGCTAACACTACTCTGTAAACGAAAGCTCATCAAAATCTATTCGAGGAGATTTGAGAAAAAATATTTTTATCAAGATTTTTTATTGGTAAAGAAAGACATCCAATGGTACGTACCACAGTAATTATTTTAAACAATTGCTCACTTTATAATTACAATCAAGTATTTCATGGTTTCTGACATTCAGAATTGATTTACATTAAAAAACTCACAAAAAACTCACAGTTATCTACTTGACATTAAACAATGAATTACTAACATTGATAATATTACATTATTCGTTTACATCGTATGATCAGCCCCCCTAGACAAGCATTGGCATTGTAGAATAGATATAGCGAAAACAAATCGATTGTCAAATGTATGGAGATGTCAAATTGTTTAGCGAAAGCTTATGTCTACAGCACGAATAAACAGTTTTTCTTTCTTTCTTAATGTCAATTCCCTTAATCAATAAGTCAATTAACTTAATACCGTCTTGGTACCTAGCCCATCCTAAAAACCAAACTAAGCACATAATGTGGGCACAACTGCCAATTGTTCTGTGTACTTCTATTTGTCATTTTGTACTTCTATTTCCTTCTTTATTTTTATTTTTTGTTATTATTTCACAGTGGCATTTGGGTTTTTGTACGTAGTTTGTTAATAGTTTTTTATTAATTGTTTCTTTTTTAGTGTTGTGTGTCTTGTGAGAATGTACCAAATAAATGTATTATCTATCTACATGAGCAGCAATACCATTACCATTTTCTTATGCACTCTATTCCACGATTGTCCTGATGTAGCAGTGGTACTTTTTCGACGAAACATGTCTACTCTTTATGTGTGCTCGTATGAGTTGGACATTACTGGAAGGCATAGTAAATGCTGACAGATCGTTAAGATCTCCGTTATATTGT
The DNA here is from genome assembly GCA_033675125.1 of Athetis lepigone. Classification (NCBI taxonomy): domain Eukaryota; kingdom Metazoa; phylum Arthropoda; class Insecta; order Lepidoptera; family Noctuidae; genus Athetis; species Athetis lepigone. The sequence continues at coordinate 997,802 of CM066222.1, read as the reverse complement.
TGGATAAGAAATGATCCACTGCTGCGTACATGTTCACTGTAATAACTGGGCGCAAGTTTTTTTTGGTAGGTGCCTACAGCGAAAAGGGTCAATTCTTCAGCGGTCAATATCGAAAATAATTATATTAACTAAAATCGTTTAATACTTTTAACTAAAATCGTCCCGAAAATCTTAAAAACATAACTAAAAAAAACCCTGGGACCGTTTTTTTTTTCAATAATTTTTAAAATTATGTGTTAATGCAAGTAATCATTTGGAAGTACTCCCATGTCTGGGCAGCTTATGGCCCAAACCCGGTCAATGTCCTTTCATTCAAATCGGTTCAGTGGTTTAGGCGTGAAGAAGAGACAGACAGACAGACAGACAGAAAGACAGACAGACAGAGTTACTTTCGCATTTATAATATTAGTACGGATGTGAATGGGCATAACTGTGTGTAATTTGCCAATGGGGCCGATTCCCTTGTCCACAAGCTAAACTGAGTTCTGTATTTTTCCTTACCCTTAAATTAAGAAAATAAATAATAGTAAGTGTTGTTAAATTACTCAACGGCTAATATAAATCCACGTTCATCCAACTCACACGTGGCCATATTTATAAGTAACTAGCTCCTGCCTGCGACTTCGTCCGCGTGGAATAGTTCCCGTTCCCGCGGGATTTCTAGGATGAAAACTATCCTATGTCCTTTCTCGGGTCCCAGACTATATCTGTACCAAATTTCATTCAAATCGGTTCAGTAGTTTAAGCGGGAAAGCGCAACAGACAGACAGACAGCTTAGAGTTACTTTCGCATTTATAATATAAAATATTAGCATTAGCACAGTATAAAAAATCATATGATTTTTAGACTGTGATATTAGTATGGATTTGAGAGGACTAAACTAATGTTTTACCTCCTGTCCTTTTCTCTCACAAAATTTTGACACACTAATAAAAAATTGTTACTTCTTTCTCTTTTTAGTCATTCCCTGTTCTATCTAACTAGTGTTGGTTCCGTAGGTCGTGGCGTGATTTTACATACCTTCGTCGATTAATTGGCTTTCCAACCCAAACATATTTTTTTCAATTCTGTCCAGTTGTTGCTGAGATTAGCACGTTCGACCAAACAAACACTTTAGCTTTATAAATATTAGGCATAGATTATCTGCATTTCGGGATCCAAAACATACGAATTAAATCGAATGTCGATATGTATCTATGACATTACAAATGAGTGTATCCCATCTGGCCCGGTGACTTGGCCCGGTACCGGGAAATTATTTAATTAAGCCTACCATTCGAGATCAAATCTTAATTACTTACATAATAAGACCTGCAATTATTTAAAACCTACCAAACATTTATTTATTCATTACTTTTCATAAGTTTTATGTCAAAAGTAAGCCATACAAGGTTTCGGGGCTGCGAGTTGTTCGAAAGAGATACCGCGGCCCCGGACACAAAGGGCTAAGAAGGAACTTGAATGGGTTTTAGTCAGTAGAAGTCTGACATTGGTGCCGGTTCTCTTTTTTACAAACTAACCAAAAGGACATTGACCGGGTTTGGGCCATAAGCTGCCCAGACATGGGAGTACTTCCAAATGATTACTTGCATTAACACATAATTTTAAAAATTATTGAAAAAAAAAAGCGGTCCCAGGGTTTTTTTTAGTTGTGTTTTTAAGATTTTCGGGACGATTTTAGTTAAAAGTATTAAACGATTTTAGTTAATATAATTATTTTCGATATTGACCGCTGAAGAATTGACCCTTTTCGCTGTAGGCACCTACCAAAAAAAACTTGCGCCCAGTTATTACAGTGAACATGTACGCAGCAGTGGATCATTTCTTATCCAACAATATAACGGAGATCTTAACGATCTGTCAGCATTTACTATGCCTTCCAGTAATGTCCAACTCATACGAGCACACATAAAGAGTAGACATGTTTCGTCGAAAAAGTACCACTGCTACATCAGGACAATCGTGGAATAGAGTGCATAAGAAAATGGTAATGGTATTGCTGCTCATGTAGATAGATAATACATTTATTTGGTACATTCTCACAAGACACACAACACTAAAAAAGAAACAATTAATAAAAAACTATTAACAAACTACATCTTCAAAACATAGATATAATATTGAACTGAACCAATCTGGAACTAACTAGAACATAGTTATTTAAGTACGCGTAACGAAGTTAATTAGTAGAAAAACTTAACGTTTTTGCGTACACGCCGGCGCCGCCTAATTCGGTAATACCAGTAATGTACCGAGAAAAAAACCGGTGAAGCGTGAGGCAAACTCACTCACTACGGTTTCGGGGATTTCTTTTTGTTACTGCCACCAGTAGTTGCCACCAATTTCCGAAAATGCAGTTGGGTTTTTTATTATTCAATTATTATTTCGACGAATTCAATGACATCTCATATGTCGAAATCCGTTAAACGGCTTAGGCTGTAGAGCATGCCATAGAAAGAGACATACATACGCTCGGAAAATATAACCCTCCTTACGGCCGTCTGGTAAAATACGAAAAACTTGTGAAAATTTCAAGTTTTACTAATTTCTGTCTATGACATACAGACTTCAGAGGTTCAGCAGCAGGGATCCGTCGTACACCTTTCAAGCAAAGAACCTCAAAAAGGTATTTAGAATTGTTTTCAATGTTAATAACTATGTGTTTCCTTGACATTTGTTATGGTGCTAATGGTAATAGTCTGGCCAAAATCAACTTGGGTATGACTAGAAACGTTTTCCCATTATTTTACTAATGTTTTTTTGCACATAATGTTCTCTTCACGACAGAAGCAATAAATTATTACTCAACTTTTGTATTTAGATTGAATTTAATCATAAGTACTTACTTTTAATCAGTTATCAGATTGAGGTTGTTAAATATCCTCCTGGGACAACTCCCACTCGGCCATCTGATCCCACACCCCCCCAAACTAAGCAGAGTTTGTAGGTACTATAACATATAACTGAAAATAACTAATACTCCGACACGGAACAAACTATCTTGCTCCATGATGCTTATCACAGAAAGTTTGTTCAGGGTGGTGATAGAACCCACGACCTCCGGTTTAGCAATCAGGGACACTAACCAATTTATAGTCCCGTCGCAGTTATATATAATTACTTTTAATGAAGACTATACATGTCGCCTGAAATTTAATTTCAGTAGAGCCAGTAACCTAAACTACAATTTGCCGAAGTCTACGCGACACCGTTGTTGTTTATTTTGAAAATTTTCATTATCACTGCTTGGGATTTTGAAATTGATCCCGAATACTTTGAAAACTGACATTCAAGATTTATATTTTGACGTAGCCAGGTCAGTACCTGGCTACCCAGTTACTGGGCGTCTCTGTAGTCGCCCAGTAAGTGGGTTGTGGAGGTCTAATAGGTAGTCGCTTCACGTAAAACACTGGTATCCAGCTGAATCTGGTTGGGCTGGAAGCCGACCCCAACATAATTGAGCGTTTTGCTTGGGAGATGATAACGATTAATCTATGCCTATGAATAAGTATTCATTACGGTATTATCTGTTTTGCTGTCTGCGGGTCTGCGGACGGCGAGCGATGGGTAGCTTGCCGCCCGGCTAGGACCGGCCAGCGTCGACGGCGCGTTAGTGTTCCACGCGCACCTCAAAGAAAAGTCAGCACGGGAAGGGGGCCAACAGGGCCAACGCCTGCCGGGGTTGCGGAATGTTTATATAATAGTTACCGTGACCCCGGAACATAAAGGGCAACCGAAGGAACATTAGTGGGTTTTAGTCAGTAAAAGTCTGACACGCCCTCCCGCTGCACCCAGGACAGGAGCAGTCATTTGATAATTTCCCACTCCCCAAAAAAAAAACTGTTGGACCAAAAGATTTCACTAAAATTCATTAACCATAAATATTTATGTTATATAAGTTCCTTACTCGTATATTTGTCAAAAGTCGTTAAAGTTTATAGCGTTCAATAATAATACGGATATCGTTAGGCAGTATTTCCTGGCCCTTGATTACAATTGTAAATTATGTTTTGATGGACTACGGTGGCGTATCGCGGCCAGATTATTATATTTATTTTATTAACTAATAAACTTTATTAATAGATAGTAATGTAATTGTCAGTTAATCTAACTTAAACTTCAAACAATACGTTTAAATATACAAGTTATTAGGATTTAATTAGGTGTATTTGTAACATAATAATTAAATGGCTTTAGTCAGTTAACGAGACAGCTGCCCATAGACTGATAACTAAATGGTTAAGCTATTTTGTGTCAATCCATACGTCATGTTCGTGAACGGACTCTGTCTGCTGAGACGCTGAGACTGGTCATCTCTTAACTGCCACAGTTATTTTAATTTATTTTTATTGGTTTGTTGAATTTATTTTCTCTTTTGACATACACGACTTGTTATGTTCATATAGTACTACCTTAGATTCAGCAATGAATGATGTAACCAAATTATTGTAACCTATTGATTTCAAAATAGAGTTCATGGAGTTTTTTGCTCATTCTTCTCCATAGGAACCTACTGACTGACCTCTTGATTATTCAAAAGTATCTGTAGATGGTTTATTTGAATAGAATAATTTTGAGTTGAGACAAAATCCCTAGCTATACTGAAGTACCATTATCTTCTTACTGAAGGTTAAAGTGCATTCATACAGTGTAGCAACCATCCGGACTAATTGAAAGTTACGCAAAACATTTTCACAATGCGAGTTATTTATATCGGACCATTGACAAGATGTTGACAATAGGGATGTTGCAATTGTAAGAATAATAAATGTTCTTAATAGAAATATGCTTAGATAAACAGAAATTACAAATATATACAAGGTTGAAAATTTGAGACGGACGATAAGGGGACAAATCATAACCTAATTTGTCCTCATGTGATTTGACCAATTTGTATGGACTTAGAGAAACTTACACCTCTGAGTTTGTTTCGGTTATTTCTTGTTATTTTTAATCGATTTACAAAATAAATATTTCTATCTTTTTTCCATTTAAGCGTTGCACCTACACAAAAATTATATTTAAAAGTTGAAGAAAAGAATTGAAACACACGTGTAAAAGTATAACATTTACTGTTCAAAGTAAAAGCAATAAATTATATAAAAATCTCATTTCCACCAACAAAAGCATATATATTTTAGATTTTTTTATTACTATATCAATATTTAAAATACTAATATAATTTTATTATTTAGAGTTGAATATTTTGACAGAATACTTGCATAATATGAATACATATTTGTAGCTTACGGTTTCTATGATCCGGTTTCCAGTAATAAAAACATGAAAATAAGTTAAGAAGAATTTAAATTAACTCGATGACGATAGTTTAGAAATTAAACTTGGACGTTAGAATGACTTTCTCTTTAACGGCAGTTTACTAAATACATACATAGTGAGTCACTTGGTAGTTAAAACATATACATTAATGAGACGTGAGTCAGTTGTGTAATAAATAGACTTTAAAGTTTTCCGTTTTCCGGAATTCTGTACTATGGTAGCCAGATTCCCCTAGTTTACATCGTAAAAGCTGTCGAAAAGACTAGTAGGCTCTTTTTTTTGTGGAGTGGGAAATCATCAAATGACTGCTCCCGTCCTGGGTGTAGCGGGAGGGCGTGTCAGACTTTTACTGACTAAAACCCACTCATGTTCTTTCGGTTGCCTTTTATGTTCCGGGGTCACGGTAACTATTATAAACATTCCGCAACCCCGGCAGACTAGTTGGCTCTTGACATAGTAATCCCGAAGTAAGATTAAACTATTTACTTTGAGAACAGACTATACTCTAATACCTATGTATGTGTGGTAACTAAATTGTAGGAGTGATAATTTCATGAAATATTCAACCAGTGTTCCACCTTTTCATGAAAAAATCAATTTCAAGATCAATTTTTTTTTGTAAATTGAAATATTTGGAAAAGCTTTTCTGGTTACAGAAAATCATTGAAATATATGAAAAACGGTTCCAGGTTAAGAAAATTCGTAACTGAATATAATAGCTTCAGTATTATCAAGTATTATTTATGTTCCTACTACAGGGTGGCCCAGAGAGAAATGCACTTTTGAACATTCAAAGAAAAAGAAAACTGTATAATTTTATAAACCTTTATTTATTACAATTTGAAGAAAATTAAATGAAATTTATTTTTAAATTTACTTTTTAAAAATTACGTCGTCCAAGTGATAACCTTGACGGTTACAGCATTCTTCCAATCTGGCATCAAAATCTTGGAAAACTTTTATTAGAGTTATCCTCGAAATGGATTCCATTTCTTGTCGAATGTTTTTATGGGGTTACCTTAAGAGCAGAGTATACTCTAATAATCCAACAACTCTGCAGCAACTGAAGCTAAACAGGTAACCCCATAAGAATGTTTTTATGGGGTTACCTGTTTAGCTTGAACAAGAAATGGAATCCATCCAATGGAATTTCTTCAAATTGTAATAAATAAAATTCTATAAAATTATACAGTTTTCTTTTTCCTTGAATGTTCAAAAGTGCATTTCTCTCTGGGCCACCCTGTAAAACTGTTACACAAACGACACATATGTTCTTAAAGTAACACCAATACTTAACGACCAATATAAATCCATGCAATGAGAAGGACACACCTTTCTTTCTTTCCTAGAACCGTATGGGAACCTGCACTAGTGTCAGATCATTTCACAACTAAGAGACCGGTTCAGTTAGAGTTAAAATATTAGTAATCATCGTTAGGGAGTGTGGTTCTCAATCTTCAAGAGATTTTTTGGTGAGTGAAAAATCATCAAATATCTTCTCCCGCCCTGGGTGCGGCGGGAGGGCGTGTCAGACTTACTGGTTAAAGCCCACTCATGTTCCTTCGGTTGCCCTTCATGTTCCGGGGCCACGGTAACTATTATAACTTTTCCGCAATCTCGGCAGAATTCCGGAGCCCCGGCAGGACCTTCAAGGCTTTTACATTTTTAGTTTAGAAGCTGTCGAGACTTTATCTGGGTCAATTTATAACCCACGGCAAAAAGAGGGAAGTTATAAAGACTGCTATGTTCGTGTGTATCGGTCTGTCTGGGTACCGTAGCTCTTAAACGGGTGGTCGGATTTGGATGCAGTTTCGTTTATTTGAAAGTAGGTTAACCAGCGATGATTCTTACAAATGTTTCACAAAGATCGGTTGGGCCGTTTCGAAGTTATAAACTCTTTTATTTTATTAGCTGAATCGCGATAGCTTCAAATTCTTTTTAAATTTTCTATTTACTCTTGTTTTTCTTAAGGTTCTCCAAATGTCTGGCGAAAGCCACTCCCAAGGCTCTACATGACCTTTCTTTTCAGCTCTTGTGGTACACACTCCTTCTTTCTGAGTCATCAACTTAATAAAAGGCTTAAAACCTTCAAACACACGAGATTGGAAACAAAATAGGAAGCCAATAGCAGCGCGACAGACCCAGACACTGAACGGCACACACACCCAGACACTGAACGGCAAATTCCAAAAAACGTCCAAAAATTAGAATTCTGCGGGCTACCGACAACAAGCAATATTCGAAACCGTATTTTATTTTTCTTAAAGATTTCCAGATCTTCAACAATCTAACTACTAGGTAATATAGGAGATTTGAATACTTTCAAAACCTTTATAACTTGAAGTTCAAAACGATACGACATGGGTTAGACCCTTAGCATCTCCTTCTACTAACTAAAAAGCTCATGAAAAGCTTTTTGAAAAAGTTTAAGCACCACCGGCTAAGCTAGCGATTATTAAGTGCCATGACTTACGTAACTAGTGTGGTGTCCTCATAACCGCACGTGTGAGCTGTGCCTTATGTATTTAGACCACATTCAAATAGGGCTGTGTCTGTCGGAGTATATTGACGATTTATCTATATATTGGTATAGAAGTAGACAGGAATATCTTTACTTGGACCAAGTAGTCTCTTTCCAAGTTAGGTAATATGGAAAAATTGTAAGACGGGCATTTTACTTGGTTAACTAATAAAAACCTAAATTCTATAAAAACCTCATTAATTTTAGCCCTCCGGTTCATTTATTAATTGAATGTAAATTTATAAATATAATATCCTTGGACAACTCACACACGGTCATTTGATCCCAAACTAAGCAAAGTTTGTACTGTGGTAACCAGACAACTGAAAAACATACTTATATAATTTATAAATACATAAATATTATAGATAAATTACACCCAGACACAGAACAAACAATCATGCTCATCACACAAGGTTTGTCCTATGTGGGAATCGAATCCACGACCTCCAGCTTAGCAATCAGGGTCACTAACCACTAGACCAACAGGCCCGTCACTACACGTCAATTTGGATTTTTAGTCGCTTTAAAATCAATAAATACTTAATTGAGTTCCTAACATAGTGACGTCATAAAGTGGCACTGCCATACAAAATCTATGGAAGAATCGTGTTTTGACAGCTCATAAAAAGTGCGTCAATTAATGATGAAGTAAAATTCAGCACTGATAACGCCTGAAGAAGTTACTGGCCAATGAAAGAATTTTCTGATAAATAAATGCTTAAAGGAATTATGGAGTCATCATCTCCCTAGCCTTTTCCCAACCGTGTTGGGGTCGGCTGCCAGCCTAACCGGATTCAGCTGGATACCGGTGTTTTACGTGAAGCGACTGCCTATCTGACCTCCACAACCCAGTAACTGGGCGACCCGATACCTCTTGGTTAGACTGGTCAGAGTTTCTGGCTAACCAGTAACGACTGTCAAAGTTCTACGAATGACAACCGGGACCAATGGCTTTACGTGCTTTCCGAGGCACGGGATGTCAGTGATGTCCAAGATAAAGTTTAGAAAGTACATATGAATTGAAAAAGTCACATTGGTACTTGCCCGGATTCGAACCCACAACCTCTTACACACAAAGGGATTATGGAGTATTCTACGAAAATCTACGAGGAGGTAACAACCATGTGTCTTGGATTTTACGAGGTGCCTTATCTAGTTTATGTTATGCGAAAATATATTCAATTAACTTAGATCATTTACAAGCACTTAAGAATTGTCAGAGTCAGTCAGTTAGTCAGAAGGCTGACGGTAGTTGCTTGTTTCAAAACGTAGGTAAACCTGGAGAAGAACAGGTATGAACATCAACGGATATTTTTTTGATATGGTCTTAGAAAAACCTGCTTATATTATTTTTGGTGCTTCTATAATGTGACAACGACGTAGGGAATGAGCAAAGAAAATAATTCCAGCCAGGCTTATAAATACATTTCTAGCTAGGGTTAAGCTAGAAATGTTTTTATCAGCCGGATGTCATCGATTTCAGGATTATATAGGTACTGTTGTCGGTCGCCGAAGTTCCAACAACAATTTCACCCCTTTAGTGGTTCATTATCATCTCCTTAGCCTTTTAAGAAAAGGCTGTTGCGGAATGTTTATAATAGTTACCGTGACCCTGGAACATAAAAGGCAATCGAAGGAACATGAGTGGTTTTAGTCAGTAAGAGTCTGACACGCCCTCCCGCCGCTCCCAGGACGGAGCAGTCATTGGATGATTTCCCACTCACCAAAAAAAAAGGCTTTGAAAAAATTGAGTTTGCGCAAACATACAACATCAATCACACATTTAAAAAACAAAATATCTCCAATGTGCCACAACAAATTCTAGTTTACATTGCAAAATAAAATTATTGAAGGCATACATTAGCATCAATGTCATAGGTCCTACATTAAAAGCCTTAAGCTTTATAAAAACCCGGACCGAGTCACGGTCAGGCACTAGTCTCAAGAACCAGTCGTGCAGTGCGTACAATTATATTGACATGTGAACACAGTTTGTATGTATGTGTGTTGTATGTTACAGACATGTTGTGCAATAAAGGAGTGGTTTTGTGCGTGATGAGAGCATTTTGAGTTTGTTATCGGCATGATTTGTTGAGTAGACTGTTTGTAGTGTATAAGATTAGTTGTGTGTATGTTGTTCTTGAAAATCAACAGTTGCCTGCGAAAGTCATGTTTTTTGGGACAATTACATCACGTATTTCTAGCCACTGCAAATCCTACTAGCCAGAATCAATAATGGAGTCTGCCAGTAAAGCACAGAGCAAGCCAAAGGAGCTTTTAATCCTAAACCTCCATAATTTGGTTTAAGAGTACATTCCAGTAAGAATTTTAAAAAGATGTACCTACTAGCTATTGCTTGCGGCTTGGCTCGCATGGATATACAATGATAATGGACCGTGCATCCCTCATTTTACTACTTGTGGTAAAGGCTTTCCTTAGTGGTACTTGTAGTCTAAAGGCTAAGGTAACACGATTGCCTATCGATATTTGCCTGGTGAAAAATCCAATCTTGTCTAGTCATAGCTTCTGAGGGCCATAAACGCGATACTATATGGCATGTGATACTCACTAATTGATGTGGTTTTCTATTTGTAAAAGAATTTTCTAAATCGCTTCAGTACATTAGGATATTACAACCTTAAGCTTTTTATTATTATCATCTCCCTAGCCTTTTCCCAACTGTGTTGGCTGTGTTGTTCCAGCCTAACCGGATTCAGCTGGATACCGGTGTTTTACTTGGAGCGACTGCCTGTCAGACCTCCGCAACCCAATAACTGGGCGACACGATACCTCTTGGTTAGACTGGTCAGAGATTCTGACTAACCAGTGACGACTGTCAAAGTTCTACGAATGACAACGACCGGGAACAACGGCTTCACGTGCTTTCCGATCGAAGCACGGGATGTCAGTAATGTCCAAGATAAACTTTAGAAAGTACATATGAATTGAAAGTCACAAGGTTCGAATCCGGGCAAGTACCTTGCCCGGATTCGAACCCACAACCTCTTACACGAGAGGCGGATGCCTTGTCTACTCGGACATCACGACGTTAAGCTTTATATATTAGAATAAAATACAAACATAAAACAAAATCGAATAAACCTATCAAAGCCACTTAGTCAAGCCTAACTACCTCCAAAAACAAACACGACATAATAATATATCAACGTGACATGATCTAATGTAATCGCGCCATCTTAATTAGTGTTGCGACACAATTACTCGTGTCAGGATAACATCACTAGTAACTGAAACTGAGGGCTATGCGATCATATCGACTGATATGTCCTGATACTGAGTTGCTATTAATTCGGTGATTGGAGATACTGTTAAGGGTAGGTTAACTTTGAACAAACGGAGTCCATGTTTAAGATGCGGTGAACCAAAATATCCTGACAAGAAACGTCGTCGGCCAGCAGGCCACCAGACAGGTCAGAGGATCCTTCCTGTTTAATGGGGAAAAGGAATAAAGGAATTGAATGTCCTCCACCCTTTTTTTGTGACTCAAACTCTACTGACGACCACCACCCCCTTTTTTCTCTGTGTAATCCTGTAATCACCAGGTCTGGGGTCTGGAGGGTGAGGCATCTGACTCCCCCGCGACATCAAAGAGGGGTGCGAAAACTACGCGCTGACACCTTGGGTCTAGTTGAATAGGGACCGATTGACGTGCCCAATTTCACCGCCCCTTGACCCATTTAGGGGGGTCAAGAGACAAGTAGAGATATCCTTCGCCTTTTTCAAACGTTTTACTGGGTGATTATTATTTTGCAGAAGGAGACCACTGCTTCCTAGAACTCTGCGCTGCCGGCCATTGAATTGAGCTCTGATCGATTCGCCTCGATAGTGATGAGACCAGCTTTAAGACGTAGAGTTCTGACTCGTCATTCCGCCACCAGGACCTCGCGATCCTGCGACCGACGTTCTATCTCCCACTGCATCGGTGACCCCTTGCGCCTCCTTACAAAATAAGATCAAAAATACATGAACTAATTTCAGAGAATGGGTTGTCATGTTTCTAGCGGTTAAAACAAGGGATATTGGACCTTATACTATTTGTTAAAAGGTGTTTGTGTAGTGCATAGTTTTGTAGTGTAATTGTGAAAGGTGCAATGTCGCTATTGTCACTAGAGCGACATTGGGGAAGGTCGGTTTAATGCGGGATGTAGCGTCCGCAGAAAAAGTTGAACACTCTTTATACTCTGATATTTTTTTGATTCGACATTACATTTAATGACAACGTAATTTCTCAACAGTTGTAGACATCGTATTGAAAGGTCCACTCAGAAATAACTCGTAAATTCGTGACAATTTGTTAATGGAAATTCCATCAAGGAAGTAGAATAATACAGAAGATTTTATCACGATCTACGATTTCCTACATAATTTGGTTAATATAATTCACACAAAGGACCTTTCGAAGTTTCGAACTAGGGTATTCCTGCAAGTGTCTTTCCCAAAAAAATCTTCAGCGAAAGTATTACCGTTTCCTTAGTTATAAATAACTAAGATAAAAGTTACCATTTTAGTGCAAGTATTACTACTATTAAATTAACTTTAATTTTATGGAAAATCTTGTAACTGTGGGTGGGCCATATGTACATTTTTGCAATTACTATTATTTGAATAATATTTTATTTATTATCGCTCCGGCTTCGCGGGTTTGTTACAAAACTTTGAAAAACTCGATTTCCTCTATTATATTATGCACGTATTGTACATATTATAAACTCTTAAGTCACTCTATCGATTAAAATAGCTGCATCAAATCCGTTGCATAGTTTAAAATACTTAAACATACATATGTAGGTACAGACTGTGGGGAGCGACTTTGTTTTATGTTATGTATTGATATTAATAGTCAATAGTCAATAGTCAAATCATTTATTTCCATTAGACCAAAAAAGGCACTTTGAAACGTCATACTTATAAAACAAAAGTGAATCTGCTTATAGATTTTACCTTCACTGGCCTCCGGCCTTGGGGAGAGTCTACTGGCAAGACCCCATCCATATGTTGGTTAGTACCCTGACTGCTAAGCCGGAGGTCGTGGGTTCGATTCTCACCCAGGACAAACTTTGTGTAATGAGCATGATGGTTTGTTCTGTGTCTGGGTGTAATATATCTATAGTATGTATGTATTTATAAATTATATAAGTATGTTATCAGTTGTGTCAACTAAGTATGTTATCTGTTATCTTGTCTGGTTACCATAGTACAAGTTCTGCTTAGGTTCGGGTCAGATGACCGTGTGTGAGTTGCCCCAAGATATTTATGATTTGAATATACTTTCCCAGTAGGCCTACTTGCCGTGCTGTCGCTACCGGTTATCTTTCACCGGTAGTGCGCAGAGGTCGAGCGCCCGCGCACTTTGTGTGTCAATGACGCCCTTATCTGTCGCAGTGGAGTTCGATATGTTTCTCTTACCGACTGGAAGACAAAACCCAATGTTTTTCAATGTTTCTGCGGTTTTCAAGGGGATTTTTTTAAAGCTATTTGTTCTAGAATGTAGATCTGGTTTGCAGAAAGTGGAGTACCTATTGATTTCGATGAAGCCAGTTAATTTATGGGTGTAAAATTTCTATAAGGAAAACAAAATTACATCAGGCAGTTTGCATACATTGTTGGTGCCAAAAAAGTTACGCGACATCAAGAATTATAACCAATACTCTAGGTCACAAATACCATAGCGTAAGCTACAGGCTTAAGCTTTAAACTGCTTTTCTCTAGTAGTAATTCGAGTAAAAAATATTAAAATTAAGTAAGGTCAGATACAGGGTTAAATTCATATTATTGGTTTAAGGTATATCTGCCCTAACTGAGAGAAAAATTTTTTTTTGGGACAAGATGCCTTATGTTTTTTGCCTTCTACAGCCGCCAACCAATGCCGATATTATATATTTCACAGAAACCTAATGATTTTTACGATTTAGAAAATCTCCAGCGAGCCGTTAAAACACTTTTCCAATAGCTATTAACTATTTGATAGGTTTTTTATTTTTTATTTACTGATAGGCGCCAAGTTATGATGTTGCTGAAGGGCACGCCACTGAGGATGTAATATTTTATTTATATTAAAATAATATTAACACTTTTATAACTGCGAATAACGTGAGTTGGAAAGTACGGTATTTTAAAGTATGCAACTTCGAATGTTCATCAATGCGAAGCACGGAAGCTCGAAAGTTCATTATAACGAATTTCTGAATCTAGAATGTTCATCACCGCGAAGTACGGGACTTCGAAAGTTTATCATTGCGAATTACTGGATCTCAAATGTACATCACCGATTCACCGCGAAGCACCGGCCTTCGAAAATTTATCATTGCGAATTACTGGATCATGAATGTTCATCACCGCGAAGCACGGGCCTTCGAAAGTTTATCATTGCGAATTACTAGATCTCGAATGTTAATCATTGCGAAGTACGGGGCTTCGAAAGTTTATCATTGCGAATTACTAGATCTCGAATGTTAATCATTGCGAAGTACGGGGCTTCGAAAGTTTATCATTGCGAATTACTGAATCTCAAATGTTCGCCACCCTAAAGCACGGGACTTTGAAAGTATATCATTGCGAATTACTGGATCATGAATGTTCATCATTGCGAAGCATGGGACTTCGATAGTTCGCTGTTGCGAATTACGAAATTTCGAATAACCAGCGAGGTTTCAAAGGTTAGTGACCATACTAAGCACTAGATCAACAGGGCCCACATAAAGCACAAAGTTAGATTATAATGCCTCATTAAAGCTTCTGTGTTTTAATCTAGCTGAAAATAGAATGGACCTCAATACTCCAACTCCCTTGCTTCCACTCACTAGTCGTGTAACCCACAACTTTATTATGTTTGATCTCTGATAGGCCGTAGTTATTACATTATATTTTAATCTTATTATCATTGTTATGAGACGGTTAATTATCTTGTTATGTTTCACGACCATGATTTTGTTTATCTTTCGGTCAAGGTGCCTGCCTTTCCTTCCGGCTTAAGAGATCTGTGTGTCAATATTGATAAGCTTGGCTGATTATAATATTCGCGTTTTGTCTATTATGTATGGATGATCTCATGATTGTGCTGTGATTGTTAAATGATCATTTGTTTGTCTAACGTTGCTCGTATATTAAGAAATAAATTATGTTCAACTGTCGAAGGAATCCTCGACATCTTTGGTTTTTCTTTTAAAATCCTCAACCCCTACTCATACTCCTAGACAAATATCAGAAATGGTCAAGAGTCTTGATTGGTTAAAAAAGACTGTAACGTCATCTTTCCTATTACGATTCATGATAGTAATAAATATGTAATCAGTAGATCGTACAGAAATAATCAATAAACCATACATCTCAGCTATTATCAAATTGTCTCTATTACAGATGATTCAGTTACTATGATCATTCTCCAGTCTTAGAAAGAGAACCTTCAAAAGACATAAAGTGTAAATAATTAAAAAATACCTCCGCCTCTAAAGTCATAGAACCAGCATCGGAACGGCTAAATCGATTTTGATGAAACATATCTAAGAACCATCATAAAAAAAACGCAATTAAATCGGATCACTCGTTTAGAAGCCACGGTACTACGGACCTGACATACATATAGAGGTCAAACTTAAAACACCCTTTGGTCAAAAAGAAAGACGAAAACCAAATAACATTATTCACAACAATCTCTTGCACAAACATTGCCTTAACACCATTAACCCACAATATGCCTACAACTAATATCCTTAAAGCCATCAATACTATAAATAACTCCATTTATCCTTATTAGCGATAATTCTATACTCACTTCCTTACACTTTCGCAATGTTGTTGTTATCTGTACTTCCTGCGCAACACAGGGTCGCGTATTATTAGCAACAGCTGGTGTTTGTTTTATTAAGTGTTTCTATGTACTGTGGGTGACTATCAAGGTTATTATAAGATAGGAGTAAGTATGTAGAAGACGGGAAAGTTTTGCAGAAAATATATTTTTTGGATCTGATGATGGTGTTTCCAGAGTGGATGAGGTGTCCAATAACTCATGCATGGGACATCTCGCTCACAAAAAAAAATTGCCACGGTCCAGTGTCTACTTAAGGTAACTAGCTTGTGAAGGTGTGATAGACATTGATAAAAGAACAATCTGAACCCAAACTATGCAGATCCTGTACTATGGTAAACATAACTAATATTAGATACTTAAACAAGTTATAAATACATACACATTATAAATTAATTAAACAGAGATAAACAATTATGCTCATCAATCATTATACAGACATTATCAATCATCACACAAAGATTAATCCTGGGTAGAAATCTAACTGATCACCTCCATCTAGGCATAAAATTGGTAACAACTACAATCATTTCGATTAAAACCCTAAGATTTTTAGGAATGGCTACGGAGATGACGATAATGATGAAATAAGGCAGTATTAAATCAATGTTCTTATACTAGGCCGCTATAGTCTACAATTGGACAATGAAACAATTTGTCCAAGAAAGCAGGAAAATTCGAGAAAGTGGATATCGAGTGAACCTCGCCCACGAGACTAACATTTCAAATAGGCTGTTTATTCGAATCAATCAGATTGTTTATTGGTAGTCGTTACTTTAACTTTCTGTTGTCTTCCTTGTGTTGTGTTTAATTTGCACTTAATTTGACGGTTTCTACTAGCCTTAATTGTTCTGATTTTAGGCTGTCGCGCTGCTATTGTCTTTCTATTGTGTCTCGAATCACGTGTGTTTGAAGTTTAATGAAAACAATATAAAATAATTGAAAACAAAATGCAGGACTCGCAGGACATCCAAAATCTTGTTACTGTCGTTATCAATTGAGCAAGGGATCAAAAGGCTTGCTATGTGTTATGGCAATGCTTATTCTTTGACCCAAGAATAGGCCAACTCTGAACACGTGAAGAGTAGACCAGCCGGTAGAGCTCTGAAAAAACGTGGCCAAATTATTTATCAGCCAGATCGGACTGCGGAATAACCGCTTACAATGTAGTACTATATCAACAACATTTATTGATAGCATGGCTTATTGATGGATTTTCAGAAAAACCAGTTGGAGATTTCATATTATAGACAGCAATAGAATGACCATCTGCAGCGTTGGACATCTCAACATCCCTTACACTTTATTTATCAATTTCAAAACTGATACCTCTATTGACTCGTAGCTCTTCATTTTCCACTTTGTGTTACTTTATAAGAATATAGATGCAGTAATTACAGCGTCGTATGCAACTGCAGCCATCCCTACAACCTTGTCGTAATGGTGTGTTTGCTTCCGTGTTGCATTTCCTGATTCTAACACGCTTCTTGAGAAGGCGCCGTTGAATAAGGTCTTAACTGCATAAAAGGGCATTACTGGAGTTAAGCCCTTGTGTGTTTATGGTAGAGGCGTTAAAGAAGACAAAAGAAAAATGTTATTGAAATTGTTAATTAGTTACATATAATTTTCATGTCAATACTGTTTTGTTTATTTTCCTCAAACGGGCCCGACGAATTCAAAGGTCAAATTCTTTTTTAAAGTCCATGCAATTGTGTTGGTCTAATCATGCAAGGATCATGAAGGTTATGCTAGAGGTGCTCTCTTGATGAGAGATAAAATATCACAATATTTTACTTAGATTACTATATAAATAATTAAATATATATATTTTACTTTTGCTTAGATTTTTGGGTAGGTACGCATACCTACTCAAAAATCTAAGCATAATTGATACTGTCAAACTGTGTTCTCAATTATTCTCTAAATACTCCTTATTAAATGAATCCAAATATTGGAATTATGGATATCAAGGTTGGTTCGAACTTCGAAGTACTACATTAAAATAATGCCTGTATAAATCTAAGTAAGGCGTTAACCCAACAGTGCAACAGCGTGAT
Organism: Athetis lepigone; assembly: GCA_033675125.1. Lineage (NCBI taxonomy): Eukaryota > Metazoa > Arthropoda > Insecta > Lepidoptera > Noctuidae > Athetis > Athetis lepigone. The sequence continues at coordinate 980,115 of CM066222.1, read as the reverse complement.
ACGACAAGCTACTATAGTGATTTAGAAAATCATCCATACTAATGGGAAAGTGGTTGTGTGAGTCTGTCTGTCTGTCTCTTTGTCCGTGTTTCATGGCAAAACGGAGCGACGAATTGAAGTGACTTTTTAAGTGGAGATAGTTGAAGGGAAGGAGAGTGAGTGACATAGGCTAATTTTTGTCTCATTCTTACGCGAGCGTAGTCGCGGGCAAAAGCTAGCACGTATAAGCAGGTATAAGACTCCAAATCGCAAAAATCTCTCAACATTTCAACGACCAAGCTACAGCCGGCTGCCGGGCTGCGTCTTTCTATTGTCTTTCTATTGTGTCTGGAATCACGTATGTCTGAAGGTTTAAAACCTAAAGGTTTAATAGCAAAGCCCTGTTGATGTGAAAACTACATTAATTTATACCACTGACATTGACCATGCTACCTAAAGAACAGTCACAATACGGAACTGCGGCATATTTATAGTGTTGCGGCAGGTCAGTACGCGCGAGCTATTATAGCCCATCTAATTATAGCAGCTTGTCTTGCGTACGCTCATCTTGAACTATTGTTGATATTTGGGTGAATATTTTTGGAATTTGTGACAATGAACGGACAGTGGGGTAAAATTTAAATGTTCACTAGAATGTACATATTCCTAATCATCACTGATTAAAGCAATGCAAATCCTGTAACAATAGGTACTCCTTGATCGATTAAAATGTATTGAAGATCAAAATTGTCTCCTGATTTTTGTCCCAGGAGATCATTGCACAGGTTGTATTTTACTCTTACCGCTCATTATTATGGATTCTAGTTTTCAAGAGATGCTGTGGTACACTTTGAACTTATGTAAATACCTAGTTTGCGTTGTGATTGAGATGGCTAAAAATTCCGCCTAGAAAATTTGATGCCCTTATAGATTTACTTAGTTATAACTTTAGGAACAACAATAATTTCCACTTCCGATACTTACATATACAATCTATGTATACGGCGAAAATAGTCTCAGGAGTTTATTATCGTGTAGCTGTAAAGATTAAGGTAATAATAGGGGAGACAACAAAAAAAAAGTAATTAGTCCTTCTGAAATATTATCAAAAAATTTTGGACACGTACTTATTTTTTCTTTTTTCTCGTAAACGAAGATTGACGACGATATAGTGCGTTAAAGTTGCGCGTGACGTCACAATAAGATACAATTTTTGCATGACGGTGACGTCAAAAGCCCCCACTCCGGAACTTTGTTGCAGTTTATCTTTGTATTTTTTTATTAATTTGATCAAGCAAAAAATACGTGTCCCGTATTTTCGTATGTTTTTAATGCTGTCGTCATACCTATTAGGTACGTCCTGAAAATTTTAAACCTGCATACAGTTTTAAACGTGTATGTTTTTATATGTTTCTAGATTCCCACATATATCACGCAGAGGTCATATACAGCAAGTTACATGACACAAAGCGGTTCACTTTTAGGCGGAGGTCACTTCACCACATCGTATGTATGTCAATCGATTTCAAGAAAAAACAAACTGGTTTTTCCGCAACCAAGATATAGGTTAACGAGATCATTTTAATTACTAGCTGTTTCTGCGGCTTCGCCTGGGTATTTTCTTACAAATTTTCAGGCCTTATTTTCTCTGTTACATACAATTGTTTTTAAATGCTTTTATAAATCCCATTTTTTTATTTATTTATTTATTTATTTATTTATTTATTTAGGCTTCTCAACAACGAGTACACTGTTACTTTATCATTTATGCATTGCAAACTTAATTCTAAGTGCCCCATTACTTATAGAAAAGCACAACATGCACTATAATAGGCGCAGATAATAATTAATCAATATCAATCTATTGATACATTTATTTTTTGTTGAACTTTAATTAAAACGCGTTTTTTTTAAATCGAATTATTGTCTTTGACAGGTGTGAAAAGTTAGAATTAAATGTAACGCTCAAAGTAGAAAAACTCAAGCCAAAAAAATTAATTAACATTTTGTAAATAATAATTTTTATTTCTGTTACTAGACGTCTTATTAAAGATGAATAACCAAACGAAATTTTAATAATAGGGTACTATTTGGCAGTTAATTGACATGAAACTATAAAAAATAAATGAAAACCAATTGATTGAATTTAGAACGTCCTCCTTTTTTAGGGTTCTGTACCCAATAAGCCAATGGGACGCGTATATGGAATTTATACCTTCAGACAACGCTCCATAGTGTTGAGTTCGTATATACATTAAAATTGTATATAGCTCGTATTAAAATTTCAAAGTATACCCGACTGCAACATTTTTTCGGGGTATGCTTTCAAGCACTGTAAATCCCTTTTTTTGCTCATCAAATAAATAAATTATACTATACTGTTAAAGCTTTAAAGCTTAATTGTTTTACTGAATGACTATCTGTTGAATCACTAGTAGATCTGGTCACAGTTCTAACCTAACCAAACCAAATTTGGTGGATTACAATAGTTACGTTCGGGTATATTTTATATTAATCGCGCGCGGGTATCCAAATTTAAAATATACCCCAAGTCAACTCGCACTACTGACGTCCTAAATGTTACGTAAAGGTAGGGTTTATAAGAAGCATTCGCTGTCTGGATTTGAAAATATACCCGACGACAACACGGCCTGTGACGTCACAAGCGTTGAGTGAATTCCATATACGCCTGGGGACCCTGTTACTAAGCTGTCCGTCCGACTGTCAGAGTGTTGTCATCTCATGAATAGAAACAGATACAATTTTCATTTCTGTTACAAGTACAACAATAAAAAAATAGTTATTAAAAAAATTGAAAAAAAAAACTAATGCCTTAATCCTCTTGAACACTTTTATCGAAGGGCTATCTCGCAGGGAGTGCGAAAATCTCAAAAAGAATGCTTATGGCATTATTTCCGCCTTTCTACCTACGTGCATAATATAAAGAGTAAATAAACAAGAACAAGTAACGTGATTTTTTCGGCGTTTTTGCCCGATCTTATTGCCTGGTGTCGTATTACGGAACCCTTCAAATACGAGTCCGACTCGCACTTAGCCAGTGTTTTGAAGTTGATCAAAAATAAAACTAACGTTTAAATTGCTTCAAGGTCTAAACAATTAATGATGTAACTTGAAGTAAAAATATTACAGTTTGCGTTAAATAACAGCCGATACATATGATACCGCTACAAATTATTTAGTTTCCTTTTAATTACTTATCAGAAATCATAAAAAAAACTTTACGAGCAAAAAGTATAAACAAAATCAGACCTTCATGTACTTTTGGTAGTTACTGGATCGACTTTTTTAGGGTTTCGTACAAGAGTCCTATGAGGTTTTTACATAAAGACTTTGCTGTTTGTCTGTCAGTCCGTTTGTTTGTCAGTCATTCAAACATAAAGGCCAGATTTGCACAAATAAGATCATAACATGTGTCTTTCACGAATAATATGTATGTATGTTTATATGTATAACTAGCTGTGCCCGCGACTTCGTTCGCGAGGAAGTTGGAACTTAACAATTAATTTTTCAGTGTGAAACGCTTTTGGAGGATACCGATTCAAATATATCAACAATCAATCTGTCAGTTAGTCAGTTTACCATAATTCAGCATCAAAAAATGGACTAGTAATATTTGTGTAAACGGGCCACACAAATATTTCTATCAAATTGATAATGTACACTATTGAACAGTTTATCAGTAACATAATTGCTCTCAAAAATTTAGCCATTTAAGAGCACAACTGCTACAAAAAAATAAAATTCATCATATTTATTTTGTAAATAGGTTATATATATAACACTTTTACTCGTCAATACTTTGTAAATAATCTTAAATAATCTTAACATTCAAATTGAAAACTTATGTCATATCAATTAAAGCAAAATGCCATAAATATTAATATGTCAATTGGCATATTATTGTTGAAATCCTTCACGCTGCCTGTGACTTTTAGCAAGTGATTAAATTAAAGTTCTGGTGTGAGTTTGGGGCCTATGGCGCTACAGTTGATCACTGCGGTCGACCGGTGTAAGAAACTTTAAGCCTTTCATTAATTTGGTGGTTTTAAGGCATAAGCGGCCGCGGAGAGACGTGTCTAGCTGTCTTTCATATAATTACTGTTTAACACGAATTGAGTTAATGATTTACGCTTTGCTAGCTTCAACTTAAGGTCGAGACTACGAGATGAGGTTGTCGTATGTAATTATGTATACTAAATAATTGTAACACATATATTTTTAAAAGAGTACGTATGGAGTTTCTTCGCCATTCTTCTCCACCTTTAGGAATGGGCGACTAGAATCAACATTTTTTTATGTAATTGACGTTCCAAAGTGCCTCCATGGTCTAATGAAAATAAACGTTTTGACTTTCGAACAACCAGAAGCAGGTTGACAACTTAGCGAAGGCAACGAAATGATCTGAGTCGCTTTTGTATGTTTTGTGATATCAATGATCAAACAGTGTTCGACCATTACATGTAATAGTCATCTTCATATCATGAAATGGCAAGACCATTTGATGAAAATATCAATTTTAGAATCTAGCCACGACGATCACACAGCCTCGCAAATCTCATCTCCGCTTAATCTCATCACTCAGACCTCTCCGAAATCCTTTACATTACGACCATAAGTACACATGAGATCTTGACCCTATTATATTTTGGCATTGAAAGTATCGTGAGTGACACATCAGGTCGCCCCCCTCCCGCGTCCCCTTCGTCCCACCAGTCCCCCTCGCTGGCGGTAATCCCGGCACCTGATGGATGATAGAGATGACCAACTTTTTTAAATGGTTGCAGTTTTTGAAAAGAAAGTTGAAGGGTAAAATAATGGAAACAATTTTTTTCCGTTGCCACCGCATGAGCATGATTGTTTTTCTGTGTCTGGGTGTAATTTTTCTATTTATTTAGACCTATCCCAGTCATTCAAATCATTTAAAATTCACGGTTTTTCTTAACATAATAAGTAAGTATAATATCCATGTAAAACCATCCTCTTAATTTCTCTATCTTTTAAAAAATGCATAAAAATCCGTTGCGTAATTTTTAATCAAAGCATGCATAGGTACAGTCAACGGAAAGTGTTAGCGCTGGTGACTTTGTTTCATACTATTTATTTTTTATTTATTTATTTATTTAATTTATTTAACAAAAACGGCCCTAAGCCAATTACAATTGTTTATATTAATAAATTACATATAGGTATGTTATAATTTTATAAACTCATTCATACGCTCGTCTCGCAGAATTCCAGACATACCGACAGTAGTTTACTCCATCCATCCGCAAACAAATCACACTCGGGCTTGGCGTCCATGAGAGTGTTGAGCGCGGTCAGTGTTCGGGGGACGGGCGAGTGAGCGCTGGCCACAATGCGACTATGTAATGATATTTATGTATTAATAAATAATATAAGTATGTTTACCTATCAATAGTCTGGTTGCCATAGCACAAGCTCTGCTTAGTTTTGTGAGTTGTCCCAGGATATTTATTTAATTTATTTGTTCTATTATTGACAAACCAAGTATACGTATACCACGGGTGTACTACCTCTGACATACAGTATGCCCTAGGCCTGATGATGATGGATGGAGGATACAGGAGGCAATTATTCAGTATTGTATTTGACTGTTTTAGTAATGGCTTGATTTACCTATGTGACGCTGGTCGACTGATTGGTTGAGGCTAGTGATTGTGATTGCTACAAAAAAATATTTTAGATTAATTGGCGTTTATGGTTGTCTGATAATTTGTTTTCTGTATATAATTGTTGCCCCATCACAGATATGAAGGCGATATAAATATTTGTTCTGTCTGGGAATGTAACCCGCGACACTAAGCACATCAGACAATTGCTCAGCGAGAGAGTTTCTAACTATAGTATACTTTGCAGACTATCAAAATGGTTTGAGTTAAACTAAAATCAACGCGTTTGAATCAAACTGCTTTACCGTTTCCGCGGCCCATGATAGGAAGATTTAGGATTTCACTTTACAGCTCACAAGATGACCGATAGAAGTCGCCACACAACAAAAAGAAGGTAAACATTAAAAACATCATAGGTTTCTTACTCATTGACCCAGAGAATATTCTGGTGCAAGGAACCTGGTATTACCCCGCGAGTACTTAGAAAATGATGCACTCTAACTTTAAATGTTTGGGCTTGGCTAATTGTCTTTAACACGAGGTCAGGCTGTCAAAAGCTATATTGTAAGCACTTTGACGATTTGTAAATGTATGTTTAGTAAAAGCCGTGATGGAGAAATAACTACAATACAAATGACTGATTGTGTCAAAAACCTAAAGACCGATTCGTGAGGAAAAAAAAAACTGAGACCAATTCCTGTATAAAAACACCGGTCAAGTGCGAGTTGGACTCGCGCAACGAGGGTTCCGTTAATTCTGTTAAGTACCCTATAGGTTTTGAGTTTTGATTACCTTGAAAATGTCTTAATAAGCATTATAAACCGCCGTATCTTTTTATTGCGTGGATTTAGAAACTTGATTTTTTCACTGCTTCGGGAGATAGCAGACCTGAGTATGTGATATTAATTTCAGCTTGATATCTCGACGCGTTTCTGAGAAAAAGGGTCTTGACAGACGGACAGACGGACGAACGGACGGACAACAAAGTGATCCTATAAGGGTTCCGTTTTTACCTTTTGAGGTACGGAACCCTAAAATTATTTCAATGTTGTTGTAACCGTTATTCTATTACCTTTCAACGACCAACCGACAGTCGGCTGTCGGGCTTCTATTGTCTTTCTATTGTGTCTCAAATCACGTGTGTTCGAAAGAGGAGGCACAGAAAGGAGGATTCAGTTTTCGGGTTTCAAAAACTTTTAAACGTCCTGTGTTTTTTTATTAAGCAGGTCTAAATAAAATATGATACCCGAAGTTGGATCTTTTCTCGAGATTAACGTCTTTGCTGGCGTATTTGCAGTTGACATAAAAAAAAATATTACCCAGACTCTGAGTTACACTGCGACAAACAGACAAGGTAAAACTATAAACATTTATTGCTAACTAAATCACATGTCAATCGGATAAAGAGATGAACGAAGGAAAAATATATCTTAACAATTATTATTATGTATTCGAATCCTGACTTCCTTTTTCACTTTCCTTATCATTTTCCGCAACATAACACTCAGGATTCCAGTCACATGCCGTTGTCTAAATTTTAGACGTATCTGTGACTTACGAATGAATTCATAACAACCAGTCTTTAAATGATTACAATAATAACGAAGTAGATATATAGTCATGTATCTAACGTAGTAGTTTATCATAGTAAATAGTTGTTACAACATAAACATTTATTTCGGCTCTGACCTTTTTTACACCTTTTTTTTTTTGGGGAGTGGGAAGTCATCAAATGACTGCTCCCGTCCTGGGTGCGGCGGGAGGGCGTGTCAGACTTTTACTGGCTAAAACCCACTCATGTTCCTTTGGTTGCCCTTTATATTCCAGGGTCACGGTAACTATTATAAACTTCCCGCAACGCTCTGACATACCTGACACCATACATTTCCCGACATTTTTTTGGTCCTTCGAGCCGGATCTGAAACAGTATGAAAAACCTATGAATCCCGATACAGTTATATTTTTTAATTTATTTCATAGATATTTTAAAAATGTGCATAATAATTATGTCAAAATATAACGACGATGGAATCTAAACCGAGGTCCAGACCCCAAAGGAGGTGCTTTTAGCGAACGGTCAGTTTTTAAACTAGTTTAAGCCCTGGGCCCCTGAAATTCATTTCAGGTCGTGTTAGGACATTTTGTTAAAGATTAAGTGTCAAAATAATGGAATTTCCTGTTACTCTTATTTACATAATTGCAAAGCTATTACACAAGATATTTTTAGGCACGCTCGTGATTTTCTACGCATCCGTTCAGATTAGAATATTTAAAGCGGAAACTTCAACGGATACTTAAATTGTCGTTTTCTATACACTAAAGCGTGGGCCGACCATTCAACGATAAACAAACCATTTTTCATGAACTAATTCTCTGCAATCACAATTAAATAATCATGCAATCACGTTACTGTTTAATTCAATGATGTTACTATTTTAAATTCCTAGTAATGTACTATTAACACCAATTACAATAGCCTACACTATCATCATTTTATTTCCGACTCTAACATAGTTGGGAAAAGACTAGTTTTCTATTATGACTTATACTAAAATCCACTCTAAGAGGGAAAATGGGAATAGAAAAAAATTAAGTGTCTAAATCCCCCCTAAAAATCCAGCCTTAGGCCCTTTGTCCACCACCGCCGTCACCGCCACCTAGAACGAGATGACGGCTCAAAAGTGATACATACATTTACCATAGCTGCGTGTCCACTGCACGTCACTTCACCTTGTTTAAAACTTAAGTCTGGCTGGTCCTGCTCCACATAAGCTCACAAATTAGAAATTTTAATCATTGGAAGATAGAAAATGTTTCTTATCACCTTAATTTTGACATGAATATTTAAGATCGTTATTTTTTTTATAGGTAATTAAAGTTCACCCATTTATATTTATTTACAGTACAAAACTTTGGTTTGTGTAATTTAGAAGCACATTTGAATTTTGTAAATGTGAGTACGATGCCGTTATTTATTACGATAGTTAACTACTGACACAAATTATAGACATGGCGGTTAGGAGCATTGTCATGCTCGCTCAAAAAGTCTCGCTGATGGTGGCGAGTGCGTTGGATCATTCGGTTCCCTTCAAAATGGTTATGATGCCACGCGTCATGCTCGTGAACGAGCGCTGTCAGTTGAGATCGGTCATCTCTTGCTGCCATGACTTTTTATTATATTTTTTTATTTTTATTATTTGTTTATTTTGTTACATACTTACATTGTTTTCACATGTAGAAGCAACAAAAAAAAATCTAACCAAGATTTTGTAAAACATGTTTTTTTTAAAAGAGTGTCCGTGGAGGTTCTTGCCTGTTCTTCTCCATAGAGATCTACGTTTTGAAACAGGCAATTAGCGTCACTTTTCTTTTCTGACTAACCAAGCGACTCTTTGACAATTCATAAGTGCCTGTAAATGGTCTAAGTGAAATAAATGCTTTGAATTTTGATGTTTTTTTGACTTAGTCCGAAACATTTTTTTTCTCGGTTACTTGACGGTGACGGCGGTGGTGGACAAATGGACTAAGGGGGAAGTCGGCTTACAGTCTAAACGAATGCTACTGGACCAGTGCTTAACATGAAGCAACTGCAATTCTGTGTGCCCTCATGACACAGACACATTTACTGTGTAACTCCTTGGTTGATGGTTAGACTTTCTGGTGTCTGCTGACTATTCGGTTGTCAAAAATCTATGAATGACATCCGGGATCAACGGCTTACCATGCTTTCCGGGACGTCAGTGATGTCTAAGATGAACTTAGAAAGTACATACAAAAAATACCCATCGAATTGAGAACCTCCTCCTTTTTGAAGTCGGTTAAATAAGTAAAAGACATTTGTTGCCTAATTACAAACCCGCAACATGAGCTTGAAAGACAAGCGCCTTAGCCATTGGGTCATCAATATCATGCTTTATTGTAATAGCAATTAAAGTAACATGCAATTAAAGTTTTCCTCAATTGCTTAATGTCACTTCTAGAATGCAATAATGTAAGCTGATAAAGCCTACACGACGTCGAACTAAAAAACACGACGATACTATCATTATGACCTTATTTCCTTCCGCTATGGCCTGTGACCATCGCAAATGGCAATGTGTTCAACAACCCAGCGCACATTTTCAATTACCAAACAAAAAATAACTCAAATTAAACCTTAAGCAGTTGTATTACGGTCGGGTATCGGTTATCAAGTGTTTTGTTAGTGTAAATTTAAGTTTGTTTATCCAACTTACTATTTACAGGATGTTCGTAAGTTAATTAATTCGGTAACCAATATAAAACGTTTTATTACGAAAATAATTATCTATGAGGAATTAATATAATCTGATATGGTCGGGTCATGTATCATGTTCGACCTTGTGAAAGATACATTTATTGATCTAGTTTTGTACCGGGCAGAGAATAATTATTGTTTTGGGTTTCGTAATAGTTTATTTTGAGATTACGTAATGTATAAAATAAATAATTAATCACCATAATAAAACCATTAATATAGGGGAATCACTTTTCTTGGGTGAAGCATTGTATTGTCCTTAAAAAGTGTGACGACGTTAATTTTCATTAACATAATTATTTAAAATATTAGCTTTAACGGCGACTTCTTTTTCGTAAAAGTCGGCTAAAATAAAATGGATTTAAAAATTGCCAGATGGAATGGCAATGCTAAGCCTCTAAAATCCAGCACGGGACATGGAAAGAATTGACCAGTATTTGAGACTCTTTAAAAAGAAATAATTATTTAAATAAAATACTAGCTTTAACGGCGACTTCTTTTTCGTGAAAGTCGGCTACAATAAAATTGGTATATAAATTGCCAGAAGACGGAATGCTAAGCCTCTGGTCTGGCTAAGGTAAAATCCAGCACGGGACACGGGATGGGGTTGACCAGTCTTTGAAACTCTTTAAAAAGAAGATGGGCACACGAATACCACAGTTCGAGATTTTTAACTCCAAACGGCTCGAAAACTAACTAATAAACTAACTCAACACTACACAAACGTAGATAAAATTGTGCATTTAAAGTTCGCTAGATATGCCTTTTTACCCGATTGCGCGACGCAAAGGAGGGTAATGTGTTTATTATCAGTCTTATATATGTATGTTTGTTTCTATGTGGCGTTCTAGAGACCGAATGCGTAGGCCGATTTTGATAATCCTTACGTCAATCGATCCGTCTTAACCTTGCGAGTGCCACTACACTAAAGAAATGATAGTAATCAATCACCACAGCGACAACCAGACGCCATTTAGACAAAATTAAAAAAAAAATTTCGATGAACTATGTCGAACTGTGGTTGATATAACGCACGGTGTAGTTGAGTTCACTCATTTTTGTTAAATATCAAGCATATGTAGCTTTGAGCCGAGTTCGGTCTCTAGAGGGACTAATCATCAGTAGTTTAGACCACCGCAAGTTACTTAATAATCCCCACGATATCAACTCCCTCAATAAAATTACTAGATTGCGAAATTTACCATTTTATAACTAAGTCAATGAACCGCAACTAAATAGTATAAAAAAAAATAAAAAAAAAAATATTTTATTATAATTTATAAGTCTTACTAGGTCTTACTACTAATTACCATCACAATCAATTCAATGGTTAACCCATTAAAGCGTAACATTCAGAGACAGTCCGATTTACTTTTGCATTAATAATCTTTGGATGGCACACCAATTTATTTATATCAACGAATACGAAATTAGCCATATTTGGAAAAAACTGTTTTGAAAAAGACCAGCCTATTAGCCTATGGTCAAGTCATTAGTGACCATGAGTGTTTAACCGTTTGAGAATTATATTTGCACCCAAGTCAAATACTGATGTAACTTATTAATAATAAAATGAACGTATTTATACATGCTGTGTCTGTAAATCACTTGTTAAGTTACCATAGTTAAAGTTCTGCCAAGTTTAGGACCAGATGGCCATGTGTGAGCGCCGTGAGCGGTCCCAAGATATTATTTATTATTTATGTATGTAATCGTGATGCCATTACAACAATACATAATTCATTTTAATTAAAAACATTAACATTTCCTTTAAAGATGATGGCCTAGTAATTAAAGCTCCACTAGTACAATCGACAAAATGGAATCATGACCCACCATAAGCTTATTTTCCTACAGACATTCAAATACAATTAGGTCGACAATCGCGTATACATGTATTAAAAATGTCACACGTCTAGTCTTATTATTTTGACAGCTTCAAACGATTTGTCGTCGAAATGGGTCATGATTCAATTTTGTCGATAGTACATTAGGTTTTGGTTCTATTCCAGGAGAACACAAAGTTTCATAATTATGTGCGTTCTAAATATGTATATTAATAAATCTTAGTCATCAATAAGCTGTGGTTTAAGCTTTTACTGCCAAACTATTGCAGTCTTACAAACAGACATTTGGTGCAGATTGTGTGTTAAACCCCAAAGGAAGGACATACACTACAATTTTAATCTGCAACTTTGAATAATCAACTTTCACGCGAACGAAGCCGCGGGCAAAAGCTAGCACTCAATGTATCAATTAATTCGATTAAATTCCAATAGAAGCCATAATTAACATTCACTATTCACAACGAACAATAAAATAAAAATATAATTAGACGCCGATTTTGACGCATTACAACATGCAATAATTCATTTAAATAATAAACTATCAAATGCTACTTACCTACTTATCCGTATAATTAGTGTAATTATATTATAACATAAGTACATAGTTTCAGAAACGGTTTGATTGATAGATTGATAAAATGATCACAATTAGTGGCAGTGATTGACAACCGTTTACTAATCTGATTGGTCAATCATTTGTTGTAATTATTATTCAATTTGAGGTTGATAAGGGTTATTTTATAATTTTTGAGTTAAGAAATCTCAGATTTAATCTTCACTTACCAATACATTTTATAAAGAGAAAAGATTTGTTTGTATGTAATGGATTAACTCTAAGAAGACTGAAACGATTTCAAAAATTCTTTCACCAATATAAAGCTACATTATCAGCGAGTAACATAGGCTAAATATAATCACGCTTTGTCATAAGGGAGCGAAGCATTATCCAAAGACATAACATAACGCGGGTGAAACCGGGATCTTGGACATTAATAATGTCGACTTTGATTTAAGATATTATCTTTCAATCTCATGACTTGACATTAGCGATTACGCAATAAACAAAATGGCGACAGAAATTCAACAACTGCCCCAAAAAGAAAAACGTACGAGCATATAGATTATAAAATTTTAATTTTCAAGTAGTAGGAAATTTATTCAAGAACGTAAATAACCAAACTTATTCATATAAAAGTAATCAGTAAGTAATAAAAATAAGGACTAAAATGAAATGGGATATCCTGACAGCCGGCTGTGGGTTGGTCGTCAAGAGGAGACGTGCTTAAATGTGTGCATGCAATAATGAACCTTAAGATGATACACCTTTTATGACCGCGTCCGTACATTGTACAACGTTGTTTCCCACAGTTTCGCTCCAAACAAATCAATAAAATTAAATGGAATCGTCCTGTATAGGTAGGTACTGTACATTCAATTTATGATCACGTCTCCCAGCTGTTCTGTAGGTCTAGGTCACACCTCATACATTATGTATGACAAGCCATGTTTACGGAAAAAGTTCCGGTTATTCCGTGGAAGTTTTTTTTGCGAATCGGAGGTGTCAGTTTCTACGGAGGTCGAGACGAGGAAATTAAAAAGGAAATGTTGTGTGATTTTGTTGTTTATTTTTTTTGAGTATGTACTCATTATTTGATCAAATTGAAGTGCCTATTAGTCTATTGTATCTGTTTATGGAATGTTTGAGTCAATGAATCCATTGTCTTTACGTCTGTCTACTGTAGACCTCGATTTTTGCGACTCAGTTTGGAAGGTAAGAACGGGACTTTGGTGACTGTCTGTCTACCGGAATGTTCGTACGATCAATTTTCCCAGCGCCTCTTATAAGGTGCTGCTTTTTTTAAAACTAGTAAAATGGGATGACACTTTCTCTAAAATCCATGAATGATTATAATGTTTTTTCTTTATGTACCTATTTTAATAGGTAAATATGGACAAATGTCCTTTTTCACAAATAAAAACAGAGTAAATATAAAAGACTACCTCTTTAACACGCTTTTATCCACCAACTATAATAACAAACTAAGGCCCGTATTAATAGACGTCACTCAATTCTGAGACGCTCTCAAGTTTATTGCCCTTCCCCTCCGGATCGCGAAAGCGTTTAGACGTGTCCACTGTATATATTTTATTCAACGAAAAATACCATATTTTATTAAAAATTTGGAGTGAAATATTCTGTGAGATACCAGGGCGTAAGGAAGCGATAAGAAATCACACAAGAAGGCCGCACGTACACGACAGGCACACACAAACAATCAAAGTGAGTGAATCTTCCATTACATACAAGTAGAGGTCAACTAACACTGGGCGGACAGCAGTTTTGTTCTAAAACGTCGATCGTCGACCAGCCAGCTAGACCCCTGCTGCGCATGAGCGGTTTATGCTAACGTGTGACTAAGACAAAAATATTATCGATTTCTTAGAGGAACCTACTAAGAGGAACAAGGACGACTACACCTATACGCATCACCATATTTCTCTGCGGTAACTAAGCTCCTTATTATCGCTAACCGCCTAGTACCAGGAAGTGATTTACGTAAACTCTGATTAGTATTTTACCATAATGTCATCTACTCAACGGACCCCACCGCCAGGAAAGTCCACATCTTTATTGAAACCAAGCACATTAGGACAGGAGTCTGATACTGCATCTGACTACGTAGTCTCGGAACCAGACTGTGGAGGAGGACAACATAATGTAACACGTCGCTATAAGCGGAAACATGACGATTCTAATTCTACCTTGTGTGAAATAAAAGATATACTGGCAGAATTGCAGCTTCAACAAAAAACCCAAGCGTCAAAATTTGAAGCAGAAATAAACAAAATGATTCAACAAAATAATGAAATCAAAGAATCTATTCAGCACATGTCGGACAAATATGATGACATCTTATCACAGCTGCAGCAAACCAAAACTGAAAATGCTGCTTTCAAAAATAGAATAAAAACACTGGAATATAAAATGGAACTGCTTGAACGTAATTCAAAGGCGACCTGCTTAGAGCTGCGAAATGTTCCGGAAAACCCCCAAGAAAACAAATCATCGCTAACCGATATGATAAAAAATATTGGGGATGTATTAAAAGTCCCGGTATTAGATACCGATGTTCGTAACATATTTAGACCTAAAAAATCACAAAACAAGATATCTCCTATAATAGTGGAATTTTCTACGACTTCGCTTAAGGAAAATATAATAAAATCATCGAAAACTTATAATAAATCTAACACAAAAAAATTAAACACTTCGCATCTCAAGATAAACGGAGAACCCAAGCCTATTTTCGTATCTGAATCTCTCACCACCCATGGAAGGCGCCTATACTACTTGGCTCGTGAATCTGTTAAAAATAACAAATACGCCGGATGCTGGACCTCGTATGGGAAAGTGTATATGCGCCAGAAAGAAGGTGACCTGGCAACATTAATCTCCTGTGAAGAAGATTTAATTAACTTAAAAACTCAATGACTAATATTTACTTTAAATTCATTTAGTATTACCTCTCGCTATGTCATAGGATACTGTTTTCATTTGTACTGTTCAACTAGCTATATTTTTTACTTATTACTTATACTCACTCCCAATTTACAATTATATTACACGCAATACCTGCAAAACACCTTACTCATGCACAATTACACTATACCACACAATCTAAGAAACGCTATATACAAAATATACACAAATGCAAAATTTAAATATTATCAGTTTCTCACTCAAATACTATTATACCTTTGTTATAAATACATCGTAAAGTTCGTCAAATTTCTACATAAATGCTACTGTATACACTGTAAAACCTTATCTGTTAGTAAACTACATATATACATTATTCTACATCTACCTGGCCCAAAAATAAAACTAGCACCAAAAATATCTTCACTAGTTATAACTGTGCTTAACATTCGATGACACTAGCAACCTAATGCACTCTATTGACAAATTTAATGTTGCAGTACCTATCTCATGTGACCCCGAAGAATGCTCAACTTACCTTAAATATCCGACACATTACCTAAATATCTTGCAACAGAATATTCGTAGCATAAATTGCAATTTCCAAGAGTTACACATTCTGCTTAAAAGACTTGAACTATCTTGTGATATTATTGTGCTCTCCGAATGCTGGTTATCTCGTGTTACAAACATACCAATACTTCTGGGATATGACTCATACAAAACCACTGACAATTACAATCAAAATGACGGTGTCGTCGTGTACATAAACAGTAACTTAGAATGTATAGTACAGGAACCTTCATTAGCTGATGCAAACTGTTTAACAATAAAAATAAAAAATCACACGATTATAATTGCTATCTACAGACCTCCTAGTTTTAAATCACCCGATAACTTTATTAACTCATTAAACAATTTGCTGGAGGGCTTGAAATCATATAAAAATGTAATCATTGTTGGTGACATTAATATCGACTTAAAAGGATCGAGACAAGAGACAGCGGCATACTTAGATGTTATTGCATATCATGGACTCCTTCCCGCCATAAATGTGGCGACTAGAAAAAATTCCTGCCTAGACCACGTAATATTAAAATCAAAACTAAATGCTTTTACTTTTTCTTTAGGTACTTGCATCACCGACCATGAGGCGGTGTTGTTCAGTTTAAAATCGATATTTGAAAATAATAAACCTACAAAATTAAAACTTAACTATAAAATTGATTTCGATAAACTAAATGCTGAATGTGAAAATTATAACTTCAATAAAGTATATCAAGAAACAAATTTAAATATTGCAATGAATAATTTTATTGACATACTGCAAAGAATGATAGCAAATAATTCTATACGCCGTTTAATTCCTAGAAATAAATGTATAATTAAACCCTGGATAACCGCAGGTATGCTACGTTGTATTCGCACTAGAGATAGGATGCATAAAAAAATAAAAACAAATGGTAATGACGTCATCCTAAAAATCTCATACTTAAGGTACAGAAACTACTGTAATAATTTACTTAAGAAACTTAAAAAGCAGTACGAACGAGATCAATTACTATTATCTAAAAATAATTCAAAAAAACTATGGACTACCATTAAAGAAATTATAAATAGCAATAGTAAAAAACAATTGCCACTGCAATTACTGGAGTCTGAAAATAACCCTAAAGATGCAGTCAATAAAATTAATAAATATTTTACAAACATCGGAAAAAAACTATCAGACATGATACCCGCTCATTTACCTAATTTTAACAATGTTAATTATCCTTCACCTTTAAAATCTTTCGTCCTCCTACCGACCGATAATGGAGAAGTTGAAAGAACTATCAAAGTATTAAAAAGTGACTGTTCTCCTGGATGGGACCAGATCAATGCTAATGTTTTAAAGCACACCTCTAAATCAATAGCACCTGTTCTTACCAATTTAATTAACCGATGTTTTGATGCTGGGATATTTCCA
This sequence comes from Athetis lepigone, assembly GCA_033675125.1. Lineage (NCBI taxonomy): Eukaryota > Metazoa > Arthropoda > Insecta > Lepidoptera > Noctuidae > Athetis > Athetis lepigone. Next base: position 962,912 of record CM066222.1, on the reverse strand, counting down.
GATGCTCTGAAAATAGCTGTAGTGCACCCGATTCACAAGGCGGGAGACAGGGGCAGTGTCAATAACTATAGACCAATAGCAATTCTAACAACATTATCTAAATTGTTTGAGCGATTAATTAATAATAGATTAACCAAATACTTAGAAGACGGAAACATACTCTCGGACTCACAATACGGCTTTAGGGCAGGTCGTTCAACCAACAACGCAGTGCTTGACCTTGTCAACTATTTGGTTAACAAAATAGATAACAAAAACAAATGCTTAACAATTTTCCTCGACCTGGCAAAGGCATTTGACACTGTCTCTGTACCCCGGCTTGTGCAAACGCTAGAAAACCATGGCATCAGGGGTGTCCCGCTGAAACTACTTGCAGACTATTTAAAAAATAGAAGCCAATACGTAAAAATTGGTGATCATATTAGTGACAAAGCATCAATAGAATTTGGAGTGCCTCAAGGCAGCGTATTGGGGCCTACGTTGTTTCTCTGCTACATCAATGAACTTTGCTCCCTAAAAATTAAAAACTGTCGTATTTCCGCGTATGCAGACGATACTGCCCTTACATTCTTTTCAGACTCACATAATGAATTGTTTGAGCTTGCACAGGAAGGTTTTAACACAGTATGTCACTGGCTTTCATCAAATTCTCTCACTATAAACGAAGATAAAACGAAATACCTTATTTTTTCTATACATAACCGAAAGGACGTAAATAACCTAAATTCTAACATAATTGCGCATAAATGTAACTTTCCTCCAGCCCCCAACTGCAACTGTTCTATCATAAAATCAATTAAATGCATAAAATATCTTGGAATTGAAATAGATGCCAACTTAACATTTGAAAACCATATACAGTCTCTATCACAGCGAATTCGTAAACTTACTTACATTTTTAGGGAGCTTCGTGGTGTAGCAGAGATGCAAACTATACGGCTGGTATACGAGGCTTTGGTACAGTCAGTTCTAAGTTATTGCATCACTACATGGGGTGGCGCTTGCAAAACAAAACTGATGACACTAGAAAGAGCTCAAAGACTTATTTTAAAAGTAAGCTTTTCTAAGCCTCGTTTATACCCTACCTCTAAACTATACGAAGAATCGCAAGTGCTCACAGTACGACAGCTCTATATATTACTTACCGTTCTACATAAACTTCCTAACATATCGGGGGAAAGAAAACAACGCATAGCCACCACAAGAAGAAACTATGCTATATGTGAGTCCATCCATGTAAATACTAATTTTGCACAAAGATTTTTCCCTTACAGAGGAAATATGCTATTTAATAAACTAAATAAAATAACTACTATATCTAACTGCAATAAAAATGAATGTAAAAATAAAATTAAAAAATTGCTATTAAGACTAAATTATTACGAAACTGAAAAAATAATTGAAGTGGTAAGGTAGTTTTATGATGGTATAATATATATATATATAAATATAGCATGCATAGCACGTATATTGAAACATTCACACACACACATACACACACACACACACACACACACACACACACACCACATACACCACACACAGATTTAACATGTACTTACCCGCTGACTAAATATTAGCATAAAATACTATGTGATGGGGGGCCTGGAGTTCTATAGTACAGGCCTAGGCTTAGTTTAGACTCCAGATCTCCCACAAATTACATTTACGTAACAGTCAACTTCTATATTTTTTAACTTTAAGTGTGTCCTCATACATAATGTGTAATTTGTGGAGATGAATAAACATTTTTATTATTATTATTATTATTTATTATTGCTGTCCTTATTTTTTCCCCTTTAGAATGACAAGGATAGCAAGAGACTTGAAAGCGTCTCGGAGTTGAGTGACGTCTTTTAATACGGGCCTTAGCATCAAAACCACAAAATGATGCAATTCTTTCAGTAACGCCCACATTTCGTCACTCTTCGTCACTATTGTCACAACAAAAGGTCAGCATCGATCGCAGTGATGTCGTTACGCGGTCATCCTATTACTGGTAACTTGAGACTGGATTACGAATTTACTCCTACATAATGTTACCAGTAACTGTGCGCTGGCAATAGTTTAATGTTCACAATTATGTAATGTTACCTTTGTGTTGTTTTACTGAGTAATGTAAAACAAAGTTCTCCTTTATGTCTTTCTGTCTGTACGAAATAAATTCAAAAACTACAGAGCGGAGACCATCACCAAGAGAAAAAGTGTTTCATGAAAAGGGATTAGATATATTATTATTATACGCCAATTATAGCAAAGAAAAGCCGAAGAAAATTTCAAGGATTTGATGCCCGTGCTAATCTAAACGGCTAACGGTGAGGTGCTAGAATAGGTTATCATACATTTTGATATAGTAGTAGCAGTTAGCCTAAAATGCAACAAAAATCGTATTGTTATACCCTGGTCAACAAATAACATGAAAATGCATTGCACCTGTTGTAAAAAATGAGCGCATAAAAATAGGAAAATCTCGAATAAGGCATTATTTGCGCAGATTTTAGTAATGGTATTTCCCCATTTCCAAATTACGTGTACATTATGTTGACCTTTGTGGATACTAGATCTAGCCATTGTACTTACAAGTGGTTGGGGAGTACCGTTTACTTCAGGTCAATATTTGTCGACACAGTGGCGACTAGCTGTACGCAGGAGTTGGTTCTCAAGTGTGTACGCAAACGCTGAGGCATCTCTTCGATGTCGTTTTATGGTTCAGCAATCCGATACGACCAGTAGCTATTGCCATACTTATAAGCCAACATGCCCGGCTGACGCTAAACAGAAATAAAAATGAAAACTTTAAAACAAATAGAAACATTAAAAAGTTATTAGATATTGGAGAAATGTCTGAGCGACTGGGGTTGACATGTAAGGCCGTATACAGACATACAGAGAGAAAGCTGGAAACTTATAAGCGCTTGACGGCGCTTGCCAACGGTGGTAATCCGCGCAGGAAAATATTTGAACATCGACAAGCTTTTACACGCGCTGGTCGGCGCTGGGCGTTGCCATAGCAACTGCAAGCAAATCGTTCCGACATTTTGCTTAGTCTGCTTCAATCTGCTTCCTTTGTGTAGAACGGACCAGCAACGGCAAGCGCCGACAAGCGCTTATAAGTTTCCAGCTTTCTTTCTGGATACGGCCTAAAGCTTGTCCCGGTTGCCATTCGTAGAACTTTGACATTCATTACGGGCAATCAAAAGCCAAAACATCTTACAATCACTCGAGGTATCGGGCTACCCAGTAACTTGGTTTTGGGGATCTGATATGCAGTCGTTTCATGTAAAACACTGGTATTCAGCTGGATCCGGTTAGACTGGAAGCACAGTCCGACGCTAACACAGTTGTGTAAGGGCTAGGGCGGTAGTGAGTCATTCGCAAAATCATGATTACGGATTTCGAACCGTCATCTGGTTATCCGCCCCAACAGTTAAGAGAAAGGCGACAGTAGAATCGTTTCTCCGGGACTCGTCGAGCTTCATGGCTCGGCACTTTCTGGTGGACTCCACTATTGGTTCTGGCTTTCAGGAGTTGCAGTGGTAGGGAACAGTGTGGCGAGATTGTTCCTAAATGTGAAGAGAAAGGACTGCTTACGGATACTCTTGAACGTCAACTTCAAAAAACACTCATTCAATCTTGCGGTTGATTATGCAATTGTCCGATTACAGTTCATAAACAAGATTACGGAGTTACTTACGTGACTGTTGTTTATATGTTTGTAAGAAACAGTTGGTTTGCTACGGTTTTGATGTTTGTAGAGGAATGCTACAAAACATCACGTTACGGCCTACAGGACCAAAGCAGACACCAAAAACCCTGTTTAAATCGCAGGGGACAGTATATAAAAAATAAAATGTCTGGGTCATAGCCATAGGTCACGATTTTGGCTTATATACTAGTCTATAAGTAATGTCAAGGGAAGTTGTTTTAATAGATATCGCGTTATCTAGCATAGATCAAAACTTATGCTGTACCAGCTATCTGTCTTGTAGTGCTATGATTAATTAATGTCGGCTGTTTGAAGTAATCATGTTTATATTGTTGAGTCGTGGTGGAGAGATGTTTGGAGGTTCGTGTAATTAATTTGTATCTTTCGATGATTTTATATCAATACAAGATAGAAGAGTATTAATAAACCTGGCAAGTGTAAATGGGACCCGCGCACCGAGGGTTCCGACGATACTTAGAAGGAATTTTAATCCATTTACATCACCGTTTTCAGATTTTTGCTTTACATAGCGTTGTGCCAAATTTCATAGTTCTGGGTTAACGGCAAGTACGCTAAGTATTTTGATTCTGTTAAGAGAGTTGAAATATAGGTTTTTTTTTGTGACATACTGGCGTACCTATATCTTTTGTTTCTTTAACTAGAAATTATTTTTTTCAACTCTTCAAGGGATCGCAGCCCCGAGTCTATAGTTTATATTTAAATTCGACTCCACGCTTTTTCGAGAAAAAGGGAATACAGACATACAGACGAACAACGAAATTCCTGTTTCGACTGGATCGGACGAAACTCCGATCCGAAAAACCTACTAATGCGTATATGTATAGCCTATTTGTCTATTTTCCTCGACAAACAGGCTTTAACCTTTCAACGACCTAGCGACAGCCGGCTGTCGGGCTGCTATTGTCTTTCTATTGTCTCGAATCACGTGTGTTCGAAGGTTTAATATAAAGTACAAATACTTACACATATTTTTTATATCGGGTACTTATAGCAAGTCTATTCCACTTATTTTTTTGTTGTAACAAAAGAAATACCTAAGCGATAAGTGCCTTTTACCGGAAATGTTTCACGTAGACAAAGACAACGCTAAATGACTGAAAAATACTGAAAGTAATAGTCCACGTAACTGTAACAAAAGTATTCGATAAGTCCTCATTAAGTAATTAGTTACTATACCTACACTATAACTATTTAAAAAGATTATATCATTTGATCTAAAACCCAATTCACTACATAATATAAAAAAAATGTAGTGTTTTTCCTTTTTTTGAAGTACCTACTTATAGTAATTTAGTTTGTAAATATTGTATATATTTTGTGTTTTACTATAATAAAATCATTAAACATATGTTATAATAAAATAAAAAATATAAAAAGAGATTTAATGTTTATTTATTGTTTTTAAACGGTTTAATCTTCATTTATACTTAACACCGCTTGGATGGAGTAGATACACTCACACAAACAAACACGTATGGTCTTAAAATTATATTTTTGCGTTATTTTTTTCACTGCACGAAGTTTACAAGAAATTGATATTACATCCAAAACCGTGGTGATCTGAAAAAAAAACTTATTGGTACTTGTGCGTTATCGAACCCATATCCCCGTGCATGAAAAACCAACCTTTACCGATGAACCATCACGACTTCCCTTCATAAATATTATAATTATTTGCATACAAATTGGTTCATGTTTAAAAAAAGGCTAATTTAATCAATTGTGTTGTCCCATTAGCATTAGTATTTTCTCACGAAAAATGTTCAATATTCAATAACTGACCTTCACAATGAAATATGTTTTGTTGCATGAATAATAAAGTTTTTTTTTGCTTAGCAACATGTTTTAAATGCGTCATCCTAGAGTGTGAAGGTTAATTTGAGTCGCCACGTCATCAGCCTCGGTAGCGCAGTAGGCAGCGCGTAAGTCTCATAATCTTAAGGTCGTGAGTTCGATCCTCACCCGGGGCATATAATTTTGCGATTGTTATCAATTTTTTATCTTGTTGAAGGTAAACTATTAGCTTTTTGTTTTACTTGCTTGTTAAATGTTATTTGGTTTTAATCGATTGTGTATTTTAAATAATTTTTGTAAGTACCCATTTTTTTATAAACTTTAAATAATTATTAATAGATGTATTATAGTGTGTTTTACAGATTTTTGTGTTTTGTTGAATAGCAAGCAACGGCGATGCCAATTATTCTGTTTTTATTTTATAGATTATAAAAAAAACTAATTATTTATAACCAAGTACTTAACTATTAAAATACTTCTAAAATTATTAAATTACTAACATTGTATTTTCGTGACACGAGTTAACCTTTCGACGACCAAGCGACAGTCGGCTTTCGCGCTGCTATTGTCTTTCTATTGTGTCTCGAATCGCCTGTGTACAAAAGTTTAAAACTGTAAGTTTATACTTACTCATTTCTTTTAATATCTCCAGTCAGTGTATTCTAAAGAAATTACTCATGTAAAATTACTATAAACTTATTTCGTAATTAATGTATAGATATAGTACTGTATTCTTTACTAGCTGTTCCTCGCGGTTTCACCCACGTTACATAAGGTTTTTGATGTGAATCATCTATAGCCGCACGTAAAACAAATTTCTGGCGTGGCGACGCATGCCGTTTTGTTTCGTTTCAATCATATTACATTTACAAAATAATGTCGATGTTTCACATCTGCCAGGCGTCCCGTGACGGCTCACTTTTTTTTTGTTGACTGCTTCGCTCCGTGGGACATAGCGTGATATTATATAGCCTATGTTCCTCGTTGACAATGTAGCTTTCGAATGGCGTAAGAATTTTTAAAATCGATCCAGTAGTTTTTGAGCCTATTTATTACAAACAAACATACAAAGTTTTCCTCTTTATAATATTAGTGTAGATAAATAACTAAGACCTAAAACTTTCGAATTAATAATATATTGAAATCATTGTTCATAGTCATATATAGTCATAGTTAAAATGTACTACGTACGAAGTACATTTACCACAATACACACACACATTAACCACAGATTATAACTCAATGATTGAAATCCATACTAATAGTTTAAATGGGAAAGTGTGTCTGTCTGTCTGTATGTTTGTCTTTCTTTCACGGCAAAACGGAGCGACGAATTGACGTGATTTTTTAAGTGGAGATAGTTGAAGGGATGGAGAGTAAACATAGGCTACTTTTGTCTCTTTCTAACGCGAGCGAAGCTGCGGGCAAAAGTTAGTAGTACTATATTCTATACTAGCTTTTGCCCTCGGCTTCGCTCGCGTTACAAAGGGACAAAAAGTAGCCTATGTTACTCTCTATCCCTTCAACTATCTCCACTCAAAAAATCACGTCAATTCATCGCTCCGTTTTGCCGTGAAAGAAAGACAAACAGACAGACAGACAGACAGACACACTTTCCCATTTATAATATTAGTATGGATTAGGTACTCATCAGAAAAATCAATTGTCACACAAAACTGTTACGTCAAATAAGAATTGTTCTGTTGAGGGTACGATTTCCATTCACGACAAACTTTGTGTGATGAGCATGATTGTTTGATCTGTGATAAGAAGATAAATTACACCTATAATTTATCTTTTTTTTTTATTACATATGGGCTTGCTTTTGGTCCCAGACTAGACCGAGGGCATAGACGGGGCCTACGATGTTGCGAGCTCACCCAAAAGATGCCTATGCACTCGTCTCGTCTCGTCTATAACTAGCTTTTGCCCGCGACTTAGTCCGCTTCCGGGATGAAAACTATCCTATGTCCTTTCTCGGGTCCCAGACTATATCTGTACCAAATTTTATTCAAATCGTTTCAGTGGTTTAGGCGTGAAGAAGAGTCAGACAGAGTAACTTTCGCATTTATAATATTAGTATGGGTGGATAGTATGGATTTGTATGTATTTACAAATTATACAAGTTAATATCATAATGGTCTGCTCACCACAGTATAATCCCTGCTTAGTTTGTTATCAGATGGCCGAGTGAGAATAAAATTGTTCAAGGATATTTATTTGTCGCGATCCAAATGAAAATATGAATACTTACAATCTTTAAATGTTTACTTCCCCACATTTGTCTTACTCACTGCCCTTAATCACCATACTAGGTAAACAAATCACCGGTACCTAGTTGGCAATTATCACACATATATAAATGTTTCCGCATCGCCTGACAAAGAGGAAAATGTACTATAATTCCACACAGGAAGTGTTCACGGCCCTGTCAATGAACCATGATGATCTGTCAGTAATTATTGATAATGTTGGACATTATATCAATAGACTAGCTATTAGAAATTGATAGATCTATAAATATGAAACAATGTTGGGTTGATTACACCATTTACAACTCGAGGATGGCTGGACCGATTATTGTGTAAATACTATTATTATGAACGCGTTAATCTCAGGAACTACTGATCCGAGGTGCAAAATTCTTTTTGTGCCGGATAGCTTATTAAAGGAGTAATGTTATAGGCTATATATTATCACGCTATGACCTACAGAAGCAGAGTAGTGGCCAAAGATGCGGGTGAAACCGCGAGAAACAGTTGGTAATATTTTAAACCTTCGATGACTAAGCGACAGCCGGCTGTCGGGCTGCTATTGTCTTTCTATTGTGTCTCGAATCGTGTTCGAAGGTTTAATATAATCTTTATTACCCAAGAAAGTGGCTTTAAAATTGTGTGTCCCTGACTCCTGTGCTAGGAGATAGAACTGCGTTAGATCTTTAGTTTGAGTTTGTTTGACACTCGATCCCTTTAACTATCTCTTAAAAAAACATGTCAATTTGTTGCTCCGATTTGCCGTAAAAGACGGACAAGCAAACAGACACATTCTCATCCGTAGGTACTTATAATATTATAAATGCGAAAGTAGCTCTGTCTGTCTGTAACTTCTTCACGCCTAAACCACTGACCCAATTTGAATGAAATTTGGCGCAGATATAGTCTGCGACCCGTGAAAGGACATAGGATAGTTTTTATCCCGGAAATCCCCCGGGAACGGGAACTATTATTCCACGCGGACGAAGTCGCGGGCAAAAGCTAGTTTATAATATTAGTATGGATAGCAAATGAGGTGGCGGCATCTATGATGTTAACTACCTATAAACAGAATGGCCAAATATACTAAATCAATCTTATAATGACAGTTCAATGGACAGTTGATATAGATCCTTATCTCCTTAATTAAAAGGACGATTTTGTCATAATTATGGACCACGGTTGATGGTAATTTATTCTATTGACGTCATTTCTAAGATTCTCGATTGCTTCCGTTTTCAACGCCAATAACTGTTGTAATCTTCGACAAAGTGTTAAGTAAGTTACTTAAGCACAAATTAGCGGTAATCTATCTATACTAATATTATAAAGAGGTAAAATTTGTAAGTTTGTAAGTTTGTAGGTTTGTAAGTTTGTATGTAGGGGGTAATCTCTGAAACTTCCGGGCCGATTCGAAATATTCTTTCAGTGTTAGATAGCCCATTTATCGAGGAATGCTATAGGCTATATACCATCATGCTACGATCCACGGGAGCGAAGCAGTAACGAAAAATGCGGGTGAAACCGCAGGGGACAGCTAGTACTAATATTATAAAAAGAAAAGATTTTTTTGTTTTTAATGTAACTGTAACACTACTGAACCGATTTTGAAAATTCTTTAACAAATATAAAGCTAAAGTAGCTTTTCGGGAGTAACAGAGAAACCGTGACGAACAACAAGGTTAAAATAATTTTTATTATTGCAAATTGTTTCAAAGCTATAACATTCTTTTAGGGCGTTAAGTGACAGTAATGTTATGATTATATTTCTTGCTTTTCGCTATTTTGCCTAAACCCTAAGGGAAAAACGAGACTTTATTATTAAGCCTCCGTTGTCCATCTGTCTGTCACCAAGCTGTATCTTATGAACGATGATAGCTAGACAGATGACATTTTCATAGATAAATTTATTTGAGCGGGGCTCTGATACAACAAACGTGATTTTGTTTGGAATTTTTGGCCTACGGTGGTAGAAACCCACCGTGCGCGAATCCAACTAAGTCTTTGCCGATTTTTTCATTTCTTCAGTATTAGTTGTATGTAAAATTGCAAAACACAAACTTGAAAATACTAGCAAAGTCATGAAACATACTGACTACCAGTCCATGAATCACCGTACTTGTTCTATATTGTAGCGAAAGTAATCTATTATTAGTGTTATTTCAATGAAGACGATGTACTCTAGTTTAATATAGCAATCTCCTTGGAGAATTCCTGTGTCTCCTTAATCACGTTGACTCATAAACTAGTTAGTTCAGTTGGCCTGGCGTTCTGCCAGGGCCCTCTTTGTTTAAAAGGATAATGTTATGCTGTTCATTCCTTAGCAATTCAATCGTTTGTTTTTCATTCATAGTTTTTCTACTTCGCACTTTGCCAAGAATGTGCCTAAATGGTTGTTGATTTGATGTACACCCGTCATTGATAAAAATCTATAAGACACTAGCTTTCCCTTGTGGTTTTAATTGCGTCTTTGGAAGACAAAATAGTCGCTTAGTTTTCTGCAAATCTCCAGTTTTTGTTTGGCGAAATTTTCTAGGTTTTTTTTATTCCGAGAATCTGCTACAAAGTTTAGACATTTCAATTTACGTATCGGATTTAGATGTGAGATGAAGCAATTCAAGAAGATCATTTATGTGTGTTAATATATATAATTAATGCATTTATAATAAGGAATGGCCGAGATTATTAAAGATTTCGCACATTTTTGACCAAGACTTTAAAAGAGACTTTGACCTCTGAGTTTGTTTCGGATGTTTCTTCTCAGAGCAGTCCAGCTACGAAACACCGGCCCCATCGTTCGCTTAAAATAAATAAAAAAAAAACAAAATATTGACGTGACAAAACCTATTTACAAAATAAATATGATTTTATGATTTTTTTTATGATTTGTAACACCTGTGCGTAGCTGAGCTGATATTATAGCTTGGTTTGAAATGAGCTTGACTATGGGATACCCCAGAACCTTACCACAACCGGTGTTCTAAACAAAACACCATCACAGCTAGTGGTACTTTCTACTTATTTACTAACTTTCAAACGCACATCTTAATATATTCTACATCTAAATATGACTGACTGTTGATATATCTACGCACAGCCCAAACCGCTGCTCCTAGAGACTTGAAACTTTCAGGGTGTGTTTTTTGTAAAGAGTAGGTAAACACTACGGAATATTTATATCTTCTTCTTCTTTGTCTGTCCCTGTTCCCGTTATTTGGGGTCGGGTCTCCTCACTCTACGGCGCCAGTAGAGTCTGTCCTGGGTTGTCAGTTCTGGCAATTGGGCTTTCTTAAGGTCTCTTTCTATATTTGGCCACCAAGGAATAAAGGAATTAAGGAATATATTATATATAATATTTTTAGGAATTCGGCCTCTAAAGGGGTAACATAGGGGATGGAAGACCAACATACACGCGGGCGAAAGTTAGTTTACATATAAATGAAGTTTCTTGTATGTAAGTGCGCTTAAATCTATTGAACCACGTAACATTATTGCAGGTTTCATCAATATACAGTGTGTTTCAAGAGGAAGCTTTATATGCGTGCATAATATGCATTACCCGTGCATATTATGTATAGTAATGTTATAAAGCAGAAGAGTTTTTGTTTGTTTGGTTGTACGCGCTAATTTTAGGAATTACAGGAAGGTGCTTTTTAAAAAAAAAATGTTGTACTTGCTAGTTCTTGCGTTAGATAACCTATTTATCGAAATAGGCATATGACATCATCCTAGACGCGGATCAAACCACGGTGGTAAGTACTAAAGAAACGAGAATTTTTAACACTCATCTGAAGCTGGGAAGTCTCCGAATCAGCTGGATCGATTTTGACGGAACTCCCACAGGCAGATAGATAGCTGATGTTATAAGAAGTAACTTAATTCAAACTTGGAAAAAAGCTTTAGTTTTGCACAAAAACAGTAAATAGGTAAATTCATTACTAGCGCAGACCCTATCTAACGCGGGTGAAACCGCGAGGAACAGCTAGTATACAAGAGTACGGCGGCAAGGCCGGCGCGCCATCGACCAAGATCTTGACACATGACCTCCGCAATGCGTCAGGAGTCTAAACGTGCATTCAGAACATTTGCGTTATTTTTGGAACTTCTTCTATTGTTGCGAATGTTGCGATGTTTTAAATATAACTGGAAGTTCATTTTGTGAGTGTGAGCTTTTATTGAATTGCCACATTTAAATATATTATCATCCATCCATCTATACTAATATTATAAATGGGAAAGTGTGTCTGTCTGTCTGTCTGTCTGTATGTTTGTCTTTCTTTCACGGCAAAACGGAGCGACTAATTGACGTGATTTTTTAAGTGGAGATAGTTGAAGGGATAGAGAGTAACATAGGCTACTTTTTGTCTCTTTCTAACGCGAGCGAAGCCGCGGGCACAAGCTAGTATAAATAGATTGTCATGTACACATAACGTCTTATAATATTACCTAATGAAAAATTTGCATGCATGAGATGCGGTACAAATAATCTTCTTTAAAATAAACTTCACTCATGCTGTCTAGTCAAAAAATCCGTTCAATAGATTTTGAGTTTTTCGCGAACAGATAAGCAGAGACCATAGATCTTGACACATGACCTCCGTAATGCGTCAGTAGCATACTAAACGTGAATTTGCGTTATTTTTGGAGCTTCTTCTATTGTTGCGACGTTTTAAATTTAACTGGAAGTTCATTTTGGATGTTTTTCGGGAAATGTTGGGCGATATAACGATATAAATATAATATTTTCATCCAACTGTATTTAATATTGTCATCAGATAACAATAAATGAAAAATGTCATGCACGAGATTCGGGCTGAAATCTTTGAAATTATCAGCTTTTTCATGTATTATAAACATTAACTCATTTTTTACATTTACCTTTTTTTTTGTTACCCTTACAACTTAGCCCTGTTACATACAGTTAACGTTTAACAAATTAATTTAAAATAATAATTAATTTTAAAATTTCAAAAAAATATTTAAAAAATTTTCTTTGAAATTAATTTAAGTATAAGTAATTAATTTTAAGGTTTGTAGTAAACGTTTGCTTACAGTTTGTTTCTATTATGTCTTGTAGTAATCTGTGGAAAATGTTGTGGGTAGTGTATTTGTTAAGTTTAATGTTAAGACAACACTGTTTACCCTTAATATACTTATGTTTGTTTTCCCATACTGTCTGGTGAAAACAGCATAAAAATCTATATCAGTACATTTTTTCGCGAACAAACAGAGGCAGAGGGGGACGCGGCGCCCGCGCAGTGACCAAGATCTTGACACATGACCTCCGCGTGACGACAGGAGCATACTAACATACTATACACGTACTAAACACAATGTGAGAAAATTTGCGTTATTCTCGGAGCTTCTTCTATAGCTGAGATGATTTAAAGTTCTGTGGAGGTTCGTTTTGGACGTTTTTAGGAGATAATTTGTAACATAACAAAAACTGGCCAAGTGCGGGTTCCGTTTTAAGACCATCATAATAATGAGTTTTCTGCCACAACTATTATAATATTCTCTACTATTCTCTAGTCTGTTGAAGAAAATAGCATGAATTTCTGTAAAGTAGATTATTAGATTTTCGCGAACAAACATGCAGAGGGTGACTCGACCAACATCTTGACACATATGACCTCCGCGAGGCTTCAGGAGCATACTCACATACTACACACGTACTAAACACAATGTGAGAACATTTGTGTTATTTTCGGAGCTTCTTCTTTTGCGGAGATGACTTGAAGTTCTGCAGAGGTTCGTTTTGGATATTTTTTTTGGCAAATGTTGTGTGATTTAAGTACTTATAACGAAACATATGCAAGCGGGAGACGTGCTTGCAGATGAAGGGTAACAAAAATAAATCTGCATAAGCCAACCTAAAACACGGCGATTTTTTAAATTGGAACTAAACGTTGCGTTACCTCTTATTAACTACTAGCTTCTGTCCGCGGCTTCGCTCGCTCTAGAAAGAGACAAAAAGTAGCCTATGTTACTCTCCATCCCTTCAACTATCTCCACTTAAAAAATCACGTCAATCTGTCGCTCCGTTTTGCCGTGAAAGAAAGACAAACAGACAGACACACTTTCCCATTTATAATATTAGTATGAATGAGTATCTAACTACTACGTAATGTCGATAAACTATAAGTATACAATAATTATAAATGTTGCCTATACTTCAACCCGAATTATTTTACACATTACTCCCATTCTGCGGCCAGTACTAACCTCAGCAATAAAATCGTAATGTTCGTCCGTAGTTTCACCGACAGTTAAACTAGTAATAGTCTAATCTCTCGCCATTTCCTTAAACCGGAACAGAATGCTGCTTAACGCCAGAAGTGCATTTGGTAATACATGGCTGCCACTTTCACAGGCTAACTTAGCTAAAGGAATTAGTGATTTTCTATTGTGAAGGGTAATGACGATTTCTAGGCATTTTCATTCAAAAAGTAAATAGGACCCTTATAGGATCGGTTTGTAGTTCGTTTTCTGTCTGTAAAGATCATTTTTCCAAGAACCCGTAATCTTGATATATTAGAAAGAAAGAAAAATAGTTTATTCACGCATAGTGAGCTACAAAATAAAACTTATTTACTAGAAACCTTAAAACTAAGAGAGTTAAGTAGCAATTAAATACTTTTTTAAACACTCAGGCTTGAAATCCTTTTAAGCTGGAAAAAAACCTGTGACCTTCCAATGTGATCAAATCCTAAAAGTTGGCAAGAAGCAACGTGATGTTGCACAAATGAAAGAATAATCCAAATCCGTAAATTAAGGTTACATACATTACAAAAGAAATGTTTAACAATATTTCTAAACTAACGACCTTGTTTAGAACCCTATTTTGTTTATAGAATACACTGTATTTTTCAAAATTAACAACAGAATCTAAATACATCATGGCTTGTTTAGAACCCTATTTTGTTTATAGAATACACTGTATTTTTCAAAATTAACAACAGAATCTAAATACATCATGGCTTGTTTAGAACCCTATTTTGTTTATAGAATACACTGTATTTTTCAATATTAACAACAGAATCTAAATACATCATGGCTTGTTTAGAACCCTATTTTGTTTATAGAATACACTGTATTTTTCAAAATTAACAACAGAATCTAAATACATCATGGCTTGTTTAGAACCCTATTTTGTTTATAGAATACACTGTATTTTTCAATATTAACAACAGAATCTAAATACATCATGGCTTGTTTAGAACCCTATTTTGTTTATAGAATACACTGTATTTTTCAATATTAACAACAGAATCTAAATACATCATGGCTTGTTTAGAACCCTATTTTGTTTATAGAATACACTGTATTTTTCAATATTAACAACAGAATCTAAATACATCATGGCTTGTTTAGAACCCTATTTTGTTTATAGAATACACTGTATTTTTCAATATTAACAACAGAATCTAAATACATCATGGCTTGTTTAGAACCCTATTTTGTTTATAGAATACACTGTATTTTTCAATATTAACAACAGAATCTAAATACATCATGGCTTTTCAACCATACAATCAGTCCTTCAGTTTACATAACATTTAATTTTCCGCCATAAAGTCCCGGACGCGTATTGCCAAACTGTATGCTGGCCCAGACACCCATAGTCTGTACTGAACTACGTCGTGCTCATTGAAATCACAAACAAATTGGAGCAATGTACATACGAGCTCAGAGCATTCTGAGAAACTAATTAGGATCGTCAATCCGAGAGCGATCGATCAAAATTCCGACTCGGACAGGTTAGGTTAGAAGGAGGTGGCGGGGTCGTAGTGAGCGAGCGAAGTGAGCTAACAGACCCCGCCACCTCCTTCGTGGCTATTTTTTTCTAAACCACCCAGAAGTAAGAAGCCCCGCGAAACGGGGCTCCGTCGAGTTATCTTTTTTAGACATTAGAGTGAAAAATAATTAATTATCTCCGTAACCATGGGGCTCCTAAGGTTGGGAGTGGTATGGGGGGTATAGTATTTTAAAGCAAAATGTAATTTGATTCAGACACTCTCTGAATAGGTATACAGTTTGCTCTTCAACTAAAAAGGCAAACTGCGATCGAACTCAGAGCAACCCCGGTCTGGGTCAGCATACAGATTGGCAATACGCGTCCCGGACGGACATTAGTCGCCATCCGAATGACCACGGAAGAAACCTAAAAGTACCATTATCTAATAAATCAATCAGGCGTTAGGTGTGGTAAGAAGCCGTATTATGTAACCCAGTTCTTTTGGATAAATTATGTCAGGGTAAACGGTTTTGACTGTGAGGATTTGGGGACCAAGGTTTGGGTTTTGGGGATGTGGTATTTTGACGTTATCTATACCAATATTATAGCTGAAGAGTTTGTGCTAATCTCAGGAACTACGAGTCCAAATTGAAAAATTCTTTTTGTGTTCGAAAGTCCATTTATCGAGGAAGGCTATGTAACACGCTACAACTGTGCTACAACCTACAGGAGCGGAGCAGTAACCAAAAACGTAGATGAAAACGTAGATGAAGTTTGGGAAAAAAATCAGGTGTAATACAAAAAAGCGACATCAGAGTCTATACTTGAGCTTATTACATTAAAGAAATGTACGTAATGAATAAATAATTATTCGTTCAAAAATTCACAAAAATCATACAAATACAAATAACAGATTAGACAAAGTTATGAGATGTTATGATTAAATTTATGAGAGGGGGGCAAATGCCCAAGCGCCGACACCCACTTCACGTTGCCGGCCCTTCTTAAGTTGCTTTTCTTAACCTTTAAAATTTTATCGATATTTGTCGACGACGATAGTTGTCTACTGACACAAATAGACATGGCGGTTAGGAGCATTGTCATGCTCGCTCAAAAAGTCTCGCTGATGGTGGCGAGTGAGTTGGATCATTCGGTTCCCTTTAAAATGGTTGAGCTAAATGGTGCTGATGCCACGCGTCATGCTCGTGAACGGGCGCTGTCAGTTGAGATGGGTCATCTCTTAACTGCCATGACTTTTTACTTTTTATTTAAATTTTGTATTTGTTTATTATTTTGTTACATACACATTGTTTTCACATGTAGAAGCAACAAAAAGAAAATGTAACCAAGATTTTGTAAAACATTATATTTTTAAAAAGAGTGTCCGTGGAGTTTCTTGCCTGTTCTTCTCCATAGAGATCTACGTTTTGGAACAGGCAATTAGCGTCACTTTCCTTTTCTGACTGACCGACCGACTCTTTGACAATTCATAAGTACCTGTAAATGGTCTAAGTGAAATAAATGCTTTGAATTTTGATTTTTTTTTGAATTTTGAATTTTATCTAATGGTGTCATTTATTTAAAATATAGCGTCAGCGCAGCGTCTTCACAGCAGTAACCAAAAACATGTGTGAATAATAAAAATAATAGTCATTTTATCTTCCAATGCAGAGAAAAGGCCTCTTCTCATACAGAGAAGGCACGAGCATTGTAAACCAAGCTGACTCAAAGCGGATTGGCGATTTCAGGCTACAAGTTGTAGATAAACTTTAAAAACTTCTTAGTAATGACTTAGGTATAGCGAATGGGTAAAGAACAGTAATTAATCAGTTTATTGACCTGTCCAAGTACAGCTTAACCTCAGTCGATAGTTCGCGGTCCATTTAGCCAAGTGGCAAGTGTGCATCGTTTGCTACTTATATTGAGGACTTCGCTGTCTCAACATTACCTGGGTTTCACACATGGATAGCTCTCCAATAGTGTATTGGTGAGAATCTTGAGTGTACTGAACTGTTGCTAATAAATAATTAAATAAATATCCCTGGACAACTCACACACGGTCACCTGATCCCAGACTAAGCAGAGCTTGTACTATGGTAACTAGACAACTGATAAACATACTCATATAATTTATAAATACATAGTTATCATCACACAAAGTTTGTTCTGGGTGGGAATCGAACCCACGACCTGCGGCTTAGCAGTCATGGTCACTGACCACTAGACCAACAAGTCCGTCCGGCCCGATCAACTATGTGAGGTTTGTGCGTTGAGATCAAAAATGTTGTTTGAGGTTCCATTCTGTTTTGCAGGGTGCGTGATGTCGTTCAGGAACTTGTGAAGGTCTGATAGGCGGTCGGTTCATGAAAAATTCTGGTATTCAGCTGGTTCGGTTAGTCTGAAAACCTAGATATAAGTGTCTATCTATTTGTCTGTATATCTTTGGAAACTTAGAATTTTCAAACAAATTTCCATTTAAAAACAAACAAAATGTATTTACTGTTAACCGTTCCTTTCTAAGTAGTCCAGCCACCCCGTATAGCGGAAGGAAGAATATAAGGTCTTAAATTATGAACCTATGTAATGACTACTTAACCATGCCATACAAAGTGACAAAGCAACCCTTCATGGCGAAGGATATGACCTACTCGAAGTCTTAACAACTTATTTTTAACTTTTACTGTCCCCTTCAAAGTGGCACAGCCACGCCACATAGCAAAGGGGAATAAACTCTTTCTTATCAGCTAATAAAAACACAAGTAAATAATACCAGCCTATAACTGTCCCACTGCAGGGCAAAGGCCTCTTCTCGTACAGAGAAGGCACGAGCATTGCCCACCACGCTTGCTCAAGGCGGATTGGCGATTGCAGACTTATATTTACTACAAGTCCAGGTTTCCTCACGATGTTTTCCTTCACCGATGCCTGTGATGTCTAAGAAAAATTTCAGAAAGTACTAATAAAAACACAAGTAACTCTTAAATAACCAACTCATGTAACAAATAACTTTGGCTGACTATCGCCGATTACACAATCTGTTTGTGCTGACAGCTGCTAATAATCCGCGGTTTAACTTAATTAGATAATGACACAACATGGAGTGACCAGTAATCTTGTTATGTTGTTGGACCAATGAAAAATCACCACCTGGGTAGCGTGGGCTAGAGGCGTGGAGTAAAAGTTCATAGTTCATCCTTTTTCAAATTTTGGGGTTGACAAACATTTTGGTTGTTACTGTTGCACATGGAAAATATAAAAATATTCTTTGGAAATTAGCTAAAAATGAAAATTGCACTGTTTTGGTAGATGGATTTGCAAACGTATTATATCGACTCCAGCATGTCAATCTCAATACCTATTAATAAATTCAACTGTATCAAAGTTTTAGTCCTTTTTTTGGGTTCCGTAGTCAACTAGGAACCCTTATAGTTTCGCCATGTCTGTCTGTCTGTCCGTCCGTCCTCGGTTAATCTCTGTGACCGTTAGCACTAGAAAGCTGAAATTTGGTACCAATATGTATATCAATCACGCCGACAAAGTGGTAAAGTAAAAATTGGAAAAAAATGTTTTATTAGGGTAGCCCCCCCATATGTAAATAGGGAAGTGGTTTTTTTTTTTAAATATTAAAAAAATCTGGAAAGTAGAACTTTATAAAGACTTTCTAGGAAAATTATTTTGAACTTGATAGAAAGAACAGTTTTTGTACAAAAAAAAACAAAAAGGTCGTACAAAATAATTTCTGCGTACTTAGTATGTCAACGTAACAAATAGCCTTTTTTTAAACTTATAAGTGGGAATCCCTATTGCGACGGACGGGAAACTACGGAACCCTACATTGAGCGTGGCCCGTCACGCTCTTGGCTGGTTTTTCTGCTTGCATTTGAAAACAATGTAACTTTAGCAGAATAATCGACATCGACTCTGCTTGCCCAAAGATGAAAAATAAAATAAAATAGAATACTTTTAAATATGAAACCGACTTTATTGCTTCCAACTCCAAGTAGGGAACCCCATAATTAGGAAATCATTACAGTTCTCTAATCATATATTTCAAACTATCTGTCAAGCAGTTTTACCTACAAATCCGTTATTTATGCATTTGTTGTATGCGATCTCGATATCGATATTGTTATAGCAAACATAAATAAGGCTTTCATACACAAAAGGAACTTCTAATTTGACTGCCAGTTCCAATGATTAGGTCGTTCAATCAAACAAAAAATCGTTTATTAAAGATAAGCTAATTACAGAAACTTTTGATTTGTCAGCAAATCAATCAACTTCTGAATTAGTATCTCTTTGGAGACTCATCGTAAATAAAAAAAACAACACTGCATTCAACTGTTTGTAGCCGCTGTAACAAAAAATACTAAAAATAAAATTAAATCTTTTATCATAAATAATACAAGTAATAAAATATATAATAATAAATACTGGGACAACTCACACACGGTCATCTGATCCCAAGTGAAGCTCAAGTAATTTATTTCTTTTTGTAGTTTTTTTTCTTGCCTACAATGGTACGGGACCTTTCGAGCGTGAGTCTGATTCGCACCTGACCGTTTTAGTCAGTTTATCATTTTATATAATATATAAGAAGATACAGTAACTGTATATTTGATAATTAAATAGTCAAACCAATTATTTTAGACCAAAAAAAGGCACTTTGAAACGTCATTTATAAAACAAAAGTGACTATCGGCAACCGACATACTTAGTAACTATTACAATTTTGAGCTAGCTTATCTATTGAAGTTCCATGGTTCATGTCAATGTACATAAGATTGATCTTTAATTACATAGCAAGGTTATCATTTGTTAATATTTGATTGCATTATCATAATGCTACTGACATTCGTAGTATTTATTAATGTCACACTAGTCTTTGCCTGCGGCGTTGTCCGTGTGAAATACGAGTATTTGAGCGATACGTGTTTCTATCAAAGAAAATGTTTTTTTTTCAATAAATTAATGATAAAGATGTACTAATTGCATAACTGTGTTTATAAAGTACACAGTTTACGTTTTCAATTGTACTGGAAGATTCTTCTAAAATATAAAATAAACAAACTATATATATATATATATACAGTCGTGGTCAACTAATTAGGGACAAACAAAACCTTAAGCTGAATTTTAATTTTCATGTCCATGGTAGATCAGATAAACTAAATAATTTAGTTGAATTTTATGAAATACTAATTAATATTAAGAATACTTGAAAATTGTGAGCATTGCTTCGAAGTTGATAATATTTTGTAATAGGAAATTTAAAAACAAATCTCTTGCAACCAAATCGAGGCGTGTTCTGGCTGGCCATCTAATTAGGGACAAAAACAAAAATAGTGTGATATATTCCCATTTTTATAAAATCTGATGGGATGTAATTATTTTTCAATAATTAAGATTAGAGTCTTTACGTTGACTTTGAATTTGTTGAAATATTATCATAATGTTTAATTAAACATGGGGCGAAATAAATGTTCTGATACAACAATGCAAAAAATAATAATTATTGTTTATTATAGTAAATAGCCATATCGTAAATTATTAAACCATTGAAATTGCTCCATTATAATGATTTTCAAAACAGGACAATTATAATCTATATTTAGAAATTATACTTTTGAATCTATAAAACTACTAAATGTGCAATCTGAAAGGAAATACCAACAAAAACCATTGTGCAAAAAAATCGCAAAACGGTGGTAGCGGCGATATAAGACCCACTTATCGACTTTTTATTGATTATAGGTCTAAATAGTGTTGGTATTTGAACTAGAACATGGCGGTGGAGTAATCTACAACAAACTTTCGACGTCAAGTTGTTGAGGCTAAACTGTTTGGCATGGTCGTACGAAAAGTTCCAGTGTTGAAAAAATCACAGACTCGCCACGGTTGGCCTTAGTTATGAGGCACCGATATTGGGACTGATTTTAAATAAAAAAATGTTTTAATTTTGGACTAAACGAAGTTACATTTTGTTTCATTGGAAGGCAGGCGGTATTAATGGCGCCGTAAAAAGCAAAAAGTATCCAAAATACTCCAATAAGCAAGTTAAACTTCAGGAGAGAACATAAAACTATGGCGTTGGTTTTCTGGAAATGATGTGGGACCTTTAGAGCAAATGGAAGGCACACTAGATTCAATTGAATAGAGAGAAATATTACAAGCAACCACACTACTTTATGTTTAAGAACACACGATGACTACCCCAAAACATACTGCACTGTCTGTTAGAACATTTCTCACTGATGAGTAGGTATCAGTTATAAATTGACCGGCCTAGAGCCCAGACCTGAATGCTTGGAAACATTTTGTGGTACGTTCTGAAAGAATAGTAGGTTTAAAAAATGGTTTAAATAAACTGGCTATTAAAAATCAGAACAGTAGTAACTTTGAAGAAGGCTGAAACAGTATCACTAAAGAACAATGTGACATTTTGATTGCGTCGATTCTATACCTTTGTTACATGGTTATAGCAATCCTTAGCAATCACTCTGGATATTGATTTGCATTACAGTGCGACGCATTAAGCCTAATTGAATGATAAATAAACATATTTATTCCTTAATTGCTCTCTGCAATAATTATTTTTAATGTTGGCTTAAGTGTCCCTAATTAGTTGTCCAGGGTACGAATAGAATGAAGAAGAAGTTAAGTTGAATTTTTATCGATATTTATTTTACGTATAGTCCATTCCTTTTATGACTATGCCTATTTGTTAAGATATTGGTTTAGTTTTATATTAATAGTAACTAAACTGCCAAAGTCTCGAGCAATCTCAAACTATGGGAAGCAGAATTAAATGTTACTCATAGTATATCATGTTGTCCCTAATTAGTTGACCACGACTGTATATTATATTTAACTTTAAAAAATTAGACTACTCGATTACTAAGCTTAAAAAATTAAACATGCTTAAATAGATATTTTGTGTTTACAGTCTGAAAAATCAAATACTTACAAATAAATCGTGTTCTACTAATACAATCAATATGAAAGTTTATAATGATTGAATGGAAAACTGCTGAACGTATTTTATAGGCGCGGGGGACAGCTAATAAATATATTATATAATATAAAATGATAAATTGATTGACTGATGACACATCATCCCAAACCGCTGGTCCTAGAGACATGAAACTTGGAAGGTATTTTATTTGTGAAGGGTAGATAACCACTACCAAAGAACTTTAAAAATTCCAATCCTTAAGGAGTAAAATAAAGGATTGAAGTTTAGACATTGACGCGGGCAAAGCCGGGAGTGAAAGCTAGTAAAAGTATATAATTTTTAGTGTAAATCATCATTTATTTATTTGACGTTTACGAGCTAAAATTTCTAGCGCTGAAATTCAGCTCGCAACTGTAATTGCAACTACGTCTAGAATTCACTTTCTGTCTGAAATCGTGACAAAACAAAATTATTTAAGCTGAACAGCGGTGCGCTAAAAACTATTTTAATTAGTTACATTAACGACAGGTCCTCTAGTTAACGTTTTCCGCAAACGAAGGTCAACAACCTGAATTCAATATAATGTTTAAACAAAGCAATAAAAAACAGCGATAATTAAACGTTAAAAACAAAACAAGAACACATAATCGTATCGCTAAGTTATTTTACAAAACATGTACAAGTTGAGACCTTGTTGTACGCATGTTTACCGATCACAATCGATATTCCGCGATTTCCACAAAGGTAAATTACAATTATCGAAAACATTACAACTCGTGCAAACGCATCATCGATAATTGGTTACAATCATTGTTTAAAGTACCACAGAATTAGAATTCCATTTTTTATGCGGTAACACATTTAGCGTGAGTTCATCGCGTGCGCCGCTCCCAAACAGTGATACACTTGCGTGTGTTTTGGCCTAACATTAATAAATACAAACCTAACCTCTTTCCATAATATCCCTCATTAAGGCACACGTATGTGCACTATATAGCGTCGCGTAGTCTGGCAATGTCATCTCGTATCGTTTCCGAATGCTTCGCCTCTTACCGGCACATCCCCCCGATATTATAAAAGAGTGCCGTGTGCGCCGCGCGCCCAGTCTACTCCGCGCCTCCGAGCGAGCAACGTCGCCTGTAATGCAATAGTGTGTCTGTGTGCCAGCTACCGACATGGAGGGAGCGACCCCTCCCAGCCACGGAGTGCCTGAGGACGAGGGCATAGCCACCGACCGCCGCCCGTCCACCGACGACCACGCCGACTTGTCCGACAGCGCGTCCGACACCGGCTCCGGCGGGGGGAAGGACTCCGGCTGCGAAGTCGCGGCTGAGGCACAGGAGCCTCCCTACACCCCACCGGACGACGAGCTAGCGCACCGGATCGTGTCGCAAGTCGAGTTCTACTTCTCAGACGCCAACATTACCAAGGACGCCTTCCTACTGAAGCACGTGCGGAGGAACAAGGAGGGGTACGTGTCGCTGAAACTCATCTCCAGCTTCAAGCGCGTCAAGCACTTGACGAAGGACTGGAGGGTGGTCGCAGAGGCACTCAAGCGGTCTACCAAGTTAGAAATTAATGAATTAGGAACTAAATTGCGCAGGATCGAGCCGCTGCCCGCGTACGATGAGACGACGCCGTCCAGGACTGTGGTGGCGGTCAGGATGCCTATAGATCGTCCTTCGGTAGAAAATGTGTCGCGGCTGTTCGCAGGGTGCGGGGAGATAGCCCTCGTGAGGGTGCTCCGGCCTGGCAACCCCGTGCCGGCTGACGTGCGTCAGTTCCTTAACAAGAACCCCAGTTTGGTTAATTGTGTGTGTGCGTTAGTTGAGTTCACTGAGTCAGAGTCCGCGAGGGAAGCGCTGCGATTACAGACTCCCGAAGAGGACGGCATGCGAGTGTATGAGTTAAACGGTGTCCCTAGGGAACCTAAAAGGAAAGCGCCGATCCGGCGCGCGCCGCCGAGGCGTCACGAGTGCGAGTACTCGTCGTGTTGCAGCGGGTCGGAGCCCGAGTACGACTACAGGTACGGGACGCCGTTCTACAGGCGGAACTCGAGCGGGTTCTTCGCGCCGCGCTCGCCGGAGATCCAGACGTGGGTACCGCGGCGGCCGTCCACGTGCTCGCACAGCTCAGACTCAGGCGTGTCGTTCTACTGCAGCAGCCGGCGCACGTCGCAGGCCAGCACGGGAAGCGCGGGCAGCGCGGACGGCTGGCTGGCGCGGCGCCTGTCGGGCTGCTCGGTGGGCCCGGAGTGCGGCGGCCGCCGGCTGTCGTGCGCGCCGCGCTTGGAGCCGCGCGCGCCTCTGGTGCCGGACGGCACGCGCGGCTTCCACGCCGCCGCGCGCCAGCGCCGCATCTCGGACCTCGCGCTCTACTCGCGCTAGAAAGCGCCCGCCAACCGTGACACCTTTCTAATCACGTTGGATAACCGCCTTTCACGTTCTGGCCGCTGGTTTTTTAATCTATTTCGCACGAGGAAGCATCGTGTGTGTTCCGCGAGTTCTCCTTCCAGAACAAACTGAGTTACCTTCTTGAACAATGTGATCATGCTCATGTAGTTTTAAGCCACGGAACGCTGTGTCTAGTTTCGTAAATCACCTAAACATGTAATTTATTAGTACATTGTATTTATAAATCGCGTAATTTATTGCGAATGCGCGCGCGTCGCGGTCGAGTTTTCATTTCGAGTTATGTCAGAGTTGTGGGCACAAAATGATCACGCAAAATCGACATTCATGCGATTGTAGACTCTGAGAGCGATACAAGTTCGGACCAGACAGATGTTGATTAGGGTGACGTTGCACTGCGTCGGAGCGAGGGATCTTTGCATCTTTGATCGCTATGCGAAGTGAGATACTCCAAACATTCTCGGCTGTGGTATCGGAGCGCAGGTATCGATCTATCAGTCGTGTGAGCGCTATCCTCGCCTCGCGGGCGGTGCAACATCGTCTCAACTCGGAGTAACAGAGCGCGTACAGTTGTAGAATGTATTACATAATGTAATTGCACACATTCTAACAACGAATGATTTCCTGTAAAAGTAACAGCCTCTCTTACTCCGGCTGGCCAGAGAGCCGCGACGCGCTATGGCTAATATTTTTTTTTAATTTTTTTTTTAAATTAAGTCATTTTTAACTTAAGTCAGTCGCCATTTCATGTTAACTGTCGTTTTTAGTTAAGTCTTGTCGATGTAAGTACATTGTGATGATTATGTAGATATCGGGTTGCGCAACCCGTCACTTTCTTGTACGTTTTTTTTAATTTATTTTTTTATTGAGCAGAGGAACGTTACATGTTCGTAACGGCACAACTATTTCGCTTTTTATTTTAAGTGACGATGTGACTTTTTGTTGGGACATTCGCGTTGAATCTGAGACAAAATAGTTTATAATTACTTATTTAACGTATTATTAGATTCGGTGCGTCGTCAAATGAGTGTGAAGTCACAGGACCTCTGTATATTGTAATTAAAGATTGAGATGATTTATTTTAAAGATATAATTATAAGATTTTTGGAGAAACTTGCTTGTTTTTATTGACCTTCGTCGTGGAAAGTTGGCTCATGAACCGTTTGCCTTGACTGATTGATTCTCACGCTGACAGCTAGTGTTGTAACGTGAAGTTGACGAGAATATCAGAATCGATCGATTCAGTGTTAATGACGTTAAAATGTTATGCAAATTGAAACGATCGCTGAGATAATAACGACTATTAACGTCAGTTATTTTAATATTTGTGTGAACATTTGAGAGTGTTACATGTTGATTGATATATTTTATATCAGTTTTACCTTCCTGTTGATGTTTATTGAATTAGGACTGTAATTGAATATTTGTGAGACAATTATGCTTATTTATGAGTCTGTGGCAAATGCGTAAACACTTCCTTTAGATTAAAGGGCCGTGAGGGTTTCGCGTACACTTCCTTGAGAAGATGAATTCATTACAAGTGATAAATATAGCATGGTAGGTATTACCTCCCTACTACGTATATAGATCCGATAAATATTAGCGTGTTAAAAGCCTAACAGGATTTAATGCAATGATTATGAACATTATTTAGTTTGTGTTACGATTTAATTAGATGCACAAAAGTGCAAGTAATTATTTCTTGGACAACCACATTATAATTTAATTCGTTGTTGTTTTATCTTCCAACAGAAAAGTAGTTGTAGAAAAGTATTGTTTAGTACAGAAAAGTCAAACGCAAATTGCATTTTTCGATAGAATCTCATATCTTACAAGTGCTAGCTTGACTTTTCAACTATTTAGGCATCGACCATAGGATTGTACAGTTACGCAGCCAACCTCATTGGTTAACCTACGATGCCATTGAGATAGGTCGTCGGGATTTGAAATTCGAATAGGTCAATATAATACGGTATTTTACACCATCATCAATTGACATACTTTTTATTAGCTGTCAAAATGCGATTCTCACATAGATTTTGCATGGCAATGTCACATTATGACGTCACTGAGCAAGGAAATCAATTGTCAAACTATTTATTGATTACAAAGCAGCTAAAAATTTAATTTTACAGTAAATTACAGAAAATTAACCTGATTTTTAGGGCTTAAATTAGGAGAGATTTTATCGAATGTATGTCTTATATTTATTGGTTAATGATGTTTATGTGCTGATCCTCATAATGTGCTGATAAACGGCTGTTCATGCAAAATTCAAATTTAAATTGGTTTAAAGTGACATCTGCATTCTAGAAAATAAATTTGAATTTGAATGTGTTTTCTAGAATGTGTGTTCTTAATATAGCTCGTTTGAGTTCTACCGGCTGTGCAGATATTAATTTACATAAATAACATTATGTAATTTAATTTAATAAATAACGAAATATTTGTTTAATAACAGTCTCTAGACGAAAAGAAAAGCTGCCCTAAAAGAAAATTAGCTTCCGGTAATAGTAGAAGCCAAACCTACCCTAATATAATTGGGAAAAGGTTAACCACACATTTTTGGAAAAATATAACCTGTTCAGAAGATGACCTACATACATACGTGTGACCTTAAGATATTCTATTACTTACTAATTTAGAATTTTATCACATTGAACCAACAATTTCAGAGGTACACACGTGATTCGAGACACAATAGAAAGACAATAGCAGCGCGACAGCCGGCTGTTGTTTGGTCGTCGAAAGGTTAAACGAACGCTCTCCCGTAGGTCGCAACGTGATGCTGCGGATTATTCGAAAGAGATAAATAAATGGTTTTAGACAATAAAAGTCTGACACCCAGCCCCACTAGACACGTGGCATTGTAGAATAGATAGCGAAACTAAACGATTGTCAAATGTATGGAGATGTCAAATTGTTTAGCGAAAGCTTATGTCAATTCCATACATTTGACAATCTATTCGTTTTCGTTTTCTATTCTACAATGCCACTTGGCTAGGCCCTCAGCGGGAGTCATTTGATGATTTCCCATCTCATGTTATATACCCTGTATTCCTCACGAATTAAGCCATTGTATACAGAAATAACCATTCAGTCTAGCGAACAAACAAGCAAAAACAAACTAACAAACAAAAAATCTCGTAGGCTTCATTATATTACTGTAGATATAGATTTGTGGGGAAACCACACGAATTAGAGTTTTTTGCTGAATATAATTATAGAATAAGCAGATGCTAACTATTGTGTAGCATAGAGATAATAATAGATAACCTTGACACTGAGAATTGCAAATGGTTATCCAATATCTCCATAATATCAGATAGAATATTGATATTTTCCATAATATGGGTAAAATGAGTGTCTTAAAGAGGTTGCAGAGGGCCTTTCACCAGAAGTAGAACAGTAGAGGTTTGGGAAAAATACTTTAACGGTTTAATCTACATCTACACTAATATTATAAAGAGGTAAAATTTGTAAGTTTGTAAGTTTGTAGGTTTGTAAGTTTGTATGTAGGGGGTAATCTCTGGAACTACTGGTCCGATTTGAAAAATTCTTTCAGTGTTAGATAGCCCATTTATCAAGGAATGCTGTAGGCTATATACCATCACGCTACGACCCACGGAAGCGGAGCAGTAACGAAAAATGCGGGTGAAACCGCAGGGGACAGCTAGTATCTTATATTTTAGTTGTTCGAATGTCGTGATAGCCGAATGGATAAGATGCCCACCTCTCGTGTAAGAGTTTGTGGGTTTGAGTCCGGGCAAGTACCTATGTGACTTTTTTGATTCAATTATAAAGTTTATTTTGGATATCACTGACATTCCGTGCATCGGAAAGCACGTAAAGTCACGGGCCCCTGTCTTTCGTAGAACGTTGACAGTCGTTACGGTTAAGCCAGAGGGTCTGACCAGTCTAACCAAGAGGTAACGTGTCGCCCAATTACTGGGTTGTGGAGGTCTGATAGACAAACGCTCCACGAGAAACACCGGTATCCTGCTGAGTCCGGTTTAGGCTAGAAGTCGACCCCAACATCTTTAGGAAATGGCTAGAGAGATGATGAAATACATTACACTAGTGGATATAAGATTGACGACGTCCTGACATACTGACAGCAGAGTCCAATCGCATTATCGAATCGTCCAGAAATCCATTTGAAAATACATATTATGCAAATCGGTCCAGCCAGGGAGGAGTTAAATTTGATAAACACACTTACAGAAGAATAAAATTTGGTATTTAAATTAAGATTTAAATGTTTTCTGTATATATTACAAGCGTCTCTAGGGCTATAATTAAATGTGTTTGCCTTATTCGACACACGGCTTAAGAAACTATTGCCATAATGATCTTTAGATCTGCCACGATCACAAATTACAAAAAAACAGGCTTTTAATCATTCGTTTTTATAATGTAAACATTAAACCACATTTTGACAAGATAAAGCGGACATAGAAGCTTCCTCAATTAGATTATTTAAGTTAAAGTTTGGTTAAATAAATAACTAACTAATTAAATGTACCTTTAATAATAATTATATTTCCTACTAGGAGAGCGATCTTGTTTTTTTTTTGCAGTTTTAAAATAGCAGTGATTTTATAACTGTTATTAGCTGTTAGATAATTAATCGTTACGAGCCGATGCGATATTGGAGCTATGTGGGACAAATGTGAGTTCAGTACTTCAGTTACTGAAATTTTAAGGAACAAATATTGTTCGAAAAGCAAAGCGATGGTTGAACCCGCGCAAATATCAATGTGACTTTTTCAATTAATGTGTACATTTTACACACTGACATCCCGTGCCTCGGAAGGCACGTAAAACCGTGAGTCCATATGTTATTCGTAGATAACAGCATAAAACCACTTCTTTGCAGTCGGGTAAAAAGGCTAGGGAGATGATGATAAACTAACAAAAAAATACAGAACCCTTCCATGTCCTCACAGTACGCACAAACCATATCCCTCCTACTCACCACATTGACACAGTTCAAAGACAATTCGTACACAGCCTAATTTCAATGGCTGCGTAGGAGTCCTCTCAATGGGCTATACAGTTGCCACCATTAATCTTGCTACAATTGCGGCATAAGCAGCACTGTGACATTGACATTAATCTTCACGCAATAATTAAGTGTTTTTTAGGCTTTTTAGCAGTTTTAGGTGATGGAAAAATATGGGTCAGGAAATTGTAGATGTCAACTTTAAAATGGACTTTGCCTGAGTTTATTTCGGATGTTTCTTCCCATGGTAGGTTAGGAAACACCGGCATAAAATAGCATACTAAATTCAAGCACTTTCAAACTGAAACAAGATAGTTTACCTGATGTACCAGCGAGTTAAAAACTGGCTACTGTAAGCTGCTTGCTAATGTAGAAATGATTAGAGAAAAGGAGGAGAGAGATAACGTTTATTAAGGATATAATTTAAACGATCAACAAAGAAATCTTTTTGGCTACCAAAATGGATTAATGATCACCAAATTTTGTTAGGTTAGGTTAGAACTGTGACCAAACAACGCGCGAAGGCGAGCGAGCGCAGCGAGCGTGCCGCTGCAGCGGCCGCCGAGCGCCAGATCTACTAGTGATTCATATAAAGTTTCAGTTTTCAGTCAAATTCATATAAAAACCAAATTGTATTTAGTTTATAATATTTTAAGAAACGTTATTTGGTGACCATTTATCCATTTTGGTAACCGTTAAAAACTTTTTTGGTAGTAAAATTGGTACTTTTTTTGGGCGGTGTTTAAACACAAGCCGTTTTTTAACCAGACGTGTGAGGATAAATGAACTGTTTGCCCTGGTCAAGAACCTGTTATTACTACCGTATGAATTAACACTCATAAATAAGAAGACGCCTACTAAAGACGAAGTTTCCAAACCCGGAAGAAAACACAGAAAAAATCAATTAAAAACAATATTACCAAAATTATACATTAGATACAACAATAATTAAATAAACAAAATACGGATGAAGACATGACCAAGGTCAATATTTATAAAGATACGAAATGTAAACAAAATATCGTACTTTGGTGCGAATAATCAATGTACTATAATCTCGTATTTATGCTATATACATACGAGATTTATTATCGGTGGCACGTGTTTCAACTGCTTAGGAAACAACTACATTTAACGATTCTTGTGGACACACGACTACCTCAACATCAAAACTTATTACAAATAAACCATTAATTGTGATTTGTCAAGGAGTTAGTTAGATATTGCTGATATCTAAAAAGTAAATCATAAAGAAAAAGAGCAAAATACATGAATGAACTAATTACTGAATAGTACCTACCAAAAAAGGTTCAATACAATGTATGCTGAAAGAATTATAAACAAGCTCGTGTTTAAAATCTAAAATCAAATGACAATGAATTACTTGGTCAACTCCATACTTGGAAACGTGAAAATTTAGGTTAGGCTCATTTTAGCAGATCTCCAATTGACATTGTTTAATTTACAAACTTCAGAGAAGGAGGGAAATCAAACAGAAAACCAAACCATCCCTAACTAGCCCTTAATTCTGGGGAAACAGAGGGTTATATGGGGTTCTTACTGATTAAAACCTTGCGATTTCTTCTATTACCAGTACTTACTAGAATCCGGTATATAATACATTTGACGAGTCTGTGTCGGCACCACATATATCAAATCCTTTCCTTTTGTGTCCTGTTTTGTGACTGCCAAAGCTTGAAGCCTTTACCACCATCCCTGAACACTAGTTCAACGCGCCAAAACAAACAAAACATTATAAAACAATAGCTACTGAACCATGAACCGTAGTACACGTAACTAACAGATGACGAGACTCGTAGTAAAATGTAATCAATTAGTGTTGTGATGATGAGTCAGCTTCCTGATACCAACTCTTGTTAGTAAACAGACTGGAACCGGTCTCCAACCAGTACTTTAGCAATTTACAACTGCGGAATTTTAGTATGGTTCCTACTTTAGTTGACAATAGGTGAGCTGTTTTGGAAACGCAAATATTGATAAAATGATATTTGTTTTGAAAATTGATTCAATCATTATCGTCTGCCAGCATTTTCCCAACTATGTTGGAATCGGCTTTCAGCCTATCCGGATTAAGCCTTATAGATCTCTACAACTCAAAAACTGTGCGAAACGAAGTCCCTTGATTAAAAGAATGATTAAATACATAGCATTTTGGTTTATTTTAAGCTAACGATGTGGACAGTGTTTCCTGACTACTCTTAGAAGAAACATCCGAAACAAACTCAGAGGTAGTATCTTTTGAAACTCATAAAATTATCTGATCATGAGAGGATCTGTTAATCTTTAGATTTGTTAATAAATTTACTGTTTAAAAGCAAATATTGGTTGATTGGTCTTCGATAAATAATTGAGTAAAACCCGTTATATTGCTAGTGAAAGGTTTCTCGGACCACAACTTGATATTACTTTTAAAGACGAATTGTTTTTATTTGAGAGAGGGACTTTCAATGATTACTTTGTGTCTTTAAATAAGAGGAAATAATTGGTGATTCAAACAATTCTAGAAAACGATAAAAGTAGAATTTGTCAAAAATATCCATAGCCATATTCCATAGGAAACGTTTATTGATGCTCATCAAAGCATTTCACCACTCCATAGCTGGCTAGTATTCAGTATCTTAATCTTAGAACCACATATTCTAATAGTTAATGTTTGTGAAGATTTAAGCATGGATGTGTGTTACTCATTCTCGCAAAAACAACGAAACGGTAACTAATAACAAAATAACATCACGTGAGTCATTGGACCGGAACCGTAAAGATATAACGCAGATAAGAGCAACACCAAGAGTCAGCTAGAAGCAATATAAGTCTCAAATGGTCAATAACCCATGAAAAAGCGTGGTGATCAATGCTCGTACTATCTCTGTAGGAGAAGAGACCTTTGCCCTGCAACAAAACAATAATAGACCGGTAGTCGACAAGAAAAAGTATCAGAAAGTCCTAAAGAATGTAGCCGTTACGTTTTTTGAGGCAGCCCTAATGCTCACAATGGACGACATTATATAACACGAACTGAGCAAGTTTTACAAGACATTACACAACGTAACAACATTTACATTAAAATTATTGTTAATACACTGTATTGTACTTCTTTAATGGACTATGTGTAGTTAAATTGACTTTTATTTGGACTATGGGTCTGTAGATTGCTTTATGTTGCTAACTTTAGTTGGTGACGAAACTATTAAGTTACTCGTAGTTACATTGGCTGTAAATGTTATTATAGTTGTTTGTAAGGTTCTTTTTTAATTTAATTAACAAATGTGAAACTTATTCTTTAGTTTCGCCTTTAGGCTAAGCTATTTTTTTCCTCTTTTGTTAGACAAATTATTTGCCAAGGCTGCAGCCAGTTTCTCTTTGCTTCCGAAGACTTGAATCTTCCCTTGATGAAATCCTTGCAACCGCAAATTTTGTTAAGATTTTGGATACACTAGTGTATCCAATATATATGCTGGTAGACAAATATGGTATAACGTTAGTCTATATGTTTGGTGTCCGATTTACACGACTTACGACTTCTTAATATATATTTTTTAAATTTTTTAGTTTGGCGAATCCTTAGCCACCTTCAGACTTCTCGAAAAAGTACAAAATTATGTTTTATCTTACTTCACCGCTACTTATTTTTGATTAATTTTGTTGCGAGATCCAAAGACAGTTTAGCCCTTTCTACGGAACTCGTTTTCTTGGTGGACTCTACTAAAGATTCTGGCTTTCAGGAGTTAACGTGATTGGGAATAATGAGTCAAATAATAAGGCTGACTACACCAGTACTAATGAATACTACTTTTATTTCAAATAGAGCCACAATTATATGTTCCGAGGGAATGTAATGTGCTTTACGTTTACGTACCACGAATTCCGTTGCGTGTCCGATTCGATAAAATCCTTAAACATCGTTATAATTACTACTTAGATTGGATTCCCAGGCAGGATTGTTAATTAAGGTTAATTTGAGATAGATACACATTGCAATAACTCGGACCAATTATTCAAAACATTAAAGGGAATTCAATTATAACAGTCATTATGTATTCAGGATAATTTGTGAGGCAGATGATACAATTGCACGATACAGAACGATAAATTAGATGAATTAATGTCTACAAATGGCTAGTATTTAATGAAGCGTGGATATAAAGCGTGTTTGACGGGCCTGTTGGTCAAGTGGTTAGTGACCCTGACTGCTAAGCCGGAGGTCGTGGGTTCGATTCCCACCCAGGACAAAATTTGTGTAATGAGCATTGATGTTCTGTTCTGGGTGTAATTTGTCTATAATATGTATGTATTTATAAATTATATAAGTATGTTTATCAGTTGTCTGATTACCATAACACAAGCTCTGCTTAGCTTGGGATCAGATGACCGTGTGTGAGTTGTCCTAAGATAAGAAGAAGATAAGCTTGTACCAATGTGACTGTTTCAATTTATATGAACCTAAATACTTCATCTAAGACCTAGGATATCACTGATATCCCGTGCCTCGTAAAGCACGCAAAGCCATTAGTCCTGGCTGTCATTCTTACATCTTTGCCAGCCTTTACGGGTAGTCAGAAATAAGTCCAACTTTCTGAACTTAGTCTAACCAAGGTTGCCAAGTGGGAATTTTTGTCATCATCCCAACCTACCCAACTACATATAGGATGACTGGTAATTAGTGTACGAAACTTAAACACGTGATTGTGCTTATGTTAACAAACTATTTAACCATGGGAGCAAAGCCGAAATCGCGAAAAAAATATCAGCTGTTCAGTACATTAGGCAATCAAAAACGTATTGAACAGCAATTTTTTTTGCACGTGTTCAGGTTTTTTCCCATTGTAAAAGTTGTTGGTTATCATGAGCACTCACGTGATTAAGTATTGGACACTAATTACTAGTCACCCTATATAATGTTCAGCTACTCTGACTGGATTCAGCTGCATACCACTGTTTTACGTGGAAAGACTGCCTAACAGACCTATATTCTTAACCCTGTTACTCGATACCCTCTAAGTCCTCATTTCGGATAGCCCCTAACTTCAAGTCAAGTTTAAGTCGACAAAAAACCGGATACAGTGAGTGTAGTGTGTACGCGGCTTTATAGTAGACAATCGTCAACATTGAGGGTAGATGAAAATCTATCTTCATCGACGGAGTAGTGTCGCCGAACAGATGTGACGATGGCAGGTGTAACCCTGCCGAAACGTCAAGCAAAAACAAATAAAAAAGGTACGTGCGCGTTAAATCCCGTGAAATAGTAAAGTATTAATATGCAACGCGAAAGTTTAAAGTATAATAGCCCCTAACTTCTCCGTAACTGCCCAAAACGGAAAACAAGAGACTGCAACCTTTAGCTGTAAACACGTTTAGTTAAAGCGTAATTAAGCTATGATTACTGATTGGTCATAAAACTCTATCGAGGGTAACAGGTGACGATTATGGCGTATGACCATCTGCATGGCTATTACGAACATAGTATATTAGACTAGGCGCACACTTAGAGACGCAAACTCGAAGGACACGGCTTTCTATTAGTGAAACGATTTTTATAATCGGACTAGAACTTCTTCACATAGCCTTAC
The DNA here is from genome assembly GCA_033675125.1 of Athetis lepigone. NCBI lineage: Eukaryota > Metazoa > Arthropoda > Insecta > Lepidoptera > Noctuidae > Athetis > Athetis lepigone. The sequence continues at coordinate 927,442 of CM066222.1, read as the reverse complement.
ATAAACTAAAACCTAATTAATCTCCATTAAAGTCATCATCTAGCCCTAGCCTCTTCCCAATTTTGTTGGGGTTGGCTTCCAGTCTAAGCGGATTCATATGGATATCGGTGTTTTACGTGATGCGACTGCCTATCAGACCTTCTTAACCCAGTTACCACCACGATACGCCTTAGTTGAAAGACTTTCTGGCTTTTGACTACCCGTAACGACTATCAAACTTCTACGAATGACAACGTGGACCAACGGTTTTAAGTGCTTTTCGAGGCACGGGATGTTAGTGATATCCAGAGTTGTGTAGGAAGAAAAGTGTTTTAGGACGTCCCCCAGCCAGATGAAGTGACGATCTGCTAAGAGTTGGGGGCTGGCAGCAACCAAATGCGTGTAGCTGATCAGGTTAAGTGGCGGGCCTTGGGTGAGGCGTATGGCCAACAATGGACTGACTCTGGCTTATGATAATGACGAAACTTAAGTTACTAACAATAGTGTCTAAGTGAAAACCTGTTACTAACAATTTATGGATCTTGTAGTTGTCCGAAATAAAATGATTTTATTTTATTTATTTATTTAAGACGAGAACACGTACGCACGTACTTTGACTTAGCTTTTTTCTCTCTCTATCACGCCATCTTAATTTGACAGTTGTGTTTACAGTTAGCCATGTCACGATGATTTGCCTTGACTGGCTTGTTGGTTTGATTCCGACCCAAGATATTTTTTATGTGATGATTGAGATTGTTTATTTAGTGTCTGGATATAATATGTTACGAGATATGGTAATTTAATGACGTGAAAAACGTGGAGAAATCGCGCGATTTTGGACGGAAAACGGAATACAGACATTAAGTAGTCGCGCAAAAAGGCGTTACGCAGGAGAGGATATATCAGAATATCAGTTGTCTAATTACCATAGTACAGCCTCTGCCCAGATTGACATCTGATGGGTACGTGTAAGTTTATTCGAGATTTTAATTAATTAATCATAATTTATGCAAGTCCGTAGTCCGCCATGTTAGAAAAAATCGATCACAAGACAGATTCGCAAATCTGCGCCTAGCTTTAAATTACCTTCGTTGACTATGCGCTGGCGACCTTTTCCTTAGGCCGTCGATACAATAGCGACTAATATGGTGCGAATCACATGTGTTTGCGCGTTTGTTTGCACGACATTACGACTAAACATAGCACTTCACACATGGCTGATAGAAAATCGATTTGTTATTAGTAGTCTCTCTATTTATAAACTAGTTGTGTGCATGTTGCAATGCCATGTAAAGTAAACAAGTGTTTGGTTGTGTAATCTGGTTTGTTATTTATCATATCTTTGGCCTTTTCTCTTACTACGATGTAGTCGGCTTTTAGTCTAACCAGATTCAGCTGAATACCAGTGTTTTTAACCGACTTCTAAAAAAAGGAGGAGGTTCTCAATTCGGATGTTTTTTTTTATGTTTGTTCGCGCATATCTCCGTCGTTTACCAACCGATTTGAACAAATCTTTTTTTGTTTGAAAGGGTAGACTTCCCAAATGGTCCCATTGTCATCAGGTCCAGGATCTGATTATGGTATCATGCCGAAATCGAGTGAAGTCGGTTTTTCTTTGCAAAAAAATAACTTTTCATGGAGTGACTGACTATTAGATCTCTACAACCCAGTTACTGGGTTGGTTAAGCTTGTTAGACCTTTAGTCTTCTAATTACCATTAACAACTTACCAGAACTAAAAATAATACCAGGGCCTTTTTGAGACACTGGAGTCATTTATGCCCTAAGTAATTATATAGATTTAGTTTGTGCATGTTCTGCTAACCACCTAGTGATTTTTTTTACTTTTATTACTAATTTGTCTATCCGTGAACAGTGTTGTTGGTTACATTATTGCCTAAACAATGTTGTGTTATCCATATTATTTTTAAGTTATAATTTCATAGTGTAACAGTTTTCTTATCCTTGTTATTAAAAATAAAAATAAGTAAACTTAGAAAGTACACATAAATTAAAAAAGTCACATTGGTGCTGCCTGATTTCGAATCCGCGGTGTCGTGTGTAGGAGGCGCGCAATCACTGGTTTGTTATGACTTTATGGGCATTTACAACCTCGAAATAGTTCCTAGAAGGTTAATTAAAAGATGGAACAGTTTTTTTAATAATTTATCTGCCAGATATTTTTTTTCAGAAGTTATCAGAAATGTAACAGGTGATAACTCTAGCTAGTGACTTACAATCAAATCCTAATTAAAATTCAAAACATAATAATTATCCAATTACTGCCTCTCAAATAATATAAATCTATGCAAAAAAGTCTGAATGTGACAAAACCAGCTAATATTTTTTTCATTTTTTAGTGGACGCAATGAAATCTATGTACTGCAAAACCTTTGGATTATATTGTCTTTTTGTGTAAACAAAAAAAAAACCGTCAAGCCTCCCATAATAAAATCAACGGCAAACAAAAACCATGGAATTGACACCTCAATAAATTACACGCCATATTTAACACTTCGATTAAACTCTTTCACTTATCGATTTCCTCAGTTTAACCTCGGAGTGACCCTGACCTGTCACCTTGACCTCTCGCCACATATAACTGGCAGTTTAAATCTCCTATAATATTGCTAATGAAGATCCAAGATGGCCGTCAGCTTTTGTCTGTCAAATAATACTTGGAATAATGTTTTTATTGTAGTCAGTGTGATTTTTTTCGATATTTCGAGGTTGTTTGTAATTAAGTGTTTTGATATTAATAGGAAGATTCCGTTAGTTAAATATGTAGTGGAGGGTTTTTTATGCGTTTAATAATGTGTTGTAGGGAAGTGGTAGATATAAAGGTGTTATGAACTAGTGATTAATTAGCTATGAAATGGAAAGGCTTTTTTAAATATTTTGCCTGTAAAAAAATTCGGAACACCGGGAATGAGTAACCAGTCGGGTGTATAGTAAGGAGGTGACTTTAAAAGAATGATTGTAGACCGATACAAAAGTGCATTCCACAAAATAATATATATTTTACATGCTTGCGATAGTATACAATGTGTAACTGAATTAATGCACTTTGAGAAAATAGTTTGTTCAGAATCGTTTACTGAATCGATTATTGTAATTTTTATTATAGGTAATATTTTATCTCAAAATAATTAAAACTACGTAAACTGCTGTCACACTTCCGCTGTACAGTCAAAACAAATTAAAATGGATGAAATACCTACTACGCTAGACCCTTATGCAAGTGCGACTGTGTGCATGCTTAGATTTGTAATGTGACTATAATTTTCTCCCACAATCTGTACAACTAATTTATAAAAAAACAGTGTTTTAACATAATATTCTAATTGGAGTGTCTGGTGGTTTGCGTTTATTCCGGGACATGTTGTATATTCGATCTCTAGTTAAAGTGCAACTAATATTGCAGAACCGGGGGTCTTGGTTGGTTGAATGTGTTTTTAAGTGGGTCAGTGTCATTGGGCTTTCCATAAGAATTTCGCATTTGCAATAGGAACCCGAAAGTTGGAAGTTGGTGATGCACACTCGAATAACGTTAACAAAATTTTGTTGGAAATATAGAAAAAATACGTGCAAATCGACCAGCATGAATGAAATTAAATAGATTTTCATCTAGTTGGATACCAAGGAAGAGGGTAATTTATCCTACTTCTTGTTTTTATCCGGCTCTGATTGTGTGTTTGGTACGCGCTATGGGCGGCGCAGGGGTCATTGATAATTCTACGATCGATGTTCGATACAGCCATTCCTTTCACACCAACGTACCACCTGACTCAGAAACCACGTAAACAATGCGTCATACATCTTAGACATCACATACATAACCATCAGCTTCGCACAAAACATACTAATTCCATTTCCTGCAGTTATCCTGTCGCCGACCTTAGATCTTTTCCTATTGCCAACTGGAGTGTCCTCGTGGTGTTCTGCTACAATGGCAGCACAATGAGTCGCATAGTAAGTCACTTGTAAGGGCAATCTGGTTGAGGAAGTACGGGGTTCCCTTTGCGTTTCTGTGGAAGGCAGTTACACATTGTTCATCAGTTTCGAACCCGAACCGTTGAGGTTCAAGTTCGACTCTGATCTTTATTAGGCAAAAGAAAGTTGTACAGTTCTGACTTAAACGGTGAGTCACTAACTAAGCACAGCTTGTATCTTGTGGCTCAGAGTAAGGCTGTGCGCACTCTTAACACAGTGGCGGACCCCATAGACATGAAACCTGTACACAGCGCGAGCTCGCAAGGGACACGTACAGTCTATAGCATGTAAGGATTAGATAAGCATATATTTAAGTTACTTTGTCGCATTCAATTTTTTATGTAATGGCAAAGGAAACGGTATGTGATTAATAAATATTGATTTCTAACTCCGAATCTAAAAAAAAGTGAGAAAGGTAAGGTAAGAAAGAGGGCACACGCCTTGGAAACGCAGCCTAATGTTAATTCTTTACAAATGCTAATAAGGATACGAATACAAATATTACGGTTTATAATATTAGTACGGTACGTATGATCGAGGCTTTACTCACTAATATTATAAAGAGAAAATATTTGTATTTTTGTAAGAAACTAATAAACTCAAAAACTACTGGACCGATTTCAAAATATCGTTTTTCATTAGAAAGCTACATTATCACTGAGTAGCATGGGCTATATTTAGTACCCGTGCGAAGCCGGGACAGGCCGCTAGATTTAAAATAAAGATATAAAGTTTGTAGGGGTAATCTCTGGAACTAATGATCCAATCTTAAAATATTTTTTATCGTTAGAATGCCACATTCTTTTAAGTGTATAGTCTACAAAATAATTACTCGCAGACGAAATCGCAAGCTAAAGCTAGCAGGTGATATTTTGGTTTTATTTGTAGTGTACACGGTTTCATAGAATGTTGGCCGATTACTATACATCTCGTAATCATAATCGTTCGATTCATCCCACGAATAAACATATATCTAAAGCTAAATTATATTAGGAAGTCGGCCATTCAATAGACTATTATAAAATCCGCTTATGGAAGCCATAGATAACTCACAATAGCAGATATTGACCTACATTATTTATATTACGTGTAAAGTTAATTGGCTTTCACTTAGAATTATACTTCTAATTGTTGATAGTTTTTTGTATCCTGTTTAAATCTTGATAATACGATTTAGTTTCCGGAACTTAGGCTCGGTTTCCACCAAAGCAGAGAATAGAGGAGACGTATCGTGTAACTGTAACCAATCCGATTGCGTTATTTTGACAGCTCAGCGCATGTACAATAATCTATTGTTTATTTTTCTTTGATGCACCTGTGTTTAGTGGTTAGTAACTCTGACTGCTAAGTCAAAGGTCGTGGGTTTGATTTCTACTCAGGGCAAACTTTGTGTGATAAGCATTTGATCTATGTCAGGTGTAATTTATCTATAATATATACATATGTATTTATCAATAGTAACATTATAAAGCGGAAGATTTTGCTTGGTTTGAAGAGCTTTTGAAGGAGGAAAGTTTAAAAATTATTTAATTATTATATAGAAATTCAGAAATAAAACCTCGAGAAAATTTTAATCAAAGTATTCCCAGTAATTTTTGGTTAATTATGCATATTTTTGATAGTAAATAGTTAAATAGTACCAAATTCCTAACACTGGTAATAATAGTGTGGAGTATTGAAGTTAAACGTAATTTAAATTGAATACTCGTACTTCAGGAACATTTAGCACTTACGAGTTCTTTTAAACTAAATAAATGGAAAGGCTATTAAATGGTTAATAACGTTCTTTCACCCGGTGCATTAGTGTCAATTTGCGAGGAAACATCTTCACTCCTCTTCGGCACTCTATCGAGGTCGGTTTATTTTAAATGGAAAACAGTTAGTGGTTGGAATTCTTTTAAGTACTGTACTGTACAGCTTAGATATTATCATGTAGACATACATACAAGAAAGTCTTGACTTGAATAGTAAAATTTTTACTTAGTTTGAAAGTCAAGAGTTTTTAAATCAAGAATTAGCATTGCTATACAACGCGGCAATGCTGCCAGCCTCTTGTCTTGTCCTGTTGACAGCTATGCGGACGAATTCTTTGATGCGCTGTGAGGCTTTATACAAATTGTATATATATATTTACTATAGTATTATTTATAAGTTTTGTATATATTCTTTTTAATTTAATAGTTAAGATGGGTACGTATTTGAATATCGAAGATTAAAATACCTATGCTTAAAATACCAATGTTCAAAACATCGAAAATTTAAATATCGATTATATCAAAATGTCGAAAATTGTTATACCTAAGCTTAAAACGTCGAAGATTGAAATGCCGAGTGATTAAAATTTCGAATGATTCAAAATATCGAATGACATTATGCCTAAGTTCAAAATAACAACATTTCATACATCTAAATTCATAATATCTACGTTAAAAATACCTATTAGTTGAAATACCGAAAAAAAATTATATAGGCAGTATGAGTGTATTCATAAATGTAGGTAGATGTGAAATTGTCACACCCTGCAAACCCGTTGCTATTAAGTAGTCATTAGTCTGTTTGCAAGCAAGCATGGTTTCTGTCACGGCTTCGGCGCTGCAGGGCTCCGGCAGTCCCACGCAAGCTTAACGTCGCAGATGGTCTAAACGCTCACCACCGCAGCTTCGGCTTGTTGGCCGGCTTCGCCGGCCAACCTCAGCTGCGGCGCGCGGCGGCGGGTGTTGACACCACCTGCTCCTCAGCTCGCGGGCTGCCTCGCCCCTCCGCGCCTACGCGATTTTAAATTACACTCTAGGGGTAGGGCAGACAAGACTACGTGGAGTCGGTTTTGCAGCGATACGATTCTGCCACTAACTTTAGTAGCACAACATATTGACTTTCAAGAAAATATTTTAATTTAAAGACCTAAATAATACCTTCACGATTGACCTATGCTTGTACACTAGACACTGATTTTCATGGATAAAATAGGTCGAAATTGTTCCAAAACCGAATTGGGGCACCCCGAATTTACGTAGTCTTTTGGCTGCTACCCCTAGAGTGTATATAAAAATCCGGAGGCGCGAAGGGAGGGCAACCCCCGCCCGCTGTAACAAAGCATAGGCACCCGTGGGAGCCGTAGCGGCTGAGGCTGGTCGCCGGAGGCGACCAGCAAGCCGAAGCTGCGGAGGTGAACATGGGTGCCTATTCTTTGTTACGCAAGGGCGAAGGGGTTGCACTTCCCGTAGCGCCGAAGACGTTGCAGAAGCAACCTTTTTCCACTCATACTACTTATATCAATTTTTTTTCGATATTTTAACTTGTAGGTACGTATTTTTAGGGTGAATTAATGAATGTATTAAATGTAGAAAATTAACCGATATTTAGGATCGATATTTAGGACGTTCGATAGTTTGTACTTCGATATTTAGGACATTCGATAATCTGTATTTCGATATTTGGATCTTTTGATGTAACTTTTGTAGATATTAAGATTTTAGATATATTGGACGTAGGATATTTAACCATTCGATACTATAAACTTTCGTTATTTTAATTTTCGGTTTTATGGTCGTTCGATATTTCCATTTTCGATGTTATGAACATCGATATTTTAACAGTAGGTATTTTAATCTTCGATATTCAAATACGTACCCAGTTAAGATACTTACCACTACATATTATAAAACAAAGTCGCTATCCTCTGTCTGTCCCGATGTATGCTTAGATCTTTAAATCTACGCAACGGATTTTGATGCGGCTTTTTTTTTATAGATAGAGTGATTCTTAAGGAAGGTTTATATGTATAATATAGTAGAGAAAAGCCGAGATTTTTAAAAATTTGTAACACCCGTGCGAAGCTGGGGCGGGTCGCTAGTATTAAATAAATTCCAAATGTTGATAAAAATAACAAAAAAACAATAAGAGTTTGTAAAATTATTTTTTTCTAAAGTGTATCTTTGACATCACCGACATCCTGTGCCTCGGAAAGCAAGTAAAGCCGTTGGTTCCGCTTGTAATTTATAGAACTTTGACAGTCATTCCAGGTAGAGAGAAGCCAGAAAGTCTAACCAGTCTTACAAAGGGGTATCGTGTTGCTCAGTTACTGGGTTGTGGAGGAAGCTACACGTAAAACGCTGGTAGCCAGCTAAATCCGGTTAGGCTGGAAGCCGACCCCAACAAAGTTCGGGGTTGGGGAATAGTTCTAATAGTTACCGCGGCACCGGAACATATAGGGCAACTGACGGAACAGGGGTGGTTTAGTAATTAAAAGTCTGACACTCAATCCCGCCCCGCCCAGGGCAGGAAATGTCATTTGAAGATTTCCCGTCTACAAAAATAAAACCCCAATGAAGTTGGGAAAAGGCTAAAGAGAACACACTCGCCAAGCTAGTCTAAACAAATACCAATTTAATAATTTACATAATATCAATCAGTAGTTGTTCCTGAGCGTTAATTACACATCTGTTACGTGACGGGTCAATGAACTGTTTAAGCGGAACCGCTACCGCTGTTGTTTTTTTTTCAACAAAATTCGGTCGCATTATTTATATCGATATATTTCTTGTTAAGGCGAAGTTATTGTTTGGTCGTGTGTTTGTTATTTTGTAGTTTTTGGGACTTTTGTGCGTGTGAAAGTGATATATAGTGCAGTTTTCTATAGATTTATTGGTAAAAATTTGTTTAGAAAAATAATAAAAATTATTATCATTATTAATAGAATTTTTGCACATCCAGAGTTTGTGTCATACAACTCATGAAATGAAATAATTCTGGACTTTTTATTATCATTTAACTATTTAAACTATCCTGCTAATAACAGCAAGTAAAAAAAAATATTAATTATTAAGAAAATGTTGAGAAGAAATAGGTTCTTACAAAAAATGTGTGTTGTTTAAGAAAAAGAAAGAAAACAGGTTCACATAACAATTATAACTAGCAATTTTAGCAGCAAAACCCACATTTATTAATTTTTGTTTTTGTAAAAAGAAAGGTTCACGTAAGCAAAACCGGTTAACCGGTAACCTACAGTAAGTAAACCAAATTAAAACCAAAACAGTGATCGACAGAGCCTTAACGAGTAACATGCAAGTGGCGATTGGTACAATTTTTACATAACTTTTACTTTCACCGCGGACAAAGGGACGGAGCAGGAGAGATGTGTTCTTAGATAAAACGTTGAGTAATAAACTCAATGGCTATTTGTTTTTACTTGTTATAATTATGTGGAATGTTGTTAGAAGAGTAACACGCTATTATGAATTGTGGAGGTTTTATTTAGTTGTGCGTGTACCATTCGATGATCAAGCGACAGCCGGCTGTAGGGATGCTGATTGTCTTTCTATTGTGTATCGAAACACGTGTGTTCGAAGATTTATTAATACAATGTTTTTAGGTAACTGTGTAAAAAATTACTTGTGCCTGTGATTACGTCCTTCATTGATTCGTTTTTTAGCTCTCTAAAATAAAATTCAGTACATTTTTTTTCTTTTTTACCCTTTATTTAAAGCTTGAAGAAGCCCTGAAATTGGTCAGTTACAAGCTCGTAGCTATTATTATAGTGTAAATTGTTTCTTATATCATCATCAATTTGCCAAAGAAAGTGTTACATTGGTGGAGATTAGAAAAAAACAGACAATCAAAAAACTTTAATTTGGTACTATTGTTACAAGTTAAGCACCGTATACTTTCATTTGCACTTAGTAAAAACTAAAGCAAATAAACACTTATTTTGTTTGTTTGTTTACTAATAAAACGATTATAAACGCGAAAGTTAAGAGGATGCATGAATTAAGGAACTGCGACCACTCACTTTTAAATAAATATAATGTTTATTACACCATAATTTGTTTCGGAAATCGAGACATTAATTATTACAGTATTTATCAATTTTGGCGTTATTAATTATTATTAATGTTTGATTCATTTATTGACATTAAAATAATCACACAAATTAGCTTTCCAAGAATTTTTTTGAAGAAATCTTCAGGATTTAGGCAACCGAGTGGAGGGGAAGAAGCATTGTACTTGGAGAGACGAGAATAACAAATCTCCGTTTCGCCGACGACATTGTCCCGTTTTCCTCATCAGCCACCGAAGCTCGAACGCATGCTACAAGACGTACCACCACAAAACATAAAAGTAGACGGGGAGGTAATGCAACATGTCCAAGAATACCTTTACTTGGGCCAAGTAAGTAGTCTCTTTCCAGGCGAGGCAAGACAAAGAAGTCGCAAGACGAACTGATAATGCCTGGAAGAGCTATTGGTCTATGAAGGAACTGTTCAAAGGCGATTTGCCCATGGGTTTAAAGCGAAAGCTGATGGACATACTGCGCATTACTGTGCATCCTCCCTGTCTTAACCTATGGCGCACAGAGTTGGTCTCTAACAAACACACAGAAGTCCAAACTCAAGGTTTGCCAACGAGCAATGGAGCGCAGTAAATATTATAGTAGTAGTAGGAAATAACGAATCGAGTTACGCTCCAAAACAGGAATAGCTGATCTGGCTAAAAAGGCTGCCCAAGTGCCCAAATGAAATAGGACTGGGCAGGTCATGACTGCCGCATGCCGGACAAACTGTGGACTAAAATAACACAAACCTGGTGCCCTGAGATGGGGTCGCGGCAGGCCACGAAGGAGATGGCGGGACGAACTGGACGGTTTCCTACAGGATTGAAAAGAGGAAGCGAGGGATCTCGATTCATGTAAGAAGTGGAGGGAGGCATTTGCCTAGGAGTGGAACAGAACAGGCTAACAAAAAAAAATTGGTGAGACAAAAGCACAAATTATGATTACATAAGTCTTTTGTTTGCTATAAGTTTATTATGTTATGTTTTTTTGTGTGCAATAAAGAATATGAATATGATTTTCAAAATGTATGTACAAGTCCAGTATTTTCATTATCCCTTAAAAGTAGGCAAGTTTACTATCATCTTATTAGTCTTAGACTTAGATCCTACCTAATTTCAAAACTTGTATAGGTAACCTATCTACGTATATCTTATTACGTTTTAATTAATTAATTTCACTAGTTGAACCACCCATCAACCACTTTGCGACTGGACTAATAAATATACACTTTACGATAACCTCGATAGTAATTTAATTAGGTACTAAAGAGAAACAATTAAATGTGGCAATCGGTACCCATTAAACTAACTGAAACTTCACAACAAAGCAATAAAAGTTACTTCAGCTGTCTATGCCTAAAAATTTCATAAACTACCCAGAACATTTTGAATAGAAATAAACAAAATTAGAAGGTATCGTAAGATCATTACTTATTATAATTGAAGCCAATTACTGAAACCGCAGATCTATCCATTGTTTATTTGGTGTTTATGAAGAATCGTCTTTTTTGTCTATCCGTCTGTAATTTTAACTGTTACACCAAGTCGAGAATTGTACGGAGATCACTTGGGGGTAAGGGTATGACAGCGAGCAATGGGTAGCTCGCTACCCGACAAGGACCTAGTCCTTGCGCGTTTTGTTCCACTTGCGTCACAAAGAGCAGTCAGCACGTGACGGGGCCCTCTAGGGCCAATGCCTGCCGGTGCCGGAGTTGCGGAATACTTCTAATCTTTACCGAAGGAACAAGGGTAAAAAAGTCAGTGGTAGTTTAAGTCTGGAACTCTCTTCCCATCTCTTTTTTTTTTTGGTGAGTGGGAAATCATCAAATGACTGCTCCCGTCCTGGGTGCGGCGGGAGGGCGTGTCAGACTTTTACTGACTAAAATCCACTAATGTTCCTTTGATTGCTCTTTATGTTCCAGGGTCACGGTTACTATTATAAACATTCCGCAACCACTCTTCCCATTCTCAAAGAAAGGGCATAGGAGGGAATCATCAGGCTACGTTGTAAAGGGGATGGACACAATTTGATGCATGGATGATGAAATAAGTATGAATGACGGTGCAGTCAAGGACACATCAACACAAATATGTCACAGTGTGAGGCTTGAGCGCGTGATGGTTGGTTTTCTATGTGTAGAGACATTTCACACACGGTTTTGTCCTCGTGGATGATTGATTGAAGTGATTCTGATTTCTCTCTTCACAAAAACTTGTTTAGACGTCAACGATTTAATAAGTAGCCGAATTGGAATTACCTCATTTAGCGGTTCATTTTTATTTATAAAGATAAAAACAAAATACAACAAATCATAACAGAAAAACGTACAGTTTGGAAGCCTAGGCCACCGAAAATCAAGACGCAACTCGAGTGAAGTCTGGACAAATCGCTAGTAATATTTGAAATGTCTGTAGAACAATAAAAATATAATAAAACAATAACTAGCCTCTAATTTCGTGTTGTAACCGGAAGAGTGGCGAATCGCTTTCCTATGCAATGTCCATTCGCATTAGTACGCAGATTAATGACAGTGCATTACAATTTGTTGTTGGAAAGTATGGCGGGATTTGAGCAATAGGTTGCAGTTTTGTTGCTGGATTCTCTATGATGTTTTGTATAGATGTGATGCAAAAAAGTTGTAAAAAGACCCTTTAACCTTTCGACGACCAAGCGACAGCCGGCTGTCGCGCTGCATTTATCTTTCTATTGTGCCTCGAATCACGTGTGTTCGAAGGTTTAATTAGTTTTTAAGGTTTAATTAGTGTTCAAGTCGGTATCCTTTAAGGCATAGTCGAAGTCTAATCAAATGGAAATGCGAACCACAATCGATTACTGGATACTGGCCCGGTGTTAATGACGACACCCGGAGTCCGCCCGAACAAACGTAATATACCTATTACGGTAGGTATAACAAATATTGACACAGACAGAAACAATGTTACAACTTACAAGCTCAATATCTGCATCAGGTAATGTGATAAGTATTTCATTTTCAACTCTGTTGTATGAAAGCTTTCCCTAAAGACTGCCTGCCATCCTCGTCTTACCACATTCATCATCGACAGGTTCTTTAAATCCTCTGCCTATCCTGCAGCAAGGCGTCCTACTCTAAATTTGTCTGTTGACTCCAGTCTATTAAGTGTCTGCTCTTTTGACCATTTAAACTTCTGCAGACATAGGTGCTGATTCTCTTGTTCACAAACTTAACTAAATTTAAGTTAAATGCATCTTTATTTTTCCATTTCTAAAAGAAAAGAACAGAAAAATGTATCTTACATTTTAGTTTAATCCTGTCAAATTAAACGGCCCCTAAAGTAAATGGACGTATATTTAGATATCATGTTTTAAAATCGCGGCTAAATTATCTATAAAAGTGTCTAAATTTGACAGGAACTAACTAATATTTTATCTTCTGTCCTTTTCTTAATTAAATGGAAAGAGAAAGATTCACTCAACTTAAATTTACGTTAGTTTGTGAACAAGAGAATCGGCACCATAATCGGCTTATTTTTACCTCATCGTACTGATTCTGCGAGTAATGTCGGTGATGTTAGTTCTCTGGCTGATGACTGCGTTGCAAAAGATGTCCATCAGGGAAACCCAGACTGTTGACTTACATGCTTTTGCTGTTATTTTTTAATGCGATGTTATGACTTTAGCATTGCTCCTGGTGTCTTTGAAATTGAGTTGTTTTTGTTTAAGGTTAACCTTTTCAAACCCTATTAAATTCATGAAAAATCGCGACAGTCAACTGTCGCCCGGGGCTTAGTTAGACACAATTAGATAGGTTGTAAAAACATAAGTTTACCGCTCTACAATATTCTATGCTGCTAATATGAATTCATCAGACCACTTAACTAAAATTAATGAGTTATGTCTAATCATAATTCATAAATAAAAGATTTGAAAATTCATTATTAGCTACCTGTAGGCATGGACGAATAGTAACTTATTCGTCCATGCCTGTAGGTTTATTATATGGGTAAATAAATCCGTTTCACATTAATTTAATGACATTGCCATCTATCAGCGAATAGCTGAACTAGTGAGAAAGTGCCCTCTTGTGACAAAAGGTGTTTGCCGTTTTTCATATTTATTTTAACAGATGTCAGCACTATCAAGTTACTTTGTCTAAGGTAATAATTTTTTATTTATAATTTGTACCAAATAATAAATTATCAATTAATTAATCGGAATTGTGACATAAACTAAATATCTTTTCAGATGTTTTCTTGCAGACGTAGACAATACAATCTTTTTTTATTCAAAAGCATCAATGTTTAAGTTTAATGGCAACATTGTGAGTAATCTTTATTCTTTAGTTTATGGTTGATCGCCGCTTGTGACAGTTCACGAATGAAAAACTGAAAATTATGAAGTAAAATATTTTCTAAAATTATTGTGTTTAAATGACAGCAGGAAAAGAAACAATGGGGTGAGTTTTATTCTATATAATTTCTAGCATTTATTTCAACAGTTCTTCAGCAGCTGTGTCTGCAAATTTGAGAAAATTCGGATTCACGGACACCTTATTATTTTTAGGGAGGGGATGCATTTTGCCAATGCGAAGGGATATTTTAGGTTTTCCTTCGAAGGACTCCCGCTTTAACTTTGGAATTATTTTTGGCGGTAAACTAATAATTACCACATTGTAAATATTCGTTAACGTGAAAAACGATTGCAAGGGAAATGAAGTATGGCCAGTGTTGTACTCCATTTACGCTTTACGGGCAATTGCACATCGATTGCATACGATAGAGTGCTTTTACCTCGCTGCTAAGGTCGTGCGGTCTTAGCCTATTTATATCGAACATATTTCATAGTCCACTGAGCTCCTAAGGCTGCATGCTTGCCTGGTACATGTCATGCGCTCGACATTAATTCGCGGAACTTGTAAATACATGTTATACATGTTTTACCTAAAATAATGATATAATAACAGCTGCTGTGTAAAATAAATGCGTAGAAAGAAAACAAACACAAACTTTATCTAATAAAAATTAAAAATATCTAATTTTAAATCTACCATGCTCCTAAGAACAATCCTGAAAATAGGAATTCCAAGATTAACAAAACAATGACTAAACTGTTTCTGAACCTGTTTATTATTTCTTATCTTAGCGAAGAGATATTGATAGCATTGATAAATCCTATCAAACAATCCCAAATATCTTTTACTTCAATAACAGACGTCATAGTAAAAATAAACTAGGTAGACATTAAACATAACAAATTTGTAGTACAAATTACAAACGCATTCATAACATCTACTACATTCTCATTGTCATCAATTTGTACACTGACAATGTATTGTTTACTCTCTGAGAAATTCACACACATTACACTGAATGCAATTCTCTTTTATTTAATGTTCCTGTGTAGGTTGAGTGTTGTCATTCAAATTGAAATTGTAACAACAAAGATCGTAGATTGTTATCTTGTGAGCGATAAGAGATATGGATGTATGATTGACAGATCTATTTCCCAAGTCTTCAGTGCAATATGGTGTTATGAATTCTTGATTTATCATATTTGGTTGTGGTATCAAAAAGAGGAAATGATATAACTTACGTATGAAGTTGTATTTGCTCTTTGATTGATGATATTTGAACAATAAAAAGATTTCACATTTGTTTCAAAATTTGAAATCCACATTGGCATAATCCACCTTACTGACATGTCTAATAAAACTTGATTTTAAATTGTTCAGTTTGCATCTTTTGCCGTTTGAGGTATGGAACTCTTTAAAAAGAATTAAATAATTTATATGAGTTATCTTAGTGTTTACTGGTCATTCTAATTTATTTGCTAGTTGTAGTAGCTAGTTGCTGACATCAAACCCCAATTTTGGGGTCATTAAAATTGGTTCAAAGTCTGTTCAGTGTTGTCATATCAGTAGTGAGTAGTGGCTTCAACTTCCAATTGAATTTTGGTGTTAGCACTTAAGCCTCGTACTTGATTAACATAAATAGCCTCTTAATTTATTATATTTGTCTACCTAATATCTACACAGTGCCAGCCAAAATAAATTATTATTTTTACACGACTCTCCCAAAAAAAGGAGTGTTATTGTAACGAGTTATTTTTATCTCGTTACATTGGAAGTGATTTTTAGTGGATGTTTCCGAACAACACGTCTATATTATCTGTGGTAAGAGTTTTGGTGGATGTGTCGTTTTTGACAGATGTCACTCTGCGATTCCGTTTCGAAAGAATGGCTGCTTGTTCCTAGCCTGAATTTTTTAATATTATAATCTGACCCCATCGTGGGCAGAAATGTTTTATTAACTATAATAAAACTATATTATGGTTTATAAATTACCATGAATTTTGGTGAGTATTGGCGTTTTCTCGTTTCTTCAATGCCATGCTGTCGCACGCCCTTCGAATTTGAATCTCACTCATTGTTCTTCGTCTGTTTTTCAGATAAATAATAACATAATATAATTCCATTGGCTTGTGCCATGGGTATGCACTCTGCTTAGAGATTCATTTATTCATTTTGAGAAAAACGGTAAGTTTTAATTTTTTTTTTATCCAAAATACAAGATCATTCATATTTGAATGGTAAATTGTCAGTTTTCCAAATTTTAACCGGCTAACCCGTTTGTTTCAGCCTATATTCGGCGTTTTTCTTTATTCTATACTTTTATACTGGAATTATTTTTGCCGATTTCTGGACAATGAAGCTGTCGTCGTTCTACACGCGTGGCTCTGTTTCAGGCTAAGTAAATCGGTAGACCCAGCCAATATCTGGTAGGAGTGTCTTAAATATTTTAATTTACGCACAAACATGATGCAATAATAACCTGTTCTTTAAACAATAATAACCCTTATGTTCTTTAAACTATAATAACCTGTACTTTAAATAATAATAATTTTTACACCTTTAAACAAGTATAACCTTTAAAACCTTAAATTCTTATTAGTAAATTTAACTATCTAGCTAATAAGCTATTCATATTTTTAGTGTTTGGTTTTAACATATTTGAATGAAGCTACGGGCCAAAATAATAAAGGAAAGACAAAAGAGTATGTTAGTTTGATTTCCCTTATTTAGCCTCCCGCCGGCAGATTAAAAGTTCAACTCTTCTGACACATTTTGCTATTCGGCATCATTGTATTTTATTTAGTGGAGCTCCCTGGCGCCCGACTTTTTAACTTATAATTATCATTACTTTTTATATCGGGACTTCACATTCACAAAGTAACATAACACGTTACATAAAATTGGCTTCCGGAACAGGAACATTAGTAGTAGCTTCATTGCTTTGTTTGGGTTATTATTGCATTTGATAACTTAATGGTATTGTTTACAGATTTGTGTAACTCTTAAATATTAATTGTTTGCAACTTGCATTCTTTTGAAATATAATGTCAAAGATATTTTCCTACTGACAATATTGTACTACTTATTTTTGTTTTGTTAACTTTTATAGTTACAGCATTGTTTATACTCTTATATAAGCATCATAATTGTATGGTAAGACATTTTGTTATATTTAAGTACTCAACAGTGTAATTAGTGCGGTGACTTTTCACTTTGTTTAAATTTTAAGTAAGCTTTAATTTTACTTTCAAATCATACTTTAAGTTTTAAAACTTACCTTGTAAGTTATTATTGCATCCTTACGCGGCTAAACATTTTGATATTTTCATAAAGAATACAACATTAACTTAACTTCAAATACTTAAACATAACCTCAAATATTTTAGTACTTTGAACTTTTGCCTTTGGCTAATTATTTACTTATTGATAATTTTGCTTGTTCACAATGAGTAAGGAAGATCAGTCTCCTCCGCCTTTAGCTGAATCTGTTGTTGCTGGCTCAGTTCCTGCTGCTAACAGATAGAGAGATACAACATCCTTTTGATCATATGGACAGGGTTGCACACTCTTCTTCTGCGCTTGCGACTCATGCTTTGCCTTCGTTTAATTCAATGAATGCTTTGGTCAATGATCACATTAAGAAAAATTTGCCTTCTGTAACTAAGTTGCCAGATTTAAATAGAAGTAAGATTAAATATGATGGAAAATCTTGTGTTAGGGAATTTATTACTGTGGTCGAGGAATATTTCTTATATAAAAATTTTGATGAAATTTTATTGGTTGGTTCATTTTCAGACTTGCTTAGTGATATTGCTCTTAAATGGTTTCGCACTGTTCGTATTCATATCTCTTCATGGCACCAGCTTAAACTCGCTTTGCTTAAACGTTTTGACAAGCCAGATTTTGATTACTTTTTGGAGCATGACCTTCGTACCAAGAAACAGAAAAGTTCTGAATCTCTTCCAGACTTCATTACAGATATTATGGACATGGCTAGTCGTCTTTCCTCTCCGATGTTTGATACTGTTTTGGTTAATATAATTAAACATAACATGTTACCCATTTACACACCTTTTATATTTGGTAGACACATTGATTCTGTTGAACAGTTTCTTATTCTTGCAAAGGAACTTGAAGTTTTTGTCAACCGAAAAACTTTAATAGATAAAACTAATAAAGGTACAGTCAGGTCTATTGCAGTTTCAACAAATAATTGAAGACATGAGTGGATGAAGGTGATATGTCGCATTTTCGGATTTTCGCTGTTTTATGGATGAATGATGGTGTTATGTGCATACAAACAATTTTA
This sequence comes from Athetis lepigone, assembly GCA_033675125.1. Classification (NCBI taxonomy): domain Eukaryota; kingdom Metazoa; phylum Arthropoda; class Insecta; order Lepidoptera; family Noctuidae; genus Athetis; species Athetis lepigone. The sequence goes on along the minus strand of CM066222.1, from coordinate 909,002 downwards.
AACCTTAAAACAACCGAGTTTCTGGCTAATTTAGAAGTTCACTTGTTGATGAAGGTGTCATGTACACAATTTTTTTACATAAATATTGGATGAATGTAGTATGTGCACTTAACACTTTTAAAAACGCCAAAAAAGTTAAAAGTTTACTTTTCTACAGTGGATGAAGGAGGTATGTTGACATCGCAGCGCACTTTCAGTGAATGAAGGTGTTATGTGCTGCACATGTCACTTTTATTCATATAACGGCGTCACTTATCTTCTCACAAGTAATATTTTAGCGAGCTGGATTTAGGGTAGGATGGACTAAACACACGCCGTGAGACAAATATTTTAGAAGAGAAATTAAGTTTGTTGTAGGGGAGCCCCCCTTTAATATTTACTTTATTGTTATTAAGTTATTTATTTTGAAAGGTAGTATACAAGTAGATATTCTGTGAAAATTTGAAGCGTCTACCTGTTAAGGTTTTCATTACTGAGCAAAAAATATACGAAAAAAAAAAACGCTTATTGTATATATAACCCTTAATGTTTTATTTTTGTAAGTTTTTAGTAATTTTGTTGTTATAGCGGCAACGGAAATACATTGTTTGTGAAAATTTCTGCTTTCTAGCTATCGCGGTTTATGAGATACACCTTGGAGACGGACAGAGAAACAGACAGCGGAGGCTTAGTAATAGGGTCTCGTTTTACCCTTTGGGTACGGAACCCTAAAAACATATTCGTAAATAGCACGGCTCGAATAAAGTTAGAAAAAGAAGGAAAAGAAATAAAAATAAATAGGGGGTAAGACAAGGAGATCCACTATCGCCTAAATTATTTATAGCTACTTTAGAGGGCATTTTGAGGAAACTAAAATGGGATCTGTGCGGCTTAAATATAGATGGGGAAAAATTATCCGACTTACGGGTCTCTGGCGACATAATAAGTACTATTCGCGGAAACAAAAGAACATCTACAAAACATGCTTATAGATCTAGAAAAAGAAAGCCGCATAGTAGGTCTGACGTTGAACACCTCCAAAACTAAAGCACTAACCAATGCGATGATGCCCATTATGATTAACGACGAACCAATCAAGTACGTGACAGAATGTACCTATCTGGGCCAACAAATCTCTCATACCGGAATAATGACAAAGGAAATAGATCCTCACCTATGGTTGCCAAACCTGGGCTCTCACGAAAGCGCAAAACAAAAAGCTGGAAACTTGTTAGTCAGCAATGGAGAAGCATGCTCAATATACGGAACAAAACTATACAGAAAACGCACAAAAATAGAAAGCGTAACAACCAGAATCAGAAAACTTAAGTGGCAATGGACAGGTCATACAATAACAGGTACGGAAAAGTGGAACAGAAACATAGTGTTCTGGTATCCTACAGGAAAAGAAAACGAGGCAGACAGTTAAAAAGGTGAGATGACGAATTAAAGGCAGGAAAAACATGGACAAGAAAAGCAATAAATAGAACTTAATGGAAAGAGGTTGAGGAGGCCTTTGCCAAAGCTAAGCAAACAGACGAAACTGTCGATGTCAATGACTCAACAGAGTTACTATTTTAAAACATTTTTTGTGAAACTGTTTTATGTCTGAATAAAGGCTTAGACGTATATTATTATTCCATTTATTCGATTAAAATACAGACAAAAATAACAAAATATAAAAAATAGTAGCCCACCGGCATCGGGAACAGGGTCCAAGCTACCGGTGGTCATGGCTCCAGAGAGAGGAACCTCCGGACAATACGCGCCATGTACAGGAGTACCGCTTTCTGCACCAGACCCTTGACCCAGCTGCCTAGCGAGAGCCTCATCAGATGTTGGTCGAGGCTCTTCACTATTATGCCATTGGCCGTCACGACTATTGGCACAATGACTGCTGAATCCACATCCCACATGTCGACAACCTCGCGAGCCAAGTCAAGATACTTTGATTGCTTATTTTTTTCGGCTTTCACGAGGTTCTCGTCATGCGGGACAGCAATATCAACAATCATTGTGCGACACTCTAATCGATTTATCACCACTATGTCAGGCTTGTTAGCAACAACAGTCCTGTCAGTAATGATAGATCGATCCCAGTACAATCTGACATGGTCATTCTCAAGAACTGGGTCGGGCACATACCTATAGTACGGTATTTCTGCTTCCTCAAGATTGTATTTCAGAGCAAGTTGTTGATGAATATTATTATTATTATATAAATATTTCCATATCTGGGGCCCAGGGGTCCCGGACTTTTGGAAGGCGTACGAGGGGCCGAAGCCAATTCGCAGAGGCCCCTTGAGCAAAACTTTTGGCTTGAGAAATGGGACGTGAAACGACGATTATCCCTATATGCACTATGTAAGTGCACTTAAGGACAACCCCCGGTTGGTGTTGGACTATAGCAAATCATGTCAACTAAAAAATTTTGGACTATGGATTAAAAAAAAGGCGCAAAGTTGATCCAAATTTTGAGATGTCACGCGTGAATGGAAAATTTGGTACTGTCTCGATTGAAAAAAAAAGCTTACATGAAGGACCAATTAAATTTTTTTAAACCGGAATATCGATATTATTTATGAGTCCATTCTTCTACAAAAATGCTCGTTTTATGTTTTTTTTTCTAAGTTTTTATGTAACTTGTCTCCTTAAGACTTAATTTTCTCGAATTGATTAAAATTTTCTTTGCGGAAGAAGGAGTTATGTTCAGTTTTTTTTTAAATAAAGTACTAAAATACATTTAAATTCTTTAATTTATTTCCTATTTTAAAAATATGAAACGGTTGGCACCGCCATACTCCTTTATTGGAGGAAAACACTTAAAGCATTTTGAAATATCTCAAAATGTTCATGCATAACTTTGAACTCCATTTTCTCGAAATTAGAATTTTGTGACATATCACCTTCATCCACTCATGTCTTCAATTTAGTTTGCTTAAAATGTAAAAAATCTGGACATCATTTTAAGAAGTGTACATCCATACCTGGTGTAATTTGTTTTAAATGTCAGAAGCTTGGAGTCACATCTAAGACTTGTGATGTTTGTAATGTAGATAATAAAAACTCTAGTGAGTCAAAAAACTGATTAGGCTGCATCGAGCCTCAGTTATTGATGTAACCGCGAGTGTCTCGATGAAGAAAAATTTAGTTAAATGTCACAGGCCTGATGATGCTACTCGAAACAAAGATTTTGCAGATTGGTTGGATTATTTAAAAACATTTTTCAAAATTTATAAATCAGCTCCTGTTTTATTTGTCAAACATAATGACACTAGGCCATACTTAAAATTTTCCGTAGGTAAACATACGTTTTCTGGTTTGTTAGATAGCGGTTCCAGTCGTTGTGTCCTGGGCTCAAATAGCCATGAACAATTTCTACATTTAGGTTATAAAATAAATTCTGTTTCTAGTGCTGCTTATACAGCTGATGGATCTTCACAGAAAATTATTGGCACTTTAGAATTACCAGTTACTTGTGATAATTTAACTGAAAATATTAATTTTCTTATAGTACCTTCCTTTCAACCTGATTTCATTTTAGGTTTTGATTTTTGGTTAAAATTTGATTTGGCTAAAGATTTATGGAAAAATATAACTTATGTTCAAAACAATATAGTGCAAGTTTGTACAGTCACTTCTGCTAGTGAACTTTCTCCTTCAGAGAAACAAAAATTAAATGATACTATTTCGCTTTTCGAAAATATTTCTTATGAAAAGAAAGGCTTAGGTCTTACTCATCTTGTTCAGCATAAAATTAACGTTACTAGTGAACCTTTTAAACAAAGATATTGGCCTTTAAGCCCTGCAAAGCAAAAAGAACTCTATGATGAAGTGGAAGTTTTATTAAAAGAAGGTATTATTCAACCATCAAAATCACCTTGGTGTTCACCTGTCTTGGCAGTAGAAAAGAAGGACGGTAGTACTAGACTTTGTTTAGATTCAAGACGTTTAAATTCAGTAACTATTAAAGATTCTTATCCTCTTCCTTATACCTCTAGAATATTAGATAACCTTGGGGGAGCTAAATATATTAGCACAATAGACCTTTCTAAAGCATTTTTGCAAATCGCTCTTGAAGAAACTTCTCGAGAAAAGACTGCTTTTGTTGTTCCGGGTAAAGGACTTTTTGAATTTGTTCGCATGCCATTTGGTCTCACTAATGCACCAGCTGAGCTGCAGAGACTAGTAGATAAACTTTTTGGTCCTGAATTCGATAATACTGTGTTTTGTTATTTAGATGATTTAATTTGTGTAAACTCAGATTTTAATTCACATATAGAATATTTAAACAAAATTTATAAAATATTGAAAGATGCTGGTTTGACAGTTAATTTGAAAAAGTGTAATTTTTGTAAAGATAGACTTCGCTATCTTGGTTATATAGTTGATAGTAATGGTTTGCATACTGATCCTTCTAAATTAGATACTATTAAAAGTTTTCCACGTCCTGAAACCGTAAAACAACTTCGTAGTTTTCTTGGTTTGTGCTCATATTATCGTAGGTTCATTTGTAAATTTGCTGATATTGCTTCTCCTTTAACTAAATTAACGGCTGGTAGTAAAAATTCTAAAAAATCACTTTGTTGGAGTGATGAAGCAGAGAGTGCATTTAATCAATTAAAAGAAACTTTAATTACTTCTCCTGTTTTGCAATGCCCAAATTTTGATAAACCTTTCTTTTTACATTGTGATGCCAGTGCAGTTGGTATTGGTAGTGTTTTGAGTCAAGAAGATGATAATGGAGATCAACATCCTATTGCGTTTTATTCTAGATCACTCAATAAATGTGAACGCAATTATAGTACCACAGAACGCGAATTACTCGCTATTTTAGTTTCAATAGAACATTTCAGACCCTATATTGAAGGAATGAAGTTTACTGTAATTACTGACCACGCTAGTTTAAAGTGGCTTTTAGGTCTTAGTAACCCTAGTGGACGTTTAGCACGTTGGGCAGCTAGAATATCTCAATTTACATTCGATATAGTTCACAAGAAAGGATCCTTACATTTAGTCCCAGATGCTTTATCACGCATTGAAGTTGCAGCAATAGGCACTTCACAAAATAATTTAGTTTTACCTGATGATGATATTTATGATCCTTGGTATAAAAAGGTATTTATTAATTGTCAGAAATTTCCTTGCAGATATAAGAATTTTAGAGTTGAAAATAAAACTTTATATAAATTTTGTAAAAGTAAATTTGATCCTAATAGTCTTCTTAATTGGAAAATAGTTATTCCTAAAGAACATATCTTAGATACAATTCGTTCTAATCATGATGATATTAATTCAGGTCATCTTGGTATTCATAAAACTTTGAATAAATTAAAACAACACTATTTTTGGAAAGCAATGTTTAATGATGTTAAAAAATATATTCTAGATTGTGATACTTGTAAAGCTTACAAACATACCACTCATCCTCCTTTTGGTATTATGGTTAACCCTAAAAAAGTCGATAGACCAATGTTGATGCTTTCAGTGGATATTATTGGTATATTACCTAAAACTTATTCTGGTCATAAGTACATTCTATCGGTTGTTGATGTTTTCACTAAATACTGCTGGATTTTCCCAATGATAAATGCTACGACTAGAGTAATAAACAAACTTTTTGAAAAAGAAATATTTCTTAAATTTGGCTGTCCCAAAATAATTGTTTGTGATAATGGTACACAATTTACTTCTAAACATTTTGTAGAATTCATGAAAGGTTTTAATATTACAAATATATTTTACAATACTTTGTACACCCCTCAAAACAATCCTGTTGAGAGATATAACAAAACTGTTGAAACTTGCATAGCTTGTTTTGTTAAAGATGATCATAGAACTTGGTCCAAGTATTTACCTCATGTTCAATTAGCTTTAAATAATAGTGTTAATCTTGCTACAGATTTCACACCCAACCTTTTAATGTTTGGTAGGGAACTTATTTTTGATGCTTCTTTACATCGTTTAAGTAATTCTATTGATAACTTAAGTGAGCTGGAAGTTTCCAATAGAAGTCACTATGCTGAGTCTCTTGATTCACTTGGTGATATTTTTGTTAAAGTTCAAAAACATTTATTTACAGCTTATCAGCGTAATGCTCGCTATTATAATAAGGGTCGCAGAGTCATTTCTTTTGATGTGGGTGATGTTGTATGGAGAAGGAGCTTTGTTCAGTCTCATGCACCTACTTATTTTTCGGCAAAACTTGCTCCTAAGTTTATAAAGTGTAAAATTATTGAAAAAGTTTCTGATAACGTTTACGTTCTGAAAGACCTTAATAAGGGTACCGCTGGTCGTTATCATGTTAAAGATATTATTAAATTCTAATTTGATTTCCGACTGTTAGTTCGGATTTTAATATTTTTGTTTGAAGACGGCTTATGATAGATTGATGTACGATGGGATGGATGATAGGGTGATAGCGGTTTGAATGAGATGTTAGAGATGTATGTTAGGTAACTTCACATAGATATATTAAAGTCGATTACATAACATTCTAAAGTATAACTTAGGACATTTTAACTTTTTTCACCCACCTGCGTTTATTCACATCAAAAGATCTTATGTATTAATCTATTTTGGTATACCCGATTTTTGTCGGTTTACAAATTTATACATTTTTTTGTTACAGGCACTTTGTGTTCTGTACATTTTTACTACCTATAGGGATTTTTTTTTACCTATGGTGTTGCAGGAATTTTCCTATTCTTATTTTTGCGGATCTTGGGGTCTCTTTATCCCTTGATTTTGCATTTATTTTTTTTTGCTACTGTGCCCGGAAGTTCGGTGGTGTTGTTCCGATCACAGTATGCATATTTTTTTGCTGCTGTGCCCGGAAGTTCGGTGGTGTTGTTCCGATCACAGTATGCATATTTTTTGCTATTGTGCTCGGAAAATTGGTGGTGTTATGCCGATCACAATATGCATTTATTTTCGAAGGTGTTTGTGCTCGGAAAATTGGTGGTGTTATGCCGATCACAACACTCTTCTTTATCTTTCTCCGCATCATTTGTGCTGCGAAGATCTTATTACTGTGTTTCACAGATATATTTTTGCTCTAGTTAGTCAGTGGCGATGGTGCCTAACTGTACTCGTGTAGACATTTTTGATTTCCTAAGACAGCGGTAATTATACCTAACTGTACTCTAACCAATATTGTGGTTTATTATATTCGATAGTCGGTGGCGATGGTGCCCAACCGTACTCAAATTAGTTTTTGTTTCTAGGTTTATATTTGATAGTCGGCGGCGATGGTGCCTAACCGTACTCCATAGTTTTCTTTATGCTTATAGCCTTGTACATGGTGGTCAGCGATGATTGTGCTTAGCTGTACGAACAGTATTTCTTGGATTGAGCTTGCTAGTCAGTGGCGTAGGTGCCTAACTGTACTCTTGTTTGTCCTTCCGGTATTGTGAGTCAGTTATGTTTGCGGTCTAGCTGCACTTGTTGTTTTTTTAATTGCATGTTTTTTTTTTAGGTTTAATACCTAGTTAGGTCGCAACAGGCTTGCATTGATATTTTGTCTTGCAGTCTTATTATCCTTCTAAATCCTGTTTAGGATATTTTCTGTTTTTGGAATTTGACTTTCCATATTATTTTTCTAAGAAAAGAGCTTATGCTTTTCTCTTTTGTTTTTCTTTAGCGTAAAAGAAATGGCTTTCTTTTATTTTTTGGGGAGGGATGTAATGTAACGAGTTATTTTTATCTCGTTACATTGGAAGTGATTTTTAGTGGATGTTTCCGAACAACACGTCTATATTATCTGTGGTAAGAGTTTTGGTGGATGTGTCGTTTTTGACAGATGTCACTCTGCGATTCCGTTTCGAAAGAATGGCTGCTTGTTCCTAGCCTGAATTTTTTAATATTATAATCTGACCCCATCGTGGGCAGAAATGTTTTATTAACTATAATAAAACTATATTATGGTTTATAAATTACCATGAATTTTGGTGAGTATTGGCGTTTTCTCGTTTCTTCAATGCCATGCTGTCGCACGCCCTTCGAATTTGAATCTCACTCATTGTTCTTCGTCTGTTTTTCAGATAAATAATAACATAATATAATTCCATTGGCTTGTGCCATGGGTATGCACTCTGCTTAGAGATTCATTTATTCATTTTGAGAAAAACGGTAAGTTTTAATTTTTTTTTTATCCAAAATACAAGATCATTCATATTTGAATGGTAAATTGTCAGTTTTCCAAATTTTAACCGGCTAACCCGTTTGTTTCAGCCTATATTCGGCGTTTTTCTTTATTCTATACTTTTATACTGGAATTATTTTTGCCGATTTCTGGACAATGAAGCTGTCGTCGTTCTACACGCGTGGCTCTGTTTCAGGCTAAGTAAATCGGTAGACCCAGCCAATATCTGGTAGGAGTGTCTTAAATATTTTAATTTACGCACAAACATGATGCAATAATAACCTGTTCTTTAAACAATAATAACCCTTATGTTCTTTAAACTATAATAACCTGTACTTTAAATAATAATAATTTTTACACCTTTAAACAAGTATAACCTTTAAAACCTTAAATTCTTATTAGTAAATTTAACTATCTAGCTAATAAGCTATTCATATTTTTAGTGTTTGGTTTTAACATATTTGAATGAAGCTACGGGCCAAAATAATAAAGGAAAGACAAAAGAGTATGTTAGTTTGATTTCCCTTATTTAGCCTCCCGCCGGCAGATTAAAAGTTCAACTCTTCTGACACATTTTGCTATTCGGCATCATTGTATTTTATTTAGTGGAGCTCCCTGGCGCCCGACTTTTTAACTTATAATTATCATTACTTTTTATATCGGGACTTCACATTCACAAAGTAACATAACACGTTACATTATGTTTTCAAGATTCATGTATGTATGTATGTATGTATGTGAGTTTCTTTATTCCACCATAACTCCTTAACGCCTGAACCGATTTAGATGTATGATGTATCGTTACAATCCGTACATACTTCCGAGTAACATAGGCTAGTAAAAATTTGGAAATTCGACCATTGTGTGTGTAAAATAGGGGATGAAAGTTTGAACGAAAATCTGTCATTATTGAAGTTAGTGACTGGTACTTGGTGTTTAACTTTTCGGACGAAAATAAAAAAAAAGTTTTTTCCACCCTTAATGGGGTAAAATATGGGTGGATTAGTATAATACCGTCATGACTCACGAGCTTTCGAAAACAAGTCGGATGTACGAAGTGAAGGCAGTGGATACTTCTGTAGAAGCCAAAACTTACGGACAACGGCCGAATCCAGAGTTTATACCTTTCGATCCCAATAAAAGTGGAGGTATCGTCGATTTTTTGAAGATTGAGAAAAAATATTAACGTTGGATACGGTTTAGTAAACGGTGCTACGGGAATCGTTAGAAAATTTGAATGGCCATCACTACGACGTGATCAACTCGAATCTGGAGAATTACCACAAGCCGTGTTCGTTGAATTCGACGATAAAACGATACGTGGAAATACCATTATGAAAAATCCAAAACTACTTTATTAACAAAACTAAAATTATCGTCGCAGTCGGGGGACCTTTCCGCAGTATTTGAGTATTCCGCAAGGCGGTCCCCCGACTGCGACGAAAATTTTAGTTTTGTTAATAAAGTAGTTTTGGATTTTTCATAATTATAAAGCCCGTGACTGAATGAGCGACCTTTCACTTTTTATGTAAACAGAAATATAATAATTTTCTATGAAAAATCTTGTTTTTTGCATTTTAGTTCTTTTTTGTCATGGCAGTCGTGTTTTTTAATTTTTTTAATTATTTATTTTTATTCTATTATATTGTCTAAGTTTGCCTACCTAGTCCAAAAACTAGTGTATAGTCTTGTGCTTGTATTCTCAAATACAGATACCATTTTGATCCTTTTTTTTTCTGTGATGGGAAAAAAAACATGAAATGACTCCTCCCAATCTGGGTGGAGCGGTAGGGAGTATCATTCTTGTACTAACTAAAACCTATCCATGTTCCTTCTTAGCATTTTGTGCCGAGGCCGCGGTATCTATTTTGAACAACCCACAGCCCTGGCAGGCCATTTAGATCCTCAGCCAAACATTATTACAGAAATAATAAAATAAAAACCAGCATTCAATTTAAAGATGGCTGTTCAAAAATAAACAAACGTGGACATTTAGCAACTAGTTTCTGACTTGGAAAACAAGCCATTTTTGTTTTCCTTTTGTTTTTAATTGACATGCAGTTTTTGCATTCCTTAACTTAAGAATTTATGATCTTCATTACTTTTTATTTTCTTTATTATATGCTAAAGAAGCAGCTAAAATTAAACTTAAAAGAAGCAAGGGATTGGAATACAGAAATTATTATTTGGATCTTTACTATCCATTGCCCCAAATGCAACATTCTTTGCTAGTTATGCAGTTGTCTGACAGAAAATACAAATTCTTCAACATTTGGAGTCTATCAGAAAATTGTAAAAGAACTGCTCAGCTTTAACTCTGTAAAATCTATCCATACTAATATTATAAATGGGAAAGTGTGTCTGTCTGTCTGTATGTTTGTCTTTCTTTCACGGCAAAACGGAGCGACGAATTAACGTGATTTTTTAAGTGGAGATAGTTGAAGGGATGGAGAGTAACATAGGCTACTTTTTGTCTCTTTCTAACGCGAGCGGAGCCGCGGGCAAAAGCTAGTTTATAATAACTGTTTCTTGCAGCCAGTTTTAACATCTTCAAAGGTTTTGGTCGACTTATCTGGTAGATACACTCAAATAATTATTTAACACTTGAATTCATCTGGTACAGGCACATACGCCCACATCAAATTATTACATTTGCCAAATTCGTTAAATATTTTTTTAACTTAAAATCTAAAGCATTGGGCTCAAGGTTAGTTGGGACAATTTCGTAGATTTAAATAGCTTTACAGGCATTATGGGTATCAAGAAGTTGTGAGAACAGGACTTCTGTGTTGCCCTTTTCAAACCTAGTTACCTATTTAAACTTCGAACACGTGATTCGAGACACAATACAAAGACATTAGCAGCTCGACAGCCGGCTGTCGGTCATCGAAAGGGTAACTAAACTGTTCTTTGTATAGACTAATGTGTAGATGTAACAAATTTCTCACTAGCCAAAAGCAGATGCGGCGCTCTAATTCCAAAGAAAACAATGAAGGCCCAACTGTGTGTGTAAATTACAAACTTCACAATGTAAACAAACACTTTGTAATCAAACATTGTTATCTGTTTATTGAACTGACCTTTGTAACATGATACTTGCGATAAATTAACGTTTTCAGAAGGTTCACATTAATCGCGCACCGTATTATGGCCTATATTATTTCAGTGCAGGGTAAATCTCTTCTCATATAGAGAAGCCACGACTAAAGAGATAAAGACGATACTAAGCACGTACTTAGGCTTAGCCATGTTTTGTCTCTATCGTGCACTTGACGTTTGATAGTTGTAACGCCGCTTCAAATTACTCAGCACGTAGGTACGTTGGCTTAGCTATTTTCCGTCTCTACAGTAATACTTTTATTTAGTTATCTCTGCCTAGGTTTCCTTACCCTTATTTCTTTGACCAATGCACAATGCCAGTAATGTCCAAGATAAACAAAAAAAATCAGTTACCTATGTCAATAAATCGACGAAATTCCAACAGCATTTTCCAAACCCGTATGCGGTTGGCCTGGTTGGCCCACCGCAGAATGCAATAGGCGCAATTCACAACACAGTTTGATGTATCGGAGAATGAAAACATTGTGAACAAAACTGAGCTTATAATTGACTAGTTGTCTCGGTCGTTTCTCCCAGCCAGGTCTTTGGTTACTGCACTGCTCTTGTTTTAGCTCCTGTTGGTCGAATCGTAATGTTCTGTGATTTTCTACCTGCCCTATCTCAGTGTACCTACTTGGGTTATAACGCGACGCGTTTTTCTAATCGGACTCTTCTCCACCTTTTCTTTGGCCTTTTTATTCCCTCCACATTGATTTCCCAATTTTCCCGACTGGAAGTTAAAGAGACTGCGTTTAAACAAACCAAAAACTCTAAAGGTCATAGCTCATTACAGCCACCGCAGCTACTCCGCACCGACTCGCCTTATAACCGAGGCGATCCGGTGACGCTACGGAGTTGATGTAGTGAGCGCATGCCCATACAAGTCCATATAAAGAATACTAGCGCAGGAGGCGAGTCGGTGCGTTGTGGCTGCCGGGTGGCTGTAATGAGCTATGACTTTTAGCCTTATGAAGCTAGTTTAAAGACAACCTGCTTTATAATCCAATCCTGCAAATCTGCATTGAGTGATCCTGGTGATCAATACTCGTACCTCTGTATGAGAAGAGGTACAGCCCAGCAGTGGGGTAATAATAGCCCGGCGTTATTAATGTCACGAGACCCGTGACCGCGCCCCCTTGCAGTTTCGGGCGTGAATGCGTAAGAGGTAATACAGGCCTTGACCTAATTAGGTACCTTATTTGCATGTGAAGTCCTCTTAGTGACATCGTAGTTATTTATAACTGGGATAATTATTATATAAATGCTCACTTCGTCTTTGTGCTATACCGTTATTATGAAAAGTACAATAACAGACGAGTATGAAGTGTTTCTAAGCATATCAATGACGTCACTGATATCCTGCGCCTCGGAAAGCACGTAAAACTGTTGGTCCCAGTTGTCAATGGTAAATCTTTGATATCGTTATGGGAAGTTAGAAGCCAGAACGTCTAATATCTAATCAAGGTGTACTGTGTTACTCAGAAATATGGTTGTCGAGGTCTGATATGCAATTGTTCCAAGTAAAATACGGGTATTAAGTTACATTCAGTTAGATTGGAAGCCGACCCTATCATAGTTGACGAAATTCTAGGGAGATGCGATGAGATGTTCCGATATTCGTCAATAAATCAACAACTGAAACTTCTGTTCTCAATCTGTACTATCATAATCAAATGTATGTAAACTGTGTTAATTACCTAAGTACATGTACTGACGTTGTTAATCTTTGTAATTGTTTTCTTATCTATGGATATGACTCATGAGGGAATTCGTTCCACTTTTTTTTTGTGATCACATAATTTGCGTAATCTAGCTCATCCTGTGATGCAAGGTTTTGTTTTGTTTTAGCATTTTATTATGATTTGCGTAGTAAAATGTTACGCATTGTGATTTTGTCGTGTGGTAGGTATTTGGCCTTCGTAATTGTTTCTCGCGAATAAAATACAATGTAGTGTCCAGAATGACAGTTCTCGTAATGAATGTAGCCGCAATTTGCGACAAACAGTGTAAAAAATTGAAGCTTAAATAGTCTCATTAACAATAAGTAAATAAATAAAGAATTCACGTCATCTTGTGCATTTTAACTATATTTGTAATAAAAATATCTAGCAGTTTTTTACTAAACGCATATGTATTTGCGATAACTGGTGGAGTAAAGTAACTTGATCCACCTATTTACCAACATTGTAAAAATGGCCGTCAGAGTCATAACATAACAGAACGCCTACGAAAGAAAGCATAGCAACGTAACGTCTCCAATCACGTTGCTATTTACCTAACAGCTTGGAGATTTCCGATAAATTTTCCACACAATTCTGACAACGTATTGATTATACTTCCATCCAATAATTGTCTTTGTCGGGCCTGATCTGGTCACAGCGTAATAATTAACTTGAAAGGCGCTTCTGAAAATGATACGTGACGACAAAGCAATGTTTATTTTGTCCCCGGTACGAAGTATAAAGTAATGGAATTGATTTTGACGTCTTGGTTCAATGCTTGTGATGGGGCGATTTGTCTGTCGGTGACAGCACCTTTGAGTCTACTTTATTGAAACTGGAAATAATGATGTCAAGTTCAGGAATTTAACTTTGTGTATTTCTATCAAATCGGTAATAATAATTTATTTATTTATTTTCAACATCTTTACATCTATCATTACAGTTTAAATTACCAAAGCGATAGAGTAGTAACAAAATATAGTTAACTAACGTTTATAAATATGCATTTTATAACTTAAAATATAAAGTGTGACCTTTGCGAATTCACTCTTTGAGCAAGAGAATATATCCGTCAGTTCCGCCACCTCATTCATTACATTCATGACTCGCGTGAGAGGGGTGTTATCCAGCAGTTTGGTCCTGCCTCGAGGAACTTCAAATAACTGCGGCCTTCGTCGTCGCCCCGTGTAATCACTAGGTACTGAAAAATTTATCTTTCCCAATATTCTCGAGTCGAAATATTTCCCCCTGAGTATATTTAATAATGGAAAGTTAATCCGGATTCGGTCCTAAGTCAAAACCTTATGAAATTTTAATCAGACCCATTTAAGTATCCAATCAACCAATTCGTCTTTTTTTAGGGTTCCGTAGCTTCGTCATGTCTGTGTCTGTCTGTCTGTCCGTCTGTCTGTCCGTCCGTATGTCACAGCCCTTTTTTTCCGAAACTATAAGAGCTATACTGTTGAAACTTGCTGAGAGATTATGTGAACCGCATTAAGATTCTGATACAAAAATAGAAAATAAATAAAAAAATTTGAGGCTCCCCATACATAGAACATAACTCAAAAAATTTTATTTCATCATACCCATATGTGTGGGGAATCTATGGATAGGTCTTCAAAATGATATTGAGGTTTCTAATATCATTTTTCTCTAAACTGAATAGTTTGCGCGAGAGACACTTTCAAAGCGGTAAAATGTTGGTCCCCCCTGTAACTTCCAAAATAAGAGTATGATAAATAAAAAAAAAATATATGATGTACATTATGTATGTAAACTACCACCGAAAATTGGTTTGAACGAGATCTAGTAAATAGTTTTTTTTAATACGTCATAAACCGTATATCGTAATTTACTTTATATTATGTTAATTGCTGCTACGGAACCCTTCATGAGCGAGTCCGACTCGCACTTGGCCGGTTTCTTTCGGTTACGCCTGTGCAGATACAAGATGTCCCTATTCGTTTTGGGTCAGTTAGGAAAATAAATAATCAGAGATTCGTTTGAAGTCCTTTCGAGTGCAAGGTAAACAAACCGCGTACGTATAGAAATTACAGCGAAAACAAAACATTTCCTCACAAAATTGTTCTCAGGTAAACGCTTAAATAACACGCAATTTTTCGCTTATCTTAGACACTCGATAAAATGAATGTAAAGAATTTTCAAATTTCTAACAAAGCAAAATATGGATGGATGATTCTCAAAGTTCAAGTGGAGGCGCTTAGTCTGAAAGTTTCATAATACATACAGATTATATTCAGTAGTCTAGACTTTACACCGAAAGTTGAACGAACATAAATGACACTGTAGGTTGGGGTCATCATTCTTAGGTTAGCTTTCCTTGCGAACCGCGATTTGAAGGCCGTGTATGAGGAACAATCTGAAACGTTTGATTACGCGACCTTTAGAAGGTATTAACATTGTTGCGAAGGTTACGGGACTCAGGATTGGATTTTAAAAGTTTGTTTTCTTTGAATTTGTACGCTAAGTTTGCTCGCGATGTCTCGAATGTCATGGATGAGGCAAATATGTTTCAGGAATAAATTTAGAACTGGAAAGAGGAAGCGAGGGATCGCTAAAGATGAAAAGAGTAGAGGGAGAAGGCTTATGTCCTGGAGCGGGACAGAAAAGACATTTTTTTTAAATCAGCATATCTTTTCATTGTTAAAATTACCTTTATGCATAGGCTAACCTTTGAAAACCAAGCGACAGCCGGCTGTAGCGCTGCTATTGTCTTTCTATTGTGTCTCGAATGACATGTGTTCGAAGGTTTAAAGGCCCTTTGCGAATAAATAAATAGTTATCGTCTAAATAACACAGGTTGTGTATAAATTCTTGTTGGATTAAGTAAAATCTTAAACAGTACCGTCTCCGTTTAACTCGTAACAACAAAGTTTATACAGGTACTTCCAAAGAAGGAGATTTAGCCAAGCGGATTGAAGAGTTGGAAGTCTCAAACGAGATCGTAGAGATTAGCTTCTAACTGTTTCTCGAGACCATTCATCCTGGTAGTGCGAGGAACAGAAAATGAATAAGACGGAGCAAAGCGAATGATTCCTCGTTGTCAGTGGAAGACCAATTCACCTGTTTGGATAACTTTTTCAACCTGACCTGGAAGGCTTTTTTGCTCCGTTCCGCCCGAAAATTTCTCGGTCATTTCCCTTTCGAAATAGAAGATGGGCATTAGTTTGTAGCCATCAATCTTTTTACCTACCTTGATCTATCAAACCACGGTCAGTCTCCAGAGAGATAGAAAACCCAAATAGCACTTACAGGAGTAAATTGGAAGATATATGGCAAGCTTTATAGCTTCACAAAAGAAATGTCACCCGAAACTTTAGCGATTACTTCCAACTTATGTGATTAGGCACGTAAAGTCGTCAAACTGTCCAAACTGAACATTCCTGCGGGCTATCTTATCAATCTGTCATTTGTGTCATATCTCTGTTCGTATTATTATCGATTTATCAGCATATATACTGCCAAGGAATTATAAACCTTACGACGGTTACGTCACAATGGATATTAGTTTGTACAGTGTAGCTTTTGAAGCAATCCAAGCATTCCCAAGGTGTGTTCGCATGATTAGTGCTAGTGTCATTTTGTGATTTCGTTAAAGTGGTCGAAATGGATTTTGAAATTGAATATTTTGATGTGGGAAAGTGAGTATGGCCTTTATTTGCGTTTGTGCGTGGCGGAATTGTATGTGTTTTATTGAGCTGTTTCAAATGTAGGTAATGTGACAAGTTAATAGCCCGCGTTGACACGACGTGAATGAGGGTTTTGATCCACATCATCATTACTGTCGCACGAAGTGTATTGTTTTGCAATTATATGTGTTCTAGCTGTTTCCTGAGACTTCACCTGACCTTTTTCATAGAAACTTTCACCTCCTATTTTGCCCCGCTAAGGATTGAAATTTCAAAAATAGTTTCTTAGGGCCCTCGCCCACGGGCGACTTTTTGTAGCGATGCAGTCGCGATGCTCTCGCGCGTAGCATCGATACAGACGCGAAGCAGTCGCTAGCTGTGTGCCCGCGCCCACGGGACCAGATTCAGTCGCGATGCAAACGCGATTCGGTCGCGATGCAAACGCGATTCGGTCGCGATGCAGTTACGATACAAAAATACCTTGGATCAGTACAGTTGCAAAATGGACTCCGTTGAGGCAACATTAGTCACGTTGTCTTTGGTGCTGCTTTTACGTAAGCAGCCGAAGCGTAGGCAACGGAAGCAGCGTCAATATTGGATGCATCCATTTAGTTAATACCCAGAGATTACTTACAATCGCGATGCAGTAGCGCGTTAGTAGCGCGACGCGGTCGCGCGTTTGTATCGATACAATCGCGATGCAGTAGCGCGTTGCAAATGCGACTAACACGCGTTAGAAGTGATGCAGTCGCGCGTTTGCTAAACGCGCGACTGCATCGCTACAAAAAGTCGCCGTGGGCGAGGGCCCTTAGAGCGAATACGAATCTACGTCATAAAAAGGCTCTACTGTGCAAATATCATATTCCTAGCTTCAATAGTTTCTACTGTGCGTTGATCACCAAAAAGCCTGTATCTACACATAATGTTATATAAAACATATTTCCAGTTCTGAACAATATGAAACAACATTCGCTTGGTATTCATCCCGACAGTTTGACTACAATAAAATCAGACACGGTACAAAAATTCCTAGTTTGGCCCGGCCAAATTTTATTCTTATGCAAAACATTTTGTGTAGCACACTCGGTTTTGTAGACAATTCGACCTCTACACCTGCACGACAATAAACTGACATTGACCCTAATTTTGGTGTCAGAACACGTTTTGGCGAACAGCAAAATGAACTTATTTAAACTGTCGTTTCTTTGGTTTTACTACTGTTGAAATCGTTGCTTTATTTTGGGAAGCCCAGGGATTTAAATCAACATTGTTCTCCGGCGTGGCCTAATTAATACGCTGGGATTCCAGTCAGACTAGATAAAGCTTTGTGTACCTCGGAGTGGATACAACCGATTTCTGTAACCCAATTATTGGAAATGTCGATGTTCAAATACACAACACTGCAGCAGACAAATTCATGTTTTTTCATCTCTGTGACAATAAATTTCAAAAACGATAAAACGGTAGTGATTAAGAGCGTTGTGAATATGAATGTGGAGGGATGGAAGGGGAGGGGCCGAAGAAAAGATGGATGGAATGTGTGAAGAATGATATGAAGGAGAAAGTTGTGAGTGATAGCATGACGGTTGATAGGACGATTTGGAAAAGAAAACGTATTGCGCCTACCACAAGTAAAGTAGGAGATGATACAATTATTTTGATGCTGAAATTTTCGGTAAAAAGAGGCATTTTTGACACATTGAGATTAGAGTGCAAACTTTACTAAAAGTTTCGAGTTGTTTCAGCCGTATTTCGGTCATAATGTTACAAGTTCTATATTATAGGATGATCCTTTTGCCAACCCTACATATTATTTAACAAAGTCTCCCGCTGCCTCTGTCTGTCGCGATTATCTCAGATACTGAAAGAACTTTTCATGTCGTTACCAGTAGAGATAGTGATTCATAAGAAGGTTTAGGTACAAAACATGTATAAGTATTATTATGTTATGGAGAAAAGACAATAATTCCAAAGATTCGTAACACCGTGCGAAGCTGAGACAAGAAGCTAGTTAAGATACAAAATATTGATTTACCAACGCCAGTATTGACTGTCATAGATGTCAGGTAGTGTGACAACTGTAGCTGACAGCTCGACGTCTCCTCAAAGGCACGTAACTGTCGCGCGCGATGTTATACATAGACAGGCGTTCAGGCTGTGACGTCATTATCAAGGTTAATCGATAGAATTCTGATTGGTTATTTTGTCCTATTATTAACCTGGATTTTACCAGAAAAAAAAAAACTTTTTCCAAAAAAAAAGATAACCGACTTAAAAAACTAAAAGCTCAAAAATAACTATTTCGGAAGTCGGTGGCTTCTCTTCTGCCGGTCGAATTGTGTTGCCTTGCCACCGACTTCCGAAATAGTTATTTTTGAGCTTTTAGTTTTTGAAGTCGGTTATCTTTTTTTTTTTGGAAAACGTTTTTTATTTTTTACTTTTTAGTTAGAGTCCCAACTACGTTTTAGAGTAAATTAAAATAAAATGTACGTTTTTCTACAAAAATTGAGGAGTTCCCTCGATTTCGGCATGATACCATCATCAGATCCTGGATCTGATGGCAATGGGACCATTTGGGAAGTCTACCCTTTGAAACAAAAAAAGAATTGTTCAAATCGGTTGGCAAACGACGGAGATATGCGCGAACAAACATGAAAAAAAAATACAAATATCTGAATTGAGAACCTCCTCCTTTTTTTTGAAGTCGGGTAAAAATCCGGGTTTATCAATGAGACTTTTGCCATTCATGTTTACTTTCTAAGTTTAATGAGGACATCACTAACATCCCTTGCTTCGGAAAGCACGAAAAACCTAATCACGGTTGTCATTCGTGTCAGTCTTCAACAGTCGTCGTGACGGGTAGCCGAAGCCAGAAAATCTGGCTTCTACTTCGGAACTGAATTGTGGAGGTCTGATAAACAGTCGCTCTATGTTATAGCTGTTGCTTAGACTAGAAGCCGACCCTAACATAGTTGAGGAAAAGGCTAGGGAGATGATTAAGTATTTATAATTTAAAACACGATCCTGAATACAGACATTTATTTGCACAAGCTATTCATGTTGTTTATATTAACACAACTACCACTGTATGTTCGTTTTCGTACAAAGCATGAGGGCTCAACTGTTTACACTATAAATACATAATATTTATTATTTTCACCAAGTTCTGGATCCTCGAATCTTTGTTCGCTCACTCGGGAGAGGCTATTTATAATTTTAAACAAACTTTTGGTGGTGAGAGATGGCTCATTTCAGCGGTAGGTGGCTGACCCATATAATTTTTGCCGGAATCCGTTTTTGCGTTTGAGGAAGAATGAAAGATAATTGTGAATTTGCTGTTGTAACAACTACGATGATTACTAGAAAAGCTTAGTCTTAAGTTATGTTTTCGAAAACGTGAGGGAGCATTCTCATGCTATTTATTATATGAATAAAACATCTCCAGTATAATTATGTTCATTAACCGCAAATACATGCTAGTGTCCAAGAATTGACAAATACCACAGCATGCTGTCCATCTAAATACACACCTCAAAAGTGTCTAGGGATATTTCAATTAAACCTAAATTACTAAAATTCTATTAACTTTTTGTTAAAACATGTACACATTAAAATAAACCTTGTTTAATAGACTATTTAATCTGATAATAAACTTTTAGATAAAGTTAAATTTAAAAAAAACTTAGAAGAAGAGGAAAAACTCAAACAAAATTTCAATCTTAACTTTATTTTTGAAACATCAAAACTCAAACAAAACAACAATTTTTTTTATAAAAATTCTTGAAAACTTAAAATTAATATTCCGTGGATCCACCTAAGACTCTCCTGACACATCTGCAGCGGTTCTGCATACTCAAAACAAGGGTGTCAATATCCTGTTGTGGAATACTGTCCCATAATTGCCGTTTCTGAAGCCATGAAGACCAGTCAGAGCGTTATATCCAGGCTTTGGTCATGTTATCGTGTCACGGAGGAAGTGGTGGAACGGCACCGAAGACCTCAACGCATTACAACACATGTACAGGACCGATTCATAGTAAATGGTGCACAAAGTCAACTAAATGCAGCGGCGATGCAATTGGTTCAAAGGCTACAGAGAGAGTATGGTTTGCTGGTAAGCGGTCAAACTTTGAGAAGGCGACTGCATGAAGTCAATCTACGTGCTCGTAGGCCATTTTGGGTATCAGCACTAAGGAGAGGTAATCGAGGAAGAAGATTACAATGGGCTATTGCACACGAAAACTGGAACCATTCTCAATGGTCACTTGTGCTTTTCACTGATGAATCTAGGTTTGGATTTCATCCTGATTCGCGAAGAGTACGCGTTTGGAGAAAACCTGGACGTTGGAATCGACTGCAGCACCCACAACAAGTTCATGCATATTAAGGTGGCACGATTATGGTTTGGGCAGGAATTCGTCTCGGCGGTAGAACGGACCTCGTTTGGATACAAGGCAATATGACTGCTCGAAAATACCGAGATGAGGTGCTAGAGCCTGTAATCTTGCCCCACAGACAGCAAATGGGACAAAATTTCTAGCTAATGCACGACAATGCCCGTCCACATACGGCGCGTATCGTTACAAGTTGGTTACAACAGCATGTTATCCAAGCTTTAGACCGGCCTACACAATCCCCTGACTTAAATCCTATTGAGCATGCCAGGAATATGCTTCAGAGAAGAGATCGTAGGAATTTCCCTGTTGATATTGTGCATCAAAACCAGCTTTTCTTGCATCTTAGCAGGATTTGGGACAGTACTCCACAACAGGATATTGACACCCTTGTTTTGAGTATGCAGAACCGCTCCAGATGTGTCAGGAGAGTCTTAGGTGGATCCACGAATTATTAATTTTAAGTTTTCAACAATTTTTATAAAAAAAAAAATTGTTTTGTTGTTTAGGTTTTGAAATTTCAAAAATAAAGTTAAATTGAAATTTTGTTGAGTTTTTCCTCTTCTTCTAAGTTTTTTTTTTATTTTAACTTTATCTAAAAGTTTATTATCAGATTAGATAGGCAATTAAACAAGGTTTATTTTAAAGTGTAGGTGTCTTAACAAAAAGTTAATAGAATTTTAGTTATTTAGGTTTAATTAAAATATCCCTAGACACTTTTGATGTGTGTAGCTGTATTCTAGCACATTTAAATATGATAAAACTGTAAGTGCATTGTTTTTACCTAAAGGTCAGTGAGTGGTTATGCTTTTCGCGCGTATCTGGTATGTTTGTAAATTTCGTATCTGGTATGTTTGTAAATTTCTTCTAACCCAATTAAAAGTAGTAAACCCAATGGAAAAGGGCTGAATGGATTTCGACAATTTAGGTATTGGCAGATTCGTCTTAAATACCAAGCGTCTTACTAATAATCGCTGCATAAAGTTATGACAGGTTTATACGTCAAAAAATGTATGGTTACACAAGCTTTATTTATGACATAACTTTACACAGTGATTATTAGTAAGGGCACAAGAGTCCATAGACAGGTTGTATGTTAAAAAAAGTCTTGAAATCACTTAATCCCGGCCACGACTTCTTTAAGCAACTTCAAGACTTGTTTTTAGTCAGGTGTTTGTTTAACATTTTTTTGTAAGAGATAGTTAGGGTTTTGAGTCTGGTTACCATAGTACTGCCTCTAGTTTAGGGCTTGTGTCCCAAGATATTATTCATATTTATACTCTTTATTGCACACAAACAAGGAAAATGATACATAACATTAGCAAATAAATAAGTACAAAGGCGAGTTTAACCCCAGATATTTTTAAATGTTGTTTGGTCCACAGTGAGCAGCCGATATTCACGTGCAAAGCGCACGTGTTCCACATAGACCCGAAGACGAAGCGCTCATGGATGTCAGCCAGTTCAGCCGCCGTGTCGGTGTCGTTCTTCTACGACTCCTCCAGGAATCTCTATCGCATCATCAGCGTTGAGGGGACTAAGGTATGTGCAGAATAGTTCTACGTTACCGTGGCCCCGGAACATAAGGGAAGGTTCATACCTGACGGAACATGCGTAGCATATTATCAGTCGCGTAACGCCAGGATGACAGACAAATGTATAGAAAAACACTACCGTTCACACTCAACCGATGATACGTTAATGCAAATAGACGTGATCGATGATACGCATTTTAAAGGGCAACCAAAGGAACAAGGGTGGGTTTTAGTCAGTAAGTCTGATACTTAGTGCCCAGCCCAGGGCGGGAGAAGTCATTTAATGAAGTCTCGTTCTCAAAAAAAGGCATGGGGAAGGTTCTGACTGTTTCTTTAGGACGCTATTTTATTAGAACATGGCGTAACCAGCAAAATGTGTGAAGTTGTATGGGACCCTATTTTATTAGAACATCGTGGTCCCGCCACCAACAATATGGGTGCAGTTTTGTGAAGGGTATCTTACTCTTGGTGGCACAACTACGTTTTTGCCGGCAACCGAGTCATGAGCCGGCAACTATTTTATATTTATCAGAAATGTACGTCAAGTAAAAGGTATCTTTTTAACCGACTTCAAAAAGGAGGAGGTTCTCAATTCGTCTGTATGTTCTTTTTTTTTTTTTGTATGTTTGTTACGCGATATCTCTGTCAATTGTAAACGAATTTTGATGGTTTTTTTTTTGTTTGATAAGTCACGATTCAGGGGTGGTCCCATATAAATTTTGTGGCGATCGGTTTAGTGCTTCTCAAAAAATTCTAGACGATGTGTGCTTCGGGCCGAAGCACACATCGTCTGGCATCAGTTGTAGAACACGTCAGAGTCAACACTAAAAAGTAATAAATAAAAACTTTTTTTCAAAAAAATAGTAACCGCCTTCAAAAACTAAAAACTCAAAAATAACAAAAATTTCGTAAGTCGGTGGCTTCTCTTCTGCCAATTAATTTGTGTCGCCACAGACTTCCGAAATTTTTGTTATTTTTGAGTTTTTAGTTTTTGAAGGCGGTTACTATTTTTTTGAAAAAGAAGTTTTTCATACAACAATTTTTAAGTCAACCAAGTCAATAAGTCGCGAAAGACGGTTCACTTCGGTTTGCCTGATAGTGATTCGCCAAGCATCGTGATGCAACCATCTAGCTAACCATTTATAACGTCTAACGTATTATGTTTTTTTTTTGCTATCACTCACTCACGTCACTAAAATAATGTTACATTAAGTTCAATTCGACGTTCCTTCTAAATACTTTACCAAACATCGAGAACAAATGTAGTCAAAAGCCGAGTTTTGGGACATTGAGTAAGTAGTAATTGGCCCTCAGTATTCTGGGACACGAAGTAAATATTCCTCGTGATGGGAGCACCCGCATTTGTACCCGGGTTTAACCGGAATCCCTGTTTACTGTTTACTACGCTTTGCTGTGTAGACGGGTGATAGAGGTTTTCGGTAGTTTTCGGGTGTAATTTCTCTAAATAGGATGAAATCAAGTCACTCGACCGTGTTTATATGAGCTAGTAACTGTTTTATGGGGTTTGATACAGGGTTAATATTATTTGAATTATTTCATTGAGTACTAAAATATTTCTCAAATACACTACTGTTATGTTTGTTATGTCCCATCCTCGTCGCCACTGTTATGTCCGTACTCAGGTAAACGAAAGGCGTTGTTCTTTAGCAAGCGTAGGTATAATGCAAACTGAACCGATACATACTGTGACATCTTATTAATAGGGGGTCCTGTCCTGTATGTTAATTTATAAACGTGGGTACTAATACATTACAACTATAAAAGACAAATTCATTAATGATTTCAGCTGGGACTTTAGTTACTGATCCGCATCTGGGGGTCGTAGCTTGTGATTATATAGCCCGCCTATACCAGTTCTTATGAATGGCTGACTGGTCAGAATCAGAAATGAATAAAGATTTTTTTCAGATTAAGACCCAAAGACTAGCGCGTATTAGCAAAAACAAATAACCTATTCAGCTTCATTAAATTAACTAAAAGGTTCAAATTTTTTAAAGCACTATTCTTACTAGCAACTTTTGATTTGAATAAAATGTTCTAGTATTCGAAAATTCAATGTCATTTCGACCATTTACATCCACTTGTGAGTTGCTAAAGAGTTTGTCGGTTAGTCAGAAAGTTGAGGCTAAGTTGCTTGTTCTAAAACGTACCTATTACTGTTAATCACAGCAGCGGTGCAACTAAATACGAAACTTTATCCAAGTGAAACCGCAGAGTCTGGTCATATAAGAAACGGCCGTTTGGAATGGGGGATTAGATTCAACTGTTTTACTAACCCCCAACCATTAATAAACAATAAAAAAATTATCTATACTACTATTATTAAGAGGAAAACTTTGTTTGTTTGATTGTAATGAATAGGCTCAAAAACTACTGAACCGATTTTAAAAATTCTTTCACTATTCGAAAGCTACATAGTCCACGAGTAACATTGGCTATATAATATCACGCTATGTCCCACGGGAGCGAAGCAGTAACTAAAAACCTAAAGTAACGTGGGTGAAACCGCGAGAAACAGCTAGTAGCTAGATAAATAGACGTTACTTATCACGCTTGGCTTAGCCATGTTCCGTCTCTATCGTACACTTGACGTTTGGTAGTTGTGGAACAGTGACAGGTATACTGCTAAGCCAAAGTCAGTGCTTTTTTTTTTTATTACATATGGGCTTGCTCTTGGTCCCAGACTAGCCCGAGGGCATAGACGGCCTACGATGGAGCGAGCTCACCCAAAAGATGCCTATGCACTCTTCTCTTGAATACATCCGGGTTATATGCATTTGGGAACACAGATGCCGGCAGGGAATTCCATTCTTTTGCGGTGCGCATAATAAAGGAATTCGAGAAACGCTGCGTGCGGATACGAGGAATATCGATCAAGAAAGGGTGGTATCCCGCCGTACGTCTAGATGTCCGGTGGAAAAACGGAGACGGGGGAATGAGCTCGTGTAGCTCATGAGCACACTCACCGAAGTGCAATCTGTAAAACACCGCCAGACAGGCAACTTTACGCCGATGTGCTAGAGGTTGTAGTGCTTGCTTAGTAACCTCTATTTATCTCGACATTAGTGCCCGTCGCAAAAAGAGGGTTGGTAAAGTTTGACCGCGTCCGAAGTATGTGCGTGTCTGTTTGTGGCACGGTAGCTCTTAAACGGGTGAACCTATGTGGATGTGGAATTTTATTCGAAAGTGCTTCTCTAGCGATGGTTCTTAGACATGTTTAATTAAAATCAAGACAGCCGTTTCGAAATTATCAATCCTTTTGTTTGCCACAGTCGCAATCTTAATGAATTCGGGGCGAGGTATTTTTATAACACTTGTAACGAAAAAGTTATTTTAAAATGTAATAAAATGCATAATTTAACTTAGGGCGTGGCGTTACTAGAATATAATTTATGACTATACTACAATATAATCTTAACATGCAACATGGCCAAATTATGGAACAAGTCTTGCATTTCAATGACCCGATTACCGAACTAATGGCTTTGCCTTTAATGAGAACGATTCTATCGATTACCACGCCATGACTTGTAATCTAATACGGCATTCAGAAGCCTACGATATATGAGAATCGATATTTGCCGAAAATGCCAACAAATATTGACAAAATCGCGTTCCGTATGACAAACATCCAAAGGCCGTGTTCGAATCAAACAAGTCTTCCAATATATCTCACACTAGCTGTTCCTCGCGGTTTCACCCGCGTTTCGTTAGGTTTTTGGTTACAGCTTCGCTTCCGTGGGACATAGTGTGATATTATGTAGCCTATGTTACTCAGGGATAATGTAGCTTTCTAATGAAAAAAGAGTTTTTGGAATCGGTTCAGTAGTTTTTGAGTTTATTCGATACATACAAAAATACAAATCTTTCCTCGTTATAATATTAGTATAGACTAGCTCTCGCCAACGGCTTCGCTCGCGTGTTTAATAATAACCAAGCGGTACTAAAATTAATTTAGCAAAACCTGTTACACGATCCTTTAGGAACCACTGATGCGGTTTTAATATCGATTAATTTAAACGAGCAATTATCCTCTCGATATCAGCACATGTTTACCAATTGCAGAATGTTATATGAGTAGCTTTCCCTAATTTGGGCCCTGTAGTACCACAAAGGCCAGTAGCTATCGCTTTCCATGTAGCCAACATTCTGTGACGGACAGCAAAATTAAATTGTGTCTCCGAAATGTTGTTCTGTTGGTATCAACAAAGGTTTAATTGGGGCAGGTTGTGGTCCGGATATACCTACGTTTTGTTTGTCAAATTGAAGCACCGAACATCGTTAAGTCTTTGTCTATCGTTTTTCCCTTTTGAGCTTCTCTGTTTTGCTGTGTCTCTCTGTTTGGTTTTGGTATTCGCTGGATGGTATTAACTGACGGTTTCACCCTGCAGCTGTGGTAAAATCATACTAAAACTATAACTACCGTTGTGGAATAGAGGGTGCCTATCGAAGTATTTCAAGAAATGGGAACTTTTGCCACTTAGATGCGATCTGCGGTGGCCTATATTGAAATCTCTTGGAAGGCCCAAGTAGCTCACCTAAGTAGGCCGTTGCAAATATTATCTTGCGATATGGAACATTATTTCTCATTTTTATTCAAATAAAAACAGTAATCTTCAATTTTACTGTACATATTATTATTATGTAACAGTATCAGTTGCCAAGTCAAATGTGAAATGTGAAGTTCCTAACTTTATTTTGCAACAAACGGATGTCAAAGAACATCAGCCTACATGACGCCGTAAGATGAGATTAAACGCCTACTGTTCAATGTACACATTATCTTAAAACTTTACGTATTACCAATTCAAAGGCTTCGTCTGTACGTGAGTTTAAAACGTCGAAACGTACCAAGTTTTCTAATCGAAGTTTCCCTTACTTTAATAAATTCAAAGTTTCATCTGAAACACTTTCGAAGCGCGCCAATATCTATGTTGTACCAGAATATCTTATGTGTTTGGATGATATCAATTCGATACAAGTTCTGAATAGGATGTTGAAACTTTTATTCTAACATCAGTTTGATGTTATCAAACTCAAAACTCAAACTCAAAACTATTTTATTCAAATAAACCATTTACAGGTACTTTTGAATCGTCAAGGTGTCAGTCTGTCAGAAAAATGAAGCTAGTTGCTCGTTCCAAGGAGTAGGTCTCATGGAGAAGAGCGAGCAAGAAACTCCATGGACACTCTTTTAAAAAATCAATAGATTACAAAAATTTGGTTACATCATTCATTGTAGAATTTAAAGTACTATGTGAGAACAACGTAACAAGTCATAATGTAAGAAGAGATATTGTAAATTTAAGGAATCAAAACAAAATTTAAAATAAAATAACTGTGGCAGCTAAGAGATGACCAGTCTCAGCAGACAGCGCCCGTTCACGGACATGACGTGTGGATCGGCACCAAATAGCTCAACCATTTTGAAGAGAACCAAATGATCCAACACACACGCCACCGTCAGTGAGACATTTGAGTGAGCATGACAAACTCCCAGCTGCCAGAGTACATTCAGTCAATGACAGACAGAAAAAATGCAAAGAACATAGTGCTCACATTGTATGCTATGTGAATTTATATAAAACAAACACTTTGGCTCGACACAATACTATTATTTTTGTAGTTTTACAATCAACACTAGCGTCGAATACTAATTAATTACACGGTTGTGGAGCAGGACCAGCAGTCAGCCAAGCATTTTGGTCATTAATGTAATCCCCTAATTTATAATAAGCTCGGCTACATAATGTGCGTTTTATATAAGATTTAAATTTAGTTTCAGTTAGTTGAGTAATTTGGGGAGGTATTTTAATATAACACTTTAAACAGTACCCCATAAAGGAAGTATCTACTTTAGCCAGCCTAAAACCAGGTTGGATTAACTGGTCCCTATTTCTTGTATTATAATTGTGTCTATCGCCCCTTTTACCAAATAAATGGAGATTTTTCCTAACGTACATGATGTTTTCATAAATGTATTGAGAAGGTACCGTCATAATGTTAATTTCCATAAACAGCTCCCGTAGGGAATCGCGCATACGAAGATTGTAAATGGCTCTGACTGCTCTTTTCTGCAGAATAAAAATAGACTCGATGTCTGCAGCTCGTCCCCAACAGTAAAATCCCGTAAGACATAACACTGTGAAAATAACTAAAGTAAACTAACCTTGCGGTGTTTACATCAGTGTAATGCCGGATTTTCCTAACGGCATACGCTGCCGAACTTAGGCGTCTTGCGAGAGATGCTAAATGAGGACTCCATTGTAGCCTTGAGTCAAGCGTGATCCCTAGGAAAACAGTTTCAGTGACGAATTCTAGTTTCTCCTTATTCAATACTATGTCATAGTTATTGCTTTTGACATTTGGCAAAGCGAATCTAATGCATTTAGTTTTATTTCCATTTAATACTAAATTATTTGCCGTGAACCAATTATGTACTTGAAGTAAGGCATTATTAATGTTATCAAAATTATTGGCCTTCCTGTTTATCTTAAAAATCAAGGAAGTGTCGTCGGCAAACAATACCATTTGTGGCTGGCTTTTTAATAAGTGTGGGAGGTCATTTACGTAAACTATAAAGAGAAAGGGGCCAAGAATTGAGCCCTGTGGAACTCCCATTTCTACTTTTAAACCATCAGAATTTACCCCATTTATCTGAACTGTCTGGAGCCTATTATTTAAATACGATTTTACCAAACTTTGCGCAAGTTTACCCAGTCCGTAATGCTGGAGTTTCAAAAGTAATGTGTTATGATCTACGCAATCAAATGCTTTGGAAAGGTCACAGAAGATTCCAATGGCATCGTGTGCTTCTTCCCACGCAGTATATATGTGTTTTAATAAAGTAACACCGGCGTCGGTTGTGCAACGCCCTTTAGTGAAACCAAACTGCTGATCATGCAAGATTTTATTGGTGTTAAAATGAATCAGCATTTGATTGAGCATTATCCTTTCAAACACCTTGCTGAAAGCAGGTAATACGGACACGGGTCTATAATTGTTGGTATCTTTACTGTCTCCGGATTTGAAAAGAGGTACAACCTTACTCAATTTCATTAAATCGGGGAAGACCCCTTGGTCTACGCACATATTAAAAATAGAAGCCAAATATGGTGCTATTGTCTCAATTATAGATGTACAACATCTATAATTGACACATTATAACAATTTGTAGCAGTTCTTATTCCAGTATCACTGTCCAGCGATTTAATCCTGCTGGAATTGCAATTTCGTCGTCGTCATCATTTAGAAGTCGTATAAACACTAGCGATAATGAGTGCAAGAATAATGACGCTTTAATAAACACGATGCCAGTTAAATTAAAATCCAGCGGACTCAGGAATTTTCCATTCCAGTCAAGTGACAGGACTGTCGATCTGCTTTTTTTATTCCAGCACACCTATTCTCGCCACTGGAATAGTGTAGACAGCCATCTCAGTTTGACAGTGAACACGTATTGTTGTTCTTTTTACCAATTGTCACTAGTGCAACATCTTTTAAAATACTGGATTTATACGTTCACAGAGAGAGGCCATGGTAAAGCGAGTGAACTTTGCCTTGAGTCGTGTGTCCCAATGGGGCGATCACAATCTAGTGCAGTTTAATGCCGCCAAAACGCAAGCGTGTCTGTTCTTCGATAAACGGAGCCCATTCGACCTGGCTCCTACTTTCCGAGGTGCACCTGTAAATCTAACCGGCTCCCTAGAACTCCTTGGCATGAAGTTGAGTTCTGACCTCAACTTCGCCGCTTTCATCGAGTCCGTAGCACTGACTGCAGCGAAAAAGCTGGGCATCCTTAACAAGGTTAAGCGATATTTCACGCCGGGACAGCTTCTAACACTTTATAAAGCTCAAGTCCGATCGTGTATGGAGTAGTACTGTCACCTATGGGATGGCTAAGTCAAATACTAACTGGCCACATTGGATTCGGTAGAACGCAAAGCCAGGAGGTTGATTGGCGACAAGAAGCTGGTGGCCCAACTACAACCTCTAGCACATCGGCGTAAAGTTGCCTGTCTGGCGGTGTTTTACAGATTGCACTTCGGTGAGTGTGCTCATGAGCTACACGAGCTCATTCCCCCGTACGGCAGGATACCACCATTTCTTGGTCTCGAAATCCTTTATTATGCGCACCGCAAAAGAATGTAATTACCTGCCGGCGTCTGTGTTTCCAAATGCATATAACCCGGATGTATTTAGAGACGAGTGCATAGGCATCTTTTGGGTGAGCTCGCTCCATCGTAGGCCCCGTCTATGCCCTCGGGCTAGTCTGGGACCAAGAGCAAGCCCATAAGTTATAAAAAAAAACTTACCGAAATAATGTAAACTGGGCATAACAGTTAACCTATACTAGTTAATGCGCTGGAATTTAGCATCCAACAGATTCCAGCGCTATTTTATATTATTCCATTGGCAATCCAACACTGAATTCAATCACTGGAGTAGTATTGGAATATTCTGAACAGGGCATTACGAGGAACTTCGTTAAAGAAACTAGCAGAGTGGTTTTATTTGGCAGTAATTACTTTTCTTCGGAAACCTTGTTAATGGATTTACTTCATTCTAAGAATTACGATCGGATCGATCGTTCGTTCATACAAAAATCAGAAAATGTGTTTGAACAGTAAATTGACGATATATGGAACAAATTGAGACTAACTAAGCTGTTACTAAACATAGTCCTCTGTTTGCTCAAAGGCTTTAAACCAGTTAGTCAGAAAGTTCAAGTTAGTTCCGAAAGTTTAACCTGTAATAGAGCAACAAATTCTACGGACAAATCACGTTGTAACTAAATTCAGATTAAATTATTCATTGCTTCTAATTTGATCACGATGTAGGTAAAGAGTAATAAAACAACTGGGTTTGTCCTGCGGCTTCGCGCGCCCATTTTTCACTCGAAGTTCACCTAATTAAGGCTTGAATTACCAAACATCGTTTTTTAGTGCTCCTATAAAAAAAAAGTCTACTACTCTATCAGTAGTTTTGACTGTGCGATGATTACAACGAAAAAGTCAGGTCTCTTTACAAAGCGTTTACACTTTTTTTTTTCATTACTTCTTTTAATTATTATGCCTTCTAATTAGATTAATCAAGAACACCTTAAGCGCTCCACTCCCAAAAATCGATAAACGAGCTACGTAAAAGGATTTTCTAAAAAAATCTTTGAAATTCAATAACTCCATCACGGTGAAGTTATAGACATCATTTACGTGATCAAATCCATAACCTAAATAGTAATGTCATTTAAACCGTCGAACACACGTGGTTCTACACACAATATTGAGACAGCAGCCCGACAGCTGGCTGTCGGTTGGTCGTTGAAAGGCTCATTCAACACGACTTGCAGGCTATTCGCTGGATTCTGGATGCTGGACTGTATCGAAACATGTTTTTTTTAAATACCGTGCTGATCCAGCGCCAGAATCCAGTGATGCTGGCGTCAGTTACAGTATCAATGCAAATCAGCATTTACCTGCAACCCTTTATACAAAACCAAGCTATGAAAATAAGAAACAAGCATGCTCAAATGAAACCTGCTCTAAATTGACATGTATCATCACCATTTGCCAGTAATTAATTCTCCGATCCTTATTTCAATTAACGCAAGGTCGTGTTTCGTATTGTATTTATTATTTGCGAACAACACCGTTCGTATTGTGAGAATCGGTTCGTAGCGGATACGTGATCCCGGTATGTTGCAATGTTATTTACAGTAGGGCATTGCTACATTGACTAGCTTGGTTGAGTGGTTTGTACTGCTTAGCCGGAGGTTTCGTTTCTCAGCCAAGACAAATATTTGTGTGATGAGAAATAATAGACCTATCTAAACGAAAATGACTTAGGCCCGTATTAATAGACGTCACTCAATCCTGAGACGCTCTCAAGTCTCTTGCTGCCCTTGTCATTCTAAAGGGAAAAAATAAGGATAGCAATAAACTTGAGAGCGTCTCAGAATTGAGTGACGTCTATTAATACGGGCCTTAAAGATGTTGCTAAGCGCAACAGTCGAGAACGGACTAATTCAGCAATTTTCCTCTTCAAATATTTGTTAAAGTCTGAAGAACGTTCTATAAAGGATTTCAAATTCGTGAAGATCTAAATTAAATATCCCTTTTTTAGGGTTTTTGTATGAAATCAAGACCTCGATAAAGAAGACTGGAGGGTCTGTTGGGGTCAGGTAGTTTATTAAAAGAATATCTTATATATATAAAATTCCCTTGACACAATGTTTGTTACAGGACTCCTCCGAAACGGCTTTACCGATTTTTACCAAATTTTATATGCATATTCAGTAGGTCTGAGAATCGGCCACTATCTATTTTTCATACCCCTAAGTGATAAGTGTTGTTAACCCTTAACATTTTTAACGCGGGTGAAACCGCAGGAGGCAGCTAGTAAATTATATACTGATGTTTATCAGTTGTCTGGTTACAATAGTACAGGCTCTAGCCTATTTTGAGTTAGACCGGTGAGTAGACTCAAGATTTATTTATTTATTTGTTGCATATTCCCCTTACACGTTCTCCTATTTGTGCAGAAATCATTTAAGACATTAACTGTGAGCATACTTGTATGCTCCGGTTTAATTAAATGGTACTGGCGGAATTACTGGCATGTTAAAGGTTTTACTGCGATGTCATTCGCGTTAAGTTACGTTTAAGTTGCTGATCCATTCCCGTCGGTAGCAGCGTGATGCTGTATATCCTATAACCGTCCTTGATAAACGGGCTACATAATGCTATGTTTTTTTCCAAATCACTCTTCTGCTTCCTGAGATTAGCGCACTCAATTAGGGAACAAATGGTATTTCTTTCAGCAATGCTTAGATTTATTAATAATTAATTGGCTGTATCGAGTGAGGACCATTCTTTTGTCAAGGTCAACATAAAAATAAAGAGGTCAGAGAAGTCTATTCTCTTTATTTTAGTACTGACCTTACCTTGTTTAGCCCGTCTTTTTCGCGAAGGGTTAGGCGAGAGTGTTTTATGTTGATGCTATTACTCTTTGTGGATCTAAAGCACGCAAGCGTGTAGCCCAGTACTCGATTTATTGGGTGGCAAGAGAGTTCATTTGGTTTTTCGTTTGGTTTCTCAATAGCAGCTCAGAGTTTAAGTCGCCAAAGACTGAATTCCTTCTGAGATACAGTGTGATACTCCGCGTCTCGTAAAGCACGTAAAGCTGTTGGTCTTGCGTCTGACCCCTCCGCTTGCCGGAATGCCGTCCTGTGACATTGAAGAAGCACTTGTTCACAATAATATCTCCTGCTCACTTAGCAAGTTTCCATTGACGTATCCAAAAATTCAGGAGCATATTCCCATTCATGATCCGCCTTGTGATCTAGGTAACTAACATCCACTATCTTTCCAGGCGGTGATAAACAGCACGATAACGGCCAACATGACGTTTACGAAGACCTCGCAGAAGTTCGGCCAGTGGAGCGACGTGAGGGCCAACACTGTGTACGGCTTGGGGTTCGCTTCTGAGCCGGAGCTTGGCAAGGTTAGTTTTCACAATAACGGGCTGTGTTCTACTGCAGGGTAAAGGCAGATGTCAGCAAAATTGCAAGGCCCAACGCCTGCCGGGGCTGTGGGTTATTCGTAAGGGATATGATGCCGAGATAAATAGACGGTACTAAGCACGTACTTTGGCTTAGCCGCGTTCCGTCTCTATCGTACACTTGACGTTTGGCAGTTGGAACAGTGACAGGTTTAGTGCTAAGCCAAAGTCAGTGCTTAGTAACGTCTATTTATCTCACCATGACACTCAAATGACTCCTGCCCCTGCGCCCATACTGGGAGGAGTCATTTGATGATTACCCATCTCAAAAAAAAAAAGAGTAAAGGCCTGTTCTGATACAGGGAAGGCATGAGATTGGATCACCATGCTTGCTCGAGTCCATGCTTGTTAAAGTTTTTCTCGATGCTTACGCTACACCGATGTCAGTGATGCCTAGGATAAAGTTAGGATTGAAAATGCCTTCGATAGATGAAAGTGATCTTAAATATCTTCAGTTTTTACTAATAAGAACCTGTAATTGGCTCTGTGTTTGCACAATTATTACCTATCTGTAATAGCTGTTTGTCCAGCTTTACTGGTAGCTGGTAGATCCATGAGAAGCATGGCATTTTAATAATAGGCATCTTTGTCATTGGGCCATCACGACATTGGAAAATTTGTGGATAAATGAGTTTATAAAACCTCTTATTCTCTAAATAGTCAAATACCTCACGACGCGTTTCTAAAAAAATGTTCGGCTAAATTAGACAATGTTCTAGACCGACGCCTTGACATTTTGACTAGCGACCTTTCTCGTCCTTATTCATTTAGTCGAGTCATCCAAAGGACCCGAATATGCTGACTAGGCTTAACCGATAAGATCTAAAATTATAGCCCTATATCATTCACTTTCGTCTTTGTTGCTCAACAGACGTCTTAAAGGCCATAATATATTATTACATTTTTAACTCCTTACTTCTCTTTCAGTTCATAGAAAAGTTCCAAGAAGTGAAAGAGGCGATCCAGGCTCAGCAATGTGGTGCTACGGGTGGCAAATCGGTGACCAACGGTAACAGTGGCGCCGCCACGCCGGTGGCCAGCGCCACCGCCAGCCCGTTACTGGCGGGGCGCGCCACTGGCGCCGATGAGCCACCACCCGCCGTATCACCTGCTCAAGCCTTGGTAAGTGGACTATGTTAAGAGGGATTTTTCGATCATACTGGTGTTGCTGACCGGGCATGCCAATAGCGCCGACGAGCCACCACCCGCCGTGTCACCAGCACAGGCCTTGGTAAGTGGTCTTTGGTGTAAGAGGGATTCTTCGATTCTACTGGTGATGTTGGCTACTGGCGCTTACGAGCCACCGCCGGCAGTGTCACCAGCACAGGCCTTGGTAAGTGCTCTTTGGATTATTAGGGAATTTTTCGACCCCATTGGTGTTGCTCGCAGGATACTGGCACCTACGAGCCAACGCCTTCCGTCTTGATTGCAAAAGCCTTGGTTAGTGTGACTATAGTGTAAAAGATTCTTTTTATTTTTTTATTTTTTTTTGTGCGCCACTGGCGCCGACGAGCCACTGCCCGCTGTCTCGCCTGCTCAGGAATTGGTTTTTTGGTGAAAACGAAGGATTCTCTGGCCAAACCAATGTTGTGTGGGCCAATACTTAGTAATTAGCGACCAATAAGTAAACACGTTGTTTACAAAATTTAAGTTTCTTTGGGAAAATTTTGGTTTTCATGTGTATAGGAGTAAAAGAACATATGGTCGTGCGCGTGATCGATTCCCGCCGTCTCGACACAATTCTCCCGCATTCTTGTTAGTCTAATAAGATTAGCCACCTATTATAATGTACCAAATATATCTAATAAATAAGAATATTTACATTCCTTTCGCTAACAAAACCGTATTTGTTGCAGCCAAAACCGGAGCCGGAGGAAATGGCGGTACATCAGAGAGCCCATTCAGTGTCCTCCACCTTACAGGTACGATATCTATGGTCTATAACTCCATAGTGTCTATAGACCATAATAAACTTCTAGCTTAGTTCCGGGTGATAAGATCCCGGAGAAAGGGTTGCCGTGTTGTCCAAAATTCGTTGAGATTTTTACTACGTAGCGTTCTTTTGTTTTTTAGAACAAAGGATTGGAAAATCTTTGAATCAGATTCGTTTATTCGTAAACATGAGTAATAATTACATACAACTAGCTTTTGCCCGCAACTTCAACTTCCCTCGCGTTAAAAAGAGACAAAAAGTAGCCTATGTTACTCTCCATCCCTTCAACTATCTCCACATGAAAAATCACGTCAATTCGTCGCTCCGTTTTACCGTGAAAGAAAGACAAACAGACAGACAGACAGACACACTTTCCCATTTATAATATTAGTATTGATATCTTAAAAATTTGGTAGAGCGCTATGTTTTGTTGTGTGCAATTAGCTTTGTAAAATTGTATTATCAAATATAAATAAACCGAAATTTTCATCGAATATTTTACCCGGCTCCGTAGCGACTTCATAAAATTAAATTATAGTGCAAATGTCAGGTTTAAAGCTTCTGTAATTTCGACTGTACGGGTCCATCAAAAAGCCTGGCCCTTTTTACATCCATATATAGTTTCTTTAAAGTTCATTGCAGTTGCATTGTAAAAACAGTGTTAACAAACAAATAAAATAAATGAATTAAGTCGTGATGGCCTAGTGGTTAAGCCCGCCTCTCATGCAAGAGGTTGCGGGTTCGAATCCGGGCTAGTACCAATGTGACTTATTCAATTCATATGTACTTTCTAAAGTTTATCTTAGACATCGCAGACATCGGTGAAGGAAAACATCGTGAGGAAACCTGGACTTGTAGTTAATATAAGTCCGAAATCGCCAACCCGCCTTGAGCAAGCGTGGTGATCAATGCTCGTGCCTTCTCTGTATAAGAAGAGGCCTTTGCCCAGCAGTGGGACAGTTATAGGCTGGTATTATTATAAATGAATTAAAGCTAATTTAATTGATCAAATTCTTTCAATGACTGAATTTGTAAATAACACTACAATTGACAAATGACCTGTTGTTTTCCACAAGTACGTTAGAAATTATACATAATCACTTTGAGATTGTTTAAATTTCTGTTAAATTAAAATGAGACAGATTACGACCATTGTGTCTCTCAACTTTACCCTGGGGATTGAGCGGTAGAAAGTGTCGTTGAATTTTCAACTCTCTGCACTGACCAGAACGTTGAAAATCCAACTATGCTAACAATTTCAGCTTTTTGTAGGTGTCATTTTTTGTTGGTGAAAACTGAGCATAAATCCGCTTGTGTTTATTTTTTTAAAAATAATTGCCCGCTCTAGGTATTTCTCCAGTATGGTATCGTTTATAAGCACTAACTTACATAAACTAGACTTAGAACAAATATTTGTCCCGTGCGGGAATCGAATCCGCGACACGCAACGTAGCACCAAAGCGATTCGTCACTACGTTTACTAAGCCGTCAATAGACGAAACGACAAAAAAAAGCCAATTAGTTCGTCAGATTATCAAAAATTTTTGGACCACTATTTTATCTTTTTTCTCTTAGACAACGACACGTTGAAGTTTCGCGTGACGTCTCGCCTAGGTATAATTTTTACTGAACATTGACGTAACAAGAGTAACTTTGATGCTCATTATCTTTGTATTTGTAATTAATTTGATTTGTATTTGATCAAGCACAAAATATGTCCAGTATTTTTGGATGGTTCAACGGACGGACTAAACAGAATGTTATTTTTCCATGTTGTCGTCATCCCTATTGTTTAAACAATAAATAAACTTGAAACAGTCTTCTTGGGTTGCGGAATGTTTATAATAGTTACCGTGACCCTGGAACATAAAGGGCAACCGAAGGAACATGAGTGGGTTTTAGTCGGTGAAAGTCTGACACGCCCTCCCGCCGCACCCAGGACGGGAGCAGTCATTTGATGATTTCCCACTCACCAAAAAAAAAACATCTTCTTTCTATCGAATAACACTATCAAAATGTTTTAACAAGGTTTTAACTCTCTACATTATTCACCTGATGTCACCGGATACATAATTAAATGATGACATATCGATACCGATGATAATAAATGGCTCGTGTCATAAAATTTGTCATGTGACCTATTTTCTGTGTAAGTTTGATAAAATTGGGCCACTAATGCTGTTGCGTGCTTTTTCATAGGGGTATCAGGGTACGAAAATGAAACTTATTTATTTCTTTTCTTTTAATAAATAGTGACCACTGCTTTTTATATAAAGGTAATCCATACTTCCACATTATTCATTATTCATGTTTCACGCTTTTAATACTAATATTATAAATGCAAAACTATTATTATGTCCTTTCTCGCGTCCCAGATTATATCTGTACCAAATTTCATTAAAATCGGTTCAGTGGCCCAACTACAACCTCTAGCACATCGGCGTAAAGTTGCCTGTCTGGCGGTGTTTTACAGATTGCACTTCGATGAGTGTGCTCATGAGCTACACGAGCTCATTCCCCCGTCTCCGTTTTTCCACCGGACATCTAGACGTACGGCGGGCCTTTCTTGGTCGATATTCCTCGTATCCGCACGCAGCGTTTCACGAATTCCTTTATTATGCGCACCGCAAAAGAATGGAATTCCCTGCCGGCGTCTGTGTTCCCAAATGCATATATATAACCCGGATGTATTCAAGAGAAGAGTGCATAGGCATCTTTTGGGTGAGCTCGCTCCATCGTAGGCCCCGTCTATGCCCTCGGGCTAGTCTGGGACCAAGAGCAAGCCCATATGTAATAAAAAAAAAGTGGTTTAGGCGTGAAGAAGAGACAGACAGATAGAGTTACTTTCGCATATTTATAATTTTAGTATGGATTAGTATTGAAGTATACATTATCCAGCTGAATATTGATCCGAAATAAAAACTAAATACTTGC
Source organism: Athetis lepigone (assembly GCA_033675125.1). Classification (NCBI taxonomy): domain Eukaryota; kingdom Metazoa; phylum Arthropoda; class Insecta; order Lepidoptera; family Noctuidae; genus Athetis; species Athetis lepigone. The sequence continues at coordinate 870,034 of CM066222.1, read as the reverse complement.
TTGTTTTCACCGCACAATAATGCAATCCTTACCATCATTACAGCATATCTCTATATCGTGAAACTTCTCCTGAGTCATACATTAATTCAGGAAGTGACAACTGCTTTAAATTGTCAATGATGTATCCTTGTTATATCTATGAAGTCAAGAGCAATTTGTTGACAAGTAAGGTTATTTGAACAAGGATAATTGTTTATTTTGATAATGAAACTGTGTCAAGTGAAAATTAACAAAAGGTTGATGTAGAATATCAGGTTCTTTTTAGATTTTGTATTGAATCCTTAATTTACTGCTGTCTAGTACAAGGATATTTTTTTATTATCGCAATAAAACTGTGTCAAGTGATAACTAAGAAATGTTTATGTAGAATATCAGGTTCTATTAAGATTTTCTATTGAATCCTCAATTTATTGGTCTTAATCGGAAAATTAATTGTGTCATTTGATTTCAATTGTGTTTAGACCGTGCGACGACCCGGGTATTATTTAGATTTACTAGCTTATCTATCTTTAGTTATATAAGGTACGATGTAGTTCTTTTTTTTTATTATGATAGTATAGGTAATACTGACACAAATGGATACGGTGGCTAGGAGATGTCATTCTCGCTAAAAAGTCTCGCTGATGGCGGCGCGTGCGTTGGTTCATTCGGTTCCCTTCAAAATGGTTGAGCTGAATGGTGCTGATGCCACGCGTCATGCTCGTGAACGGGCGCTGTCAGTTGAGATCGGTCATCTCTTAACTGCCATGACTTTATATTATTATTCTCATATAAAAAAAAATATCCATCGTTTTTTTTGTTATTTATCTACATTGATTTCACATATAGAAGCACCAAAAAGACTGTAACCAAGATCTTGTAAACCATGATTATTTTAAAAAGAGTGTCCGTGGAGTTTCTTGCCTGTTATTCTCCATAGAGATCTACGTTTTGGAACAGGCAATTAGCGTCACTTTTCTGACTAACCGACCGACTCTTTGACAATTATTCATAAGTACCTTTAAATGGTCTAAGTGAAATAAATACATTGAATTTTGAATTTTGAAGGAGGCAGGTTTTTTGCTGGTAACTACTGTACAGCCAAAACTATTGAATACTAAACTATTGATTTACTGTATGAAGCGAGAAACAAGAATGCACAGTAGTTTCTTTATATGATGTAGAGGCACACGAGTTCAATGAGTCAGTCAGTAGTGAACGTTTCCATTGCAGCTCCAATCTGAAAATAAAATATATGTTCATAAATAATCAAAAACCCAATTGTAATTTCCAAAGTCCGTGGTGTTTTTCTGTTTTCTAATTGCCAACAACTTCTGAATTTGCATTTGGGTTTTTTGATTATTTAATTAATATATTTTTTATTTATATACCATATGTCACTGAGTCGAATTCAATGACACCTCATATGCCGAAATCCGTTAAATAGTGTAGGCTGTAGAGCGTGCGATAAAATGAGACATTCGTACATACAATACGATAAACATAATTGTCCTTTCTGCAGTCGGGTAAACATACTGACCAAATCCTCTGTTTTCTATAGGGTGGCTACGCAACAGTAGGTCGCGCGCCGCGCGGTCCACTCGCGTCTGCCGGTGCTCCCGCGGTCATCGACCCTCCCCCGGCCGACTCCTCAGAACAACAGCTTCGCTACGAGAACGATAGGCTCAAGCTCGCGCTGGCGCAGAGGTGAGTTGACGTGTAGTTGCGCGGTAATTGCCCGACAGTTGCGCGTTAGTTGCCCGACAGTGATGCAGTTGTGTGACATAATAGTAGGCTATTGGAACAAGTCTGGAGATCAACTGTCACCTTATTTTATGATTTTGTGAGAGGAGAAGAAATGTAAGACCTGATGTATGTAGGTCCTGATGAGTTGCTGTGTTTCTATTCGGTGCTGGTGGGCGTAAACAAGCACAAGATACGTTTTAGCTTTGTGTCTGCGATTGACCACTTACCATCAGGTGGGCTGTCGGTTTTTCGTTGCGCGATAGTTGCGCGGCAGATAGTGATAGTAGGCCCTGTTTAGAATGGAAAGTGGCTACGCGACAGTGGGGCGGGCGCCGCGAGGCCCGCTGGCAGCGAGCGGCCCGCCCGCGGTCATCGAACCGCCGCCGCCCGAGTCCATCGAACAACAGCTGCGCTATGAGAATGACAGGCTCAAGCTCGCTCTCGCACAAAGGTAAGTTGTGCGATAGTTGCGCTTTAGTTGCGCGTTAGTTGCCCGACTTTCTGACGCCGAGTCGGTGGCTTTGTTGGTGACGTTTTAGTGAAATTGTTTTGGGTTTTGTTTTCTTCGTTTTTTTGTAGTGCGGCTTTTTAGACCACTGCGAATACTACGATAGCGTAGGAGTCGGCTTGTTTTTAGCACGTTTTTATAATAAAGGTAAGTATGTTTTTTTGTTTTGTTTTCAGTTCTTAATGCTTCCACTGCTGAAATACTACTGACTTACTTGCGTACATTTTTTTAATTGTCAACATGTATTTGATTGTATCCTTTATATTCCTAGCAGCATAAACTTTGTTGATACCAGATATGGTATCCACTTGGTATGGTACCAACTTTTTTGTATCGAACCTACATATAAGACATTTTTTTTTCTACAAAGATTATAAATACAATGCCAAAATGTTACAGGAAGATATTGTTAAATTAATGTTCATGAACGTGAAGAAATAATAAACTTAAACATTATAACAATAAAAAGTTTATTCAATTGCAAGAGTTTTGTACAACACTTAAAACTACAAAACAGAATTATACAGTCAGGCCTTAATTAAAACGGAACGTAACTCCGATCCACATCACTAATAAATAATTAAAATAATTCTATAGCCACTCATTACAATACACTATGAATAACTTATATTCTTAATGAGTATGCTACGAATATCACACGTATTTGTCGCCCTTGTAAATTGAGATGCGAAGAAGACAAGCATTTTTTGTTAAATTAGCGCAACTCTTTGTTAAAATCGCTCAACTCTTTGTTAAAGTAGCGTAACTTTATGTTAAAATCGCCTAACTCTTTGTTAAATCAGGGTAACTTTCGCTAAGTCACGTGCTTTACGTTAAAGCGTGTTTCTTTATGGTCGCATCGCTCTAAATTACTTGTCTAATACGCTATCAATTACGTAGGACACATTTTTGTCATCCAATTCGTATGCGAAAAAATCCATTATACATCGCCTTAAAAGTTCAAACTTTCAACATCCACCCCCAAACGAATCAAGCAATATAGGTTAAAATGTAGTTTTTGTCATTCATATCGTTCTTGAAATCTTAACGGATAAATCTAACTTAATGATAGAGCTATATTAAAGCATTTAAAAACCTTTACACCGAAGAAAATAAACATAGCTTAGCAAGGACTTTAGCTTAGCAATATTCCTGTTACCGTCGCTCAACTCTCAAATTATGATGGTGAGATAAAGACGGAGGATAGCTAAGCCGAAGTACGTGCTAAGGCCTAAAGCCGATTGTCCACCACTGTCGTCACCGTCACGTCAACGAGAACGAGATTATTTCGGGCTGACTTATTTATCCCTTCATCTGGCGATTGGTATGGTTTGTCGGCCAGGCCAGTTGAGTGAACCACAACCGTAGCACAGATAAACAATAAAATGACATCGATCATAAGGGTCAATTTCGCGTGGCAGTAATGATACCTGACATTAATGACAGTTGTCAAATTGACATTTCGCCAGACCACGGGCTATGGGGGAAGAGTCGTGACGTGCAGTGGACACGCGGCTATAGTAAATGTATGTATCGCAACTTCGCCACCGTCATCTGATTCTTGTTGACGTGACGGTGACATTGCGGTGGACAAACGGTTTTAGTGTGTGTTTATCTCGGTCTTAGTTATTGCAAAGCTATTTGGATTACAGTAGGTCGTCAGTCAGTCATAATAAGAATACTGTTCCGCCATCTTGGATTTGTAAGGAGGATGTAACTCGGTAATTCGCTACAGGTAATTCCTTGAATTTTATGTGCGTAGTTTGTTAAATTCGGGGTTGCGAGTATGTTAGGCAATTATGGTAAATAATGTGGAATATGATATTTTAATAGAGGTTCGTTGTTACTGGATACTGGTATGGTATTAGTAGTTGTTTATTTTACTTCTTGTACTTCAGATTTTTGCGGTACCAATAAATAATAATCCGATGTTTTTTTCTACATAAATAAGTTATTCCTAGGCTGCTTAGAGACTTCATATCTTTGCTCTGTAAATAGTTCTAAGAGAATCGCTAAAATTTTAACTTGTATCGTGTAATGTAACATCAATACAGCATTTGGACGGCACTACGAACATGTAACGTTGCAGTTGCGCTGATCCTTCTGCCAGTGTTTCGGCACGAAAGAACTCGCAATTCTCGATTCGCTTTGATATCATCTGCCGTCCATGCTATATCAATAAGCCAATTCTTCTAACTAAAGAACTTTAAATTACCTGCTACTTCAAATCTCTTTTATCACTTAAAAATAAAATACTTAATTCAATTCGCAGTATCTTCTAAGCGACAATGATCGTCAAAATCTCATCCATGTTTAATCATATTAGAGTAGGTTTCATTAAAGGTATAAAGATTCGCCCTTAAATATCAGATTTTCTTTAGAGAGAACCAAACCTTCGAACATACGTGATTTGAGACACAATAGAAAGACAATAGCAGCCCGACAGCCGGCTGTCGCTTGGTTGTCGAAAGGTTAAACAAAATACACACAACCCTTACACAATTAAAAATCAACACACACCTTTACCTGTAACAAATTCTCGAATTTTCTACCTAATGCTCGAACCCGCCAGCGATCGGCACGAAACCTTCGTCAAAATGTCCGTAGTCGTGCTGGTAATGCACGGGTTCGTGCGCCGGTTTCGCGATGTATTCATGCGTCGGTTTTTCGTACTCCTCGTGGTGTTTCGGCGTACCGATTTTGTGGACGACTGCGTTGAAACCGTTCTTATCGTCGGCTTCGTATTCCACTACGCGTTTTGTTCCGTCTGTTTCTACGAGGGTGTAGGTTCCTGGAAACATGGAAGGATAAATAAATAAATTTATTTTGGACGAGAAAGTCTTCTTTGTATACTCTGCATATCTTTTCTTCTCTTCTTGCAAATAGAAAAACGTTAGCGCACTTAAACAAATAAAAAGCTTCAGTGCTTGTGTTCATGTTAACCAACGACTTTTACTATGGGAACAAATCTGAAATCGCGACAAAAAATCAGTTGCAGTACATTTATTTGCCTAATGTACTACTGAACAGCTGATATTTTAATCGCGATTTTGGCTTTGCTCCCATAATTTGTTATCATTAGCATAATCACGTGTTTAAGTATCGTACACTAATTGCCAGTCACCCTATATATTAGTACCAGCTGTGTTCTGCGGCTTCGCCCGCCCATTTTCACACAAAATTCCATTTCTTATTTAAACTTCCTTAGAGGTTGAGTTTCCAAAAATTGTTACTCAAAAAGCTGTGCAAATTTCGAATTTCTAGTTCTAGAAGTATTAGCTATGCTTTACGTTTGTTTCTGTATGTATATATTAGAAAAGGTTTTGAATAAATCATAATAATATTGTAGTTTATTCATTCACATAAATAAGTAATTGTTCACCAACATATAACAATGCTCAATTACCGACAACTACCTGCCGACCAGCGTATTAACTCGTGATTTATGTAATGTATTTATTATAGCTCATGTTTATGCAGTTGTTACCGCTACTTTTGGCCACTTGTGAATCAATCATTTGTTTGCTATTGAATTACTGATTTCTGTACGAAAAGAAATGCGATTAATAGTAATTTTGGTAGTTATATTTTTTTCGGGTTAACTTCTACCTATAAAATAGTGCTGATTCTCTTGTTCACAAACTTAACTAAATTCAAGTTAAATGCATGTTTCTCTTTCCATTTCTTAAAGAAAAGGACAGAAGATACATTTTAGTTTAATCCTGTCAAATTAGACAGCGTCTGAAGAAAATTGACGTATATTTAGACGCCATGTTTTTAAATCGCGTCTAAATTATCTATGGAGTGTCTAAATTTGACAGGACTTAATTAATATTTTATCTTATGTCCTTTTCTTAATTAAATGGAAAGAGAAAGATGCACTTAACTTAGATTTACGTTAGTTTGTGAATAAGAGAATCGGCACCATTAGCAGGTTACTATTTAGGGCTTTTTACAAAGAGTGCTTAAGGGGAACAGACTACATTCGGCTGTCTGTCAGCCGCCTTCAAAACCTAAAACTAACTAAAAGTCGGTGGCTTCTCTTTTGCCGGTCGATTTGTGTTGCCACCGACTTCAGTTTTAGTTTATTTTTTCATTTTTGAAGGCGGTTATTATATTTTTGGAAAATGCTTTTTTTATTAATTTAATCAAGCGAAATAAATGTGTCAACTATTTTCGGAGGGCCTAACGGACGGACTAAACAGAATATAATTATTTTGAAGTAGTCGTGATTCTTGTTACTTTCATATGCATTTATTTATTTTATTTGGCTCTTCAACAATGAGTACACTTTTACATTTGTGATTGTACAATTAAGCTTAAGTCTAAGTGCCTCATCACTTATAGAAGAGCACCACATGCACTATAAGTTACGCGTAAACCGCGATAATATAATATAATAAAAAAATAAAACTAGGGTAAGTAAGTATACAATGCAAAATTAAAATTTACGTTAAACTAAAATGCATATAAGCATGAGCTATGAAGAGTGTTTTTTTTTTTTTTTTTTATCTTGGGACAACACACACGGCCATCTGATCCCAAGCTAAGCAGAGCTTGTACTATGGTAACCAGACAACTGATAAACATACTTATATAATTTTTAAATACATACATATTATAGATAAATCACACCCAGACACAGAACAAACATCCATGCTCATCACATAAAGCTTGTCCTGGGTGGGAATCGAACCCACGACCTCCGCTTAGTAGTCAGAGCTACTGACCACTAGACCAACAGGCCCGTCTTCTTTAATTCTATAGAAGGTATCTCACCTTTGACCTTATCTCCATCCCTGGTCTCCCAGTGCTCCTTCTGGTCGCCAGTATGAGGGTCTTTCACGGAGTAATCGAACAAGTACTTCGGATGAGACTGGAATGAACAAGTGAGGATTATGAGGTGAAGGAATGTAGGCTTTATTTGTAAGGTGTTAGAGTACAGGGGTTAATTGTTAATTATTGTTTGGTGAACGGGTAAGAGTGAGGTGATGTTATATCTGTTTCGATTGTTCACCTCAATCTCATATATATCTTATCATAAAAATAATAATACCAGCCTATAACTGTCCCACTGCAGGGCAAAGGCCTCTTCTCATACAGAGAAGGCACGAACATTGATCACCACGCGCGCTCAAGGCGGATTAGCGATTTCGGACTTATATTAACTTTGTGCACTACCGATGGTTGACTGGTAGAGAATGCCTAAGGCATTAAGTCCGCCTCTGTACATGATTTTTGTGCATAAAGTGTAAATAAATTAAATTAACTACAAGTCCAGGTTTCCTCACGATGTTTTCCTTGAAAATGAAAATGCTTCCCAGTTTAATGTCTGTATGTTTAGATCTTTTGCACTACGAAACTGATATTAATACGGCTCATCAATAAATAGAGCGATTTAAAACGAAGGTTTATAAATGTATAATACATGTATTTTATAGTAGAGCAAAACCCAGATTTTTTAACTTTATGTAATAGCCATGTGAAGGTGGGCCCTGTTCGCTATCGCTTGTTTATTGAAAAGTTCAGCAGTTTACTTGAACACATTTCTGTATTTTAATAAAAACATACAATGAATGAATAACAATAACATGTTGAAAATGATAAAATGGTGTGAAAAAAATCGAAACATCGCACCTCGATAAGTTTCGGAGATACTGAATTTTAAAATGATTGAGCAGCGCTGTATCGTATGACGTCATTGTACGCTTGATTCGTTACAGAACTTTAAATGTCTGTTAATCATAGCTTTTATGTTTAAAGTTAAATAAAAACTAGTGCACTTTAATAAAGGAATATCATCTTCTGATTTCAAACTAGGCAGATCCTGTACTTACTATTTCCGCCTTATTACAAAACAAGGTTTTTCTCTAAACCAGGTTTAAACCATTGAGCTAGGTTTTGTATTTCGAATCTTGATCGTATCAGAATAAGATTCAAATTACAAAACCTGGCTCAATGGTTTAAACCTGCTTTAGAGAAAAACCTTGTTTACTAATAAGGCGGTTTATGTTTAAAATTAAATAAAAACTAGTGCATTTGAATAAAGAAATATCATCTTCTGATCTCAAACTAGGCAGATCCTGTACTATTTATGTTTAAAATTAAATAAAAACTAGTGCATTTGAATAAAGAAATATCATCTTCTGATCTCAAACTAGGCAGATCCTGTACTATTTATGTTTAAAATTAAATAAAAATAGTGCATTTGAATAAAGAAATATCATCTTCTGATCTCAAACTAGGCAGATCCTGTACTATTTATGTTTAAAATTAAATAAAAACTAGTGCATTTGAATAAAGAAATATCATCTTCTGATCTCAAACTAGGCAGATCCTGTACTATTTATGTTTAAAATTAAATAAAAATAGTGCATTTGAATAAAGAAATATCATCTTCTGATCTCAAACTAGGCAGATCCTGTACTATTTATGTTTAAAATTAAATAAAAACTAGTGCATTTGAATAAAGAAATATCATCTTCTGATCTCAAACTAGGCAGATCCTGTACTATTTATGTTTAAAATTAAATAAAAATAGTGCATTTGAATAAAGAAATATCATCTTCTGATCTCAAACTAGGCAGATCCTGTACTATTTATGTTTAAAATTAAATAAAAATAGTGCATTTGAATAAAGAAATATCATCTTCTGATCTCAAACTAGGCAGATCCTGTACTATTTATGTTTAAAATTAAATAAAAATAGTGCATTTGAATAAAGAAATATCATCTTCTGATCTCAAACTAGGCAGATCCTGTACTATTTATGTCTAAAATTAAATAAAAATAGTGCATTTGAATAAAGAAATATCATCTTCTGATCTCAAACTAGGCAGATCCTGTACTATTTATGTTTAAAATTAAATAAAAATAGTGCATTTGAATAAAGAAATATCATCTTCTGATCTCAAACTAGGCAGATCCTGTACTATTTATGTTTAAAATTAAATAAAAATAGTGCATTTGAATAAAGGAATATCATCTTCTGATCTCAAACTAGGCAGATCCTGTACTATGGTAACCAGATAATATACGTGTATGTACTTATGTCATTTGCACCCGGGAAATACAATCATGCTCATTGCACAAAGAATTTATCCGGGAACCTCCGAAATCGAAAATCACTAGAAATCTAAAATTCATGTAATGCAATCCATTAAAATTATATCATTAGACGAGATTCGTCACTTTGTAGACTTTGTAGCCTTCACTTAAAGCTCGGGTTTAATTGTTTCAAATCAGAACATTGACAGGAGAATTAAGTAGGCCGTAGAATTAACAACTGTGCTCCGTATTATCCAATTAATCCCCAGATGTGTCTGCGTAGTAACCTATTATAAAGTTTAGCAAGATCTTCGAGAAGGAATCATAGAGGTTTTCATTAATCATCTTGTGATTCGACACTTTAAAGTTCTAAGTTTAAAAAATATATAGCGAGTGAAACTGGTCTTTCAAATTAAAATAACTATAAAATCTCTCTGTTTTAGTTACCCAGCGTTTTTTACAAAAAAATACAGCGGTTTTTAACAAAAAAAAATACAAGATGCCTTAATCTCTATATCCACCCGCCAACACAAAGTTCGGCCCGCAATAAATAGTGATTTCTTAAGTGGTTTCTCAACTTAAATTCTAGCTCAGTTACCCAGTTTTATGACCAGTGTACGTTTGTAACAGTTTTTACACCCCATGAGCTGAACCAAAAATCCTCGTCAAGTTTAAAAGTCAAAATGTTTATTTCCATTAGACCATGGAGGCACTTTGAAACCATTTTTGGTTAATTCTAGTCGCCTATTCCAAGAGGTTGTTTTATATGTAGGAGAATGGGCAAGAAACTCCATTCCTAATCACAGCCTGTAATTGCCCATGCATCTCTCGCATTAGTTCTGTCAAATATCTCGGTGTACAAATTGACGATTGCCTATCATTCTCGGAGCACATAGACACAATTACTTCACGAGTGCGGAGGCTGATCTATATTTTTAAACCCCTTCGTCTCGCTGCGGATACAACGGTACTGAAACAGGTGTATCTTGCCCTCTGCCAATCTCTTATACAATATTGCATAACTACTTGGGGCGGATCAGCTAAAACACACATGTTGAAGTTGGAACGTGCTCAAAGGACACTCTTGAAGGTTGCATGGCGGTTACCCTACCAGTTTTCTACCACCGACCTTTACAAAATATGTGGCGTTCTATCTGTCCGTAAGTTATATATCCTCAACCTCCTTTTATCCACTCACTCTAAAATTCCATATGCTCCATCAAAATTTGACTCCCTACGGCGTAAACACACTGTTTGTTCCTCTGTACCTACAAGTTGTCGTTCGGCCCAACGTAGTTTCCCTTTCCTTAGTAGCTACGTTTATAACAAGGTAAACAATATCTTAAATATATACTCTATGTGTAGATCGAAATGTAAAAATACCATAACGAATTGGCTTTTTGGATTGGATTATGCTGAGACTGAAATCTTACTTAGTATCCTAAAATAATTTCACCTATCGGAATACACACGCACACACACACACACACACACACACACACACACACGCACACGCACACACCTGTGGGTAAGTACATAGGTGCTCACGCCTAAAGCCCTTCACACGTGCTGGGTGCGTGGATCTATGTATTTGCACCCACGGACACACAACACTCTCCAATACCCACTTATTATATATTTTGTTAAGTTACAATTATTTTCCTCTCAATACTTGGAGCTTATTTATTATTGTATTACGAATGCGCAAGTATATAGTGTAATTTATAGGTTTGAGCCTGGAGATCCGTCATACAGGTCCTGTACCCAGTACAGACTCCAGCTCTCACTAAGGTTAATTTTCTTGTATACCATTTATTACATACCTAATTGTACCTTTTTGAGAGAAATAAAAACCTATTCTATTCTATTCTATTCCTCCCCCTTCAAGTTGACATAATGTTCCTAATCACTCACATGGTAGTCCAGATCGTATTCTTCTCCATGGTGGTCGTCCAAGCTCTGGTGTTTGTGCAGCACCGGCGCGGCGTGGTAATTGTCGTAGCCGCCATACTCCTCGCCGTACTGGGCAGCTACTGATGCCGCCAGGAATAACAGGGAAAGGGCTTTCTGGAAACGAGAAAGATTTTTGTTAGGTTGGTTCCTTGAAGGTCTTGTTTGGGTGTGTGTAAAATTCCAAAATGGATGAAAGAAGAATCTGTCCCGCCATGGTATTCTCAATCACTTCTGAAAGTCAAATCATTTGCGAAGTCCACCAGAAAGGTGCTGAGAAAAGCTCGATGAGTCCCGGAGAAAATAATTCAACTGTTTTGGATCCCTTAACGAAAAATTAACAGTGATTAAAAAAATGTTGTCAACAGACTCGAAACAATTTATTTCAATCAAGTTTTTATGGTTTTGCTCATATAGATCCCCTTATTTGTTTAACCGTGTGAAATTTCTAGAAATGTTTAGCGGATGCTTACAATATAAAAGGCATCATAAGCCAAAGTAAGTAGATGGTTAGGTTCTGAATTGATCATTCAGTTAGGACAACCGCCGCCACTTTTGAATTGATTGGAAACCGATCAGTCAAAGGTGAAACTATTTGTAGCTATTCATTTAAAACTTTAGGTCTTATAGTACGCTCTAATTATAGAAAATATAACAAATTTAGATAACACGTAACAATCTGACTTCATCCGTTGACTCATCAATAAAATGGGCGCAATGAGTGTGTATTGAAATGTTCGTCTGGCGCTTTTGAACATATTAACTCCGTTACTTCTTTAAACTCTGACTAATATTAGCTGATAACTCAAAAGAGTGTAAATGTTATGATAGCCCATTGGTTAAGGCCTATTTTATCTAGGCATTAGCACTTGAATGTCTATTTGACCACCTTAAGGTGTGAATTTTCAAAATCCTCTACGTTATAAAAGGAACCGGTGTGCACAATTTCAAGTTTCTAACCCTTACAGGTTAGGCCTTGCATTGTTATGTCAGTCAGTCAGTATCTCCTTTTATACATTTAGATATAACATTAAGTAAAGCCACGATCCCGATTGTCGTTCATAGATCTTTCAATCATTACATTATATTAGAAAGTGCATGAGCCTCGACTTCTTTACTTAAGTTTTGGTCTGTACTAGCTTTTATTCTATAACTAGCTTTTGCCCGCGGCTTCGCTCGCGTTAAAAAGAGACAAAAAGTAGCCTATGTTACTCTCCATCCCTTCAACTATCTCCACTTAAAAAATCACGTCAATTCGTCGCTCCGTTTCGCCGTGAAAGAAAGACAAACATACAGACAGACAGACACACTTTCCCATATCCAGCCTCCTGGTGTATTGTTTAGTGTTGTTCTCACTCATTTTTTCAATCAGGTTCTAGAAGTGAAGACTTTTAATTGGCTGTCAGTCCCACACACTGTTTTTATTCTGTGTATTTTAGCTGTAAGTCTTACATGTTTACTAAATAAATAAATAAATTACGGGTACTCAGAAGCCAGAAAGTTCACAGTAAGTCCAACCATAGGTCATCGTGTTACCTATTAACTAGGTTGTGGAGGATCAATGGACAGTCACTCCATGTAAACCACTGGTATTTCACTGAATCAACATTGAACATTGGAAGATTTACATTCAATCTTGTAAAATGAAATTCCCAAGCGAGGTGAAACTTTGCTACTCCACAACATAGTATATCAGATACAGACGTTTACGACCTATGCTGTGTATACTATGTGTTATATGTCTGTCTGTCTGGTGCGCGCGCAGTGAAAATATTTGAAAGTGTTATTACCTCGAGACAGCTAGTGTTGTTAGTATGAAGTAAATTGGATGTGAGATGGAAATCTTAAGGCTTGGAGAGGTGGATATTGAAATTATGCTTCGGTAGTAGCGTTTTGTCTTGAAGAGGGCATAAGCTACTTGAGAGTATGAGGCTTTTGTACTTCAGTAGCCAGTTTAATTCGTTGCGTGTAAATATTGTGTAGCGCCCCCAACAGTTACACTGAGATAAATCCTATATTAGTCAGTTTACCATCTACTATATAAAAATAAGTCGGGTTTTCCTTCCTGACGCTATAAATTCAGAACAGAGGAACCGATTTCCACGGTTTTGCATACGTTGGAAAGGTCTCGGGCTCCGTGACATTCACGCGGGCGAAGCCGCGGGCGAAATCTGCTAGGTTACTACTCCCTTGATGGTTTACAAACAACCAATCTTTTAAATTAAACGGATAGTTGACAAAACACTACCAACGTCAACGACTTTACGTGCGTTCTATGGCACGGAGATGTCACACCAACTTTTAAAGTCCTTGCTGTGACTAAGAAATGTCCAATGGAAAAACCCGACACTTGTACGACCTAGTAATGGAACCTAGTCAAACTTAGCATCCCCACTATAACTAACTTTTTGGGTGTGTGCGTCGTACCCATCATATTTTGATTTAAAGGCTATATCGCAATGCAGACTGAAAGTTAAATACATACTTACTAATTGTTAAATGTTAACCAACAAGGCACTAATTATTTTATTTTTCGCCCGATCAGCTGCTTCTCAAGGAAATCAATCAAAACTTATTTGCCTTTACGCGTTTCACCAAAAATCTGCCGTAATGTTATTAAGCCGGAATAATAACTCAATAATCTGTCGAGTCGTTGTCTTCAAGCGAATCGCATTAGCCAGATTTCCAGCTGAAATAATTGGGTAAACACTCAGAGCCAGTGAACGTGAATTAATGGAGTACGTTCGAGGAAATATGGAGATGCCAAGGACGGTTCCAGGCTTCAAAACAGTTTTTTACACCATCATCAATTGACTTTCTTTTAATGAGCTGTTTAAACGTGATTCTTCCATAGATGGTGTAATGCAATGTCGCTCTATGACGTCACAAGTGAGCTACTCAATTGACTAACTATGCTATTTATTTAAAAGCAACTAAAAATCTAATTTAACAGAAAACTAAAAGTGAACCGAATTTTTGGGCTAAAATTAAGAAGTTTTGTAGCAGTTATGGACATGAAACTCTCAGGGTGTGTTCTTTGTAAAGATTAGGTAACCACTGAGTAAGGATTTGGAAATTCGACACAGTGGTAAAATAGTGGATGGAAGCTTGACATCAACTGGGCTGCGGCAGAAAGCTAGTCATGTCATGGCAACTCATCATCTCCCTAGCCTTTTCCCAACTGTGTTGGGGCCGGCTTCCAGCCTAACCGGATTCAGCTGGATACCGGTGTTTTACGTGAAGCGACTGCCTGTCAGACCTCCACAACCCAGTAACTGGGCGACACGATACCTCATGGTTAGACTGGTCAGAGTTTCTGGCTAACCAGTGACGACTGTCAAAGTTCTACGAATGACAACCGGGACCAACGGCTTTACGTGCTTTCCGAGGCATGGGATGTCAGTGATGTCCAAGATAAACTTAAGAAAGTACATATGAATTGAAAAAGTCACATTGGTACTTGCCCGGATCCGAACCCACAACCTCTTACACGAGAGGCGGGCGCCTTATCCACTGGGCCATCACGACATTTTTGACATTTTTAAAATGTCATGGTAACTAATCCATACTAATATTATAAATGACAAAGTGTGTCTGTTTGTCCGTCATTCGCAAAACGGAGCGACGAATTGACTTGATTTTTTAAATGGAAATAGATAAAAGGATGGGGAATGACATAGGCTACTTTTGACTCTCTCCACGAGCGAAACCGCGGGCAAAAGCTGGTATTACATACGCTTATATAAGTATACATTTCACGTTTCACGCAGTCTGATCTCATTTATATGTCAGCAATGTACTATAGGTAGGTTACAATAATAAACTTTGGAGTTTACAACTACTACTATGTTCGCACGGAATGGATTATTCAACTGGTTCCAAGCTAACATTACTTTTAACTATGTTAGACTGACATTAGTTTTAACAGTAATCGTGTTATTTTGAAGTTAGAGACTAAATTGAATCTGATAGTGTTTCTCTTATTTGTTACGTATTTTGAATTTAAAGTAAACTTGTAGCCGCTCTTGTCTTGACTCGACTGTAATAGAATTTATTCTCTCTAAAAATATTTGGAAGCCTAAGAGTTGTTTGAACGTGCTTCATCTTTGACCCTGGGATGGCAACTTATTTGGGAGATCTCTGTTATTGCATAGCGTTTACGGGTATTATCCTCGGCATTTTATATACGGCGCAAATCGGCAAAATGTTAAAACAATCAGAATTGCATTTATTTATATGTGGTTTAAAAAAAATACCATGAAGACTAACTCCTAATTTATCCGAATCGGTTTGCTCTGATAGTTTGCCAGTTTATAAAAGGCCGAGCGATTATGTAAACGGCAGATTATAAAAAATGCCTGCGACATTTTTTGGCGGTGACCATTTAATACCAAGACAGACCGTTAGTTTGTTTGCTAAAAAGAAATAAATAGTATATCTAACTCAATGTAGCAGTCCTAAATGACCTTGAAATATATATCTGCCAAGTTTGGCTGCGAAAGTTTACGTATTAAATCCATCACACAAACAGTTGAACAGATATTCATAAAAAAGGTTGTAGGCCGAATGACTTTATCTGTAATTCACCGTTTATGTAATAAAATATGGGTAAGTATTGCCCAGATTTGGACGTAAGTCCTGGAAAGGTGACGTCGACTAATATTGTAAAGATTTAAAGTTTTTTGTCTCTGTCCTCTAAAAATAATAAATTATAGGTACTTATACCTAATTATGTTTATCAGCAGTCTGGTTACCATAGTACAAGCTCTGTAGTTTGGGTTCAGATGGCCATGTATGAGTTTTCTCAGGAAATTTATTTAAATGCTTTACATCATCTCCCTGACTAGAAAAGACGTACTAAGAGATTTTCGAAAATGCTATCCCTAACAGGGTGTTGCGGAATGTTTATAATAGTTACCGTGACCCTGAAACATAAAGGGCAATCGAAGGAACATGAGTGGGTTTTAGTCAGTAAGAGTCTGACACGCCCTCCCGCCGCACCCAGGACGGGAGCAGTCATTGGACGATTACCCACTCAACAAAAAAAAAAAAAACCCTAACAGGGTTACCTAAGGGATGCAGAATTGGGGGGTGGGCGAAACCATAGACAACAGCTAGTCTTTCACGAGATATCTTTCGCCTAACACGTGAACTACAACTGACATCCTACATCGCGATATAAGAGTTTGACGCGATATTAGCACATGTACGAAATCCCGACTAGATCCGTCGGGCAGTAGCCCACCAGGCACAACACCCGTCTGCTATTAGGATCCTCCCTTTTCCATTGAATGATGAGGGACTTTACATGTCGCCCTACTGAGTTCTGAAGGACTGACAGGCAGTCGCATCACGTAAAACACTGGTCTTGCAGAATCCGGTTGGGCTGGAAGCCGACAAATTTGGGAGGCTAGGGAGTCGATGATGGCGTCATACCGCCAAACTACCTTACTACTGAAGTTGTTGAAGCGCAGCGAACGATTTCTATTACCAATTCCTTACATTTTCTGAAATACAATTTATCAATTGGTATCTGCGCAGCGAGTTCTACAATTTCCTATCATACAGTTATCTCGGGAACATTTTATTGAAGTGACCTAGCAACAGTGGAGGCAAAGGAAGTCTGTGTTAAAATGACATTTGCCCTATTTCTGCGTGAAAAGGAACTTCGGTTGATGAAATTATTTAAGTGTCATGATGACCAAGTGGACAAGGCGCCCGCCTCTCGTGTAAGAGGTTGTGGGTTCGAATCCCGGCAAGTACTAATGTGTGTGTGTGTGTTCTAAAGTTTATCTTAGACATCACTGACATCCCGTGCCTCGGAAAGCACGTAAAGCCGTTGGTCCCGGTTGTCATTCGTAGAACTTTGACAGTCGTTACTGGTTAGCCAGAAACTATGACCAGTCTAACCAAGAGGTATCGTGTCGCCCAGTTACTGGGTTGTAGAGGTCAGGCAGGCAGTCGCTCCACGTAAAACACCGGTATCCAGCTGAATCCGGTTAGGCTGGCAGCCGACCCCAACACGATTGGGAAAAGGCTAGGGAGATGATGATGATTCGTCGTGTTACATAATATTCTGTCTCCTTTGTCTTTGCTTATAGCTCCGCTTCTGAAGACCTAGCGTGATGTTATATAGCCTGACTTTATGTGCCTACGGGTCAAAAGATTCTTAACTGAAAAGATTTTTACGATTCAGACCCCAGACGACGCTGAGACACTTATCCAATAGCTGTTAACTTTTTAATGCTTAATCTCAGGCTCAATGTTATGATCTTCTTATCCGGGCTTTTCGGTTTTTGCGATGGGCACGTTATTGCTTTAAATTCATTTATAGCCCCTTTCCCGTTAAGCAGCCAACTAACCTTACTTGTTGAAATGGTGTTATAATCAAAAACAAACCGCTTGAGTGCTACAAGTGACTTTTGTCCCTTTTTAGTTTTGACGCCCGAATGCTACAAGGGACTTTTGTCCCTTTTTTCGTTCCAGTGCGTTACCGGGCGATACGACATCATAATTATATTTGTTTCTTTCTATCACACGGTGTTTAATAACTTTTTCTCTTTTCTACTCGATTCTTAATATATTTCTTCATGCAAAAAATATGACAATAGTCCCACAATGGTTCATTCGGATTTAAAAAATATTGTCAAAGTCAGTCGTTGGCTCTTGCGCGTTACGCGGAAGATTATCGTACTTATTTTATTAAAATTTCGGTTGTGTGTAAGTATTATTGTGTTATTTACGGTGTTATTAGACAATTAGAATATAGTCTTTGTGTGTGCAACCAAATTTTAACCTGAGGGTAACTATATTTCTATTTCTGTGCGGTTTTCAGTGTACTTGTAACAGTGCTACAATTTTGTCAGAATGTTATCGTAATTTATTAAATTAGGAGACCAGTTCTGTGTAAAAAATAATAACTATCGCGTTCAATGTTTACTCGATAATAGTTTTCAGCCAAAAAATATACAAAATGTGCTAAATTTAAGTAAAGATTACATTTTTCGGTCCGCAAAACAAAAAATGTAAACAAACAAAATGGCCGCCACACATACTGTAAGTATTTGTTTATTTTGCCGATTTTTGATATTTATTTATTTTTATTTTTTTTCGATAGCTATTGAATAACAAGTGTGATACATCATTGGAAAGGGCATTTGTTGTAGAAAATAGTTACGTATCTTTTACTTTTCTTACTCAAACTTCACTAAACAAAAAAACGCCAGAAATCTTGAAATTTTTTACGTAAGTGGGAATTCCTTCAAACAATTCCATATTTTTCTGTATTCGATAAACCAATCAACATTATATTTACACATATGTTAAAATAAGAACTTGTCTTTCAGACTGTAACAATATTTTTATTTTACGTGAAAGGGTATAGTTGTAGTAAATTATTTAATTTTGGTGAAAAATTATTTACCGTCAGCAAATGTTTCGTCCTAGTCATACGCCTGTAAATAATTATTTTTTTACTATGAAGTATGTTTTTTTTATTTATTCGCATGTAGATAGAACCCTTTCACCATTAAAAGTCATAAAATATATATGTTACCGCTTTACTTTTAAAAATAATCTTTTTTAAAGTTCAAATAATGCTTTTTAACTAAAGTCATTGTTTACAGCTTAAAATAAAAACATTTGAAACTCAATGTTAACAAACACCTGATACCACTCGAAAGAGTCATTCATTAGCTTCAATAAAAACAACACTTGAGGTGACGTAAGTTACCGACGCGTCATAAAAAAATAAACATCTGTGCGCTCGGCCATCTGGCGCGGCAGCGCGCCATTTTTTTTCGATCGGGTAGCACCCGAGTCATAAATAAGAAATTGGCGAAAGCATTCAAGCGGCAAAGCTAATGTTTCACTTAATTAGGTACAAAAAATACTGCAGTGTTTTAAACCTTCATCAATTGATGTACTTTTTATGAGCTGTCAAAACGCGATGTTCCCACAGATTTTGTATGGCAATGTCGCCTTATGACGTCACCAAGTTAGCAACTGCATTGACTAACTATTTATTGATTTCAAAGCAGCTAAAATTCCAATTTGACCGTAAATTGAATATGAACCGAATTTTAGAGCTAAAATTTAGAGAGATTTTATAGAAATTCTGTCTTACTTTTAATGGTCAATGATGTAAAAAACCCAATTATTACAATAATTCAACTGGCAGTTTTAAAGATAAGCCCTTTGAAATAAATGAGATTTTTCTTTAGCATTATTCCATTAGTACAGACGATTCAAACATAAATCCCGTTAGCACCTAACACATTTGCACAACTAATTTATCCCTAACTAGCCGTACTCGCGGTTTCACCCGCATGCTTAGTTACTCCGCTCCGTTAAAGATAGTTTCACAGTTACTGACCGTTTAACAGTTTACTAGATAAACCCCGCAGTTTTATTCGTGATAACTTGTGTCATTAGCTAGTCCACTTTAGTGCAACATGATGAATGATGATTAATTAAATAGTGTGTAGTAATTCTTGAAAAGCGCGTTTTGGCCATGCTACTAATTCCTACTACTTATAGATTATTTTAGCTGTAGAGATATTTTTTTGAAAGACAAGGCATCTATTGATTAATTATACATCTTATCATCGATACATAAATGATTCAAAAGTCAAAACGTTTATTTCCAAAAGACCATGGAGGCACTTTTGAACGTCAATGACATAAAAAAAAAGACGGGTTGCACTCCGGGAGTGCCGGCAGAAGTGAAAACTTGATTATTAACAGCGTGCCACGCGCATCCATGGATGGTGACAGCTGTCTACTATCCATCCGTCATACGCTTTTTCGATCAGGTCACGTGTCCTGACGCGAGTTTAAGATTTTATACCCATTACAGAAAAAGTGCTCAACGCCGCTAAAGACGTTTTCACTTCAAAAAATGTTGAGTCTAGTCGCCATAATTGATCAACCATTATCATCTTCAATAACTCATATTACAATTTTGTAAGTTTTATTTTTAGACGATTAATTACTTGTGACACCCAAAAAAGATCAATTACAAAGTTAACAAAATTAATCTTTTAAAACCGGTGACCCAATTCGGTATTATTTAAGGCAAACGGAATTTTTATCTGAAAAATTGTAATTTTTTTTTTGGGGTTGAATAGCCTGTAAGTATTACATTGTTTTTCCCTGGTGTACATTATTAAAGAGCTTCCTACCTATATTTACAAAGCTTGTATAATAAAAAAGCAAAACTTATCAGTTTGTCAATCCATATACAATGCCCAATTATGGTAGGAGCGGCTTTTAGTCTCCCAGGATTTAGCTGGATACCAGTGTTTTGCGTCAAGTAACTGCCTATTAGACCTCTACTACAACTCAGTTATGGGGTGAAAAAAAAAACCCCTTGGTTAGACTGGTCAGACGTTCTGCCTTCTGACTACCCATGACATCTGTCAAAGTATTATGAATGATACCGGAACCGATGTACAGTATGCTTATATCGCATTAGACAACAAATAGGTTTTCTCTTTATAATATTAGTAACTTTGGAAGATGGAAAGCTATGCTATTTCCAAAATCTTTATGGCTAATCTATCTAGATATACATAAAAGGAGAAGCTGACTGACTGACTGACATATCAAAGCAGGGCCTAAATTATAAGGGTTAGCAAATTTAAAATTTGCATTTTTATGACGCAGGACGGACTTGAGAAAGAATTTTTGTAAATTCACCCTCAAGGGGATAAAATAGAACTTCACAAGAGTGAAAGATAGTAGTACTTAGATATATTTAGAAACAAGACAAGCATTGCGTTTTACCTGTAAGTAGGTACGATATTATTCCCGGAATACATTACAAAGAGGTTCTGAGTAACGCGATATAAGCCAATAATCCCTTTGGAGATGTGAGTCTGTCGTATGAACGTAGACTTGTTTTGAGTCTAAGAATAGGTTTAAAGGTCACGGTATTCGTATAAAGAATTAAAAAATATAGTTCATAGATAAAACTTTGTTTGTAAGAGGAGTGTTATCTCTGAAAATATTGTTTTTTTGGGGAGTGGGAAAACATCAAATGACGTCTTTCGTCCTGGGCGCGGCAGGAGGGCGTGTCAGACTTTTACTGACTAAAACCCACTCATGTTCCTTCGGTTGCTCGTTATGTGCCGGGTCACGGTAACTATTATAATCATTCCGCAACCCCGGAAAATTGGTTCTACATTAGATCCTGTATGTGACTCTATTACGCTACTCTACTACGCGTTGAAGTTATACATATGACTTACATTAAAAAAAGTTGAAATGTTAAGTAAGCAACTATGCAATTCGTATTTTAACAGAATTTGATTTTCACTTCCGAAGATGAATCTCCATATACAAACTTACAAACAGTCTAGTGTCTCCTCTTTATAATATTAGTGTGGAATGTGGAAATATAGATGAAAAGCTCTACGATTGCATAGAGCCAAAGACTATGTTTAATGTGTAATGTTAAAAGTCACAATTGTCAGCTTGTCTAGTCTCTAAGACTAGACAAGCTGACAATTGTGACTTTTAAAAATAATTTGCCGATTCATTGCTACCTCATACACAGTTATTTGACCTGGGGCCCATTACAAGAATTAGACAAGGGACCAGTCTGCACAGAATGACTGTACAAAAGAAATAAAAATGATCGCATTATTCGGTAAGGGTGCAGGGGCCCAAAGTGCACTGCATATCAAAAAGAGGGCAGCAGCGGGCCCCAATATTTTTGACAGGCCGTATAGCAATGACTCTATTACTACTAAACTTAAACCAATCCGGTATTACATTATCCTAATCCGAGAAAAGAACAAAGTCATAGTAGAAATTAAATATCACTTAGTTACACAATGTATCATCGAAAGCTTTCGTATTCGTGTGTTACAATATATTTGCAAATCATTTAGCTTAAATTGATTCAGAGCCCCTGTGACTGTGTAACTGAACTCAAACGTATTTAGGATTACATGATTCACCTCTCGGACGCAAGGAGCTTGAGGTGTTTACGCTTACGTACAAACGGTGTTCGTAAGGCCCTAAGAGATTAACCGAGAAAGCTCATCTCGCTGTCATTATAGTAAATTAAATAAGAAAGTTCGTATTTGTGAGTTAAAATTTGCGAGTCATTTGGCTCACATTAAATCGCGGATCGGGGTCCCAAAATGCCACTGGACCGCCCTAGATAAACCTTACACAGATTCTGGGTAGCTACGGGCCCCATATTTTAACTACGGCAGATACGTCCCTGTAACTAAATTCTACCTCACCCGAGAAAGCTCAACTGGAAGTCATAATAGAAATTAAATATCGTGATCAAATATGTCAGAAAAAACCAGTTACACAATATGTCATCGAAAGTTCTCTGTATTTGTGTGTTACAATTTGCGAGTCATTGGCGCTAATTATTGCGCTTAGTCCGTACCTTTCCGGCACTTTCGCTTAGAGCGGCCATTACGGTCAGTTCACGCCGGTGGCTTACGATTCTTCGTGGCTAAGTATAGGATAGCCTTGTATCTAGTGATGTGGAAGATTTAGATGAAGCTGGCTAGGTTTTGATGTCTTTTGTGTGGATTTTATAGGCTGGACATAAGCAGCAGTAGTTTGATTATTTGGGCATTCGATGTCAAAATTAAAGTATACGGTAGCCTATTACTGTCCCACTGCAGGTCTTTTTTCGTACAGAGATGGCACGAACATTGATCACCACGCTTGCTCAAGGCGAATTGGCGATTTCTGATTTATATTCACTACCGCGTCCAAGTTTCCTCAAGATGTTTTCCTTCACCGGTACAAAAAAAACTATTTCAATTTATTTGTCTGTTTGCCGATTTTTGAAATAGCTGGAACCGTTTTTTAACATTTTCAAACATACCAAAATTAATTTTGGAAATGCGATGAACTGTTGCTGCTGGATAGCAACTGGAATTAGTTTAACGTAATAAATTTAATTCGTGTGGTTATGACTTTGTTTGTACAAAGCTTTAATGTGAAATTTGAAATTCCAGTCTCCACAATTTTAGGTTTGACTGCCTTGCCTTGCATAAAACATAATTGGATGAAATGTATACATGTACCTATCTAACCCTTAATACAGACATTTATGTGTGCAGTAGAATCGATGTAAACTAGTGTTGTCGTATTGCGACAGTTCGCGGAACAACATGACGTATCACAACCTCACGGGTAATCCGGTCGACCCGGCGACACCTATGCAGTAACCTCCATTATCCTTTACTTGTAACAGGATTTGTCAGCCTCGCCTTTATTATGTTCTCCTGTATGTCGGTTTGAATGAAGTCCTGGATTGAAGAGTAGTCTATAATAACCTTCATCGTGGTTTTAATTTACTTCTTTAGTTGTGAGTGAGTAACAGACAGACTTTTGCATTAATTTAAATGATAGCAGCTAAGGAAGAGATTGTTAATGGGAAGAAGAAACAAGGGCCAACAGAATATAGAGTGTGTAACGAACGATATGAAAGCAAAAAAGAGTCTTGGATAGCGTGACGGTTGGCAGCACATAATCGAAGAAGACAATGTGTTGTGCGAGGTCAGGGCGATGCTAAGTTATAAAAGTTAATTTACTTTTGAATTGTTAATGAGTTGGTCAGTTACCAAAAATTTAAAAGCTGCAAAGAGATGTGCAAAGCGATCGCTTTGGCTAGTTCAAAGGAATTAAAGCTTTGCACGCCTTGCAAGAAACTCCATAAATTTTGTATCGGGCATTCTTCCAATGCTGAATAAGCAAGTTTAGTACTCTCAAAAGAGATCAGGGAAATCCAAAAACTTTTCTTTAACAAAACACGACACAGTCGCTTAAACGACAGATAAATTTACAACAAAATTCGTGAAACATGCCTTGTCGCATTAGTCATCCGTTTATCTGTCCCAAATCCCGAATTTATGTAGTTTCTTTCATTTTTATCTCCGGAACCACCCAATACGGATGTCCAATAAATTAATTGAAAGCCGGCCATATGACATGGTAATCTGTTCCTTCTTCGGACGTAACTTGGACATGCGATGTTTTTGCCCCACTGTCACAATTACCGATTGTTGCGTTTTTCCGGATTTGTCGCTTCCTATCTGTAATGGACGATTTATGATATTGTTTCGACTTGACTGGAGAAATATTCTGTTGGCCTAGTGGTTTGTAAGAGGGTGTCAATGTGACTTTTTTAATTCATATGTACTCTCTAAAGTTCATCTTGGACAGATTTTGTAAGGAAAGCTGGATATAAGTGTTATGATTATGAGTCTGAAATTGCCAATTCAACTAAAGCATGTGTCGTGATCAATGCTCGCACCTTATTTGGGCCTTAGCGGGACGGTAATAGGAGATGAAAGCGGAACCGAAAGCCTTTTCTACTCTGCATATGGTCCTGAAAACCTTCTGATTACAATGATATTGAAGGTCAAATTTCAATTACGTTTATAACCACACGATGACTTTATTGCATGCACCATTAAGCATAATACTTTGTGTATTACATTGCGGAAGAATCTACCATAAATAATGTTTTTCATACTACAAGTAAAAGGGGTTTACCAGCAGTATTATTTTGTGGAATGTTACTTAGTATGATAGACAGTATGCGTAGTTAAAAGCAACGTGATGAGTTTTTTTTTCACCCCGTATGAAATAGATGACAGGGGTGACAAATCAGCCAGAGATAGCAAAGCTGACATTAAAATACCGTCAGCCGTGAAAGCATTTTCTGCTCTAGATTTTAAAAGTTTATTTTAAAGGGATGAAAACGTGACATTTAAAGCCTTTTCTGTACTTTTCGTCGGAACTTCGCAGTTGACGTATTTTTATGGTATCTTGAAAAGGTCACGAAAAATGTGTTCAATTGTTTTGAGGAAGGGTGTAACGTGATCCATGTGGACTGCTGTTGTTTCTTCCGATTCCTTTTGTTATACTTTTGGGAAGTGATTAGATAATCCAATTTAATATTATGATCTTGAGGATTGTATTGCTTATTTGGTGTCCGTTAGAAGGGTCTCTTGTACACTTTATAGATGAACAATTAGATTAAATCTAAGCGCCTTACTAATAAACTCTGCATAAAGTTATGACAGGTTTATACGTCAAAAAATGTATGGTTACACAGGCTTTATTCATTGCATAACTTTACACAGTGATTATTGTCTAGTAAGGGAATAAGTTTGTAAACCACTTCTTCCAGTACTTAGCCCACTTTCTTCAATACATGAGTGAATTATGGTCTCTGAATGGGTATAAACTTTGCCAGGTCTGATTTGCCTTCCTCTATTCGTAACATCTATGTTCTTGCCAAGTTTATCTAAGACAACATTGACATGCAAGCTGGACTCAATAATAAATTTGATATTAGGGGTAACCAATAATGATCAATGCTTGTATCTTCTGCAGTAATGGCTTCTGGAGGATGGAATGCTATGACAAAAAACTGGCCAGGTAAATTCATATCATCTCTATACATATCTGCTGATATAACGGAACACGTGCCTCGTGCTCGCGTGCTCGTATCGGTATCGTGTGCACGCAATATTTTCACTTACATTATGACTGCAATTGGACCGATCTGCATCCTTTTACTTTTCTTCAGTGATTGTTTATCTTTGGAGAATGGAGATTTGTTCGTGATATGGGGGTGAAAGAACTGTGCTGTGGTTTTTCTTGAGTTTACAATCGTGACTTATGCATTGTTATAAGATATTCATATGCTGTGTATACAAATTAAGTTAAAAGTGCTGTTTATTTTTTTCTTCTAAAACCTCGCTAAGATAGATTGGTTTCTTTATACATAAAATGGTAAACTGATTGACTAACGGTCGATTTATTAATGCACAGTCGAAACCAACAGCTCCCAGAGTCATAAAATTTGCAGGGTGTATTCTTTGTAAAAATGATTGAAGTTTTTTGGAAATTTCAACCCTAAAGGAGAAAAATGGGGTTGCGGAATAGTTATAATAGTTACCGTGGCCCCGGAACATAAAGGACAACAAAAGGAACATGAGTGGGTTTTAGTCAGTAAAAGTCTGACACGCCCTCCCGCCGCACCCAGGACGGGAGAAGTCTTTTGATGATTTCCCACTCCCACACACACAAAAATGGGGCAAAATAGGTATGGAAGTATTGAAATTCACGCGGTCGAAGCCGCAGCGAAAGCTAGTTTAAATATATGCACGAATGCTGATTAGCTTAATTTCAATATGACGGAAGGCGTTCAGGTAGGACGGACTATATATTGTTAGAAAATCCGTTGTTGGCTATTTAATTGTCAACACGTCGGTAATTAATTACTGGAGTTATAAAGAAAGTACCGGATATTTAACAAACTCAAATGAATTGACTGATAGTGATAGTGACCCTAGCTTATTTTAACTAAACCTTTCTAATTATCATCTTTAGTGCTACTTTTTTTCAATCTGATGTTTTTGTGTATTCTAATCTTACATAATTGTAGTAAATACCGCATACTTTTTAAAATTAGCTTCTGAGCTTCTATTTCCTCCTACGACTGAGGTATGGAAACCTAAATTGATATTTTGTACTAAGTTAAGAAGGAATCTCTTTTCTCCATGCCAAAGTGCCAGATTTTATTAAAAAACAAAACTAATTAATTTATTCTTTTTGATTCTGTAGGCAGCCACGGTTTGTTGGAGGTATTTTAAGGTTTAATAATATAAATTATATGATTAACAAGAAAAAAAAAGTATATTTACTAAGACACCTTTTCAACCTTTGTTATGCGAATTTTATCAATAATACATTTCTTTAAGTAGAAGTAAGCTAAAATTAAGTAGGTCAGGTATCTATTATATTATTTTATGTAACGAGATTGGAAATAGAAGATGAAATCCTTGTAAAAAGAAAGTTAATCAAAGAAATATAGGTTAAATAGCTGGACCAACAAATGGAAAATATTTTCTTAGTCGCCATTGTTTTGTTTGCTTTACAGATTAGTTCTTAATCAATGTCTACTTAAGTTGTAGGATATAAAAATACCTGAGTAAACCTTGGGCAATTTAGTATTATACTTATTAGTTATTATATGCTAGTTCCTGTCCTTGACGTTGTCCACGTTAAATTCTAATTTGTCATAGTATTATAATTAAAATTCTAATACGGTAGTTTCCACCATTATCAATTGACGTACTTTTTATGAGCTGTCAAAACGCCATTCTCCAATAGATTTTGTACGGCAATAGCGACTTATGACGTCACTAAAATAACCACTCAGTTGACTATCTATTTATTGATTTTAAAACAACTAAAAATCAAATTTTATAGCAAATTGAAAATGAACCGAATTTATTAGGCTGAAATTAATAGAGGTTTTATAGGAATTGTGTCTAACATTTATTGGTTAATGGTGGAAACTACCCAATTGTAAAATTGTTAAAATTACAATAATATTTATATATTTTGACATTATAATTGATCGTTACTTGTAGTTACTGGCCCTTAATAATTATTGTTCTATGTGCAAAAATCTCAGACGCGTAAAATACCGTTAGTAAGTACTTGTGGCTACATAAAATCACGCTATAGGTAACTCACGGGAGCGGAGTAGTAACTAAACACATTTTACCACATGAACAAGCTATTTACATTCACTATACTTACAAACCACAATTAATATTTACGTGAAAACCTATAATTGTCTCACAAACACACCACATGATTGGTGAGTTACATAGTGCGGTAATGTACAGTTATTAGTTACAGTTTAACTATGGGTCATTATTGGTTTTTGCTCTAGTCACGGAATAGGGGAAATTCTTGCGTCATATCTTCGTAACATCATATTATTATTGAGTTTAAAACAGTTATGAGTAATGGTACAATTTAACTAATAGTTTCGTATGATTGTAAATTTTGAACTCTATCCGAAAAAACAAATGAAAGTTTTTTAAAAGTAGGTATAAGACCACGTGGCAGACTGTTTCTGAGAGATATTAAAAAATATTTTACTGAAAATACAAAGCTTCAAAAATTATGCAGAGCGTTTTAAAAGTTGCATTCCTATGAAGTTGATGTGTCGTGGCCATTTTAATATAAATTTTAAGATCTAGCCACCCACAGATGCACCAGAAAAAATATCTTCAATAAAACACACACTACTTTAAAAAAACCTAACCGCGTACCGCAGAAATTATCCTAATTTATAATTAAATGTTTACTTCTAATGAACAGAACACACTAAGCTACCTTTCCACGAAATTACATCAAAATCCTTTATTCAGTTACCCCAAAGACACTTTCCCGCCACCAAAATCCGCCATCTTGAAATCACACACACACACTTGAAAACATTTGAAAAAAGAACACCGCCACCATAACTCGATCGTTACTCACAAGTTTGTAATCCATTTTAACGTGAGAACTGTGTGACTCGGGGATTCGCGTGCAAATGTGGCCGGCTCGATGCCACCAGCGATTTATAGCGTGGTGATAACCATCCCCATTTGGTACACGGTGATTGTGAGTGGGGATGGCCGAGTGAGACTGATTGATAGAGTGATCATTGTTTTGGTAGTTGGTTAAATCTAAATGTAACATTTTTATGTTTACTGGCTTTTGTTCCTCGCTTCGACCGCGTGAATGTTGGTGCTTCCATCCCCTATTTAAACCCCTAAGGGTTGGAATTCCCAAAAAATATTTCTCAGTAGTTATCTACTCTTTACAACACCCTGCAAGTTTCATGTCTCTAAGACCATCAGTTTGTGCTGTGTTAATATATCAACAGTCAGTCAATCAGTCCGTCAATTTATCATTTAACATTATATAGATATTTAGATATTGTTTAGTTAAGCTATGAAGTATTGCAGAAGAAACATCTAAAACAAACTCAGGGGTCGAAGTCTCAATTATTAATTGAATTGGCCGAGGTGCTCTAACAGTGGCGTACTTTTCATACAAACCTAAAAACAATTTCACTCCAAAAACTGTTATGTAACCAAAATAATTAAAACATTTATAGGCATTGGAAGAGTACCTAAGAGTATTTTCTCATTCTTTTCTAACCCGACAAACTTGACCTTTTGACCTCTAGACACGCCACTGAAGAGAAACACAAAGAATTGAGTGGACCTGTCCAGCCAGTGCAAGCAATTTGTAGTTTAGCTCAACCGAATACGTGAGGAGCCTAACATCTTGACAAACAATACCAAAGAAAGGACATTTGGGTAGGACGCATTAAGTACTTTACTGTCAGACAGTAAGATATAATCGTAATATAACGACCTACATAGTCCTCACACTCACAATGATAAAAATAATGTGCTTATAGAAATACACATCACTGTCATTATTAAATCATTAGAATGCCAATACTATTTATACACAAAAGTAAACATGTAATGACCCATTTGTATAATTGTAGTAGATCAATCACTGTCTTGTTGTGAGTTAAAAATCGTTTCGCCCAGATTTTTCAGTAATTTATAAGTTTTCTAATCTATCTATCTATCTTTCTAAAATCATCTATTATCAAAAGTGACCAGGTGCGAGGTACGTAAAACCAATTTACAAGTTGTCGAGATGACATAACATAGATTAGTTAAAATACCAATAATTAATTTAGTTATTCATTTACGGTTGTCGGGCTAATTTTACAACATTAATATTCAGATTATATTGTCTCCATCTGTTTTAAATGGTACCTCTAATACCTCTAAATTTAATTACTAAATATAATTTTTCACATCGTTTCTCAGGTGAGATTGTGAATGGGTTTTAAACCTTTTTAGCATTTAGTCAGTTGTCATGTCTGCACATTTTGTTACAAAAAAAATGAATTTATTTTTCTAACGTTCTTTTCTTCATTGCGATAGTTATTTGGTCTGGACCCGAGTATCTCCTGGCTATGGAAATGTGGTCATTTTTGGCGTCACCATAAACCGT
The DNA here is from genome assembly GCA_033675125.1 of Athetis lepigone. Lineage (NCBI taxonomy): Eukaryota > Metazoa > Arthropoda > Insecta > Lepidoptera > Noctuidae > Athetis > Athetis lepigone. The sequence goes on along the minus strand of CM066222.1, from coordinate 839,922 downwards.
AACGCGAGTCATCTTTCCTTGCGACACGATTCTTTACTCTTGTCCAATCTTCTGATGTCATATTTATCATATTTGTTATCCTAGTAGTTCTCCTGAAGGTTTGCTGATACCTTGTGGTCATGAAGATAATGAAGATTAAAATCCCCATTTCATTTACAGGCACTTATGAATTGTCAAAGAGTTGGTGGGTAACTCGAAAGTTGCTTGTTCCAAAGAGTAGGTTGGTCTCTATAAAGAAGAATAACAAGTTTTACAATTAAACTGTATTTTAAACCTTTTACATTTTAAATTGGGGACCTTAACCCGACAAAAAAAAAATCCGGTACCTAATCCAAATCGTATAGTCCCGGAATTGAGGTAAACTGCTAAAAGATAAATGATTTATACGTGCTAGCTCTTTCGCTAAAGGCCGTAGACATTACCCTACATTGTCTTACATAAACCGATACCTCGCGAAATGTCTGATAAAGGCACTTTGACCTTGAACTTTTAGTTTCTTCAGTGTTTTGAGCAATATTTAGATTGGACATCAGTTTGGATTTGTCATAAAATATGTAAGAAATCTGTAAATGATTTATGAGTTTATTTGAATTGTGTCTCAGTTGAAATGAGGTTGTTTATTTAAATATACTAGTAGCAGTAAAATATTTTTATGTCCTAAACTGTTGCATGTGCGCTAAGTGTACTGAGCAGAAAATTCTGAGTTCAATTCTCAAACTAGTCAATGTTTTACGATTTTTTATTTTTTTTTGTACCATGTTGTGTGTCCAAAGTTTTGGTTTTCTGGTGGGAGGGGATGATACCTTGTTGCCTTACAAAAGCCGTTGATCCTGGCAGTCGATTTTTAGATCATTAAACGTCGTTACTTGGTAGTCAGACTTTCAGATGCAAGAGTGTATTCAGTAACTGGGTGGTAGACCATGAAAGTCAGAAAGGTAATCGTTTTATCTCTATACCAATATTATAAATGTGAAAAAAACTCTGTCCTGTATGTATGTCTCGCTTTCACGGCAAGACCGGTTTAAATGAAATTTGGTTCAGGGATAGTGCATAGTCTGAGGAAAGACACTGGCTAATAACCGCGGGGGAAGTTAGTAAAAAATTGATATTCAGTTGTTCCTTGTTAAAGTGTGACAGAATAGCGATGATGATTGTGACGATGAAAAAGTAGTAATTCCTAGTAACAAAGCTCCTTTCAAATTTTATATTGGTTCTGCTTTTTCATGAATTAACAATGTCCCAATTTACGACATTTGTTTGAGCCTCAAACAAAACTAATTGCTTTTTTGTTGAAATTGCTAGATTAAAAGTCTTGATGAAAAAATGGAAGTGATTCAAGTTAGGTAGAATGTACTCCCAGACAATTTCCAAGAAACTGTTTACTTTGGGAGTAAGGCAGAATTCGCATCAATCGTAACGTAACTGAAGTGGACGTTAATTAGTAGAATTTGAAAAATCATTACAATTCGGCTCTGATTAGCGTTTTATTTATCTGGACTCGAATGTTGAGAACTTGAGACTTGAACTGGTAAGATGCCATATTTTAACTATGCCATGTAGATGATTTGATGCGTCATCGAAAACAAAAAATATACCTCTATACCTGCTGTCCCCCGCGGTTTCACCCCCGTCATATCAGATTTTTGGTTACTAAAAAAAGAAGATAAAAAGTATTTTATGTCCGTCCCGAAGCTATCTCCCCACCAATTTTCAGCCAAATCGGTTCTGCCGTTCTTGAGTTATAAAATGCGTAACTAACACGACTTTCTTTTATGGTATATAGATTTTTCAATATTTTTTCTTTCTTATCTTGGGTAAACTCACCACCATCTTGTCTAGGTATAGCCAAGTTATAGCCTGTATTAAAGTATAGTAACCTGATGACATATTACATATGAATCGAACCCACGACCTCCGGTTAAGCAGTCAGGGTCACTAACCACTAGACCGTCAATTTGGTCGATTCAATTAAAAAAATTACAATATGCAATTGAATATAAATCGGGCTTTTTGGGCTGAAATTAAAATAAAATTCTAACCGATCATTCTAAGACAACAGTCTTAGAATGATCGGTTAATGACTTATACACAATAATAAGCAGTCATCGGAATTCGCTTATCACATTATTTCTATAACTTCTTTGGTAACTCATCGGAACATCCTGATCTAGCTTCTCTGATTTAATAATGATTTATTTGTGTTACTTTATATAATGCAGCTACACTGCAGATATTTTGAATATAGTTCATGCAGATATAATTAATCCTTCTAACACTCGTGATTCGAGCCACAATAGCAGCCCGACAGCTGGCTGTCGCTTGGTCGTCGAAGAGTAACACCACGTTAAAAAATTACCTTAACCTTTTAACGACCAACCGACAGCCGGCTGTCGGGCTGCTATTGTCTTTCAATTGTGTCTCGAATCACGTGTGTTCAAATGTTTATGAATAAGTTTTTGACTTCTCATGAAAAGAGACTGGGCGAAAGTGGCCTATGAGTCAATACCAACACTCTATATACCATTTAAGGGTACTTCACAAGACATTATTTTTTTACTATGGTCACAAGAAAATATGACCCACAGAAAAAAAAATACTTTAACATAATTACCAAGAATTGTTTAACTGATGAACTTGATGGAGTAAACAATAAGATAAGATAAGATAAGATAAGTCTTTATTTGCCTTAAACATGGTATAATGGTGATAGTCTTATTTAAATACAATGTCCACATGTTTAGCTACACAGAATATGTCAATTGCATGCAAAAAAAGTAGGTCACAAAAAAAAACATTATGTAATAAGTCATTCAAATAAATAGATGGATATAATATTAGAATTTTAGGTCAAAGAAATCATTAATGTCATAGAAATTATGTCCATTCAGCCATTTATACAGTTTATTTTTAAATGCATTTGCATTCTGTAAACATTTTAATTCTGTCGGGATTTTGTTATAAATGCGTACACACATCACAAGGCAGCTTTTAGCATACTTTGCAGATTTAGGAGTATCCTCTGTTACAAGTCTGTTTGGATCCCTTGGACGAGGGATTACTTCATAAGCCTTTTTGAACAATCCCTTATTACTATACACAAAGTTACAGACTGCGTATATGTAAAGGGAAGGAAGTGGTAACAGACCTAGCTTTTTAAAATATAACTGACAAGATTCGTCAGGACGAAGTCCGCAAATGGCCCTGATGCACTTCTTTTGTGCAATAAAAACTCTATTTTTATCCGTACTGTTTCCCCAAATAATAAGGCCGTAATTCAAAATAGATTCAATATATGCATGGTACGTAGTAATTGCAGTTTTTACATTTGTAACGTGCTTTACTTGTCTGAGGGCGTAAGTGAATTTATTAATCCTATTGCATAAATCATTTACATATTCTTTCCAGTTTAAATCCTGATCTATGAGCACACCCAAGAATTTGGTTTGTGTCACTTCTTTAAGTCTGTCAACATTAACTTTAAAATTGTATTTGGCATGTTTTGATTTATTAAATTGAATATAACTTGATTTATCTAAATTAATTTTTAATTTATTAGTCCGTAGCCATTGTAAAATTTTGTCAATAGTATTATTAATATCTAATTCATGGTCAGAAATTGATTTTTTTTCAGATGTCACAATAATTGAAATATCATCTGCAAATAATATAAATTTATGAATAGTCACCAGTGGTATGTCATTTACATATAATAAAAATAATATCGGACCTAATACACTTCCTTGAGGGACGCCACATTTATTTATTCTAGATTCTGAGCAGTAAGAGGTAAGTACGTCCTCATTAACGTTGTCTATAACAACGTATTGCATTCGATGACTAATGTAAGAAGAAATCCACTGTAGTGCAACACCTCTTATTCCCAGGATTTCCAGCTTTCTCAATAATACGTCATGCGCTACAAAATCAAACGCTTGAGATAGGTCGAAAAACAGACCTGTTGTTAATTTATTGTTATTTAAATTCCTCATGATATTGCTCACAAGGGTATATATTGCCTGTGTGGTCGATTTTTGCTTTTGAAATCCAAACTGTTCCTTTGCTATAATATTAAATTTGTTACAAAAGTCGACAAGTCTCTTGAGCATACATTTCTCGAAAACCTTTGACAATATGGGAATAAGAGTAATCGGTCGATAGTTTTTGACGTCCTTTTTGTCTTGTTTTTTGTAAAGTGGTTTTACGACAGATAATTTCAGAGCATCAGGAAATATACCTGACGAAAACGAAAGGTTAACTAAGTATGTCAAAATGGGAACCAATTCTGTATTGCACGCTTTAATTATTTTTGTATTTATTCCGTCATATCCTTCAGAGTTTGTATTGTTTAACGCCATGATTTCCTTTTTAACTTCATCTTCAGCCATAGGTCTAAGAAACATGGAGTTTGGAATTGATTTAAAATTAGTGTCATTATAATAGTATTGATTATTAGATGTCAAAGTATTAGTCGAGTCAATAAAATAATTATTAAAAGCATTTGCTATGTCAGTAGGTTTTGTCAGAACTTGTGTATCTAATTGTATTTCAAAAATATTATTAAAACCTGATTTTTCGTTTCCAAATTCATGATTAATAACTGACCACGTTGCTCTACATTTATTTTTGCTATTTTTTATAAAATTGATATTTGAATTCATTTTCGATTTAAGAATACACTTTTTCAAAATACTTGAGTATTGTTTATATTTTTTTTTTGTGTATAATGTTTTGTTCTTGTAGTAGTTATATCTTAAAAACCTTTTAGTTTTGCAACTATTTTTAAGACCCTTACTAATCCATTTTTGCTTAAATGCATTAGATTGTTTTATCTTTATTTTTATTTTTGGGAAGCACAAGTTATACAACAAACATAAAAAATCATGGAATTGATTGAACGCTTTATTTGTGTCAGATTCTAGGTATACATCTGACCATGAAATACTTGTGAGGCATTCTTTAAATTTATTGATATAGTCGTTGCCGTAATCTTTCTTATAAATAAAGTATGGTTTGATCTTTGAACTCTGCTCTTTTACCGGAAATTCTAACATTTGTGCTGTGTTATGGTCAGATAAGTAAAGAGGCAAGATTTTAGAAGATGTAGTCTCAATGTTACTCACTATATGATCAATACACGAGTCTTTCCGAGTGGGGACATTAATGTGAAGGGTCAACTTGTACGTATTACATAGATCTTTTAGATAGGAAGTAACTTTTCCTGGTTTTAGAGTATTTATATTAAAGTCCCCTGCAATAACTATTTTTACACTTGTCCCATATTTTTTAAATAATTCACCCATCAATAGATCCAATTTTTTTTAGAAATAAGTTAGGGTCAGATGTTGGTGTTCTGTAAACGCATACTATTAATAATTTATGCAATGGGATTCCAATGCCACAGGCCTCAAAAGATTTAGGCGTCGAGTATTTTTTAATGCAAGTAAGCTCATTATAAGTAATGCCCCTTTTCGTAAGTATACAGGTTCCCCCTCTCTGTTGGTCTCTACTAAACACAGTTGCCAAGTAATAATTATTAATTTTCAGAAAGTTTTCGGTTCCAGCACGCATAAAAGTTTCAGAAAAACATAAAATATCGGGTTCCTGATGCGCGTCCCGTAATTCTAGCAAAGTTAGTTCTAAAATTGCTTGTTTAGAAAAAATGCTTGCTATATTTTGGTGAAATATTTTAAAGGTCTGTGATTTACTACTGTTTTTAACGAAAAAGCTTATTCCTGTTGTCAGCCTTAAAATAGTACGGTATAGTACCAATTTTTGTCGGTGAAGGATTTTGAGTGACGGGTTCATTTATGGCGCCATGTCCAGACTGTTTTCTTGTAAAGTAATATGGGATTGTTCCTTTACGATAGATTTCATATTTACTAACAGACTTTTTGTAATTTCGTGGATTACGCAATATTAATTTCTTAAGTTCTTTAACATTTAAATATTTTTTCTCATAGTCGTCATAGTCAATAATATAATTAATAGATTTACAGGTATAAAACAAATTGTAATAAGAATCAACAAAACTTGAATTTTTGTATTCATTACAAATAGTGCGTATAGTTGTGTTTAAGTCATTTATATTTATATACATATTCTTCAGTAGACTCAGAACAATGACATTATTATTATGGAATTTACTGAGAATCTGTCGAAGTTGAGTAGACAAAATTTTTAGGTCATAGTCATTTTCACCAACACATACTATGAGCTTATCATTACACGATAGCTTAATGTTTTGACAACTTTTAAAGACGTCACTGGTAAGCGCGTGTGGTTTAGTTTCAGATGTGACGGTATACTTAACGTAAGGTGTATCCACTCGTGATCCTATCAGTGCAGATGAAAGTCCAACACATTGTTGAGTGCCACAAATATATATTTTGTTCACGCAGTTTTCCTTCCGATCATCCAATGAATAGTGTTCTTCCTTATGGTTTTCTTTCCTTTCTTTTCCCTTTACTATCTTCTCAAGATTTAAAATTTGGTCCTTAAGGCTTACTATTTGATTTCTGGCTTGTTTTAACTGGTCTTCCAGATCTGTGATGTCTTTTTGTAGATGCGAGATGTTGCAGTAGAGTTGTGATTTTGTGTTGGTATTATTTGTAGTCGCATATCTAGGTGGCGTAGAAAAGGCTAGTATATCTGAGTGCAAGAGAGAGTATGTGTGCGCATTTCTTGTATTTACTAAATCAACATTTCTATTTTCTCTCTGTGTTGGTAGGCTCAGGAATCCTTTCAAAGTCGAATTATCTTTAAGTAACTTGTCATTTTGTTTACGAAGTTCGTTGTTTTCGAGTATGACATTTTCAAGTTCATTTTGAGAGCTACTGAGTTGCGTCTGAAGTAGATCAATTGTATCCTTAAATTCTTGAGCATTAATATAGTCTATTTCAGTGTAGTCCATACTTCGTGACAATGTTTTATCTGAGAACGCACCGTCATCAGCTGTATGATCTATTGTAAGTATATGCGAGTCATAAATATCAGAGCTAGTACTTTTTGGGGTAGCCCAGGGCGTAGTTTCCTCCGAGGCGTTACAAGTAGCAGCTATGCATGTCTTGGGAGATGATCGCTTTTTCCTCATTGTCACATTCGATATAACAGAGCTGGGTGTGCTTTGCTGCTTTGCCTTCTTGGTGCATGTTTTACATTCCCATCTAAATTTTTTCCTTTCTTCAAAACTTTTTAAGCGGTACACTTTTTCAGGATAAAAACAAACACAGATTCGCTTTTGTTCGCGACGTTGTCGCATAGCTAGAGAGAGACAACGTAATAGGGTTTACTTTTGACAAAAACTGTCAAAGTTGTCAAATATCTGGCCGATAACTGGCAAATGATTGTAATAGCAGACTAGAGCCCCTGGTGCAACTTACGCCGTGTTTTATGGACTACTGCTTTTGCCTTGTGATTGATTACGGCTCGTACCCTGGACATTGAATATTGCTTTTTGATTGGACTTAACATATTAAGTATGTTTCGACCCAGTGCTGGTGTCATTTGTTTAGCGTGTCGCCGTTCTGTGCTACAACGCCAAAGAACATTGATCACACGGATGTTTTTTGAGCAAAACCCACAACTGGCCAACCGCATAAGAGTAAATGTGGCTCCATATGAGGTTAGTACCACAGAGACTTTAATTAAACGTATGTATTCGAATACTTTATTGCATGAAATAATTCTTAATAGTCTCATTACATCAGCATTTTAATTACACAGGTATTTACGTAGGTATATATGTTATCCTCTGTCTGTGGTAGTCGCAAGGGATTACCCTTGCGACTACCACAGACGGAGGATAATATGTTTTTTTTTACAGATTATGTTCAACGATAATGAGTTTATTTGTCATCGATGCTGGCAACGTATACAACGTCAACCAGAAGAAGCAATAATAATAATAACTGGACTTTGAGGGTCGAGATGTTGGAGCCGCGTCATAAAACGAACTTCAAGTCGTTCGTGGTGCGTGTTCCGACGCAGCATCTCGAGAAGTTCCTCAAAGGAGAGTTTTGGCCGAAGGGTGTTATGTTCCGCCGGTTTCGTGGCAAGCTACGTGACACCAGTCAGCGAAACACGACGCCGACACTTCGTGTACATTAGTATTAAGTTTTTGTTTTTAAAAATATATGTATTAGTTTATTTGTTTAAGATTATTTTATGTATTTTATTCTATGGGCCTCCGATGCCCGAAATAAAATGATTATTATTATTATTATTATAAGCATAATAAAAAATATTACACATGTTGGCTTTTTTTTCTGATAATATCAATAATATTTTTTCGTTAAGGGTTGGGGCAAACGTAGGGGCGCATTAAAAAAAGTGTCTATATATATATGTTAATTCTAATTGAGATCTACATCTCAGGTGTATACGACATGTATAAGAAGATTCATTTATTTCGATACAAAACTGTAGAAGTTAGTGCTTAGACAGATTCGGACAGCTAACGGGCGGACTGAAGGTTCCTTGTCGTCTACTACCCTAAACTCATTGCAACACTGTCGAACTATATAAAATGAATTTATACAGACCTTTGATAGCTATTTGCAAATACAACATATTACGTAAATAGATAATAACAAAAAAATAATTTTATAAAGAAAAATATTTTTTTTCTCTAAATCCTCGGCGCGAATTTTGATGCGCTTTTCCCTAGAGCCTAGAGCAGAGCTCCCTTAACATAAATCCAACACTCGTATCCTTATTGGTCCATAGGCCACTCTCCATACAAATTTGCCCAGTCTCTTTTATTCTATTACCACTAGTCCTTCTAAAGCAGCAACACCCTATGGCCGTATACAGAAAGAAAGCCGAAAACTTATAAACGCTTACCGGCGCTTGTCAGCGCTGGTCCGTTTTACACAAAGGAAGCAGGTTGAAGCAGACTAAGCAAAATGTCGGAATGATTTGCTTGCAGTTGTTATGGCAACGCCCAGCGCTGACAAGCGCGTGTTGAAGCTTGTCGGCACCGTTCAGTGCTTATCGGCGCGTGTTCATATATTTTTCTGCGCGGATTACCAGCGCTGACAAGCGCCGACAAGCGCTTATAAGTTTCCAGCTTTCTTTCTGTATACGGCCTAAGAAAAGCAGTCGCATATCCCCACGACCCTAATAAGCATTCGAGCTTTATCCTGTCCACAGCAATACAAATGCAATCTCATAATATCTAGCTTATTATATCTTAGCTGTACAAATTCACAACAAATTATAAAGCTCGCTTTTGTCTTGTAATGCTCTGCTTAATTCAGAAGCACTGACTTTCTGTTGAGCTGAATAAATTGTGAATTCATTGGGGTTGTTTGTTGGTAGATTCGAGTAAGATGGTTTTATTGGTGTGATTGTTAGGTTTTCAAACCAATAGGTTAAGGTTTAGCTGTCTGTCTGTCACTAGGCTGTATTTTTTTAGAGTTATAAATATACGAATCTCTACACTAAACTAAACTCATAGGCTTCCAAGAGAATGCTTTTTTATGATCACTTTGATGTGCATTTTTTTGAAGTGAAAACTTCTTTAGCGGCGTTGAGCACTTTTTCTGTAATGGGTATAAAATCTTAAACTCGCGTCAGGACACGTGACCTGATCGAAAAAGCGTAGGACGGATGGATAGTAGACAGCTGTCACCATCCATGGATGCGCGTGGCACGCTGTTAATAATCAAGTTTTCACTTCTGCCGGCACTCCCGGAGTGCAACCCGTCTTTTTTTCGTCACTTGACGGGAACATGTTAAGGAGTTTAGTGCATAGGCTTGCCATTTGATAAAAAAAAAACAATTCAAAAAATTATGCCCCTGCGTGACTCATATTTCCGCAAACGGGAACCAAAACCTAAATGTATGGTCCTTTTTTTACGGATGGGAAACATCAAATGACTTTTCCCACCCTGGGCGGGGCGGGAGGGGGACTTTTACTGCCTAAAACCTACCCCATGTCCCTTCGGTTGCTCTTGATGTTCCGAGGCCCCAGTAACTATTAGAACTTTTCCGCAACAAATACAATAATGGGACTTCACATTGACCTATGGCACCAAATAATGTATATGTCGCAGTCATCTGGTTAAATCAGCTATTTGATTGTATGACTAGCGCGTTCACTGAATGGCGACATTTAATTGGATGACTAGGCCGAAAGCTGATTGAACAAGCGTCACTCAACGTCCAACTAGATAGCTGATTGTAACATAGCCCGTTGAACAGAGCGGACGTAAAATCAGTCAGGTGATTGTAATTTAGTTCATTTTTTACCCACTGCGGCGTTAGTAGTCACCAAAACCAAACCAAAACAAATAATGGCGTAAAATAGCTTGCGCAGATAGCACTGTCGTGATATTATTTTGACTAAATTTACTTTAAAGTGACTTATTCGTAATAAAATAGTGTGACAGCATGTATTTACCCATTAATACGCCGCCGGCGCCGCCTGCTACTATTAAAGTTTTTTTTTAAATTAAAATCATAATAAAGTGTGTCATGTCATGTCCTCATTTTTGTTATGTAAAGGAAATTAAGTTCTTAAGTTGCGAACTTATGGTCACCCTAAACAAACATTACAAAGTCGCCTATATCCCATTTAACGACAATGCTAAATGACGTTCAGTCAAGTCGTTGAACGTTACAATAAACAACTTGAGTTGTCCTTTGGTCATTCAATTAAAGGTCGTCATTCAATAAACGCGCTAGTCATACAATCAAATAGCTGATTTAACCAGATGACTGCGACATATAGATTTGGACATGCATAACTGGTTTTCTTTTCCAAAGTTGACTTCTATAGCAACAAAACACATCGCATGAAACAACTATATATATTTACATTTTTAGCAACCAGCTCCCAAAGGGAAATCTTCCAGAAAGTCACCTTGTTTAAATTACCTGTCACCTGACTACTGGGTTCAGAGAACATTTCGCTCCTGACACAAACGCGGCCATGTGCAAATGTTTCATTTACATATTTATTGAAGATTTATCTACGAAACTACTAAGTTGTATACAACTTTGCATATTTAAACTTCCGAAATGTATGTTAATGTTTTTGGCATCTGCATAAAATTGCATAACTTGCGTAATTTTAATTTTATAAGTATTGTTTCTAATAACAGTTATTTAAATTATTTCTGACTGGTCTCTCGCGATTTTGGTTGTTGTGTTAGGTCTGGTTTATTTATTTAAACTTTATTTATGCACATATGTACAATAGTGCAAAGTAAGTGTTAGTTAAGTACTAATTGTACAAAAGATGGGCATGATATTATACAGCTTGTGTTATTCGAATGTATAAACTGTTTTGACGTAAAGTTTTTCACAAAATTCCTTCAGTAGTCTGTGCGCTAAACTGTTATGGGGGCCACTTGGTGCATTTAGCAAAATATTTGCGTTTTTTATGCAAACACAATATGTCCCTTTTTTAGGGTTCCGTAGTCAACTAGGAACCCTTATAGTTTCGCCATGTCTGTCTGTCTGTCCGTCCGTCCTCGCTTAATCTCTGTGACCGTTAGCACTAGAAAGCTGAAATTTGGTACCAATATGTATATCAATCACGCCGACAAAGTGGTAAAATAAAAATTGGAAAAAAACGTTTTATTAGGGTAGCCCCCCTATATGTAAATAGGGAAGTGGTTTTTTTTTAATTTCAACCCCGACTTGTGATATATTGTTGGATAGGTATTTAAAAATGAATAGGGGTTTACTAGAATAATTTTTTGATAATGTCAATAATTTCGGAAATAATCGCTCCAAAAGGAAAAATCAAAGCGTCCCCCCCCCCTCTAACTTTTGACCCGTAGGTTTAAAAAATATGAAAAAAAACTGGAAAGTAGAACTTTATAAGAACTTTCTAGGAAAATTATTTTGAACTTGATAGAAAGAACAGTTTTTGTACAAAAAAGACAAAAAGGGTGTACAAAATAATTTCTGCGTACTTAGTATGTCAACGTAACAAATTGCCTTTTTTTAAACTTATAAGTAGGTACACTTATTGTGACGAACGGGAAACTACGGAACCCTACATTGAGCGTGGCCTGACACGCTCTTGGCCGGTTTTTTAAATAATTGAACTAGGTATAGTTAGCAAAGTAAAGTCACCATAAGGAACCAAACACACGTGCATACATCCATCCTTCCTCATGCATTCATTCATATTAATAATATTAGTTGCTAAAATAGCTGACCGTAGTTTTCATTAGCATTAATACTTGACTAGCTATTGTCCGCGATTTCGTCTGCGTGGAAGTAGGTTAACGTGAATTGCAAGCCTATATTCTTCAAGCTCCTCTCGTGCCTAGAAATCTTGAGGATAACGTTGCTTTCCATTAGCGAAAGAATTTTCAAAATAGAATCAATAATTCTTTAAAATTTAAAATGTAAACTTTACATTTTATTATAAACCTTCATTTCAACGCGCTAATCTCTAAAATTATTAAAAATTATTATTGATTTAGCTTTATAATATTGACCAAGCTGATGTAAATCTTTATGTTCAGTTTCTTTTTTTTATGGTTTTAAGCTGTATTCTATTTTGCGAAAATGACATTTTGCTAATGTGACGTTTTGCGATGTGGCGTTTTCGGAATATGACAAATTGAGAATGTGACATTTTGCGAAATTTCAATATGTCAGTTTGCGAATGTGACATTGTGCGCCTAATCCAAATCTGGCTGTCAACTAATGTTTTTCTAATTTAACTGTTTGTTACAAAACCACGCCTTTAGACAAACTACAAAATTAGCATGATTTAAATAACCTGTTGAAACGTATTCACTTAAAACAATCAACAAGAATGCTACAAATCATAATTACACAGATCGCAATACATTTCTACCCAGATGAAATACGGAAACAAAATAAAATAAGTATTGCTCTATCGATCCCTCTTAACCCACATTCGTTTAATAACGATCTCATTAAACACGGTTATACACAAACGTACAGCCTCACATTTATATAATAACATGACTTGTCTCTCAGTAATCTACGAAACCGATTTCTACTATGAAAAAGTTTATGTCATGGTGGTTATGAATTTGAGAATGGATGCAGTGTTCTATAAGTCAATAGTTATTTAATATTCTTCCGGATAAATTTTGATTATGGTTGGCTATCTCAATCTAAATATATAAAATGGTGAACTGACTGACTGACTGAATGACTGTTGATATATTAACGCGCAACCCAAATCTGTGTTGCGGAATGTTTATAATAGTTACCGTGACCCTGAAACATAAAGGGCAATCGAAGGAACATGAGTGGGTTCTAGTCAGTAATAGTCTGACACGCCCTCCCGCCGCACCCAGGACGGGAGTAGTCATTTGATGATTTCCCACTCACCAAAAAAAAAAGAAAACCTAAATCTGTGGTCCTAGAGACATGAAACTTGTAGGGTGTGTTCTTTGTAAACAATCAAGAAAGGATTTTTGGAAATATAAGCTGATTGGGGCGAAGCCGCGGGCGAAAGTTAGTATATAATAAAAAAAAACAAGAGATGACAAATGGACGTTCTATTACTAGTGCATACTAAGGCTACTTGCGCACATGAGCGGAGTGAGCGATCGGAGTGGTGAGCGAATAAAAAAAAATACCAATAGAATTGTATCAAATCACCGCTCGCGAGATTTTATTGGTGTATTTGACTCGCTCACTGCTCCGCTGCCTCGCTCCGCTTCTGTCGACAGGCAGCCTCATATTCCGATGAGTCGGTCTTGTCAAACAACCGGGAAAAGTCAGGCGCACTTTCTGAACTCAAAGCTGCCTGCTTCTGCTCTCCGTGGTCTTGCTCCCTCCTCTGTCCTGTGGCATTGCCGTCCTATTGGAGCTAGGAAATACTGCATCTGTGTTAGCGCACACTATTGTTCACTAAAGCATCTATTACGAGCTTCGCTACTTTGAATTAGCCATGACGACCCGAAATCGGTGCACACCGTTTAGCTTTTTGGAAACAGCGTTTAGGTTCGACTTCCCAACCGTCTGTTTCTTTGGATAAATCAAGAGGGCCTGTAAATAGTTCCAAATAATTGGTTTTGACTTAAATGCTATTGAAATCAGTAACTAAACATTCGATCGCGTGATTCACACCGCGTTTTACATCATTTGTAATACTGTAATTATCGACGGCTATCATTTGTGAGCGTACAATTTGTATTGTACTTACGTTAATTAGATAGTCGGCATTATATGAGTTGCTTTGACGTCTTTTAACACGGCATGTGTGTTGAATTTCCTAGTCAGTACTGCTGGGATTTCCATTATAGGGGAAGTGACTTCTAGAAGTCTTATGTCTTATACAACAATGTAGGTTTCCTGACTGGAATTTCTTTCTACAGTTATGATAATAGAGTTGGTTTAACTTAATCGTGTAGTGACCGTTACAGTTAAGTATCCTCCTATCGAGCTTTTATGTGTATCGATGTAAAAAATATTGAATTTACCGCTTTGGCTTTAAAACCTGCAATGGCTTCCGGCAAAAAAAAATGAAATCTATGTCTGGACTTTAAAAGAGACGATAATCCTTTGAGTTTGTTTCGGCATTTCTTCTCAGGAATGTTAAAGTGATTCGATATCCTACTTGCATAATAAACAATTTCAAAGTGGGATAGTTTCAGAGCACAATGTTTGCCTGAATAGAGACCGGCAGGTATCAAAATAAAAAATCTCAATTCGGGGATCACTTTGAGCCCGTGTTCTCTAATGTGTGTTTCTTCATATTTGACTGAATGCTGTGTAAGCTTGTCTTACTTACTATTCTCATTTTACACGCTGTTAATCTGACAGTAACACTATAAGTATGTCTCCCGATCAGAAGCTAAAGATGTATTGTTACAACGAAAGATGAGTCTGGCATTTATGTCTTATATGACTTTTTATATCTTCTAGTTCTTTACCTACATTCAGTTAAATGCAATGAGAACAAACAAACTTGTATTAAAAAATTATTGAAAAATGTTTAGTTTCTTGCTCATTTTTTTCCATATACAACCTGCGTTTTGCAATAACCTGGCCGACTTCATATCAATTGGAAATGGTTTATTTCGTTGAATGCGACTGTGACAATAGAAATCCGGATTATATTCACTTCATTTATTTTCTTACAGACGTCAGTTATCATTTCTGCAATTAATTTTACAACAATCATTGACCAATCATGAAAAGCAATTTCTTTTTTCTATATTTCAGTCTGTTCTGATGTTTTCATCGCAACAAACCACATCCATTGACGTTCCGGGAATCAATATAGGCCTCACAAATATTTGTTACAGAGGCGAATGAAGCAGGCACACAAAACATGTATGTCGAGAGCTCTGCAATATGAGCCAATCGAATGACAGATTGCTAGCGTATGATTGAAAAATTCCATATTCGAGGGCAATTACTTTCATGGATATTATTTGCGGTTCACTTGGCTTTTTAAAGCGATGTTTGGTTCAACGGGTTTCATGTTAATGATGTGTTATTGGATATACTTAATCTGATTATTTCGATTGAACTCATGAACTCAGATAATTGAATAAATATATTCTGGGACAACTCACATACGGTCGTCCCATACCAAACCAAGCAGTTTGTACCATGGCAAGCAATCATCTATTATCTACACCAATATAATAATACTGAAGAGGTTTCTCGTTTGTGTAAACCAAGGCTAAACTGATAGGCGGCTTGAAAAGAAGAAAGACTTTTTAACTTCAAGCTTTAAGAGCTAAGAAATGACTTAAGACTTGTACGAAACATAAAGTAAAAAAAAAACAGTACCGTACCTGACGTGTGCAAGTATGCAGGGTTAGTCCATGTCTAATGATCCAATATTGATTTGTCCTGCCGATTAGGTGTTTTGCAAAAACTGGAAAACTGGTTATTTTTTTTGTTTGACTCCAGTTGCTGTGCTCATGTCCCCAAGTTAAGCTATGTCATTGGGTGTCTCATTCGCAATATCTGTGTCAATCAAACACTTACCTAATTTGTTTACAAATCTGAAAAACTCATGTTTCCCCACTTGTACTTTACCAAACCAGCAGTTTGCTTCGTCATCTGTATCACGAAAAACTTTCGTACCGAAGCAGTGTCGATAAAAACAAATTGTTTTAATATTGTCGCGTACTCTCATATCGCCATTTCTACACGATTTGCTCTCGTGTGTTAGGTACTTCAGATTTCCGACATAAAAAGGAACCTTTTCTGTTGCTTGTACAGATACGAAGATGTGAAGAGAAACTGATGCAGTTCTAGTACATCCAAACATATTATAAGATCGTTAGGAAAATAAGTTTGTTAAAACATCAGACAGATCCTCGTCATCTCCCTAGCCTTTTTTCAACTTCAGGGTCGGCTTCCAGTGTAACCAAATTTAGCTGTATTTCATTGTTATTCGTAGAGCGACTGCCTATCAGATCTTTACAACCCATTAACTAGGTAGCACGATACTCCTTAGTTAGGTTGATTCTCCATGTCTAAGACTTACTAATAATAACCAGGACCAACAAGGTTGAATGCTTTTCGAAGAATGTCTTTGATGTCCATAGGAACAACAACGTTTTGTGCACAAATCAAACTTAAGGAAGTACCTTTGAATTTAATTGGCTTGTGTTGAACTTACCATCAAATACAGTAACATAATGACAAGACACTGACAGACAAAAATGGTAAATGATCACCAAAAAATAGTAAATGATCACCATATTATGTTTCATAAAGTATTCTACAAATAACCTATTTCCATTTTTATATGAATTAGACTGATTTTGATTTTGACTAAGGTAAATAAAATGAATCACTAGAAGATCTGGCGTTGTGTGGTCACAGTTCTAACCTAACCTAACCTAACACAATTTGGTGATCATTTATTATTTTTTGGTGATCGTTTACTATTTTTGGTACGCAAGAATATTATTTTGGTGAGCGTTTAATTTGTTCCCAATTTAATTGCCCGGATTCCAAACTAAAACTTCTTCCGGATTGGAAGTCTTAAATGAGGTATCAGCGAAATACTACGCAAAGCTTGTTAAAGCTTGTTGCTCAAATTTGTTATTTTTTTCTACTCGTCTGTTAACGCTGGTCAAAATTGTGTTTTTTTTTCTACTCGTCTGCTCAGTTCATGGGCTAAGTAAGTAATTTGTATTACCCAATACCGTGAACAATGCCCCAGAGACAGATAGTACAAAAACAAATAGAATTTATTCACTCATCTGATAAACCTTGAATAATTTAATGAATCACATCAATCTTCAATTTAGTCAACCCCTGACATAACACAAGTCAGGGGTCGTGAACAAAATGGCTTCTCATAACATTATTATTCAGGAGTATTTACGAAATCCGACCGTTTTCCTCATTCATATAGAAACCGTCCACCCTTTATACAGTACCTGTCATAGCTGAATGTTTATCTGTCTGTGTTTCTCGTAAACAATGGCTGTTTGTTGTCCTTTTAGCAATATGATTATCTTCGTAGTTCGGTGTACAAGATAAATTGAGATCTCTGAAGGATTTAGTTACTTACGGGGATTTTTGCGTAGTGTCTTTCTGGTTTGTTGTTGTTTACAAATCATGGGTGGTTTGTCGCTCGTCAGTTGTTGGTTATTTCTTTTGTTGGTCACGTGGTTGTATCGGGACTGCTGAGAATTTGTAGGCTGTGTTACAGGATATATTCCACTACGAATGTCTTACGGTCATTCTCACTAAGTATCCATCTGTGGATTGGATTACTAGTGATAGAATCTGGACACATTATGTATGGACCTTATGCCTGACTTAATCCACAGATAGATGATTAAAAAAGGGCCACATGTGGTAGCCGACGTTGATGTTGTGTCATCTTCGTGCCTCAGAAAGCATATAGCACTTAGTTCTGCATCTGATGTAACCGTGTTTTATTATGTTCCTATTGCACTATGAGGATCAGGGTGCATGTAATTTCTCATGCGTCTTTGGCTAGGCTCCATCGAAATTGCTTACACCGACTAGGATCCAGTCGACAGCATTATTATTATTTCGTTTGAATCACAAATAGCCTTACCTAATGTTTGAGTGGCTTCCAGAATGCCCGTTCGATTTATATTCAGCAGATGGTCAGAAGCCTTGGTCTTCAAGTAAACACAAAATGGCAAAATCGTTGCCAAGTAATTACTTAGTTTATGGCAATTCACTTCTTAACAGATTGAAAGTGGACGTGGTCTTGTTTAATGAAATATACCATGACCCTGCTATAATGTTTGTTCCGGGGTTAACACGCAAGACCTTTGGGAAGTGAGGGTGGCTGCACCATAGGAGGTGGTTGTTTTGTGTTTGTGTCAATATTTGGCGTGATTCGTGGTTAAGGCCGGTTCTCATGTATAAGGTTCAGGATTTGATTAAGGGCAAGTATCGATGGAGCTATTTTAATACTTGTGTATTTTCTTGTGCAGTTACATCATTGAAATACAACATGTTAAGAAAATCTGGACCTATAATTAGCCAGGGTTTGAAATCGTCAATTTGTCTTGAGTAAGCGTGGTGATTCTTGATGACCTTCTGGGTATAAAAAAAAGAACTTTGCCTGACATTAGCACAATAAAAATCTAGTATTAAATATGTTATTTGACAGCAAAATTACGAATTCTGCAAACCCAATCTTCAACCAAGAACTAAATAAATATAGGTAGGCGAGTAACCGTACATTTTTAAAATATAATATTACCGAACAGGTTCTCCATTAGCCGCTAATTACTTAATTCAATTAATTATCTCTTTACGTCGGAAGTGCACCAGATCATATTTCATTCTCGACTAATTCCGTAAAGAGGAACAAGATTGATGATAATAACTTCATTTTATTAGCGTGCCGGAAACATTGACCGAGCGATTTCAGTGCGTATACAATTATCGACTAACTTATGTGGAAAGATACGGTGCTGCGGTTGGCGCGTGAGCTTACGTTTCTTTTATTTTTGTCATTCTGTTCACCAATGTTTATAGCTTCCTTCCATTCCTTTTATTTCACTTCCATGCTTCCTCATTAAATTTATACCAGAACCTGGACGGATTCTGTTCTGTTTGTCTTGCCATCTTCTTTGTGGCACTTCACCTGGTCTCATGACACCACTTAATTTTGAAAGTTAGGCAAAACTTTGTCATCCCCAAGACCGATAACTCTTCATCATCATGGCAAACGAAAACCGTCCACTGCTAAATGGCCCCCTAATTTAATGAACCCTATATTAACTAAGCCCCTCCAAGATTTCCCAAATCTGTCATACGTCTTTTTATCCAGTGTCTTCCCTGAACCATCAATACGTCATTAATCGATGTTCTAAGTTGAGTCCTTCCATTTGACCTGTCTTGTGTAGGTAAAATCTGATAGTAACAAAACTTACTGTCTCCAAGTTGAAGAGTAAATCAAATCTCAAGGGGTCTCATAAAGACTTACAAATTGTTCCAAAAATTCTAACTTTCGTTAGCTTTTAAGAGATTTATCTTTGATTTGATCGCAAAGTCGTAGATTGACATGTAAATCCATAGGCTTGGTATTTATATTCTTTAGATAACAGTTGACAGCCATATTTGAGATGGAATAAAAATCATTTGGGATTTGATTATAAACTTTGTGTGATGAGCATGATTGTTTGTTCTGTGTCTGGGTGTAATTTATCTATAATATGTATGTATTTATAAATTATATAAGTATGTATATCAGTTGTCTGGTTACCATAACACAAGCTCTTAGCAGAGCTTAACTTGGGATCAGATAACCGTGTGTGAGTTGTCCCAGTATATTTATTTATTATATGTTTATTTATTATAATGCGTTGGTGATGAAATGCAAATAAAATATTTAGATTTTAATTCCTCAGTTTCAAATGTGAAGTTGTCATAGATTTCCGCAAAGTAACGTCTGGTTCTATTATTAAAGTGTTGGGAGTTGGGGGCCTTTTCTGAAAGCGGTTATTCAAATCCGAGAAAGTAATAATGTGATTTTTTCAATTCATAATATGTACTATCGACAAATTGGGTTCATCACCCATCATAAGCTCATTCTCCTACAGACATTCAAATACAATTAGGTCGACATTAACGTAAACAATATTAAAAATGACACTTTTTAAGTCTTGTTATTTTGACAGTCTCAAACGATTTATCGTCAAAATGGGTAATGAATAATGATTCCAATTTGTCGATAGTACTTTAACAAGTACAGATTCGCTAATCCGCCTTGAGCAATATCACAGATTCCTCGCAATACTGAGAAATCTGTGATGACAAGATGCCTTTGCTTTAAACGTATTGATTGTTACCTAGTTTTTATATTTATGTTTATTAGCTTTTACTTTTAATTGTGTTTTTAAATGTTGTGTGTCTTAATGCACAAAATAAATAGTTTATTTATCTATCTGTTATTGCGTGCGCGCTGTGTCTTACCTACGCCGTATATCAACCTGTATGTACTGGTCATTTCCTAATTATATGTATATTGCGTACATTACTAACGTTCTACATATATTAGCTAGCTAATTATAATGCTATCTATTCCTACATATCGGCTTGTGAACGTACTCCACTAACTTCATATAATTCATAGTCGCATAATTGGAGCGAAGTTTTTTCCTTACAACGTTCCGCCTTGCAGTATTTTTCTTTGCTTAGTTTTTCGTTCTCAGCATCAATTTTGCTTATATCAGCTTTTTTCCACTCAATAGTAATTGGGTGTGCCAATTTACTGAGAGACTGTTCAATATAATCTTTTTCTAATATAAATCTTTTGTTAATAACGACTCAATATTATGCTGCTTTTACAAGTAGTATTCGATCTGAGGGAGGTGATCAGGTTTTCAATAATCGGGTTTAAAACAGACCAAACTAATATTAGAAGACCTAGTCTAAAGTTTTCCTAGTCCTTGCAGGCATTAAGTTTTTTTAGACAGCAAAATGTTTTCAAAAAATTAGACAATAATTTCGTTTGGGATACCAAGGCAGTTGAATCGGCTTGTCAAAAAAAACACAGGCATCTTGTCATCGCTATCGATAATTTTGTAAGGTTTTGTACACCAAAGCGTGCCAACAGGACCGTCTGTTAGAGGGCATTACATCCCAAAAACCGTTCTAGGTAGAAGTTCATATTTTAACAGAGTATATTTCTATTCTTATAATATATCAAAATTATGAATTCTGCAAACCCAATCTTCAACCAAGAACTGAATATAGGTAGGCGAATAACCGTACATTTTTAAAATATAATATTACTGAACAGGTTCTCCATTAGCCGCTAATTACTTAATTCAAT
Organism: Athetis lepigone; assembly: GCA_033675125.1. Classification (NCBI taxonomy): domain Eukaryota; kingdom Metazoa; phylum Arthropoda; class Insecta; order Lepidoptera; family Noctuidae; genus Athetis; species Athetis lepigone. The sequence continues at coordinate 818,675 of CM066222.1, read as the reverse complement.
TAATTATCTCTTTACGTCGGTAGTGCACCAGATCATATTTCATTCTCGACTAATTCCGTAAAGAGGAACAAGATTGATGATAATAACTTCATTTTATTAGCGTGCCGGAAACGTTGACCGAGCGATTTCAGTACGTATACAATTATCGACTAACTTATGTGGAAAGATACGGTGCTGCGGTTGGCGCGTGAGCTTACGTTTCTTTTATTTTTGTCATTCTGTTCACCAATGTTTATACCTTCCTTCCATTCCTTTCATCTCATTTCCATGCTTCATCATGTCATTTATATCGGAATCCAGTTTGTCTTGCCCTCTTCATCGTGCGTCACCTGGTCTCATGACACCACTTAATTTTGGAAGTTAGGCAAAACTTTGTCATCCCCAAAACGGATAGCTCTTCATCATCATGGCAGTCGAAAATCGTCCACTGCTAAATGGCCTTTTAATTTAATAAACCCTATAAAAACTAAGCCCCTTCAAGATTTCCCAAATCTGTTATACATCTTTTTATCCAGTGTCTTCCCTGGACCTTCAATACGTCATTAATCGATGTTATAAGTTGAGTCCTTCCATTTGACCTTTCTTGTGTAGGTAAAATCTGATAGTAACAAAACTTGCTTTTTGTGTAACGCTCACTGTAAATCAAATCTCAAGGGGTCTCATAAAGACTTAGAAATTGTTCCAAAAATTCTAACTTTCGATAGCTTTTAAGAGTTTTTAATTTGATCGCAAAGTCGTAGATTGACATGTAAATCCACGGGCTAGGTATTTTCTTTAGATAACAGTTGACAGCCATCTTTGAGATAGAATAAAAATCATTTGGGATTTGTTTTAAAATGTGTAAGTGATGAAATGCAAATAAAATATTTAGGTTTTAATTCATCAACCTGTATGTACTGGTTATTTCCTAGTTACATGTATATTGCGTACATTACTAACGTTCTACACATATTAGCTAGCTAATTATAATGCTATCTATTCCTACATATCGCCTTGTAAACGTACTCCACTAACTTCATATAATTCATAGTCGCATAATTGGAGCGAAGTTTTTTCCTTACAACGTTTCGCCTTGCATTATTTTTCTTTGCTTAGTTTTTCGTTCTCAGCATCAATTTTGCTTATATCAGCTTTTTTCCACTCAATAGTAATTGGGTGTGCCAATTTACTGAGAGACTGTTCAATATAATCTTTTTCTAATATAAATCTTTTGTTAATAACGACTCAATATTATGCTGCTTTTACAAGTAGTATTCGATCTGAGGGAGGTGATCAGGTTTTCAATAATCGGGTTTAAAACAGACCAAACTAATATTAGAAGACCTAGTCTAAAGTTTTCCTAGTCCTTGCAGGCATTAAGTTTTTTTAGACAGCAAAATGTTTTCAAAAAATTAGACAATAATTTCGTTTGGGATACCAAGGCAGTTGAATCGGCTTGTCAAAAAAAACACAGGCATCTTGTCATCGCTATCGATAATTTTGTAAGGTTTTGTACACCAAAGCGTGCCAACAGGACCGTCTGTTAGAGGGCATTACATCCCAAAAACCGTTCTAGGTAGAAGTTCATATTTTAACAGAGTATATTTCTATTCTGAGGGCCTAGCCAAGTGGCATTGTAGAGTAGAAAAAGAATAGATTGTCAAATGTATGGAATTGACATAAGCTTTCGCTAAACAATTTGACATCTCCATACATTTGACAATCGTTTTCGTTTCGCTATCTATTCTACAATGTCACTTGTCTAGAGGGGCAGTTACCAGTTCGACTTCAACTTAATCGATTTTTTAAACCTCAAAAACATTTTCTTTTGGCACTTACCCTAATCAATTGAAAGAAAGCAGCCTTACCAACTCGAACCCAAGCTTTACGGTAAAAGTTGGACTGGTGCCAATGTTAGGGACAAATGATTAATTTACCACCACTTCGCCTTTTGTAATTAATCCGCGGTCTTGCTGCATCGCCAGTTCTTTCTTTGCTGCAAAACTGCTGATTCTGATCATACTTGGAGCTCTTAAGGCGAATGTGTTTTTCTTTGGGTTGTGTATTACCAAATTCATTGATATGTAGCATTTATAATTTGTCAAATAGTAACCACTGGTGAACAAAGTCCTTTTATACAGAAATGGTACGAGCAGTGGTCACCACGACTGCTCCATGCCTCAAGTCAGTTATTGCAATGGTGTGTCAAAAAACAATGTATAGGGAATGTGTCAAAAGTTGGACGTTATACGTCAAAAATCTATCATTCATTACACCACTATTGGAATATCTATTGAGCCTCTGATTACCTTACTAAAAGAAATTATAATAATATCTGATTATGTATGGGTCTAATCTTACTTCACATACGTAGAACATACGTTATGTCAAAATTTTCATTTTACCTCTGACGTAATGTAGCGAATTTCTGATTTCACACTTAACGATTGTCCCCTACCATAGTTATGTATTAGGATTAAGAAAAGCGAGTATTCACGTAACTTGGTAAAATAACGTGCATTTGTGAATTTTCTTGTTTGTATAGCAAAGGTGTTTCGTCGTGACTAATTCTTCCCATCATTGCGATTGTTTATTTCAATAGTAGAAATAAAAAAAGTACATATGCTATTTTTTTTTACAAAATCAAGCCTTAAATTACAGACATCAGGCGTCCAAAGAAAATTGCGGCTAGACCTAAAATTATTCCAAACACAATACTAGTACTATGTTTTATTTTTGGACGAACGATGTATGTAAGTTTTCTGATGTCCTTTTCTTATCTAGTAAGAAACATGGTCACCGTCAGGATGAACGGTCACTAGGCGTATTTAACGTTGACTTTGTGCCCAACAATTGGTTCCCTATTGCTTCCATTTGCTTCCTATTCTCAAACAATTGCTTCCATCGTATTCTAGAAGATTTAAAACATTTTAAGGGTGACCGTTCATTCTGATGTCTGGACGGCCGGTCACCGAGTCGTACTTGTCCCTGATGAATAGAAAAAATGAAATTCACGTGGCCATTAATTACTTCCCGTTTGCTTCTCTGAATGTTTTACAACTATAAGACTCTAACTATCGCGGAAATAAAGATACCGACAAGTGTTGATTACCAATGTTTTTGGTGCCTGACGTAAAAATAAAGCAAAACTCTTATTCAACGAATGAATTTTCTTATAGGCGCTTGCCATTGCCACTCTATATTAATTTTAATTAATTCAAACGACATGATACCATCACATGAAATTCGAGTCATATCCATCATATTGTCGATCAGTGAACTTGCAGCTTCTTGGATATCAGTTACACTTTTATCGTGCAAACGTAAGACAGACACTTTGCGGAACCGACAGAACAATGCGGGACAAAAACAGCGGTGCCGTCGATTTTCATGTGCTGGTGTCATGTCGTTTGAATTAAAGTTAAACCATCTTATAAGTTTTGAAGTACCGGATGAACTGATATCTGTACATGAAGCGCCTTCGGGGTTGGTTTTACAAAATATCAAATATGAACTGCTATCAATAATTGAATTTGTTCCGCCTGCTATTGGTGCGATGGGTCACTACACTATAAAGCTCATTGTAGGCGTGGAAACGTTTGGGAATGTTATGATGATTTATGTAAGACAGTTGTAAGAAGTAACAAAGACGTAGTACCACATTGCATTATGTAAGTATATTAAAAAAATTAATGAATAAACTGTTGTTTCATAAGTTTTTTTTACTCTAGTATTGACTACAGCTTGTAGCAAAACCAAAACATACCGTCGGTAAAATTAACATAGAGTGGCAAGCGCCTATAAGAAAATTCATTCGTTGAATAAGAGTTTTGCTTTATTTTTACGTCAGGAACCAAAAACATTGGTAATCAACACTTGTCGGTATCTTTATTTCCGCGATAGTTAGAGTCTTATAGTTGTAAAACATTCAGAGAAGCAAACGGGAAGTAATTAATGGCCACGTGAATTTCATTTTTTCTATTCATCAGGGACAAGTACGACTCGGTGACCGGCCGTCCAGACATCAGAATGAACGGTCACCCTTAAAATGTTTTAAATCTTCTAGAATACGATGGAAGCAATTGTTTGAGAATAGGAAGCAAATGGAAGCAATAGGGAACCAATTGTTGGGCACAAAGTCAACGTTAAATACGCCTAGTGACCGTTCATCCTGACGGTGACAGAAACATGCCCCACAGTTTCATACATTAACAAAAACACATTATTTTGCGTAATTGACGTTGCGTTTTTCGTCACTTCTATGTGAAAACACCTTTACTGTCCCACATGTCCTAATCGATCACCGGCGTTTTTACATAACACGCGCGATTCTTACCGATTCGTACCGATGCAGACCGATGCACGGGGAAATCGTACGATCTTCACGCTCGGTAATAATATGCGCGGAAAATTAGATCTAGTCTATCTGTTTGTGTGCCACTGTGCGGGGAGTAACAGAAGGTTCAGGAATTATTTGGACGACACGTTGATAGGAATAACGGATCTATAAAAGAAGCTTTGAGTACTTAAAGGTTTCTACGAATTTATCTTTCCTATTTTTTTTTTAAATTAGTTCTGCGAAAACGAGCCAACCTATGCCATAGACAATTATTGCCACATTATTATGACTTTGACGACATATAATCCATACTAATATTATGAATGGGAAAGTGTGTCAGTCTGTCTGTCTGTATGTTTGTCTTTCTTTCGCGGCAAAACGGAGCGACGGATTGACGTGATTTTTTAAGTGAAGATAGTTGAAGGGATGGAGAGTAACATAGGCTACTTTTTGTCTCTTTCTAACGCGAGTGAAGCCGCGGGCAAAAGCTAGTTTTATATAAATTACACATGACGTTTTTTATACAAATCTCGACAACAACCATTAAACAGTGTCTCAGCAGACACCACCCATTTGGACGGAAGGCCATCCCTTTTCAATGTAAAATGAAGAATTTAACACCCCGATTCTCATACCTGGTGACCTCGGATTATCTGGCACCTAAATGCCAATTATTTTTACGTTCTAATTTAGAAATAATAGT